>CM066989.1:35094594-35694594 GCA_033977485.1 Hydrangea macrophylla
TACATACAAAGAACATCATTTTTCCATGCTTAGTAACATCCTATACTCATACATACCATGTGCATCATTCACCATCTCATGTATGATACTTCCATGCATTCTTCAAGTCAATTTTAAAAAGAAAACCTTGTTTACAAATGTTCTTGACAAGGTATTGATAAGAGTTGTAAGGTGGCTTTCCAAGTGGTTAAATCTTCCATTTAAGTGCTGAAAATCACTTTCCAAAACCCCCATTTCAAAACACTTCTTAAACCCCAACTTTTGGTCTTCAAAGATTAAAGTCCATTTTTTCCCAAAAACTTCAAAAACAGTGAGCAATCCAACTTTAAAAGTACTTTATGAGTTCAATATTCAATGGATGATAGTGACGCCACTTGGAAAGTCTTCCTAACTCATTAAAGAACGTCAATGATTTTTGGTTTGAAAGGAAATACATGGAAGGGTTCCTATTTGACTCAAAACATTCTTCCAAAGCATTCTGTCTTTTCTATGTGTTCTTTACTCATTAAGGATGATCTCCATAACTTTTTATGAATTTAGCATGCCCTATTTTCCATTTTTACAAGATGACACAAACATTCTGTCCCCTATTCACAATAAACACATTTTGACTTTTAGGTTTTGATTTGATGTTCACATGTATCCCAACTTAGTCAATATCTTATGAAGTTGTTTTTGCCATATTTGTTTGTATTCTACAATGACATTCTTCATGCATTCATCTACATCTTATGCTTCCAAGCTACTTTAGAAAATCTCATGTACACAAACACACTACTACCTTGCACATTTTAAGATCATATCATTGCATTCATGCAAGATTTGGAGTCTTTGTGACTCCTAATCTAAGAGGATCATAAGGAATGAGATTGATCACACGTTTTATGCTTCCCCTAGATCAAATCTTCCTTTCTCGTCCGTCCCGGGGATTGAGGGGTGCTCTTTTATCAAATATCAACATGCATACATCCTAGTTTGTTAAGCATGCTTCTTTTCTTTGATTAGTTGTTAGGAACAATCCATGTCCCTCCTACATTAGGAAAACTTGATACTTGATATGTGATCGATTAGATGATTTTTCCAAGGTTTATTGTATGATATTTGTTTACATCTTATAAATGATATCTTATCTTTTGATATTCCAATTCAAGATTCTAGTGTGATGTAATATACCTATCATAGTATTAGTTGTAGAACGAAATGTTAGCATAAGATGATTATTAGATGCTAATAGAGGCCCGTTGTAGACCGGACGAGTTCTGTTAAGAAACCGTGTTCCCATAATCCGTTGATAGTGCGTGTAAGTTGGTACTGCAAAAAATTTCTTGAAATCTATAATAACCCTACAAGGGCAGAACTAGGGTTACCTTGAATTGCAAAAATGGATTGCTATAGTAAACGAATAGAGAACACGGGATCAATAACAGCTCACGATCTTCTACTGTATTCCTCTGCTACCAGAATATCGAACTGAGTGTGGGCTCTTTCGAAATTCTTTATTTTTTCTGCTTTCCCTTTCATGCTCTCTTTTCTAGTCTGAGTTATAATACTCTTGATGGAAAAATGAAAACTGAGAAGAGAGCCAAAGTAGCATATATATATATATAGGCTACGATAGGGACCATAAGGAGTCAATAAGGAATAGACTTCCTTCTAATTCGAACTGAATCAGATTCCTATTTTTAAAAATTTTAATTCATACTATAGAATTATAATTGCACTCCTACCCTTATCTCAAAAATATATTTCGAGCTCCATGTTATTAAATGCTTATTATCTCCCCACGTTAAGATTACAGATATGCATTAATTAAATATAATTACTAACAATCATATTTAATTAATCTTTTCAAATTCCTTGAGATCCTCTGCTTAACTTATCTGATATGTCGGATACAAAATCCACCTTCAGAGTTTGACATAATCAAAACTTATAAGCTTTCTTAAGGGGATATCATCAATCCCAAAATTGAGATATGGATTCTATCATTAATTAATATCCACCACACAATTAATATTGTCACCTGATCCAATGAGATATTGAGCCAAGGCGTAAACATCAAATGTACGTGTTTATAAATTAACTTAGGATTTAGAGCATAAGCACTCACAATAGCCATGAGGTATTAATTATCTTCTAAGTCAGTACAAAGGTAATTACCCCAAGTTGGTCCCATTTAATACACAAAGTGTATCACCATAGTGAGTTACTATATCATTTCTCGTGGTCAAGACAAACCTATTACATCACTATGTTGCAGTCCTACCGATGGTGTGTCCAATCCCATCTAAGACTGTAAACCAAAATCTTACATTCTACAAGATCCGATGGTCTAATCTTCCGTGTGTAAGCCAAACTCTACACACCAAACCACCTACTATGTAGAATAAGAGACACACATGCACAATAAACAATATAATGCAAACATTGCCCACACAGATTCTCATAAAAATGGAATAATTGATTTTATTAAATGAACAATAAATCAACTACATAAAGTATGACATTTAGTATATATTCCTAACAATCTCCCACTTAGACTCAAAGCCATGATGCAATGCACCTCATTCCTATTCCCTCTATGTGACTATCAAAAGTCTTGGCTGGCAAGCTCTTGGTGAAAGGATCTGCCAGGTTATTTGTTGATACTATCTTGGTCACTTCAACATTACTTCTTTGCATGATCTCTCGTATCAGGTGATACTTACGCTCAATGTGTTTTCCCTTCTTATGGGCCCTAGGTTCCTTTGAGTAAGCAACCACTATGCTATTATCACAATAAAGGGTAATAGCCGATTGTACTACAGGTACTACTCTTAGATCCATAAGGAAGTTTCTGAGCCAAACGGCCTCCTTAGCGGCTTTCGAAGCAGCCACATACTCAGATTTCATGGTGGAATTAGCAATAAATGACTGCTTGATACTCCTCCAACTAATGGCTCCACCTCCTAGGGTAAACACATATCTTGAGGTAGACTTTCTGAAATCCCTATCTGACACAAAATCATAATCTGTGTACCCAATGGGTACAAGACTGTTTGCTTAGTAAACTAACATATAGTCTCGAGTCCCTTTTAGGTACTTGAGAATATTTTTCATCAGAGTCCAATGTTCTTGCCTTAGATTAGACTGATATCTACTAACCATGCCAACAACAAAGTAGATGTCAGGTCTAGTATATAGCATAGCATACATCAGGCTTCCTACTGCCGAGGCATAAGGAACTGCCTTCATCTTCTCTATCTGATCAGGTGTCTTAGGATACTGATCCTTAGATAGAGTAATTCCATGTCTGAAGGAAAGGAATCCCTTCTTGGAATCTTGCATGCGCAACCTTGCAAGAATATTGTCGATATAAGTGCCTTATGACAAGCCCAACATCTTATTCTTACAATCTCGCATAAGTTTGATCCCTAGGATGTGACCGGCTTCTCCTATGTACTTCATATCAAATTGACTGGATAACCATACCCTTACAGAAGATAATACCCCCAAATAGTTTCCAATTAGCAAGATATCATCCACATATAGTACTAAGAACACCACCACACTTCCATCATGTTTCTTGTACACACAGGATTCATCCTCACATTGATCAAACCAAAAGACTTGATTGTTTGATAAAAGCGTATATTCCAAGACCTAGATGCCTACTTAAGTCCATAAATGGACTTCTTAAGCGTGCACAACATGTGTTCTTGGCCCTTCATAATGAACCCATCTAGTTGCACCATATAGATGCACTCGTCAAGATTCCCATTAAGAAATGCTATCTTGACATCCATTTGCCAAATTTTATAATTGAAATGTGCATCAATGGATAAGAGAATCTAGATAGACTTTAGCATTGCCACCAGCGAAAAGGTTTCCTTATAATTGATTCCTTCTTTTTGAGTGAACCCTTTTGCAACAAGCCTTACTTTAAAGGTTTCCACCTTACCGTCAGCTCCTCTGTTCTTCTTATAGATCCACTTTCATCCAATGGGTTTTATTTCATTAGGTGGTTCTACAAGATCCCAGAATTGATTAGAGTACATGGATTCCATTTCAGACTTCATAGCCCTTTACCAAAGGTCTGCATCTTTATCTTGGAGTGCTTCATTGTAGTTACATGGATCGGTACCATGTTCATCAGGGACCCGGTCATAAGACTCTCCTAAGAACATATACCGATCAGGTTAAATAATAACCCTCCCACTATGGCGAGGCACAACCCGTGTCTGTGTATCACTGGTATTACGTTATAAAGATTCTGAACCTAATACACCATTATCTACAAGCTGCACTAGTTGAGGAACCTGCGTGTTAATGGTTGGTTTGGGATCTACACGAGTTTCGATAATCCTCCCACTATGATGTGGCAATGGAATATCGATAACTCTTTCTTGTAATGTTTCTACTCGTACCGATGGTATCGAAGAAGTATGTGTTAGTGTCTCACCTCTCATTTCCTTTAGAATAATACGGCTTCTGGGCTTGTGGTCCATGACATAGCTCTCTTCTAAGAATGTGGCATTGGTGCTAACAATAACCTTTGAATATTCCGGAGACTATGCTTTCGTCCAGTCCACAATTTGGCAGTAGTAGGTACTGACTTAGATGGTACCAAGTTTAGAATATATGCAACTGTCTCTAACGCGTGTCTCCAAAAGGAAACTGGCAATTCTGAATAACTCATTATAGATCTTACAATGTCCGTGAGAGTCTTGTTCTTTCTTTCGGCTACACCATTTTGCTGAGGCATATGGGGTGCAGACAATTGGGATGTAATCCCTTGCTCTAATAAGTATTCCCTAAACTCTCCCAAGAGGTACTCTCCACCACGATCAGATCGTAGTGTCTACATACATATACCTAGATTCTTCTCCGTTTCAACATTAAAGTCTTTGAATTTCTCAAAGCATTCAGACTTATGCTGCATCAAATAAATGTACCCATACCTTGAGTAATCATCGATGAAAGTGACAAAGTACTCAAAGCCCCCTCTTGCTTGGATAGTCATAAGACCACACAAATTAGAGTGAATCAGTTCCAACGGCTCTTTTGCTTTATAGCCCTTGGCTGAGAACGATTTTTTTGGTCATTTTATCTTCCAAGTAGGATTCACAGACTGGAAGTGCTCCACTTCCAATTTGTCTAATGGCCCATTTTGAACCAGTCTTTGAATCCTTTTTAGATTAATATGACCAAGGTATAAGTGCCAAAGATGCATTTGGTTCATCTTTGAAGGTTCTTTATTCTTAAATGGAAAACTATTTGTGTTATTCAATTCATTTAGTTGCAGTGTAGTAGAGGCAGGATTTATAATATAAAGGTTATCCACCAATAGGCTAGAACAATTAAGACGTTTAATTTCTTTAATAACTACTATTTTATTAAAATGAACTAAATATCTATTCTTTACTAAACTAGAAATTGAAATTAAATTCCTTCTAATAGAAGGTATAAAAAGGCAATTTCTTAATATTAAAATTCTATCTCTACGAAAACTAAGATGTAGATCTCCTACTGTAACTGCTGCTACTCTCGTAGCATTTCCCATATATAGGTAAATCTCTCCATCACTGAGCAGCCTGGTTCCCTGAAACCCCTGCAAAGAATTACATACATGATTGTGGCTCCCGTATCAACATACCAGGTACCGGTAGATCGGACCACTAAACACGATTCAACAACTAGTAAATGAAATTTACCTTGATTGTTCTGTCTAGCGAGATAAACCGGACATTGCTTCTTTCGGTGTCTTGGCTACTTGCAAATAAAACATTTGCCTTTAGGCTTTCCTGATTGTCCTCGTAGCCTTCTCTCACTCCTGGTGCTCCCTTTCGACTTTGAAGCAGAACCTTTCTCAAACACAAGAGCACTCCCTGACTTTCTGTTGAGACCCTTAGCTGCCTAGAGTTCTTTAAGTAGCTCTGCCAAAGTATATTTAAATTTATTCATGTTATAATTGAGGCAGAATTGCTTAAAAGACTCTGACAGTGACTGGAATACAATATTGACCTGGGTTCCAAGGATCTATAGTTCATTAAGAAGAGATATCATCTTAAGAACATGATCCCTTACAGGCGTCCTCTCAGCCATAGTTGTGTTGATCAAGTATTTCATGGCAACTTACCTAGCAGCACAACTTTGATCCCCGAACATCTCTCAGAGGTTCTCCATCATGTCATAGACACTGGCCATTGACTGATGCTGATGTTGTAGAACATTCAACATGGATGCCAAAATGTAACACCGCGCCATCTCATCAGCCTTGATCCATTTCTTGTGAGCCTGGGTTTCCTCAGTGGTTACCCCCTCACCAGGTTGCTCATGATAGACTTGAATAAACACAAACTCTTACTCTTCAACAGTTAACATAATATCCAAATTCCTTTTCCAGTCTATATAGTTTGGTCCAGTAATTTTGTTTTCTTTAAGTATGACAGCTAGTGAATTGAAAGAGGCCATTTAAAAGCCTAAGAATCACATAATATAAATAATTACGTTTGGGCAAAAAGATTACTATGGATTCGAGTTGAAAATATTGGTTCCCTCTACCATATTTGAAAAGAATCCGCCACCAACCTGATACACCACGAATAGTATGACTCGATGGGAAGCCATATACTATCCATCATTTGTTCAGATAAGCAATTGCCTTTTAATTTTACTATCCAAGCAATGTACCTTGCGTAGTAAAATTAAACTGTTGACTTGCTTTGGTCCTATAAATAATAATAGTGACTCAGATGGAGAGGATATTATTATTTATAGCTAAGTGTATACCATCACTTAATTCTAGGTCAAGAGTTATGTGAGGAACACCTCTGATGGAGAGGTGACCCACACTAATAATCACCCAAAACATTCTATTAAAAAAGTTTGTATCGATGATTCCATGATCAACTTCATCCAATGGAGAGGATGACATAAGAGCCATCACACAAAATTAATCATATCATCTACAAACCAGTGATGGAAACCATGAGATTTATATTTGATAAATTCCCTCTCAAACTTAGAATTTTAAAAAAATTAAGGGATATAATTTTTTAGAAAAACTTTTAATTTAATTAATAAAAAATAATAGAATACTTGACAATGATTAATTCATCCTTACTCGTCAAACCCACATGCGTAGATAATAATTTTATTCTATTATCATAATTTTAGAAACTAAGTACTTATGTTTTCAAAATATGGAATTAGTTTTATTTCTAAACACACATGTTGTTGTCCATCATTTTAAATTAATATAAATTAAACATGAGCTAGACATCTGAAATAGGTCTAGGAACAATTATCCATGTTGTCCCATTCATTAACATGAAATAATAATAATCATTCAATCACACATAAATAAGGAAACCACAATAAAATAGGAATCCCACTATTATGGTCAAGCTACAACTCTTGTGAAGAAATCTTCATTGAACCCATCCAATGCCCTGGAAGCTAAATCCGATCTACCATCAGTAACTGCCTTCTAGAACTGTTTTATGAAACAGCCTTCTGAAACTGCTTCTAGACCGCTTTCTAAAATTTCTTGTAAAACTGCTCTCACGAACCATCTTTATGGATTTACTTGAGATATATTACATAAACCCTATGCCTCCATAAAGAAGTTCACATGCTATTTATTTGCAGTAAATTAGCCACGCATCAATTAAGCGTGGGATCCAATAAATACAAATCCTATGCCTCCATAAAGGAGTTCACATGCTATATCACAACAGTAATATTAATCACGAATAAAGCCATCATGGGATCCAATCACACAAAACCAGTAACCATAATAGTGGAAAAAGAGCGCTCCAATACAAGGGTTAGCACAGATCTACATTCTATCCATCCATCAATGCACGTATAAGATCTGTATTACTGGACAACATGGTTGCGTCCAGCCTATACGCAGAATCAACATTGCTCTGATACCACTATTAGGAAACTGCGTTCCCAGAATATGTTGATAGTGCGTATAAGTTGGCACTGCAAAATATTTCTTGAAATCTATAATAACCCTACAAGGGTAGAACTAGGGTTACCTTGAACTACAAAAATGGATTGCTGTAGTAGATGAATCAAGAACATGGGCTCGATAACAACTCACGATCTTCTACCGTATTCCTCTACTACCAGAATATCGAACTGAGTGTGGGGTCTTTCGAAATGCTTTTTGTTTTCTGCTCTCCCTTTCACGCTCTCTTTTCTATTCTGAGTTATAATACTCTTGATGGAAAAATGCAAACTGAGAATAGAGCCAAAGTAGCATATATATAGGCTACGATAGGGATCATAAAAAGTCAATAAGGAATAGGTTTC
Organism: Hydrangea macrophylla; assembly: GCA_033977485.1. NCBI lineage: Eukaryota > Viridiplantae > Streptophyta > Magnoliopsida > Cornales > Hydrangeaceae > Hydrangea > Hydrangea macrophylla. The sequence continues at coordinate 35,102,902 of CM066989.1, forward strand.
CTTATGGAATTAGGAAACCCTATTTTGACCTAAATCAGATTCCTATTTTCATAATAATTTATACCACTACAGAATTAAAATTGCACTCCTACCCTTATCTCAAAAATAAATTTCGAGCTCCATGTTATTAAATGCTTATTATCTCCCCAAGTTAAGATTACATATATCCATTAATTAAATATAATTACTGACAATCATATTTACTTAATCTCTTAAAATTCCTTGAGATCCTCTGCTTAACTGATTTGATATGTCGGGTACAAAATCCACCTGTAGGGTTTGACATAATAAAAACTTATAAGCTTTCTCAAGGGGATATCATCAATCCCAAAATTGAGACATGGATTCCATCATTAATTAATATCCACCACACAATTAATATTGTCACCCAATACAATGAGATATTGACCCATTTAAGGATCTCAACCTTGTAGGGATCAAAGCGTAAATGTTAAATGTACGTGTTTTTAAATTAACTTAGGATTTAGAGCATAAGAACTCACAATAGCCATGAGGTATTAATTATCTCATAAGTCAGTACAAAGATAATTACTCCAAATCGGTCCCATTTAATACACAAAGTGGACCAGTATAGTGAGTTGAAACTATACCGTTTTCCATGGTCAAGGCAAACCTATTACATCACCATGTTGCACTCCTACCAATGGTCTGTCCAATCCCATCTAAGACTATAAACCAAAATCTTACATTCTACAAGATCTGATGGTCTGATCTTCCGCGTGTAAGCTGAACTCTACACACCAAACTGCCTACTATGTAGAATAAGAGACACACATGCACAATAAAACAATATAATGCAAACATTGCCCACACAGATTTCATGAAAATGGAATACCTAATTTTATTAAATGAATAAAAAATCAACTACATAAAGCATGCCTTTTAGTATATATTCCTAATAGAGGGTGCTTTAGTCTTTGCGGAGGCTCCTCCTTCTCTTCGTATCAAAACCCTGAGCTGAGTTCTTTGGTTATAAAGGGTCGGTGCCCTTTATCATTTGGGGAGTCAAATTAGGTTTCTTGGTTCTCACAAAGACCAAGTGGCGTCTCTGTATCTGTTTTCCTAGACGATTCAAGAATTTAAAAATTAATTTCAAAACGAACGAAAGAAAACACTTCTTTCTTTCTTTTTCAAAAGGAAAAATCCCCAGGTGGATCCCCGTGTCCACAGCAGCTTCGTCAAAATGCATCTTCCATATGTCCTCTTTTAATTCCATTAGTCCTTCGTTAGTGAACATGAATTCTCATTCTATCTTATGATTTACAGGATATTCTGCCAAGAGAACATCTATTCCTTTCACAGACTTACTTGTGGTATATGTCAGATTGAATTCTAATAGCATTAAAGTCCACCAAGAAATCCTGCTAGTTAAAGATGGCTTTTCAAAGAGATACTTTAAAGGGTCCATTTATGAGATCAAGATAATAGGAAAGGCTAACATATAGTATGAGACGACCGGTATTCCACGCTAATGCCCATCACATCTTCTCCAGTGGAGTGTACTTCAACTCGTAGCCAGTCATTGTTTTGCTCAGATAGTAGATAGCTTTCTCTGAGTACCCCTCGTCTCCTTCTTGAGCTTACATATACCCTATATCATTTCTAAAACTGACAAGTCCAACATGAGAGGTTTTCCTTGTTTCGACGGTAAAAGAACTAGTGGATTGTGTAGATAGTATTTGATCTTATCAAAGGTGACTTGGCACTGGTCCTCCCATTCAAACTTCTTTCCTTTTCTTAGCAGGCTGAAGAGCGGATCACATATTGAACTAAGCTTAGATATGAAAGCGGCTGATGAATTGAATTCTTCCTAGGAATCCCCGTTCTTCTTTCTTATTCCTATGGGGTGACGACTATGATGGCTTTAATCTTGGTAGGGTCGTGTAATACCTTGTATTTTTAAATATATATTAATAAATAAGACTTGATACTATTCCCTGTATACATATATAATCCTTACCTTTCTGTTGGTAAATTTGATGTCCCAATCGATTACTAATTTTGTGATCCCAATCGATTACCCTTGCTTACATAACCAATCGATTACCTTCTAACCAATCGATTGCCTTCATCAATATCTGATACCAATCGATTGCCATTGGTCCCAATTGATTGTCAAGGTGCAGAACTTGGTCTCCAAGGTTGCCTCGGGTTTTGACGCATTTCATTCATTCTCTCTATATATATGAGTTGATTTTTGTGCCTTGGGTTGGTTTTGATAGTTTTGGAGGGATATATATAAATCTCATATATAAACACACTCTCATAGATATATACACCAGACATAATGCACACATAAAGGTGAGTTCTAAACTCACTTGGGCCCTTTAGTATGAAGTTTTACATGTTTTTAAAGAAGGAAAGACGTAGCAATACATCCCTTAAACTTCTGTTTCTGATCTGCTCATTTCTGTTATAGAGGTATGAAGTCCCAATTGATTGCCTTAAACCTGGACCAAATCGATTGGTAGTTTACCCCGTCGATTGTCATTAGATGGTTCCCATTTGATTGCCAAAGTTTGTAATCGATTGGCATTACTTGAGATCCAATTGATTGGACTTTTCCCAATCCATTGTTACTATTTTCATACCAATCGATTGGATCTCTGTCCGAATTGATTGGAAGTTCATATGGGATAATTTCTATTAGTTGATATATGAACTATTTTACCATTTATACATCGTTTTGTGCTTCTGTTACGTGAGTATGCGATACTAGAGAGATACTGTAACATCAAAGACTTATATGATTAAGAGTAATGGACTAAAATTATAACGTTAGATAGCGTAGTCATGGATTGGTTTGATATCCATTCATTCAATCAAAGCAATTAGGCAACAATGGGATGTCATGTATCATTAGTAGTACAACGATAAGTAGGTTTGTTAAGTTCCAGGATTCTTACGAGAAGGAGCGGTGGTCAATCATATGTCCTAAAAGGCAGTGGACTATGCATATGTCCTAAAAGGTGGTGGACCAGACCAATTAGCTCTAAGATAGCTAGTAATCCAATCATATGTCCTAAAAGGTAGTGGACTATTCATATGTCCTTAAAAGTGGTGGACCAGGATTACTGGTAGACGCTGTTAAGTGGTGGCAATAGAACTATTGTTTATTTGCTCAAAGAGTTAAACCATTGATATGTGGAGGACTGTACATATGTTCTAAAAGGCGAGGGATGGATTGATGTAGTATCCATGACATGTAAAGGACTGTGCATATGTTTTAAAAGGCTATGGATAGAGCATTGGTGTATCCAAGAGTATTACTATCATGTCTGTTCATCAATCATAAGGTTGTGATAAGTTCTCATATAATAAAGATGTTAGAATGAGATAATGACTGGATTGAATAAGTGAAGATACTATTGTAGAACTTTACTTATGTCCTTTCATAAATCTTGTAATTACTATATATAACTAGTACCTCGTTAGTTTTATATTTACTCAAGTCTCAATACGCTAACGACCTTTATTACCTAGACATTCCCCGTCTAGACTACCCTATTCCTACCCCGAAGGTGAGTACGCAGAGGGTGGCCCCACTGAGAACGGGTATGCTGGGAAGACTACTATGCTGTCGATTATGTCTACGCCAGCTGAAGCTGAAGATTAAACTTATGTTTTGCAATAGTGCATACGTTACCTTAACACTACTTATATTATGTTTTAAAACTCTGATATAATAATCATAGAAACTTCTTATTATGTTTATATAAGATGTAGCTTTATTATCTCTTACATTACTATCTAGAACTATGTGGTGTGGACAATTTAGTGACTTTACCTGTCATTGCCTATGAACCCAAAAGGGAATTTTGTTTTCTCAATTTTTACTATTTCAGGGCATGATAAGATTTTTAGTATCAGAGCCTAGGTTGATACTCTCGCTCACTAATTATTCCACACCATCTGGTACTAGAACTTTTGAAATCCCTATGTCATGAGTTTAAGATTAGTTCATCATTATGATATTTTAGATACTTTTTGTGTAGGTTAGCATGTATCCAAACTTCTATAAGTTTGTGGATGATACTTACGGGGGACACAAGATCCATAGGGATACTATGGAGCTTGCTGACCCAGAGCTTTTCCAGGAGCATATACACTGTACAACTAGCCGTTACCGTTTAGAGCGTACACCGTACATCTATCATTTATGTTGACTGGTGGACTCACCCAACAAAGATGTGTAGTGATGCCTACTATCATGCAAGGACTGATGAGGCAATCTATCATGAGATGACTCGATTGATCTAGAGTAAGCTGGAGATGGATGCTATTAAGCACAAGTAGCAGGATAGTAGCAGCAGTACTGGTACCCACAGTATGAATGCCAGAGCTAGCAGAGCTTGAGCCGATGGGGGAGGATGAGGATCTTGCTTAGGATATCGAGTGGAGGATGAGAATCATGACAAGGATGTGGATGGAAACAGAGAGGAGGAGCCCATGGACGACCCAGAGGAGCCAGAGTATGAGCCAGGGGATGATCTGGAGGAGGACCCATAGGATCCAGACCCGGTGGATGAGGTCGGGGAAGACGAGGAGCTAGAGTATATAGTTGTACCTGAGACACCAGTAGGGCCTATAGCACAGATGTCATCTATAGCATAGATGATAGCTGTATTGGTTGCAGAGAGGGCCACACAGCTCAACGAATTCATTATAGGGGAGGCTGAGTTAGTAGAGGCAATTACGATAGCCAAGGGATTTATCGTGGCAGCTGTCGATGCTGCCGAGCCAACAGTGGACGATGTGGATGAGGGTGGTAATAATGAGATGATGGAGGATTGGGATGTCGAGATCGTAGTAGGAGATCTCGATGCACCGATGGAGTGCGACCCACCAGAGGAGCTAGATATTATTGTGGACATGCGGCCACCATGAGCCCACCCGTGTTTTGTTCCCGGCGGGGTTTCTAAATTGATTTTCCTTTATTTTGAAATTGATTTGAAAAAGGGTAGGAAAGGTCTATTGAAAATAGATACAGAGTCGCCACTTGGTTTTTAAGGAACCAAGAAACCTAATTTTGACTCACCCAAATGGATAAAGGGCATCAGCCCTTCATAACCAAAGAACTTGGCTCGAGGTTTTGGTACGAGAGAGGAAGGAGCCTTTGTCTCAACTAAAACACCCTCAACTCGTCCTGTCTCTCGACGGGCCTCAATTAGCGTCCAAATAATCATCTTATACTATATTTGGTTCGATAATTAATACTATGATAGTATATTACATCACATGAGAAATCCTGAAATGGAAGATCTAAAGATAAGATATCATTCATAAGATTTAAGCCAAATATCACACAATGCAAAAGTGAAAGATCACACAAACAAACCTAGGAAAAATCGTCCAACCACATATCAAGTAATCAAGTTTTCCTAGTCTAGAAGGGGGACATGAATTGTTCTTGAAACAAATAATCAAAGAAAACAAAAATGCTTAGCAAGCTTGTTATGATTAGTGGTGTCAATCAGGCCGGGTTGGCCCGGCCCAGCCCGAGCCTGGCCCACTTTTTTCGGGCTAAAAGCCCGGCCCGGCCCGCCACAAGGCCCGGCCCGCTAGGCCCGGTCCACATACCCCGGGCCGGGGTGGACACCCATTCTTCCGTCCATGGCCCGGCCCGGCCCGAAATAGTGAAAAAGCCCGGCTCAGCCCGAAGCCCGCCATGACCCACTTCAAAAATAGAAGAAAGCCCGCTAGCCTGTCCGGCCCGATGTCTGGCCCTCTAGGCCCGGGCCACCGGTCCGGGGCGGACACACCCCCTCCACTCCCAAGCCCGGCCCGATGTTTGGTGAAGCCCGGCCCGGCCCGGCCCGAAGCCCGCTCGGGGCCCGCTTTGACCGAGCCCGGCCCGGCCCGGCCCGTTTGACACCTCTAGTTATGATGCATGTTAATCTTTGAGAAAAGAAGATCTCTCAATCCCCGGGACGGATGAGAAAGAATGATTAGATTGAAGGGGAGCATGCACGTATGATCAAGTTCATTCCTTATAATCTCCTTAGATTAAGAGTCACAAAAACTCTAAATCTTGCATGGATGTAATGTATGATCCTAGAATGTACAAAGGTTGTAGTGTGTTTGTGTACATGGACTTTCTAAAGTGACTTAGAAGTCTAGAGTATGCATGAATGTATGAGCAAAATTATTATAGGATGTATACAAATGTAGTATAAACTACTTCCTACGATATGAGCTGATCGGGAGAGAACAAATCCTATTTATACGCCTTACCGCGCGTTTGTTAGTACCTTTTAATCCTGTTTTTGTATTTTTTTTCCTTCGTTTTCTATTCTCTGACAGGTTTTGGAAGAAATCAAGTAAACCAAGTTAAATGGGGTGAAAAAGCAGAGCAAAAGAAGCAAGAAAAAGCCCTTCGCGCGCGCGACCTGCTCGCGCGAAACCCAGAAAATTGCTCGCGCGACTTCCCAATATCGCGCTCGCGCGGCCCGCTCGCAGGACCTATGCAAAAATGGAACTTGCGTATTTCAGTGTACTAATGATTCCTACGCGAACGAAACTGCCTAATTACGTCCAGATTGCAAAATATAGCAGTTTTAATACAATTCGGGTTAGGAAAGCTTCCAAAAACTTGTTGTAAAATCTATATATACCCTATTTTACTTCAATTTAAGGGTTAGACAATTTATATACATATACATACAATAATATACAATCATACTTTCAGCCATTGAAGAGAGGGAAGCAAGGAGAAGAAGAAGAAGACCAAGGATTCCCATGGCCTCCTCCATCAACTACTTGCCATCTACCACTTCTATGGATAACTAAACTCTAGATCTAGGGTTTCAATGTAACCCTAGCCAAGTAATAGGGTTTTATTTATGTTTTTATTTTAGTTTTATTATGTATGGATGATGATTACATGTTCCGAGGATTTTTATAAATAAATCGTGCTTCTAATTGACTAAATCATTACTTTCAAAGTTTATTCTTGTCTTAGATCTATTTTGACTGTAATGTGCTCAATGATCTATATTTGCTGTGCTTGTATAGATTGTTTACATGTAATGGTGCTTTATTGAATTGTGCTATCAAGTATCCGAATAGTCCATGGCTAGATTAGACGGATTATACCACAACCCTAGTTTAGTGTGGGATAATTCGTGCTAACCGAAGATGGATTATGTTGGTGCTTGAACCATAGTTATTTTCTTGACGGAGGAATTGGGCTTGTAGCTACAATTTCCCATTATCATCCAACTTAATAAGCTAAAGTAATTCATAAATACCCTTATTATGAAGCTAGTGGTGGATTTGCAATCCTAGGTTCCTTAAACTTATTATAAAAACAAATATTTAATTACTTTCATAATTTAGATCTACTTTTATTATTATTAGTTTAATTAAAATCAAATCAAAATCAGTTTTTCTTAAATTGGTTAAATTTAGGTTTTAAAATTAAAGCGCGGTAGTTAATCAATCTCTGTGGGTTCGACCTTTACTTCCACAATGCAAATCTTTAGAAAAGTAAAGTATACTTTTTACATCTTGATTCTGACAACATCAATTTTTGGCGCCGTTGCCGGGGATTGCATTACTACCTTTAGTTTTCGAATCTTAGTTTAGTTAATTCGTAAATATTAGATTAGGTTTTCTTTTTCTTATTTTTTTGTTCTATTTTGAGTCACTAACTTTTCTTTTTATTTTGTAGTTTCTCGAGTCGTCAAAATTCTAACGTTTTCGGGAGGAATAGCTTAGCACAACAAAGGAGCTTACGCGAAAAAATATAAATAAAAGTCAAGTAAATTGCTTCTTGTGAAACTCACTTCAAACCACTGTAAGTCAGGGCGCTGTGACGCACTATTTGCATTAGTTTAGGAGTGATTGTTCACGTGCATTAGCTAGGAAACCCGGGGCACTGGGCTTGACGCGGTCATTGCATTACGGGATAATATTCATGCATCATAGTAGTACTATGTGCTTGCTTGTTGTCTTACTTGCGTGATTATTTTTTGTTTTTATTTAAGTCAGTTTTTAGTTTAGTTTAGTTTTCTTTTTAAGTTTATGTTTGGTACGCGTTCAAATAAACCTGAATTACATTTTATCGATCTTGAACTTGAACGTACTTTAAGAGTTAGTAAGTCCGCAACCCAAGCTTCTAGAGCTAGGTTGCAAGACGACGAATCAACGCCGATTCCATCGTCGTTGTTTGAAGCCGAAATTCAAAGTACCCTTAAATGGTTAAGGAGAACTCGAACGATTAAAATTGAACCGATTAAAATGGCTGACGGAAACAATGGAAATAACAATAATAACCCTAATATATCGCCACCTCCTCCGCTTAAAGATTATTTTATTCCTACTCAAGCAGGTATCGAATTACCGAAGGCGACAACATCTCACTTTGAGATAAAGTCGTCTACCATCTCGCTACTTCCTTCTTTCCATGGCCGTATAAATGAAGACCCTTATCTGCACTTAGGAGATTTCCAAGATATATGCTCTACTTTAAAAATCCAAAATTTCACTGATGATGAATTAAAACTGCATCTCTTCCCATTCTCTTTAAAAGATAAAGCGAAGTATTGGCTTCAATCACTTGAGCCAAACATTATAAAAACATGGGAAGCATTACACACCGCATTTTTACAAAAGTTTTTCCCTATTATGCGTACTAATCAAATAAGAAAATCGATAACAAATTTTGTGATGCAAGATGGGGAAACACTTTATGACACATGGGAAAATTTTAAAGAATTGTTACGCTCGTGTCCACATCATCAGGTTCCTAAGTGGCAGCTGGTACAGGTTTTCTACGAGGGACTTATTCCCTCTGTTCGTACTACCGTCGATGCCATTGTGTGGGTACCTTCCCACACAAAAGCGCCGACGAGGACTGGAAAATATTTGAAACGTTGAGTGAGAATTCGATGCATCAGGCTGTGTCGGTACGTTCTGAGGGGTACCTTCGACCTAAGCGAGAGGTAAAGTTTGAGTCAAGTCAATCAATTAAAATACAAGAATTAAATAGAAAACTTGACCAACTTATGAAGATGGGAATTAGATCCAATCCACCTTCTTCATAAGTATGTGCATTATGCTCTGAACCGTAACATAATATTTTTGCATGTCCTTCTGCATCTCAATATCCAGAATTTGTTGAGCAACACGTTAATTCTATGCAACAATTCCCACGAAATAACTATAATCCTATGTCGAACAATTTTCCTAATACTTATCGACCCCAATATCAACAAAGTCAATACCAACACCCACCTCCTAATCCTAACCCTTCAAGGGATAACGCTTTTGAGGCTACGGTGTTGGCATCCCTTAAAAATATAGAAACTCAAGTCCAAGCACAAGCACAAATAGTGCACTCTCATACACAATCCATTGCGAAGCTTGAGTCCCAAATGGGACAAATAGCTACTGCGGTGAGTCGTAGGAACGAGGGAAAGTTGCATGCGCAAACTGTTCAAAACCCTAAGGGACAATACGAAAAGGGGGGTCGAGTGAGAGGTGAACGCTGTTTCGACTAGGACGCCTATTAGAGAAGAGGAAGTTATTGAAATTTTGGATACGAGTGAGAGAAATATAAATACTAACTCGAATAAGGAGGGTGAGGAAACGAATAGGAAAAAGAAAGAAAAAGAACCGGTCCCAACTCGAGGTGTTTAAACAAGTGAAAATTAATATTCCATTCCTCGATGCTATTAAACAAATTCCCGCTTACGCTAAATGTCTTAAAGACTTATGCACTCAAAAATGTAAATTACGTAGTCATACTCCAAAAAAGGTCTTTCTCACGGAAAAAGTAAGCTCAATTTTTCAACATGCTACTCCAAAATATAAAGATCCAGGTACGCCTACGATTTCATGTGTCATAGGTGACACGGTCATTCATAGGGCTCTCCTTGACTTAGGAGCTAGTGTTAATCTTTTACCTTACCACGTCTACAAACAACTAGGACTAGGTGAACTTAAGCCTACGGCCGCTACCATACAATTAGCGGATCGTTCTATTAAAATACCTAGAGGAATCGTCGAGGACGTCTTAGTTAAAGTTGATAAATGCTATTATCCTGTTGACTTCATGGTCCTTGACACTGAACCGGTGCTAGATGCTAGGAAACACACTCCGGTCATCTTAGGTTGTCCATTCTTAGCGACTGCTAATGCTCGTGTTAACTGTAGGACGGGGGTAATGAAAGTGTCGTTTGGGAACATGAACTTGAAATTAAATGTTTTTAATGCTATGGATCAACCTCCTAAAGACGACGATTACCTATGTGAGGTAAGACGGAATATCGAGCCTAACAGAGTACTGAATATGGGTGAGGAAAATAATATAATTCGTAATGAGCGGATGAATTTAAATAATCTGGACCCTAATGATGAATTCACTCGGCAGGTAAGAAATAGATTTGAACATAATAAGGATGATCCGTCAAATGAATTAATCCAAAATGACATTATTTCTGCTTACCACCGAGCTCTTCCTGATATCCTAAGGGATACAAAGTCTGATTTTCAACCTCCATAAATGTTGAGCTAGAATGGTCTAGCTAAAGATGTAAAAGATAGTGCTTCTTGGGAGGCAACCCAAGCTTCATTTCGTCGGTTTCTCTTATTTTTTATTGTTTTTGGTTGATTTTGAGTCCTTTTTGAGTTTTCTGAACAGGTTTAGGGGTCGGAGTAAAATTATTTTGCACTTATTTACATTAAAATAAAGAAAAAGAGGAAAAGACCACACCCGCTCGCGCGACAGGTCGCTCGCGCGAGCTTGTGCCTTAGAAACTTTTCTTAAAAAAATAATAAAGAGGCCTTAGGTTTACCTCGCGGAGGGATTCGCGCAAGCGAGGGTCGCTCGCGTGATCCGCTCGCGCGAGGTGGGGGTTTCCCACTTTTTCTTGTTGTTCTTTTAGCTTCTGTTTCCCGCACCTGGTTAGTTATTTTCTTTTCTGTTTGTTCTTTTCAGTTCTTTTCATTTAAGTTTGTCTTTGTTTAGATAGTTTTGTTTCTATTTGTTTTCTTTTCATTACGTTCTTTTACTTATAGTTTAGTTTCTAAAAAAAAAAACCCTTATATGTTAGCTTTTATTATTTATTTGTTTGTTTAATTTTCTATTGTTAAGAAGTAACACGTAACATTCAACTTTATTGATATATTCCTTTGTGTTCACCTGTTCTATGCTTGTCAAGATCGAGGAATTATCGGTCCCTCCTGACCTACTTTCCGTTATTTCATTTTATTGTTTCATTGGGGACAATGAAAGGTTTAGGTTTGGGGGTATGGTACATTATTGCGCACTCACATTCGATACTTGTGCTTAAATAAACGATGTTACCAACGCTTTTCACAATCTCAATTTGATACTTCTTGTTTTGTAACTTAGATTGTTATAGAATGGTAAACATGAGAAGATGTGATTAAATATTTGCTGAAGTCATGATATGATGATTTAGGTCATGTATCGTTCGAATCGTAATTTTATATCATAAATTTGCACACAAAGCTATGCACTGCACGTAGTCACGTGAATACATGTCTGATGTGAACTGTAATATGAATCAGATTTCTACATAACACAAGGTGGAGACTAAACCTAGTGAGCTTTTGAGCCTATCTTTTCTTTTTAGAGGGTTATAAATACATTTGTGTTTGTCGAATTTCATTTGGAATAGCGCATTAACTTGTTGTTTAGTCTCATTAATCTTGTTTTGGTTGATAGTCAAGTTAAAATTTTTGTTACCATGCTAAATAATCTTCCATTGTAAACGTTGAAGAATCATATAACCATAGGAAATGATGGTAGGCCCTCTTTGTTTACTGCCGACCGATAAATGATAAATTTCCTTAGTTCGCCCTTTGAGCCTTTAAAATGCCATTTTTCTTTAATTACCATTATCCTGTTTTTGCTCCAATTTGGCCAACTTGGAGTTCACCCCTGAAAGATTGATCAACTTTTAGTGGTGTTAAGGCGATGTGTGATTGAGAAGAAAAAGAAGATAAGATGATGTTTGGGGTGGTTGCCTTGGTATTCAATGAATATTTGTTTCATAAGCAACAAGGAGGAAAAGAATAGAGAAAGAAAAGAAAGAAAAAAAAAAGTATAAAGGAGAAAAAAAATTGAAAAGAAGAGAATGAAAAGATGAAAGTTGGTAGAAGAGACGAATGAAAGAAATCGAATATACCTTACAATGCCATTCTAAAACTACCTAATAAATCCTTTCTATCCTTTTCCATTGTCTGAGCCACATTACAACCTTTGAAAAGTCCTATTTGATCCTAGAAAACATGGTTTGGATATGTAAACGATGGGAGGGGGATTAAAACATGGTAATGACTAATTTTTCTTGATTGTTGGCATCCTATCCATGAGACTACTGTTCTTTCATGTCATTCGTCTTTTCTGAGTTATATGTGAGTGGTTTCTTGCTTTGAAAACATATTTCCTTTACTCACATATATTAGAAAAATTACACCTGTTTCTGAGTGTTTCATTGTAGAGTGTAATTCAATGTGAGATTCGTAGTCGAAGCATAGTTAGATGGTTATGCGAGTATATTCCATGTTCATGACCTACGCGTGTTCATTTGACTACCACATCACACACGTGCGATTTTATGAGAAACTCTATTGATTTATACGATGCATGTGCTTGGGATTGTTTTTCATGACTTAGCAGGATGTTTCATTATGTTTTTTTATGTTCGTTATTCTATTTCAAATCTTTGTTATATGATGAAGGAGTATTGAATATTATGTTCTTTGTTTTTAATAAAAGTTTTTAAATTGATAAGTTAATAAAGATGGTTGTGGGTGACTTGTTGACGAGAACCCTCACGAGACTTCACTCGTCCGACTAGGGACACCTAGAGGTTTAAAAGGCTTGTTGCATATGCTAAATGCAATCGTGATCCATGCAAAAATGGAGTAGTATGTTATTAGAAGTTTAATTTTTATTTTAGTTTTGCTCGAGGACTGGCAAAATGTAGGTTTGGGGGTGTGATCGGGAGAGAACAAATCCTATTTATACGCCTTAACGCGCGTTTGTTAGTACCTTTTTATCCTGTTTTTGTATATTTTTACTTCGTTTTCTATTCTCTGACAGGTTTTGGAAGAAATCAAGTAAACCAAGTTAAATGGGGTGAAAAAGCAAAGCAAAAGAAGCCTTCGCGTGTGCGACCGGCTCGCGCGAAACCCAAAAAATCGCTCGCGCAATCCGCTCGTGTGACTTCCCAATATCGCGCTCGCGCGGTCCGTTCGCGTGACCTATACAAAAATGGAACTTGCGTATTTCAGTGTACTGATGATTCCTACGCGAACGAAACTGCCTAATTACGTCCAGATTGCAAAATGTAGCAGTTTTAATACAATTCGGGTTAGGAAAGCTTCCAAAAACTTGTTGTAAAATTTATATATACTCTATTTTACTTCAATTTAAGGGTTAGACAATTTATACACATGTATATACAACAATATACAACCATACTTTCAGCCATTGAAGGAAGGGAAGCAAGGAGAAGAAGAAGAAGAAGACCAAGGATTCCCATGGCCTCCTCCATCAACTACTTGCCATCTACCACTTCTATGGATAACTAAAAGTAATAGGGTTTTATTTAAATTTTTATTTTAGTTTTATTATGTATGGATGATGATTACATGTTCCAACAATTTTTATAAATAAATCGTGCTTCTAATTGACTAAATCATTACTTTCAAAGTTTATTCTTGTCTTAGATCTATTTTGACTGTGATGTGCTCAATGATCTATATTTGCTGTGCTTGTATAGATTATTTACATGTAATGGTGCTTTATTGAACTGTTCTATCAAGTATCCGAATAGTCCATGCCTAGATTAGACGGATTATACCACAACCCTAGTTTAGTGTGGGATAATTCGTGCTAACCGAAGATGGATTATGTTGGTGCTTGAACCATAATTATTTTCTTGACGGAGGAATTGGGCTTGTAGCTATAATTTCCCATTATCATCCAACTTAATAAGCTAAAGTAATTCTTAAATACCCTTATTATGAAGCTAGTGGTGGATTTGCAATCCTAGGTTCCTTAAACTTATTATAAAAACAAATATTTAATTACTTTCATAATTTAGATTTACTTTTATTACTATTAGTTTAATTAAAATCAAATCAAAATCTGTTTTTCTTAAATTAGCTAAATTTAGGTTTTAAAATTAAAGCGCGGTAGTTAATCAATCTCTGTGGGTTCGACCTTTACTTCCACACTGCAAATCTTTAGAGAAGTAAAGTATACTTTTTACATCTTGATTCTGACAACATCATGTGCAAATTTGGAGTGCATGTTAGCAGCAAATCAAAGGAAAGAACTCAAAACATGCTTGCTGTGAATAGTCAACAGAATAGTGAGTTGATTTTGTAAAATGGAAAAGTTGGGTTAGGAATATTTCAAATTCATGATTTTTTATGGAGATCATCCTTATTGTGTCTAGAACACATATCAAAAAGCGAAACTACAATCGCTATTACAGATTGAGAGAAATCATATAAACAAGAGAGGTTGTTCAGAAACAGAGTCCGTATTGTCGACTGAAATGTAGAAATATATTAGAAAATGCAAACAAAACATCGTGAGGCCTATATTAAACAGAAAGTTTCCTAAGACACTGAAGTTTAAGAAAAAAATGAGTTGGGACCACTCCTTTTGGAAAAGTTTTTTGAAAGACAAGTTGAAAGTCAACCAAGCTGCTGCGATAGCAAAAATTGAATGTTTAGAAGGAATATTTGGGTCAAAATGGAACCCTTCCAAGTGTTTTCAAGCCAAGCCAAAAATCATGGCTGTTTTGTAATGAGTTAGGAAGACTTTCCAAGTGGTCTTGTAATCACCCTTGAGAATTGAGTTCTAGAGAAATCTTTGAACTCAGATCACTTACTGTTTTGAAGATTTTTGGTGAAACAAGGCTTGTTTCTTGGAATCCAAAGGTTGGAATTTTAGTGGGGTTTTGAAATAGGGGTTTTAAAATCACATTTTCAGCACAAAAAGGGGATTAAGACCACTTAAGAAATCAACATCAAACTCATCATCAAGAACTCTCAATATTGTTTGCACAAACATAGCTTTGTTTGAGAATATGACTTCAATAACACATATAAATGTGTAAAAGTTAGAGTCATCATCCATCAAACATGTTTTTGAGGTCAAGAGCTATTATTCATAAGGATTCACTCACCTCAAATACCATGTCTTCATCTAGATGATGATGAACTAGTAAGTAATCAAAGAAAAACAAAAAAGAAATGAGGTAAGGAGAGATGAACATTTATATAAACAAGTAAATAATAACAATCAATAGATGATAATCAATGTGATTTTGGACTCGTAGAATGGTGTTTCACTCATAGATATTGACATTTGGACATGGAAGATTGCTCAAGAATGGTGGTTGGAGAGGATTTGAATGTGATGTATAAGAGAGGTAATGGAAGGAAACAAGATTTGAACTTACTTTCTTATAGAAAATCAGTGGGAGAAGCTCGATTTCTCTCTTCTAAACCTATCTCTATCTTTCTTTCTCTCTACAACTTTATCAAGCTTTGCACTTGGCCCCCTCAAAATGAAGAGCAAAGGGGGGTTTATATAGACCAATTTGGGGGTGGTTTTGGGATTTAGAAAGTGCTCCCATTGGTCCCAAACATCTGTGAACAAGAAACTACGTCGTTTTAGCTTTCAATTATTCAATTTAGACCCCCAAAATAAATTACAAAAATGGCTTCAGAGGGGTTGAGTGCTACCGTAGCACTGGCCATGTGTCGCCGTGGCAGTGGCCCAATGCCACCGCGGGATTGCTCCTCAGACTCCCAAAAAGTACATTTAGGCCCCCAGAGGTTTCAGTATTTGCGAAAGGCCATATTTCGTCCGAAATTCATAGAAAATGCGTACGAACTCCAAATTAAGCTTGTGATATACTGTTGGAAAGGTAATGAAGTCTACTTTATATAAAAAATAGTTTGGAGTTAGGTCACTTTGAAAAGTTTTGCGGTATTCGCGATAAAAACCGATTTAATCGTCTTTTTCACCTTCAAAAATTCATATTAAATTCGTTTTAAATCGAAAAATTACGTGCAATATACCGTTGGAAAGCCAATGACTTGTATTATCCATGAAAAATGTTTGAAAAATGGTACTGTACTCCAATTTTTGAGCCAACTTTTAGGTCAAATCAGTTAAACCTGGGATCTCCAAGAAGTTCTGGGAACCTCTGGGAGCTCCCAAGAGCTGACGTTTTCGTTCGATTTTCTTTTAAAACTCGTTTTAGTATTTTTTACATGATCTAGAATGATCTAAAAACTTTTCGGTGAATTTGGATGATTTTGGTCAAACCTTTGTCAAACCTTGTTAAACATAGGTCAAACCAGTCAACGGGGACTTTTCGGGACTTCTGGGGGCCTCTAGGAGCTGACAATTTCATTTGATGTTGCTTTAAAACTCATTATACCACTTTTCTTATGATGTAGCATGCTTACAGAACTTTCGATCCAAATTTGGGAGTTTTTGGCCTTTCAGGGGTATTTTGGTCATTATGAGCATTTTGAGAGATATAACTAACTTCCAGGAGTCCTTTTTGAGTCTTTTTCGATCATTGTGAACCACCAAGCTATGGGTCTCCTAAATCTGATAGTCGACAAAATGGGGTGTCTACAGTTTGTCCCTCTTTGGCATGAACTTGCGTGACAACGCATGTCGCAAGCGAGTGCCAAAGCTTTAAAGAGGTAGGTCTTTTGGAGGCTATAGATTTAGGATAAAAGCATTGCAAAAGATGCAAGGATGATGCTGCGGTCAGTGTTGGTCGCGCTCTGTGTGAGCTACCTACGTATCCCAAAGGGAATCAGACCAGGACGTAGTTCGGGGCACAAAGGAACAAATTACACATGCACAACAAGACAGGTGGATGCTATGCTATGAGGATGATATGCAATGCATGGATGTGATATGAACTGTGTACTGAGTCCTAATGTGATTTTATTATGACTATGGTGTATTTGCCAACCTTAACGGGTTTTGTGCATGCTTTTATGGTACTGATAATCCTAGCATGAGCTAATGTTGTGGGGTATGCCACTTCGAGTGGGCTTGTGTTGTGCTAGTGCTTGTGGTCCTAGTACACGTGTTCTGTGTATTTGCCACTCTTAGTAGGTTTGGTGATCTATGCTTTGCTACAACTAATAGACTCGTGAGGGAACTCGACCCGGTGGTATTACCCAAGGAAGAGCGTGGTGCTCAAAATGATATTAGGGTACTCAAAAGAGTGCTTGTGGTGTATTTACCACCCCTAGTGGACTTGTGATCTATCCTTCACTATGATTAATAGGCTTGTGAGGGATCTCGACCTGGAGGTCTTACCCAAGGAAGAGCATAGTTCTCAAAGTGATAACATGGTGCTCAAAAGAGTGCTTGTGGTGTGTTTGCCACTCCTAGGGGGCTATGTGACTTGTGTGTGTCACAACCGTTGGGCTATGTGTCATGTTATGCCCAATTTGTTGTGTTTGGTGAGTGAAGTAACCCTCTAGACTTGACTCGTGCTCTCCTTAATTGTGATACTAAGACTCGGTGACTCTCAGATTCTCAATAGTGATCCTCAATTCTTGACGGTGCTTATGTGTTCCTCAAATCTTCAACGGTGCTTCTCAAAGCTTCTTGATTCTCAACGGTGTTCTTCAAATCTTAACGATGCTCCTTAAATCTTTAATGATGCTCCTCGGCACTTCAATGACGCTTGTCAACTCTTCTAATGCTCCTCAACACATATGATGTTCCTCAATGCTTCAACAATACATCTCAAGTCTTATGATGTTCCTCAATGCTCCAACAATGCTTCTCAACTTTTTCGATGTTCCTCGATGCTCTTCAACTCTCCTGATGTTCCTCGATGCTCCAACAATACTTCTCAACTCTTCTGATGTTCCTCAATGCTCTAACAATGCTTCTCAACTCTTATGATGTTCCTCGATGGTCCAACAATGCTTCTCAACTTTTTTGATGTTCCTCGATGCTTCTCAACTCTCTTGATGTTCCTCGATGCTCCAACAATGCTTCTCAACTCTTCTGATGTTACTCAATGCTCCTCTAATCTCTGGACCCTAAAACATTCTCACAAAACATATCATCAGCAAACCTGGACTCTGACCCCAAAAATACCTCAATAACACATCTTATCAATACATATGGACTCTGAGCCTTAAAACAACACATCTCATCGACACACCTCATCAACACATCTAGACTCTGATTGGATCAGCATTAATTTCTTGGTGTTAGCAATATTTCCTCCGATCAGCCGCCTTAAGAAACAACTATCGGTTGTAGTTTACAACCACTTACGAGTTTATGCCTTTCATACTTAGGACACTATTCATGTTGAGACCTTTACTGGTGCAGTAATGATGTTTGGTACTTCTGTTTGTATCCACATTTTTTATAATTGGGAATTACCTTAAACCCACACATTTGAGACCATCAGGACGAATGGACTTAACGTGAATGACGATGACAAGGAAAGTTGGGTTAGTTTGTTGAAACCTCGATCTCTAACACACTTTTGATCAGTTACTACTAACTCAAACAAAGAAAGATTGATTCGGACATGAAATTCTCAAATTGCCATGATCCAACGTGCCTTCATCATGAATGATGTACATCTCATCTTTATGTTCACTCCTCATCTTAATATGATAGCACTCTGCTGGTAAATCTAGTTTTTGAAAATTTATCCCTATTGATCTAATTAATTCTCTACTTCTCCCAGGAAGTGTTTTGAATTAGTGCCTTAGCTTTTAGAATAAAAGATGCTCTATTTCAAAATTTTCAAAATAACTTGGTGACTTGAAAACTCGCCCTTGGTATGAAGGGATAGTGTTAGGAAAACGGAGTTTGCCCCTAGTTTGAGGCGTAGGAAGTGGAATTCATAGCCAAACAAGGTGGGTGACCAAATTTTGCCCCTAGTTTGGACAATGGTTTATTGGAGGTTTTAGGCAAACGAGGTAGGCGACCAAAGTTTGCCCCTAGATAGTAAAATTTAGGCAAACGAGGCGGGTAGTCGAAGTTTGCCCCTAGTATGGAAGGTGATTTCTGGCTTGAGGCAAGGACCATGACTTATATCTTATATGCTCATAACTTTTGTCTAGGCACTGGTGAAGTAACCTAGCGAGCTATTTTCTCTCTTTTGTTATTGCTCACTCTAAATTTAGTTCTAATTTTTGCCTAGGCATCCTTTCAGATTTTCAACCTAGCGAGCCATCCTTCTTTTCTTTTTAAAACGTTTGCCTACGTATCCCCGAGTGGGGATCAGGTCAACCGTAGTTTGGGCCAAGGCTTTGAAAGAAGATGAGTTAATATTGGTGTCGACCGAACCGATGTGGTTGTCTACGTATCCCCTAGTAGGAATCAGGTCGAGCGTAGTTCAAGATAAGGTCTTACAAAAGAGGGGGGGGGTTGATTATGATGGTGTCGACGGAACCGATGCGGTTGCCTACGTATCCCCAAATGGGAATCAGGTCAAGCGTAGTTTAAGACAAGGTCTTGAAAAAGATCGGGGGTTGATTATGATGGTGTCGACCAAACCGATGTGGTTGTCTATGTATCCTCGAGTGGGAATCAGGTCGAGCGTAGTTCAAGCCAAAAGGGTTTGAAAATCAATACCTTGAAGTGTACAATTCTCTGTATCACAAAAATTTTCTTTCTTTCATTTTTTCCATCATTTTGATTGCCTTGGGTCAGATCTTGGAAATCAATTCCTTTTAGCTCTAACTTTTGCCTAGGTGCCCTTTCAGGTTTTCAACCTAGCGAGCATTTCTCTTTTTTTTTTCTTTTTTTTTTAAAAATGGAAATGAAACTCACTGAAATGTTTGTCTACCATTAAGGACCAAGTCTGAACAGATTTGCATGGCTATCAATTGTGTTGGGCCCAAGGCTTTGAAATGGTGGAAAAGGGTGTTGGGAAAGCCCTAAATCAGTCTTAAGTATGTTTTTTTTTAGATTTGAGCAAAAGCATCTTTATATTCTTAAAGTAAGACTTATTCAATTCTCAGCTCTTCTTTGGGGTCAGCGCGAAATTAACTTTGACCTTTTCAGGAGTCTTTTTGTTGTTTGATGCAAAAATTTTTTAGTAGAGTAATATCCATGGTAATTTGAAAAGTGACACTTCAGTTCAATGATTCATGCATTTATGACAAGACATCAGATTAAGCAAAATGAGATTTCATTCAATTAGCAAAAGAGAGGGATTACATTACTCGACACAGACCCATAACAACTCGATGACAGACAGACTTAACTAAAAGACCAAACTTGAAATAGACTCAAAACATAGAACATACTCGACTTGGTCTCAAATAGAGTGTCACGGTGACTTGCTTATTCTTTTTATTATACTTTTTTTTAGCAGAGGTTCCAGACACCATCACTTAGTTTCAACAATCATTGGCCTCAGCGAATGGATAGGCCTGGGGCTTAGGTTAAATGAAGCTAACATTTTGGGTAACATGGGGCTGGATGGATGGTTGCTCAATAATTCTTCGATCGATGAGGTCTTGGATATTATGGCAGAGGCGTATGCACCGGTCGGTGTCATAACCTAGGCCTTGGTGGTAGGTGCAGTGTTTGGATAGGTCACAATTAGGTGGTAGGGGATCAGCACGAGGCTGAAGGAGTTGGAAGTGCCCCTTTTTTAGCAGGCGGCCTAAGGCTACGGAGGGGGAGATATCTAGCGTGGAAAATTCACGAGGTACCCTGTTTTGGTAAGGGTGGCTAGGTGAGCTGTTTTGGTTTGTGAGCTGGTATGGTCAGGGAGAATAGGCCATGGGTTGGTTACTAAGGGTGTTGACATTCGAAGGGTTTCGGGAGTAGTCGGACCTTTTGGACTCGCTTTGTGATTCTTCATTCTTGATCTTCCCTTCCCTGATTACATCCTCAATTCTAGTCCCAATCTCAACCAGTTCTTCAAATGTTGAGATGGACTGGTAGAATAGTTTCCTATGGTACATCGGCTATAGATTCTTGATCAACATCCGAACTTTTTCCTTTTCGACTGGTTGGTGGGTCATTTAGGCCACTTTGTTCCTTCATCTGCTCAAGAACGCAGTGAAGGACTCATTGAAGTTCTACTGGGTAGTCTCCAGATCCTGGATGCTAACATCAAGCTCTTGGTTATAGGAGTAATGATCAACAAAGACCTGGACTATATCTTCCAAAGTCCACGTCTTAGAAACCTCCAAGGTCTGAAACCAGGATAGAGTAGCCTTGGCAAGGGTTTGAGGGAACAACATTGCGATGTGCTCATGGGTGTAGCCCATTGATCAGAAAACACTCAAGCAGAACTTTACGTGGCTCTTCAGATTCCCTGTTCCATTAAAACGATCAATTTCAGGCATCTTAAAGTTCTCAGGTAGCTTTAATTTGTTGGGCTCAAACAATCCTTGTAGATCTAACATGTAATCGTCGGCTCCTTTACTCTTTCTCAGTATGTTCTCAAGCTTATTGACCTTATCCAGTTTTTCTTGAATTTTCTTGTTAAGTACAGACGATGGGGCCCCATTGAACCAGTCATCATCTACATTTTCTGGTGCTATGGTAGGAGGTGGTACAAGTCCTTGCAGTGGTGGTGGAATAAACCCTGGTGGTGGTGGCAGAAATCCTGGTGGATATTGCGGCTGTTGTTGCCTTAATTCTTCTATAAAGGTTAAAACTTGGGCCAACGGTCAAATTGTTGACTGATCATTTCTATCATTCACGCTTCCAAATCTTTCGGATCCATAAAGCTGACTTTCGACGGGGTGATTCTGAAAAGGTGGCTCCCTAATCCTTTGACTCATAATACAGATCTTGGGTGCTCAAAACTTGTACTAACATATAGATGTGAAGAGACTGTGTTAGACTTTGACGGTGATGATCGAGATGACAACTATAGTGACAAGTAAGGATTGACTCGTGTACACACTGACCATCACAGTGTATGCAGACTGATGAAGCAAGCATGTGGATGCAAGGCCTAATCTACATGATGCTACTACTCCTAACAGATATCAGTTAAACAAGTAGGGTCCTAGCCATACAGAATGTGCTAACTTTACTTTCCAGTATGATCGCCAAGGGATAAGAGGAATTTTCAGTGGCTATGGAAGTTTCTAGAAGAAATACGAATTTCTGGTTGATTTGGACTGAACTGTTTGGAGAAACTGGTATTTTGGGTACTTCTGACAGAGTTTCTGGGAAAACTTGGATTTTTGGGCATTTGAGAGTTTTTAGGGGAAAAGAGGGGTTTCTGGGTGACTTGGACAGAGTTGCTAAGAAAAGCAGGGATATCTGGATAGTTTGGGTAGTGTTTTGGGAGAAACAGGAATATTTAGGTGAGTTTCTAGGAAATGGGAATTTCTAAGAAGCTTAGGTAGAGGTTCAGAAGAAACAAGGATTTTCTGCAATTTTAGGTGAAACAAAGATACCTAGGGAGTTCGAATATGATTTCTGGGAGAAGCGGGAATATCTGGGTGATTCAGACAGAGTTTCTGGGAGAGATAAGTATATTGGAGTTTCTGGGAAAAACTGAGATTTCAGTGTAATTTGGTGGATTTTGGCAAAGTTTCTTGAAAATAGGAATACTTGGTTAACTCAGACAGAGTTTATGAGCGAAACTGACATATCTGGGTGAGTTAGATAGAGTTTCCAGGAGAAATAGGTATATTGGGGTTTCTAGGAGAAACTGAGATTTCTGGGTAATCTGGGGATTTGGACAGAGTTTATGAGAGAAATAGGTATTTTCTGGAAAATTCGGGAGATTTGGGTAGAGTTTTTGGGAGAAGCAGGTGATGATGGTGATCATACTGTCTAGCAAGTTTCATACTCCGATGCCTTAGGACCGATAAACAAGGTTTGCGGTGTGTATCTTTGTGAACATGGAGCAGACATCCTTATCATGGTGCCTAGGCAGGTCAACTCAATGTAATCACATGTGAGTGATTGCCTTGGGAATCATAAGAAAGAGGTTCTGTTCTATGCCACATAAGCGTCTACACCGTACAGGTAATCCCATCAGGGCATACATCAGTTATATCACATTGTCCTATCTGAAAAGATAAATTAACAATCCTATGAAAGGTTCTATAGGCATCTATATGCAAAGGCAGAGTTTAGTCAAAGAGGGTCCATTGACGAGAGTTCCAATATACCATCAAAGAGACAGTACAAAAGTTGTTACTCTTTTTGATATACCTTGGAAGTTACAGTATCAACGGTGACTTGTGCCCTAGCACAGCAAGACCTGAACAATGTCAGTGCTGCGTTTCACACACAGTCGGAGGGGAAATGTAGAAGTGCAATGCGGTGAACCAAACACAATAAAAAGATGATTTTAAGGATGCTTCTTATGAGTCAAGCCTTTGTATTATTTTGTTTTGAAAATAAAAATCCCCAGCAGAGTCGCCAGATTCTGGACACGCGGCCACCGTGAGCCCACCCCCGTTTTGTTCCCGGCGGGGTTACGAAATTGATTTTCCTTTGTTTTGAAATTAATTTGAAAAAGGGTAGGAAAGGTATGTTGAAAACAGATAAAGAGTCACCACTTGGTCTTTAAGAAACCAAGAAACATATTTTTGACTCACCCAAATGGATAAAGGGCACCGGCCCTTCATAACCAAAGAACTTGGCTCGGGGTTTTGATATAAGAGAGGAAGGAGCCTTTGTCACAACTAAAACACCCTCAACTCGCCCTGTCTCTCGATGGGTCTCAATTAGCATCCAAATAATCATCTTATACTATGTTTGATTTAGCAATTAATACTATGATAGTATATTACAACACATAAGAAATCTTGAAATGGAAGATATAGAGATAAGATATCATTCATAAGATCTAAGCCAAATATCACATAATGCAAAAGTGAAAGATAACACAAACAAACCTAGGAAAAATTGTCTAATCACATATCAAATAATCAAGTTTTCCTAGTCTAGAAGGGGGACAAGAATTGTTCTTGAAACAAATAATCAAAGAAAAAAATGCTTAGCAAGCTAGTTATGATGCATGTTAATATTTGAGAAAAGAAGATCTCTCAATCCCCGGGACGGATGAGAAGGTATGATTAGATCGTGTGATCAAGTTCATTCCTTATAATCTCCTTAGATTAGGAGTCACAAAAACTCCAAATCTTGCATGGATGCAATGCATAATCCTAGAATGTGCAAAGGTTGTAGTGTGTTTGTATAATTGTTGGATCGTGCAATGCGTTTAGAAGGGTCCTGGCGTTCTCCCTCGACAGTGTCCCACGACGGATCCCAAGGAGCACACTTCAGGGAAAACTAGGACTTCCTCATGTGATCCTAGAGACAAAGAGTCACCACCTAATTTTTATCGGGAATTAGGAAACCCAAGTTTGACTCGCCCAAAATTGAATAAGGTTACTCACCCTTCATTATCAGAAACTAGGTTCGGTGGTCTTAGTACGAGAGGGGAAGGAGCCCAAGCAGGACTAAAGCACCCCCTCCTCGCCCTACCGAATGGTAGGCCTTGATTCAAATATCCTTGTTCTTAATTCATAATTGGTGTTGTTTCCTCATACATACTAGATATATATACATGTCAAAAAGGGAACATCTAGGAAAGTCATGTCAATAGATTAAATAAAGTAGAAGTTGGATGCACTTGCAATATAAGAGAAAGGTATACTCACAGTGGCTAGTCCCGCCCTGGACCAATCCAAGTAAAGGAAACATGTCAAGGTATGCAAAAAGGAACGACAAGACTTACATTGGTTTGACTCAAGTGGAGTCACAAAAAGCAAAAAGAAAGGAAACGTGTACTGCAATCATGCAACAATCCTAGATAAGATGTCTCTAACACATAAGCACCTAAATAGAGACTATCCTAAAGGAATTGTGTCGTTGAAAACAAAGTTGCAAGCCTAGAAAAATTCTAAGAGAAGGGATAGAGATAGTACACAATACATGGGCACTAAGCCACATGTAGACGAGGCAAACCCACAAATCAAAGTCCGGATCCACGGCATTCAATTCTTTGCACTAAGACACCAAGAAATACCCAAGCATTGCAAAAACACAAGCAAACAAATAATATACCTGAAAGACAAGTAGAAGATGTCATCAATCAAATTTCCATATTCAGTAACCTCAAATGAATCCTATCAAAATTGGTCTTAAACATGAGCTAGATTAAAACCTTTTTACAGAAAGTTAGATACATGTCTTAGGGAACTTCTCCAAAAAGTAGAACCTCTTTACCATTTTTGAAGTTTGAGAAATAAGAGTTTTGAGAACAGTGGACCAGGACTATCCACTGTTCTTGTAAAAATCATAATTAATTCTACGAAAATTAGGTGAAGCTCTATTTGGTATCAAAAGAAATCTATTTCATTGTAGTTTATGAAAAAAAATAATCTCATGGACATGTCATGATCTTAAGGTTTCTGAAAAGTTGTTTTAAACAGACTGTGTTATTCTGGAAATTTGGTATCATTTGACAAATGAATGCCAAACACAATAGAAGTATAATAGAAGTTCATGAATCATGTTAATCAAGTTATTCTATGCTTTTAATCTCTCATCCATTTATCCTAGATGATTTCTAAACCAAGTTTTATTCATCAATAGTTGTTAAGTGATCTAGGTATGAACATTTTGTATACATAATCATAATTGTAGTTAAATCTAGAAAATTCCAGAATAATTGTATCAACTTCAAATGCTTAGAAAATGATCTTAACTCGATCGTATGCTTACGATTTACATCGGCATATAGATTAATTCATGATTCACTATTCTCTCTTGAATTGAAAGTATTTTGTAAGTATATTCACTTGTGTACTCTTGTGTGTATGTGTGGACATCGGCATTTTGGGAGGGGCCCGCCTTTTAGGTTTGAAATTGTTGTGAAAAAGAAAAGAAAAGGTCTGTTGAAAACAGATACAGAGTCGCCACTTGGTCTTTAAGGAATCAAGAAACCTAATTTGACTCACCCAAGCAGATAAGGGCACCGGCCCTTCATAACCAAAGAACTTGGTTCGGGGTTTTGGTACGAGAGAGGAAGGAGCCTTTGTCACGACTAAAACACCCTCAACTCGCCCCGTCTTTCGACGGGCCTCAATTAGCATCCAAATAATCATCTTATACTATGTATGGTTCAACAATTAATACTATGATAGTATATTACATCACATAAGGCAATTTAAAATGGAAGATCTAAAGATAGATATCATTCATAAGATCTAAGCCAAATATCCTGCAATGTAAAGTGAAAGATCACCCAAATAAATCTAGGAAAAATCGTCTGATCACGTATCAAGTAATTAAGTTTCCCTAATCTAAAAGGGGATATGAATTGTTCTTGAAACAAATAAACAAAGAAATCAAAGTATGCTTAGCAAGCTAGTGTGATGCATGTTATTCTTTGAGAAAAGAAGACCTCTCAATCCCCGAAACGGATGAGAAAGAATGATTAGATGAACTAATTTGGATTAAGAGTTACAAAAACCCCAAATCTTGCATGAATGCATTGTATGTATCTAAAATTTGCAAAGGTTGTAGTGTGTTTTGTGTACATGAATTTCTAGAATGACTTAGAAGTCTAAAATGTGTATGAATGAATGAATGAAATAATCATGGGATATGTACAAATGTAGTATGAACTACTTCCTAAGAAATGAACTAATTTGGAATGCATATAGGCATCAAATCAAAGAATGAAAGTTAAAATGTGCTTGCTGTGAATAGTGGACAGAACAGTAACTAGATCTTTTGGAAATTGAAAAGAGGGGTTAGGAATGTTTTCAATGCATGATTTTTTATGGAGATCTTCCTTATTATGTCTAGAACACAACCCAAAAAGACAATATTTAATAACTATTACAGATTGAGAGAAATCATATAAACCATAGAGGTCACTCAGAAACAGAGTCCGTACTGTTGACTAAAATATTGAAAAATATTAGAAAATGAAAACGAATGATATAGAGGTCCATTTTATACATAACGTTCCCTAAGACATTGAAGTTTAAGGGAAAAATAAGTTAGGACCACCCCTTTTGGAAAAGGTTTCTGTAAAACAAGTTGAAAGTAGACCAAGCTGCTGTGACAGCAAAAATAGAATGTTTGGAGAGAATGTTTGGGTCCAAATGGACCATTTTCAAGTATTTCCAAGTCAAACCAAAAATCAGGGGTGTTCTCTAATGAGTTAGGAAGATTTTCCAAGTGGTCTTGCATTCATACATTGAGTATTGAGTTCTAGAGAAATCTTTGAACTTAGATCACTCACTGTTTTGGCTCACTGTTTTGAAGATTTTTGGGAAAAACAAGATTTATTTCTTGAAATCAAAATGAGGGGTTTAAGAGGGGGGTTTTGAAATGGGGGTTTTGAAAATATACTTCCAGAACTTGGATGAATATTCTAACCACTTGGAATATCAATTCCTAACTCATTTCATGAACTTCCCAAGTATTTGCAAAACATGATTTTATTTGGAAACCAAACTCAAGAATTTATGGGAGTATGATACATGATATGATATAGCATGCTAAAAGTGGTAAAGAACATGTTCATGGGATATGGGTTCATCTAGATACAAGAGAGTGTTGCATTAATGTGTGAAAGTCAAAAAGTGACATGCTGTGAATAGTGGACAGACTGTATGCATCACTTTATAACATCATAATGGGAGGTCAAACATGCCTAGAAAAATGTGGGAACAATCAGAGATCATCCTTATTGTGTCTAGAAAATAACCCAAAAATCCAAACCTTAATATCTATCACAGATTAAAAGAAATAAATCAGAATGTACACATGACTCAGAAACAAAAGCTGCACTATTGACTGATATGATTTTTCATAAATCAAAGAAATAGTTTATGATGACCCATTATATACCAAAAGTTTCCTAAGACACCCAAGTTTCATAAAAAAATAGAAAAAATATATGTACAGTGACGAAAACATCCAGAATAAGCGCAAGAAGTTGGGTGAACATTCTGTGAGAACAGAGGCAGATTATGAATATGAACTTCTCACATCCAAAAATAATACTTTCACATCTCTATAATTGACGGGAAAAAATGGAGACAAACTATGATGTCTTAGGAAGATTTTTCAAGTGGTTTCATCATCATAACTCAAGTATTTAATTCAAAACAAATCTTTGAATCTGAACAGCTCACTGTTTTGGATCATTCTTGAAGAAAATGGATTTGGGTTTTGAAATAGAGTTTGAGTTCTTGATTGGGGGTTTTGAAATAGATGTTCAAAGCATGAATTTAAACTCTTGAGATGACCATGTGACCACTTAGAACCTCATCCAACCTTGAATCATCAAAGAACTCTCAATATTATTTGCACAAACATAGTTTTGTTTGAGAATATGACTTCAAGAATACATATGAATGTATTGAAGGTAGAATCATTATCCATCAAACATGTCTTTGAGGTCAAGAGCTACTATCCATAAGGATTCACTCTCCTCAAAGAACATGTCATCTAGATGATGATGAACAACTAAATAATCAAAGAAAAGTCAAAATAAATGAGGTTAAGAGAGAAATGAACATCAAAGTAAACAAACATTCAAATAGCAATCAATAGTTGATATTCATTGAGATATTGGACTTGTAGCTTGGTGTTTCACTCATATGTGTTGACATTTGGACATGGAAGTAGCTTCCTATCTCATAGATACTCAAGAATGGTGGTTAGAGATGATTTAAATGTGGGGTATATGAGAGGTAATGGAAGAAAATAAGATTAAAACTCACTTTGATTGGAAAAATGGAAGAAGAAGACTACTTCTTTTCTTTCTCTCTCTATATTTCTCTAGAGTTTCTTCCTAAGCTCTCTCTAAGCTTCCATGTCTCTCCTAAATGGAAGTAAATGACTTCTTTTATAGGCAAAGGAGGAGTGGTAAATGGAGTTTTAAAAAGTTTAAAATGGTCTCCCATTGGTCCAAAATAAGCTGGGAACCAAAACTACGTCGTTTTGATTTCTAATATATCAAATTGGACCCCCAAAATAAATTACAAAAATACACTGTTCTGGAGGGGAGTGCCGCGGCGGCACTGGGCCAGTGCCGCGGCGGCACTGCTCCTCCTTCTTCCAGATAATGCTGTTTAGGCTCCCTGAGGTTCCGGTATTCGCGAAAAGGCCCTATTTCGTCCGAAATTCACAGAAAATGCGTATGAACTCCAAATTGAGGTTGTGATATACCGTTGGAAAGGTAATGAAGTCTAATTTACATAAAAAAAATAGTTTAGGGATAGGTCACTTTGAAAAGTTTTGCGGTATTCGCGATAAGGGCCGATTTGATCGCCTTTTTCGCCTTTGGAAATTTATAATAAATTTGTTTTAAATCCAGAAATTATGTGCGATGTACCGTTGGAGAGCTATTGACCTCTAGTATCCATAAAAAATATTTGAAAATTGTTTCGGTGCCCCGGTTCCAAAGTCAAATTTTGGTCAAACTGGTCAAACTTGGGATTCGCGGGAAGTTCTGGAAACCTCTGGGAGTTCCCGGGAGTTGACGTTTTTGCTCGATTTTCTTTTGGAACTCGTTTTAATACTTTTCTCATGATTTAGAATAATTCTGGTGAATTTGGACGACTTCGGTCAAACTTGGTCAAACTTGGTCAAACTTGGTCAAACCGGTCAACGGGGACTTTCCGGGAACTTCCGAGACTTTCGGGGGGTCTCTGGGAGCTGACGATTTCATCCGATTTTTCTTTAAAACTCATTTTATCACTTTTCTTATGACGTAGCATGTTTTCAGAACTTTGGGACCAAATCTGGGAGTTTTCGGGCTTTCAGGGGCATTTGGGTCATTCTGAGCATTCTGAGAGATTGAGCTGACTTCCGAGAGTCCCTTTAAGTCTTTTGCGATCATTGTGAACCACCAAGCTATGGGTCTCCTAAATCTGATAGCCGACAAAATGGGGTGTCTACAGTATGCTTGTATGTACTTGTGTGTGAAAGATGATCTTACATGGATCTATATAGAGAGTTTTGGAAACTTACCTCTTAAGTAACAGGGTTAAAACAGGATTTTCAAAGAGTAGAAAAGGGTTAAAATGGTCATTTCAGTGCCTAAACGCAGTTTTTAGGCAATTTTCTCGCAGTGGGAGGCTTCTAGAAGGGTCTAGAACCAAAAAAGCTTGATAGAGGGAGCACTTTATGGGTGGCAGCTTAGGTGGGACCCGCCACCCTCTTATGGGACCCGCCACCTGCTTTTTAGGTTCCCTTGGTTGCCCTTAAGCTCTATTTCAAATATTACGTTCACTGCTTTTCTAGATTTTTGTAAAAATACTTTTTCATGTCTGAAATCATCCATTTACGTACCGTTGGAAAGCTATCGAGTTGAATTTCAGTATAAAAATATTCCAGGAGGTTTTGAAATGAAAATTGAAGTCCAATTGAAGTCCGAAAGTCCTCCGGAACTTTCGTCGTCTTTTGAAATCAAATGACATCTTTTCCAAAATTGCTTTTCAATGTGCATCGATTTCAAACTTTTCTTTAAACTTGAATCTCTAGATACCTAGAATACTGCGTTTAGAACACTTTGTGTTCATATAACCTTAAGTGAATATGAATTCTAAGAGACAATTTTGACAAAACTGGGATTTATTCATAGAAAAGGGCTTTTCTGAGCTTGAAGTCACTTTCCAAAGTTCGATCTTTCGATTGTGTGGAATCCAGCACCTTCCATGGGGTATTTTTCATCATTGAATCCTCCAAGATGTCGTCCACCCTAAATCCTATCAGTGTGGTCAAAATTGGGTGTCTACATACATGGACTTTCTAAAGTGACTTAAAAGTCTAGAAGATGCATGAATGTATGAAGAAAATTATTATAGGATGTATACAAATGTAGTATGAACTACTTCGTAAGATATGAGCTAATTTGGAGTGCATGTAAGTATCAAATCAAAGGAAAGAACTCAAAACATATAGTCGACAGAGCAGTGAGTTGATTTTGTTAAAATGGAAAAGTTGGGTTAGAAATATTTGTAATTCATGATTTTTTATGGAGATCATCCTTATTGTGTCTAACATATATCAAAAAGACAAACTACAATAGCTATTATAGATTGACAGAAATCATATAAACAAGAGAGGTTGTTCAGAAACAGAGTCCGCATTATTGACTGAAATGTAGAAATATATTAGAAAATGAAAATAAAACATCTTGAGGCCCATATTAAACAGAAATTTCCCTAAGACACTGAAGTTTAAAGAAAAAATGAGTTGGGACCACTCCTTTTGGAAAAAAGTTTTTGAAAGACAAGTTGAAAATCAACCAAGCTGCTGCAACAACAAAAATAGAATGTTTAGAAGGAATATTTGGGTTAAAATGGAACCCTTCCAAGTGTTTTCAAGCCAAGCCAAAAATCATGGGTGTTCTATAATGATTTAGGAAGACTTTCCAAGTGGTTTTGTAATCACCCTTTGAGAATTGAGTTCTAGAGAAATCTTTGAACTCAGATCATTTACGGTTTTGAAGATTTTTGGTGAAACAAGGCATGCTTATTGGAATCCAAATGTTGGGGTTTTAGAGGGGTTTTGAAATAGGGGTTTTAAAATCACATTTTCAGCACAAAAAGGGGATTAAGACCATTTAAGAAATCAACATCAAACTCATCATCAAGAACTCCTAATATTGTTTGCACAAACATAGTTTCGTTTGAGAATATGACTTCAATAATACATATGAATGTATAGAAGTTAGAGTCATCATCCATCAAACATGTTTTTGAGGTCAAGAGCTACTATCCATAAGGATTCACTCACCTCAAATACCATGTCATCATCTAGATGATGTTTAGCTAGTAAGTAATCAAAGAAAAATAAAAAAGAAATAAGGTAAGGAGAGATGAACATTTATATAAACAAGTAAATAATAACAATCAATAGATAATAATCAATGTGATATTGGACTTGTAGCTTGGTGTTTCATTCATAGATATTGACGTTTGGATATGGAAGTAGCTTCCTAACTCAAGATTGCTCAAGAATAGTGGTTGGGGAGGATTTGAATGTGAAGTATAAGAGAGGAAATGGAAGGAAATAATATTATAACTTACTTTCTTATAGAAAATTAGTGGGAGAAGCTCCCTTTCTCTCTTCTAAGCCTATCTCTATCTTTCTTTCTCTCTACAACTTTCTCAAGCTTTGCACTTGGCTCCCCTGTAGACACCCCGATTTTGACCAAAAGTCAAATCCAGGGATTGGTTACCTCTAAAAGACCAATAATGACAATAACCGGTGAAATTCAAAGTTTTTCTAGAGAAATTCTTCAAAGATTCTTTGAACCAAGTTTCAAAAATAAAAAATAAAGAGAAATTGGGTATTCGGCAGAAACCCGAACACTGAAGAACGTATGAGAAAGTTAGTCTAGGGATTTATCCTAAAATAGGAGAGAGAGAGAGAGAGAGAGAGAGAGAGAGAGAGAGAGAGAGAGAGAGAGAGAGAGAGAGAGAGAGAGAGAGAGAGAGAAAATGAAAAGAAGTTTTGAAAAGAAAAGAGAAAAAGATAGAAGAAAAGAAAAGGAAAAAAGAAAGAAATAAAATGATATATTAGAATACATGCCATGTATATGGGTATATTCTAATGAAGTACATTACAAATATAAGTACATTTGTATATACTTTACTAAATAATTAAGTTTATGTTAATATACATTTTGAAAATTAAAAAGAAGGCAAGAATTCTGTTAGCCGCGGCACGCGACGAAGCTGGTGGCACTCACTGAGTGTCGCACCGGCATTCACTGAGTGCTGCCCGGCAGTCAGTGAGTGCCGCCCGCCACTCAACAAGTGCCGCAGGCAAGTCGTCGAGTGCCGCGCGCTGTAACAGACTGCTTTTCTCACATGTTCTAGAAGAAAACTTTGCACATGGGTTTTCACCCAAATTTACCCATTTAACCTTGTAATGTTGGTCTATATAAATAGACCTTCATCTCCATTATTGGGACTTTCACTTAACCTTTGAATCAAAATTGAGATATCCAAGAGATATATATATACAATAGAGAGAGTTGAGAGAGAAAATGAGAGTTTTCTTGAGGAATTTGAAGAATAGGAGAAGAATTTGAAGATTTTTGGAAGAGCTTTACAAGAGATAGAAGAAATCTTTGAGGTCATAGAGGTAACCTCTCAATCCTTGATAGAATTGGGCAAATTCAATCACATGTTCATAGTTATAGGATCTTTACACATTTTCAAAACCTCTCTTCCTACTCATTTCATCACACACCACTTAGAGCTTGTGATTGAATCTCATAATATTTTATTAATTTGGATCTAATTGATGCCTTGGGTTTAAGATAAGTTTGATTTTGAAGAACTTGTGTTCCAATTTCTCTAAGTAAACTTTGATTCTTCATTTCTATTTTCTTTTTGAGATTCATAAAACTTTATGTATTCGTTTGAGTCCTTTTAGAATTCAATTCCTTAGTTTCCTATGGTCTCATGATTCATATGGAGATTAAGGAAAACTATAGTCATGTCCATACATAGTTAGTGGGATTCAAATCTCAACTCATGATTTGAATCCCCCCACTAAGAATCTTATGGGATTCATGCTATATTCCATAGAGGTTTATGTAAATTTTGATCCCATTTAGTCTCCAAGGACCATTAATTTGAGAGGGGATTAGGATGTGTGGATATCGCAGGTTTTCAAATTTTACCCACTTTTAAAACATTTTTCAATTTCAAAGAGTCGCCACTTAATTTTTAAAAGGAAAATTAAGAAACCATTTTAAAGCAAACTGATCTTTTGCGAAACCAAAGATAAACTGGGTCCGGGGATTATGGAATGAAAGGGGAAGGAGCCCGGAGGACTAAAACACCCCCTTTCATCCTATCTCACGATAGGCCTCTACTCAACATCCCTTTTAATCAAATTATTAATCTAAGCATGCCCTCAATTAATACATATATACATATACATCACACAAGCATGTTGGAAATGGTGTAAAATTGCTAACGACAAAATATCATTCATAAGCCACGTAATACAAGTAGCAAACAACATGATATGCAATAGAGAACTAGAAAGCATACCCGGGATCCAACCGCGAATATTAAACGTGCAATGCATGCGAGAACAAAATAAACCTAAGAAAGGTCTCTAACACATATGTACACATAAGGCAAAACCTAGGCTAAGGTGTCGCATATGGAGTCGAAAATCAATATAAATCAAAGAATAAAATTAAACTAGAGGAGAGTTGAGGAATTGTACCTCAAATGCGCTACAAAACAAAGTTTAGTACACATGCCTTAGACAAGATATAATATCATAAATAAGTAAATCCTAAGTCATGTTCAATTAGATACATCTTAGACAAGAGATAAGTCCTACTTATGAATATTAACATATATGAATGAATGCATGAATATGAACAAGAATGGGACATGAATTTATTCACTAATTTGGATCCCTAAGCCTCTGGGTTTAATCTAAATTATCATTATTCAAAACATGGTTTGAGTCCTAAGCCATTAGGAGACTATTTGAGTTGAAATAAATAAGATTAGACAAAAACAGTAGCAGTTTTTTGTGATTTACAGAGAGCAGACCAGACATTCAAAAATAGGAATAAAATACTTTCAACGGTTGGATCTTAATGATATTTGGATATGTTATGCCTCTGCGAGTCTAGTTTCTAACCCAAAAAGAAAATCGAGGTTTCAATGGTTAGATCTCCGGGAATACTGAAAATACTAGACCTCACTCAGGATTTTGCAACTCTCTGTCCAGAGATCTTGTATGATTTTTTAAAAATAGTACAAAAATGAGAAACACTTAGATCTTTTTAGGGTATCTTCCTAACACATTAAGGTACTTATCAAAAATTATTTGAGACCCCGAAAACTTTATTAAGGTTCTGATTTATTAATTTTAAAACCGGTTTGCTGTTATGAAATTTTGGACAGAGAATTGCTTATTTGGAAATTATAAGCCCAAACCATCCTAAGTATGGGATCTTATCAAAATAACAATCACAGAGGTACTCATATGAGTTATGAACACCCTCCAATTGGTCTCATCCCATTCCAATGGACCATGATTTTATGAAAAATCGTTGATCACAAAGGGTTTGAGGATTCACTGCACCAATATTAAATTAATGTTCATACCTTAAAACCAACTTGATCCATGATCCTACAAAGGACTAGAACCAAGCATGGTTGTGATTATTGGGACAAAATAATGTTATAGGATAATGTTTATAGATTTAACCTTGATGGATTCTTATCATAGATCTCATAGTTGGAGATCTATCAAGAAAATCGTAAGGTCTTACTTATTTCAAATATAGACTATGAAAATCTACATCCAATTCTTCTCTCAAGTACATGATCATGGAAGAATATAGAGTCAACTTATTCTCCTCTCAAGTTAATGGTCCTTGGAGATTAAATGAGACTATGATTTACATAAACCTCTATGGAACATGGAGTGAATTCCATAAGATTCATAGTGAGATCCCCTAGCCATGAGTTAAGACTTGTATCTCACCAACTATGGGTAGATATGACCATGATCAACCTTAGTCTCCATATAAATCATAGGATCATAGGGGACTAGAAGATCAAACTCAAGGGGATCCAATGAGATATTAAAGATCTCATGGATCTCAAAAGGAAAATGGAGACAAAGAGAAATAGAATCAAAGTTTACTTGAAGAAAACCAAATGAAGATCCCTTCACAAACTAGTTTTATTTTAAACCTAAGGCTCTTATTTAGATCCAAATCAATGAAAGCAAGTAGGAATTCAATCACAATTCTATGTGGTGTGTGATGAAATGAGGTGGGAAGAGAGGTTTTGAAAATGTGTAAAAGTCCTAGATCTATGAATTGTGATTGAATTATATATAATAAGTATAGGGATAAGGATTTAACCTCTAGATCTTCTCAGGATTTGATTGATTTAGAGAGATCCAAGCCTTACAAGCAATGCTCTTCTTCTTCTTCCTTGAAGCTTCAAGGTTCTTCAATGGAGATTTGAGGAATTTGGATGAATTGGGTAAGCTTTCTATGGGGTCTTGGGGTTTCTCTCTCTATATTTCTCTAAGAACAAACCCCTTCTTCAAAATTCAGCCTCTCTCCTTTAAATTAAAGTCTCTCTCTCAAGATTCAAGTCTCCAACCCCCAAAAATGAGAGAAAATGGGACTTTTATAGACTTTCATTATCTTAAGGGCTAAGATAAGGGTAGATAGGTCAATTAGGGATGGTGGGAGCATGGTTTGCATGACCTAGGAGTAGTAAACACGTACACAAAAAAACGGCATCGTTTGGTGCATTCATTTGATCAAAGATTGAAAAAGAATTTTGACTTAAAAATGCAAATTAGCCCAGGCTGGCACTCGATGAGATGAAACGGCACTCTCTGAATGTCGGACGACATTCAGTGAGTGCCGCAGCGGCATTCACTGACTGCCGTTCGGGCACTTTGAGTGCCGTTGCACAGCAATCCAGCACTATTCACAGCAATTCAGCACCTTAATTTCATTTCATGTCATTTAAGTAAATGTCGTTTATTTACTTAAGACATTAAATGTAATTAAGAAAATACCCCCCATTTGGATTCAATAAAAATATCTAGAAAATCAAAATCCTTAAGGAAAAAAAGTCAACTCTCCCTCCGAAGGCAAAATTTCGATTTTCTGCACGATTCTTCTTAAAAGCCTTTCAATTTCACCATGATTCCTTTCATTTAAAAATTATAAAAAATCATTTCTAGCATAAGGGAGACCCAATGAACAATTACCGGGACTTTTCATCTTGAAATTCGAAAATTTTACGATTGACTCCCTTTTGACCCGTTGACTTTTCACTGGGTCAACTGTTGACTTTTTCTTTCAGGGTTCATGCTGAATTACTCTCTTTTTGAAAATGATTTTAAGATGCTCCAAGAACATTGCCGTATTCCTATACGTGTTCAAAACTCATGGTCTACAAGGTGACGAGTAGATGAGAATTTTGGTCTTTTGGTTGAAAATGGTGATTTTGAACCGAGATTCTTCTAGGAAGAGAGTCAGATTGCTTGTAAGAGTCTTGATTTCGTCGAGACACATTCATCATTGATCTCCGGAGGTAAATCCCCCTAAGTTTAATAGTTTGGTCAAATTGGGGTGTCTACAGTTTGCCCCTCTTCGGCAGAGCTTGTGAAGCAACGCGTATCACAAGTGAATGTCGAAGCCTGTGTGAAGACAAGCCTTTGAC
Source organism: Hydrangea macrophylla (assembly GCA_033977485.1). Lineage (NCBI taxonomy): Eukaryota > Viridiplantae > Streptophyta > Magnoliopsida > Cornales > Hydrangeaceae > Hydrangea > Hydrangea macrophylla. The sequence goes on from CM066989.1 coordinate 35,140,144, forward strand.
CGGGCTATTGAACTTAGGTAAAAACAAAACGCGTTGCAAAAACATTTGCGGAGACGGTCGGTGCTGGTTGTGCTCGATGGTGAGCTGCCTACGTATCCCAACGGGAATCAGACCAGGACGTAGTTCGGGTAAGGGATAACGCACACAAATGCAAATAATCACACGAATGAATGCTCCTATCTTATCGTGATGCACATGCTCATGCAAATTTGTGTCTTATGCTCCCAAACGTGATGATCCCGAGTCACGTTGCTTTTCCTATTATCAAAAATGCACCATATACGTTGAATTATCCTATTATGATATTGTCCTACTCTAGGAACATCATGATTGATGTATACACGTGCATGCTCTATGCGAGTTTTGAGAGTCCTCTGATTTGACTGAGCCGCATCACGCCTTACACTCCATAGTCGAATCAGGTAGCTCACGGAGAGATTGAGCCGCTCTACGCCTTACGCTCCATAATCTTCCAAAATCATCTGATCGACTAAGTCGAATCAGGTACCACGCTGGAAGATTGAGCCGCTCTATGCCTTACGCTCCATAATCTTCCAAAATCATCTGATCGACTAAGTCGAATCAGGTAGCACGCTGAAAGATTGAGCCGCTCTATGCCTTACGCTCCATAATCTTCCAAAATCATCTGATCGACTAAGTCGAATCAGGTAGCACGCTGAAAGATTGAGCCGCTCTATGCCTTACGCTCCATAATCTTCCAAAATCATCTGATCGACTAAGTCGAATCAGGTAGCACGCTGAAAGATTGAGCCGCTCTATGCCTTACGCTCCATAATCTTCCAAAATCATCTGATCGACTAAGTCAAATCAGGTAGCACGCTGAAAGATTGAGCCGCTCTATGCCTTACGCTCCATAATCTTCCAAAATCATCTGATCGACTAAGTCGAATCAAGTAGCACGCTGAAAGATTGAGCCGCTCTATGCCTTACGCTCCATAATCTTACAAAATCATCTGATCGACTAAGTCGAATCAGGTAGCATGCTGAAAAGATTGAGCCGCTCTATGCCTTATGCTCCATAATCTTTCAAAATCATCTGATCGACTAAGTCGAATCAGGTAGCACGCTGAAAGATTGAGCCGCTTCATGCCTTACACTCCATAATCTTCCAAAAATCAAATCATCTGATCGACTAAGTCGAATCAGGTAGCACGCTGAAAGATTGAGATGCAAATTTGCTGCCTCACCAAGTAAAATCAAAGTTGACTTGGTTCAATTCATAATTCCTAACTTCCAGGAGCTGATTAAATTTCGAATTAACTTTCCTAAACCTGGAAACACTTGGATTCATATTCGCTTTTAATTTCCGAAATCGAAGATCAATCATATTAAAGTCGGCTGAATTTTCTCCTAACCTGGAGTCGAACCAAATCAATTTTCAAAGTTCCAGAATCAAACAAGACTCTCATACAAATCAAATTCCAACGAGTTGAAACCAATTAAGCTAAATTCAAATCTATTTTCAAAGAATCGGAGCCAATCAGGCTCAAGTCAAATCAACTTCAAAGTTCCGGAGCCAATCGGGCTCAAACCAAATCAATGTTCAAAGAATTAGAGCCAATCAGGCTCAATTCGAATCAATTTTCAAAGAATCAGAGCCAATCAGGCTCAATTCGAATCAATTTTCAAAGAATTGGAGCCAATTAGGCTCAAATTAAACCAACTTTCAAAGAATCAGAGCCAATCAGGCTTAATTCAAATCTATTTTCAAGGAATCAGAGCCAATCAGGCTCAAATCAAATCAATTTTTAAAGAATCAGAGCCAATCAGGCTCAAGTCAAATCAACTTTTAAAGAATCAGAGCCAATCAGGCTCAAATCGAATCAATTTTCAAAGAATTGGAGCCAATCAGGCTTAAGTCAAATTAGGTTTCAAAGTTCGGAGTCAATTAGACTTCGGTTGAATACATGCTTCCGCAAATCCCGGAATCAATCAGACTCTTAATCAGATCAAACTTCAAACTTACTCCAATTTATTTAATTTTCCAAAATCAGAGTTAATCAGGTTCTAATTTAACAAATTTCCAAAGAATCGGAGCCAATCAAGCTCGAACCAAATCAATTTCCAAAATTTCGGAGTCATTCAAACTCGAAATCAACTCATCTTCTCAAAATCGGAGCCTTTCGGACTCGAGTCAATTCATTCTTCTAAAACCAGGAGTCAATCAGACTCAAATCAGCTTAGATTCAACCAAACTCCCATTTATTCAATTTTCCAAAATCAGGAGTCAATTAGACTCTTAATCAAATCAATTTTCAGAAGCCCGTAGTCAATCAGACTCCAATTTACTCTAATTCTCAAAATCCGTAGTAAATCAAACTCCTAATCAAAGCAATTTTCAAGAGTCCGGAGTCAAGCAGACTCCAATTTATTCAATTTTCCAAAAATTGGAGTCAATTAGACTCCTAATCAAATCAATTTTCAAAAGTCCGGGGTCAATCAGACTCCAATTTATTCAATTGTCCAAAATTGGAGTTAATTAGACTCCTAATCAAATCAATTTTTAGAAGTCCGGAGTTAATCAGACTCCAATTTATTCAATTTTCCTACAATCAAGAGTCAATAAATTCACATTTTAAAACAAAAGAGTCATTCGGATCCATGGACCCGCATTTCCACAACAACGGAGTCACTAGGACTCGAAAACTCGCATTTTACAACCACGGAGTCATTTGGGCTCAAAATTTGCATTTTACAACAACAAAGTCAATCGGACTCAACGAAATTCACGGAGTCACATGAACTCAACAAAAATTCACTTCTTATACAAATAGAATCATATAGACTCAATCAAACTCACATTTCATACAAATGGAGTCATACAGACTCAACAAATGTATATATATATATATATATATTTATACGAATGGAGTCACATGGACTCAACGAATTCACTTTTTTATACAAATGGAGTCACACGGACTCAAAGAATTCACTTTTTATACAAATGGAGTCATACGGACTCAAAGAATTTCCTATTTCAAAATCGAGGGTTAATTTATAACATTTCAAATTTTCTTAATCAGAGTCAATTTTGACTTAAAAAAAATTCCAATTTTCAAAATCAGGAGTTAAATCAAACTCAATTTATTTCAATTCCCAAAATCGGGAGTCAAATTAGACTCACTTTATTTTAATTCAGTTCATCAGAGTTAGTCAAACTCAGTTTTATTCAAATTCTAAATCAGAAGTTAGTCAGATTCAATTCAATTTAATTCAACTTTCAGAATCGGGAGTCAATTAGGCTCAATTCAATTCAATTTTTCAAAATCTGGAGTCAATCAGACTCATTTCAGTTCCATATTCTAAAATTGGAATTCAATCAGACTTAAATAGTTTCTATTTCACCAATTCAAAAGTCTATTAGACTCAAAGAATTTCTGTTTCACAAAATTGGAGTCAATCAGACTCAAAATTTCATATTTCACAAAGTCGGTGTCACGCGGACTCAAAATTTCATTTCGTTATTCAAACGAAATCACACGGACTCATCAAATTCATATTTTACACTAACGGAGTCATGCAGACTCAAAATTTCATATATTCACAAAGACGGAGTCATGCGGACTCGAAATTTTATTTCTTTATTCAAATGAAGTCACACGGACTCAAAAAATTCATATTTTACACAAACGGAGTCACGCGGACTCTAAAATTCATATTTTACATATACGGAGTCATGTAGACTCAAAAATTCATATTTTACATAAACGGAGTCATGCGGACTCAAAATTTCATATTTTATTATTCAAACGAAGTCACACGGACTCAAAAATTCATATTTTACAAAACAGAGTCATGCGGACTCAAAATTTCATATTTTACATAAACGGAGTCATGCAGACTCAAAAATTCATATTTCACATAAACGGAGTTATGCAGACTAAAAAATTCATATTTTACATAAACGGAGTCATGTGGACTCAAAATTTCATATTTCATTATTCAAACGAAGTCACACGGACTCAAAAATTCATATTTTACAAAACAGAGTCATGCGGACTCAAAATTTCAGATTTTACATAAACGGAGTCATGCAGACTCAAAAATTCATATTTTACATAAACGGAGTCATGCAGACTCAAAAATTCATATTTTACACAAATAGAGTCATGTGGACTCGAAAGTTCATGCAGACTCAAAATTACAAAGACGGAGTCATGCGGACTCAAAAATTCATACTTTACAACACGAAGTCACGCAGACTTGAAGAATTATGAACTTTTGCAAAATCGAAGTCATGAAGACTCAAAGAATCAAAGGAGCCGAATAAGGCTCAAGTACTTGATTGATTAATGATGATGATGATGATAATGATGATGCTAGACTGACGAGGAGCTTTTAGCACTGAAATGAGCTCGTTTGAATGAGCTTGTCACGAGTGTGGATTTGCCACGAAAGTGGGCTTATGAGGCATGTTTGCCACGAAGTGGGCTTATGTGTATGGACTTGTCATGAGCGTTGGTTTGGCTAAAAGAGTGCCACCGGGGTGGGCTTTCATGAATGAAGCTGCCGCATAAATGGGCTTATAACGAGAGTTTCCCTGAACGTAGGCTTTCGATGAAAGAGTGCCATGTGAATGGGCTTATGATGGGGTCACCACAAAAGTGGGCTTATAATAGTGGTCACCACGAAAGTGGGTTTTGGATGAGAGGGTGCCGTATGAATGGGCTTTCGAAGATAATTGCCACGAAAGTGGGCTTTGGAGAAAATGCTTTCCTGCATCTGCGGACCCTTGAAATAAATAAGAAGAAAGAAGGAAGCCACCTATGCCCCTAGTCTTGGACCCTTCATATTTCCACTTTAGCATCTTGTTATGATAGTGTTTAAGAATCCTGCTTGCATTGCTCTTGGGAGACTCATGGAGACTCTTCAAATCTTTATTCATCATCTTAAACCCACACAATTGAGACCATTATTGACTCATCAAAGGGGGACAATCTTGACAAAGGGATTACACAAGCGACAGACTCAAACTCTGTATTATTATGAATTAGTGTGCTTTCATCGTGAACAATGTATCATCTTACCTTTCATTTATTCATCATCTTACAATGTTAGTACTTTTCCGACAAATCTAAACTTTGAAGGTTCTCTTTTTGAGTTAGCTAATTTTTTGCCTATCCAGAGTGTGCTTCAGATTAGTGCTTTAGCTTAGAGAATAAAAGACAATCTATTTCAATCCATTCAAAACAAACTTGATTACTCGAGAACTTTGCTCTGACATAGAGGGATTTTGGCAAACGAAGTTTGCCCCTAGTTTGAGTAGGACTCGGAGGCATTGCTTTTGGGATTAAATGAGGTGTTCAGCAAACAAAGTTTGCCCCTGGTTTGGCGATATATATGTGGCTTTTGGCAAACTTACGCAAGTTTGCCCCCTAGTCTGAAGAAAGGAAACCAAAGGCACAAAGGGTGATGCTCATGGTTTAGAGATGGTTATGGACCAAGAACCTTGGAAGGTTCGCCTACTTATCCCTGAACGGGAATCAGGTCCAAAGTAGTTCGGCTAAGGCCTGAAAGAAAGATGCCACGAGATGGCGAGGGTGATGACCGAACCGAGTAGGCTGCCTACGTATCCTCGAGTGGGAATCAGGTCAAAAACGTAGTTCATCAACTCTGGAGGTCTTGAAAAAAATAAGGCTTCAAGAATTTGTGGGCTTTTCGAGGCATGTTTCCATATGGGTCCAATGAATGTTCTTTCTGAAATGGGTTGCTTGTGGTAGCCTTTGAACAGGATCATGAACTACTTCTCCCTTTTATGCATTTTTTTTTTCTTCTTCTTTTCCTCTTTTCTTCCTTCTTTTTTTTTTTTTCCTTTTTTTTTTTTGTTTTGTGGCGGTTGATTCTTTTCACCTTATCACTAGCCAGTCAATATTTACAACTCTCATAATACATCGTGTTTTAATCATACTCCATTATACTCACAAAGCAATATCAGCCCTCCAAATTACTCTTTATTTTTCTCAAAAATACCTTTGTATTGTTTTAGGCCCACATAGCCATTGAGCCTCTCACAAAATTTTGATACTAATTGATACTTTTAAATCTCTCTTTTCATTTCCAATTTATTTTCTTTGTTGAGAACAACACAAAGCCTTCATGTACCAATGATATACTTTGAAGTGCTCAAGAATTCTCAATCTTATTTATTCTTTTTTTTTTTTTTTCTCTTTTCTTTCTTTTCTCTACCTCACTATCTCATATTCTCTTCATGATTTTGACTGGCTAGGATTCGGATTTTGAAATCAACACGCATCTTATTTTTGCTCTAACTTTTGCCTAGGCGCCCTTTCGGGTTTTCATCCTAGCGAGCTCCTTCATCTTCTTCTTTCTCTTTTCTCTTTTTTATTTTCTTCCTTTTTTTTTGTGCTCTAAATTTTGCCTAGGTGCCCTTTCGGGTTTTCATCCTAGCGAGCTCCTTTTTCTTTCTCTTTTTTTTTTTTTTTTTGGGAAGAAGAAGTTCATTTAATATATTCGACTACCATCAAGGATCAAGTTATGGCTTTGGACTAGTTGGGCTCATCTTTTAGGCTTGGTATTTCAGAGAAGGGGATGGTGAGCAAGCTTCAAGTTCCAAGTTCATCTTTTCAAGATTGAGCAAGAGCATCTTTAAATTCTTAAAGTAAAGCTAATCAATTATCTACTCCTCCTTGGTCTTGGCACAAAATTTGCTTTGATCACTTGGGAACCTTTTCAATGCAAAGATTTATTAACAAAGTATTTTTCATGATCATTTGAAAAATGATTTTTATTATTATTATTATTATTATTTTTTTCTTCTTTTTTTTTTTTTTTTGGCTTAATGATCCATTCATTCACGACTATGCACATTTATTTAAGTAAAATGACATTTTATTCAACTAGGATAGAAGGAAGATTACATCACTCGACTCGATTGACTTGATGAAGACTTGACAATAAACTCGATAATAGACTAACTAGAAGACTCGACTGGACTCGACATTTGACTCCAACTTAGACATGGGTTGATTGCAAACTGGACTAGACTCGACTTTGGTCTCAATTGGAGTGTCATAGATGATCTTCAATTTATTATATTTTCAAAAGCATCCACATTTGCTTTAGCAGCAGTATTCCCAAACACTATCACCTCACTAGCATCATTTGACCCTTCGGGCTCAACACTTTCCTTTAGCATATGTGTGGAAACATCATCCATGTCTATGTCCCACTCTTTAGCAGAACAGCCCTCCTCTGACTCATACCCAATTTTGTCAATGCCTTTTTCGATTTTATTGATTGGGTCAGGGCTAATTAGTTTTTGCGAACTCGTGGAGGCAACAAATCCCTTGAGAGTGCTCAGTGATTGCTGGGATTGAAAGGATTGCAAGTCATGCCAAATGTTACTCAGTGGGTTCAGCGAAGGAGTGATTATTTTCTGCTCAATGAGATCTTGGATATCATGGCGAAGTTTTATGCAATAATTGGTCATGTGACCAGGGGTCTGGTGGTAGGCGCAGTATAATGATGGGTCATATTTGAGGGGTAAGGGATTTGATGGTGGCCTTGGGTCCAGGAGATTGAGGTGACCACTCTTGATGAGGTGACCAAGGGCCATGGATAATGGCATGCCAAGGTTGGTGAAAATTCTTCGCTTGCGGGTTTGGCTTGATTTTGGATTCGACTTTGAGCTTGAGCTGGCTTTTAGGTTTGGATATGCGGTTAGGCTAGGATTTCTTGAGTTGGGATATTGGCTTGGATTAGCTTTTTGGCTGGATGGGGTCAGGCTTGGATATGAGCTTGAGATTGGATGTGGGCCTTGCAAATTGGTCAAGTATGACTGCGGGATTTGGTGATTGACCAGATATGAGCTCTGGTGATTGGTTGGGCTTGGGTGCATGGTTAGATTTGGATATGGGCATTGATGCATGGGTGGGTTTGGACATGGGCATTGTTGCTTCTCTAGGCGATCCATTATTCTCTTTTCCAATTGATCCATTTTCACCTCATCGTTGGCCATCTGATCTTTCAGCAATTGAATGAACTCAAGCATGACTCCCTCTAATTGCTTCACCCTAGAATCTTGTTGCTCAACAACGACTTGCAGTTTGCTTACTTTCTCCTCCAAAGCTCTGTAGGCCATTGGTGGGTCTATCTCGACATGATGGTCCATGATCTCCTCTAAGTAAGAGAGATAAACCCAAAAAGATTAGAAGTGTCCTTACTAGGGGCTCTGGTTGTTCCACTCTTTCTAAAAAAAACAAATAGGAAAAAGGTCCACATGCAGAATTGAATAGTAAGGAATTTTTTTATTTTATTTTTTATTTTTTATTTTTTTTTTAGGGACTTTGATCTTAATCGAAAGGAAGATGTTGTGAGTTCGTATGCTACACATGCATGCAATGACAAAATATTCATGCTTTGATGATTCGATGTGGCTAAATGCATGCACCGCACACATGGCACATGGATGAAATGCAAGTGTGTGTATGCCTACTCTATATGCCAAAGCAAAGGAAAATTCTAATCCTAACAGGTAAACACATAAGCACATAAAATCCTCACCCATGTCAAGTGCGCCAACTTCTCCTCTCATTGTGATCTTCACTACCCTCTCAAAGGTTGGATATTCAAAATTTTTCGAAATTCATTTGAAAATCACTTGTTTAGAACGATGAGATCTTTCAAAACAATTCTCAAGAATTTTGAATCTTTTATTTTAAAAAAATGAGGATGTGAAAATATTTCTCAATGAAGATGATTGGATTGAAATTTTGCTTTAAAATTCATTTGAAGAGCATTTTTTTTTAAAAAACAATTCCCAAGATTTTGGATTCTTCCTTCAAGAAGGAGAATGCGAGAATATACCTCAACAAGGGGTTGACTTGGGATTTTAATCAAGAGGTGAATCCCAAAGATTTTAAAAGAGTGACTAAATCCTTTGGAATGAAGAGGTCAAAAACTTATCTTCTTTCAAAGATGGATTTAAAATTCCTTGGGTAGAAGGATCACATGTTTGGATAATCACCGCACTTTTCATAAATTTGGATGCATACAAGGTCAATGATGCTTAGCTAAACATGATACAAGAGATGTAATCTTATAATCAAGATTCGGCTTATTCTTAAATGTCATAGGACATAAAAAGGAATTGCTCAAAAGTGATTAAGAGGTTACACATCTTTTATCAAGTAAGCATCGTCATCATCTCAAGTAATCCCTTCCGGGCATACAAAACTCCCTAGCACATAAATCCTAATCAAGAATCGATTCCCTAATTTTGAAAGGTTCTATGGAAACTACTATGCAAAGGCCGGTTTTGGTCAAATAAGGGACCCTTGACACACACCCGATAGGATGCTTCATATACCAAAACATGGTACGAGATCAAGGGTGATCACACGGCCCCATGATGGCTTGACCGACCGGGATTGCCCCGAGCCTCCAAGGTCATAGTTCCGTGCAATCGACTAGCGAAACATGCAAGTGCAATGCAACGGGCACACCAAAATTAATTAATTCGATTAAAAGGATGCTTTCAAGTCTAACCCTCGAGTGAACCCAAAATCAAAATTCTGGTCTGCGAAACCAGAGATTCTGGATTCGATCCCCAGCAGAGTCGCCAGATTGTGGATATCGCAGGTTTTCAAATTTTACCCACTTTTAAAACATTTTTCAATTTCAAAGAGTCGCAACTTAATTTTTAAAAGGAAAATTAAGAAACCATTTTAAAGCAAACTGATCTTTTGCGAAACTAAAGATAAACTGGGTCCGGGGATTATGGAATGAAAGGGGAAGGAGCCCGGAGGACTAAAATACCCCCTTTCATCCTATCTCACGATAGGCCTCTACTCAACATCATTTTTAATCAAATAATTAATCTAAGCATGCCCTCAATTAATACATATATACATATACATCACACAAGCATGTTGGAAATGGTGTAAAATTGCTAACGACAAAATATCATTCATAAGCCACGTAATACAAGTAGCAAACAACATAATATGCAATAGAGAACTAGAAAACATACCCGGGATCCAACCGCGAATATCAAACATGCAATGCATGCGAGAACAAAATAAACCTAAGAAAGGTCTCTAACACATATATACACATAAGGCAAAACCTAGGCTAAGGTGTCGCACATGGAGTCGAAAATCAATATAAATCAAAGAATAAAATTAAACTAGAGGAGAGTTGAGGAATTGTACCTCAAATGCGCTACAAAACAAAGTTTAGTACACATGCCTTAGACAAGATATAATATCATAAATAAGTAAATCCTAAGTCATGTTCAATTAGATACATCTTAGACAAGAGATAAGTCCTACTTATGAATATTAACATGTATGAATGAATGCATGAATATGAACAAGAATGGGACATGAATTTATTCACTAATTTGGATCCCTAAGCCTCTGGGTTTAATCTAAATTATCATTATTCTAAACATGGTTTGAGTCCTAAGCCATTAGGAGACTATTTGAGTTGAAATAAATAAGATTAGACAAAAACAGTAGCAGATTTTTGTGATTTACAGAGAGCAGACCAGACATTCAAAAATAGGAATAAAATACTTTCAACGGTTGGATCTTAATGATTTTTGGATATGTTATGCCTCTGTGAGTCTAGTTTCTAACCCAAAAAGAATATCGAGGTTTCCACGGTTAGATCTCCGGGAATACTGAAAATACTAGACCTCACTCAGGATTTTGCAACTCTCTGTCCAGAGATCTTGTATGATTTTTTAAAAATAGTAACAAAATGAGAAACACTTAGATCTTTTTAGGGTATCTTCCTAACATATTAAGGTACTTATAAAAAATTATTTGAGACCCCGAAAACTTTATTAAGGTTCTGATTTATTAATTTTAAAACCGGTTTGCTGTTATGAAATTTTGGACAGAGAATTGCTTATTTGGAAATTATAAGCCCAAACCATCCTAAGTATGGGATCTTATCAAAATAACAATCACAGAGGTACTCATATGAGTTATGAACACCCTCCAATTGGTCTCATCCCATTCCAATGGACCATGATTTTATGAAAAATCTTTGATCACAAAGGGTTTAAGGATTCACTGCACCAATATTAAATTAATGTTCATACCTTAAAACCAACTTGATCCATGATCCTACAAAGGACTAGAACCAAGCATGGTTGTGATTATTGGGACAAAATAATGTTATAGGATAATGTTTATAGATTTAACCTTGATGGATTCTTATCATAGATCTCATAGTTGGAGATCTATCAAGAAAATCCTAAGGTCTTACTTATTTCAAATATAGACTATGAAAATCTACATCCAATTCTTCTCTCAAGTACATGATCATGGAAGAATATAGAGTCAACTTATTCTCCTTTCAAGTTAATGGTCCTTGGAGATTAAATGAGACTATGATTTACATAAACCTCTATGGAACATGGAGTGAATTCCATAAGATTCATAGTGAGATCCCCTAGTCATGAGTTAAGACTTGTATCTCACCAACTATGGGTAGATATGACCATGATCAACCTTAGTCTCCATATAAATCATAGGATCATAGGGGACTAGAAGATCAAACTCAGGCGGATCCAATGAGATATTAAAGATCTCATGGATCTCAAAAAGAAAATGGAGACAAAGAGAAATAGAATCAAAGTTTACTTGAAGAAAACCAAATGAAGATCCCTTCACAAACTAGTTTTATTTTAAGCCTAAGGCTCTTATTTAGATCCAAATCAATGAAAGCAAGTAGGAATTCAATCACAATTCTATGTGGTGTGTGATGAAATGAGGTGGGAAGAGAGGTTTTGAAAATGTGTAAAAGTCCTATATCTATGAATTGTGATTGAATTATATATAATAAGTATAGGGATAAGGATTTAACCTCTAGATCTTCTCAGGATTTGATTGATTTAGAGAGATCCAAGCCTTACAAGCAATGCTCTTCTTCTTCTTCTTCTTCCTTGAAGCTTCAAGGTTCTTCAATGGAGATTTGAGGAATTTGGATGAATTGGGTAAGCTTTCTATGGGGTCTTGGGGTTTCTCTCTCTATATTTCTCTAAGAACAAACCCTTTCTTCAAAATTCAGCCTCTCTCCTTTAAATTCAAGTCTCTCTCTCAAGATTCAAGTCTCCAACCCCCAAAAATGAGAGAAAATGGGGCTTTTATAGACTTTCATTATCTTAGGGGCTAAGATAAGGGTAGATAGGTCAATTAAGGATGGTGGGAGCATGGTTTGCATGACCTAGGAGTAGTAAACACGTACACAAAAAACGGCATCGTTTGGTGCATTCATTTGATCAAAGATTGAAAAAGAATTTTGACTTAAAAATGCAAATTAGCCCAGGCCGGCACTTGATGAGATGAAACGGCACTCTCTGAGTGCCGCGCGGCACTCTCTGAAAGCCGGACAGCATTCAGTGAGTGCCGCAGCGGCATTCACTGACTGCCGTTCGGGCACTTTGAGTGCCGCTGCACAGCAATCCAGCACTATTCACAGCAATTTAGCACCTTAATTTCATTTCATGTCATTTAAGTAAATGTCGTTTATTTACTTAAGACATTCAATGTAATTAAGGAAATACCCCCCATTTGGATTCAATTAAAATATCTAGAAAATCAAAATCCTTAAGGAAAAAAAGTCAACTCTCCCTCCGAAGGCAAAATTTCGATTTTCTGCACGATTCTTCTTAAAAGCCTTTCAATTTCACCATGATTCCTTTCATTTAAAAATTCTAAAAAATCATTTCTAGCATAAGGGAGACCCAATGAACAATTACCGGAACTTTTCATCTTGAAATTCGAAAATTTTACGATTGACTCCCTTTTGACCCGTTGACTTTTCACTGGGTCAACTGTTGACTTTTTCTTTCAGGGTTCATGCTGAATTACTCTCTTTTTGAAAATGATTTTAAGATGCTCCAAGAACATTGCCATATTCCTATACGTGTTCAAAACTCATGGTCTACAAGGTGACGAGTAGATGAGAATTTTGGTCTTTTGGCTGAAAATGGTGATTTTGAACCGAGATTCTTCTAGGAAGAGAGTCAGATTGCTTGTAAGAGTCTTGATTTTGTCGAGACACATTCATCATTGATCTCCAGAGGTAAATCCCCCTAAGTTTAATAGTTTGGTCAAATTGGGGTGTCTACAGGATGTCATGACTCTATATTCCTCAAGGATCATATGTTTGAGAGAGGAATTAGATGTAGATTTTCAAAGTTTATATTCAAAATCCATGAGATTAAGTAAGACCTTAGGATTCTCTTGCTATGAGATCTATGATGAAATCCATTAAGGCTAAATCTATGAACCTCTTCATGTTTCATTATTTATTCCAATAATCATAGTCATACTTGATCCTAATTCTCTCTAGAATTATGGATCAAGTTTGATTTGAAATATGAACATCAATTTAACAAAGGTGCAGTGAATCCATAAACCAACTGTGATCAAAGATTTTTTTATAAAATCATGATTCATTGTAATTGGATGAGACAAATTGGAGGATGTTCATAACTCATTTAAGTACCTCTGTGAGTTTTGTTTTGATGAAATTCCATGTTTAAAATGGTGTGGTCTTGTGATTTCAAAACAAGCAACTCTCTGTCCAAAATTCCAGAACAGTAAGTCCATTTTAAAATTAATAAATGAGAACCTTAATCGAACTTCCTTGGCCTCTAATAATTTTTTCTAAGTAGTCTAATGTGTTTGAAAGGTATTCTAAAAAGATCTAAGTGTTTTTCATTTGTTTACTATTTTTAGAAAATCATAAAAGATCTCTGGACCGAGAGTTGCAGATTCATGAGTGATGTCTAGTGTTTTCCATATTTCCAAAGATCTAATCATTCAAACCTTGATTTTCTTTTTGGGTTAGAAACTAGACTCATAGAGGCATATCATACCCAAAATTCATTCAGATCCAACTATTGTAAGTATGGTTTTTCTATCTTTGAAAGTCAGGTCGGCTCTATGTAATTTATGAGAAACAGTCACTGTTTTTGTCTAGTCTCATTGATTTTACCTTAAATGGTTTCCTAATGTCTTGGGACCCAAAATCATGTCTTGAATAATGATAATTTAGCTTAAATTCAGAGGCTAAGTGGTCCAAATTAGTGAATAAATTGATATCTCATTCTTGTTCATAGTCATTCATTCATGTATATTGACGCTTATGATTAGAGCTAGTTCTTGGATAAAATTTGACTTAGTTGAACATAATTGAACATAAACATGGATTCCTTATGATCATGTTGGGATTATAGAACCCCTGTATGGACATTACATTGGCTCCTAGTTGAGACTTATATATCCATAGAGGTGCTATGGCTCCAACTAATCAAAAGGAATTCATAGTTTTATCAATTCTTTCCATGCTTGATAGATTTAAGCTAGAAGCTTAGGGTTGATTAATTGATATCTTTGATCAAGGAATGTGTACTAATTTTTGTTTTGTAGTGCATTTGAGGTACAATTTCTCAAATCCTTCTCTAGTTTATTTCATTCCTTGATTTTAATTGATTTTTGACTTCATGTGTGATACCTTAGACTAGGTTTTGCCTTATGTGTATATGTGATATAGAGAAAATTTCTTAGGATTTCTTTGTATGCATTGCATGTTTCCCATTTTGCGGCCAAATCCTGGGTAAGTTCTCTAGTTCCCTACTTGCGCATCATTTTGCTTGCTACTTGAATTATGTGGCTTATGAATGAAATTTTACCGTTAGCAATTTTACACCCTTTTGACATGCTTGTGATGTGTATACTTATATCTATGTATTAGTTGAGGGCATGCTTAGATTATTAATTTGATTAACAAGGATGTTGAGTAGAGGCCTATCACGAGATAGGATGAGAGGGGGTGTTTTAGTCTGTCAGGCTCCTTCCCCTCTCATTCTATAATCCCCGGACCTAGAATTTCTGGTTTCTAAAAAAGATCATTTTGCTTTAACATGGTTTCTTAATTTTTCTTTTAAAAATTAAGTGGTGACTCTTTGTATTTTGAATTTGAAATTTGAACATAATTTTAAAATTAAAAGTGGGCCCAAATGCCGATATCCACAATCTGGCGACTCTGTTGGGGATCGAACCCAGAATCTCAGATTTTGCAGACCAGATTTCTGATTTTGGGTTCATTCGAGAATTAGACTTGAAAGCATCCTTTTAATCAAATTGATTAATTTTTGTGTGCCCGTTGCATTGTACTTGCATGTCTCGCCAGTCGATTGCACAAAACTATGACCTTGGAGGCTCGGGGCAACTCGGTTGGTCAAGCCATTATGGGTCTGTGTGATCACCCTTGATCTCGTACCATGTGTTGGTATATGAAGCATCCTATCGGGTGTGTGTCAAGGGTCCCTTATTTGACCAAAATCTGGCCTTTGCATGATAGCTTCTATAGAACCCTTCGATCCTAGGAAATCAATTATTGATTAGGATTTATGTGCTAGGGAGTTTTGTATGCCCGGAAGGGATTAATTGAGATGGTGACGATGCTTGTTTGATGAAAGATGTGTAAACTCTTAATCACTTTTGAGCAATTCCCTTCATGTCCTATGACTTTTGAGAATATGCCGAATCTTGATTATAAGATTAGCATCTCTTATATCATGTTCAGCTAAGCACCATTTACCTTGTATGTATTCGAATTCATGAAAAGTATGATGATAATCCGATCATATGATCCTTCTACCCAAAGAATTTTAAATTCACCTTTAAAATCAAACGGATTTTTGCCATCTTTGACCCAAAGCATTTAATCGCTTTTTAAAAAAAAATTTGGAGTTCACTTTTGACTAAAATTCCACATCAACCCTTGTTGAGGTATATTTGCACATTCTCATCTTTGAAGGAAGAATCCAAAATTTTTGGGAATTGTTTTTGGAAGAAATGCTTTTCAAATGAATTTCAAAGAAAAGTTTCAACCCAATCATCTTTTGTTAAGAAATATTGTTATCTTAAGAATTCAAAAGATCCCATCATCTAGAGAAATGCTTTTCAAATAAATTTCAAAAATTAAATATATATATATATATTCAACCTTTTAAGGGATAATGAGGATCACAATGAAAGGAGAAGTTGGCCCACTTGACATGGGTGAGGATTTTATATGCTTATGTGTCTATGTGTTAGGATTAGAATTTCCTTTCTTTGGCATATAGAATAGCCACACACGCACACATGCATTTCCATTCGCATGACATATGGGCCATTCATGAAAATTTCTTAAAAAAAGCATTTGCAAACAAAATAACAAAATAAAGAAAATTTCTTTGATTTTGAAATTTAAACAAATAAATAAAAAAGAATAAAATATGTTTGTAGGTAAAAGATAGAATCAGCTACAAACACAGTTTGGTACAGAGACTCTACCGCAAGGTTAGCGAGAAGAGAGATGGCACAAGAAGCAAACACAAGAGAAATAGTATAATTGAGGGCCATAGTAGAACAACAAGCAGGTCAAATGACAAGGATAATGACCATGATGGAAACACTAGCACGACAGCCACCAGTTGTCGATCCTCCTCCACCTGTTAGGGAGGATGATTGGTTTAATGATCCAGAAAGAGTTGAAATACTGAGGGCAGGAAAGGAAAAGATAGAGAAAGAAAAGGCTGAGAGAGAGAAGCTGATGACCGAGAAAGTAGAGAAACTGAAGAGGGTAGTCCGAAAGGCCCAAGGAGTAGACACCTACTTGCTGTAACTAGAGGGATTATATGAAGGGGTTTGTGAAGTATTACCTGCAGGATTCAAAATGCTTGTGTTTGATAAATTCGATGGGACAGGAAACCCCCGTAGCCATATCAGGATGTGTATAGGGGCTTTTCAGCCAAGCGACCTGAGCACGACTATGATGGCTGTTCTGTTTCAATAGACATTAACTGGAGTTGCCTTATCTTGGTACCTTACATTACAGCCTGGTAAGACCAGAATTTGGGAGGAGGCTGTCAAGTCATTCGTAGCCCAGTACGAGTATAATCAGGATTTGGATGTCACCGTCAGGGATCTAGAGACTACCCAGTAGGGAAACAAGGAATCTTTTGCTAAATATCTGAGCCATTGGAGGGGAAAGCAGCCAAAATGGTACAGAGGCCAACTGAGAAGGAACAAATCCGGATACTAATGAAAAATCTCTAGCCCGTCTATCAAGAGAAGATGAAGTTTCAATCCATCAACACCTTTGCTGAAGTGTTCGATGTGGGAACTAGGATCGAGGATGCGATACAAGAAGGATTAATCAAGAGAGAAGAACTGGTGAACAGGTATAGGCGTCCAAATTATGGGACATGAGGAGGGTATTCAGGAAATTGACACGCGAATAATCTTGTGTGCTCTTGTGCAATACCCAAGTGTAGGTAGACGTGCAAGTAGTAACTGGTAAGACCAGGTCGATCCCACAGGGAAGGATGAGAATTAAATTACTTAGATTAGACTCAAACTGAAAGGAAAAATTCAATGTTCTAAGGAAATGTAGAACACTAAGTTTTACAAACTAAAACTACTAACGAAAACAACTCAGATTAAACTAAAAAAAACTAATTAGCTAGTTAAAGCAATACTCTAAAATAGGATTTTACTTTAAGAAGAAAGTGTTGGGATTACACGAATCCACAGTAATCTAACCATCTACCATGCAGTTACTTTGAAGCACTAAGGAGTATATTACCCACAGTTTTCCGTATTTCTCTGAAAATAAAGAATCCATAGCCCTTTCATTACCGGGACTATATCATCACAGTTAACTTGAAACACGTGAAAGCGGTTTAATTCAATAGTTAAGACTCGCACCCACAATGGTGTTAGCATTGAAGGTGGTTTGCAAAATGTATTGAAAGAAAATGCCTTAGGGCCTTGATTTTGAAAACTGTTTTGACAAACTGAGCATTTCGGGACAGTATGATAACAAATCTTAAAAACAAAAGGTCCTGGAATACTGCAGGGAACATCCTCAAGAATCAGAGAGTTCGATCGATCGACGATCGTTCGATCAATCGAAAGCCTTCATCCCTCAATCGATCGAAATGTCTTCGATCGCTTGACTAACTCTGGTTCGATCGATCGAACTAACTTCCGATCGATCGAACACAGGATTTATTCTGCTGCATGGCAGAGGCTGGAGATCACTGTTTCATCGTGTTCTCCCAACCCTAGGACTACTCAGACATCGTCTGGAGTATCACAGATTGGTTTTTATTATATGAAAACATTAAGGCTTTGTTTGGATGTAAGATTTGCATGAAAACTAAGAAAACTAGTGATTTAAACTTATCTAGCATGCAATACTACGAGATTGAAGATTAAACTACGATTAACTAAATGCAGAATGTAATAAAACAATAATTAAGAAACCTGGGATATTAACAATTTTGTATTAAATGTAGAATTCTTCAAAACTTAAGCATAATCCAATGTTATACCTACAAAACAAACAAACTCTCTCTCTCTCCCTATGAAAAACTGATTCAAAGTAAAGTTGGGCTTCCCTGAAACGTATACAATGCTCCAAATATATATAAAACCTAAAGGCTAGGGTTAAAAACCCGCATTTGCTGCGTACGCGAAAGTTTCTGAAAATACCATGTTCGATCGATCGAACATTTCTCGATCGATTGAACACCTGGAACTCAAGCGCTTCAACCTTCTTTAAGCGATCGAACGTTCGATCGATCGAACAATCTTCGATCGCTCGAACTTCAAACTTTAGCTTTGAATTCTTTTGTCTACACTCCAGCATTCCAATTGTCCTGATGTTCATCTCTCTAGTCCACACAGCAGTAATCTGCACAAATAATAGCTAAAACAATACAACTTATCATAGATTAATCACATTGTATGAAAACTAGCATTGTGGTGCAAATCGCAGATAAAACGGGCAGTTGTGATTAAAACCAATGCAATTCTTCCTTTTAGCGCGGTTGTATTTTACAAATACCCCCGCTTTGCACAACCCCCAACTAGCTTATTGCTAGTCCCTAGCGATAAAGCGAAAATAAAAACTACTAAACTAATACTACCACGACTAAGAAAAACAAAGGAAAACTAAAAACAACCTAAACTAAGAGAGAAAAAATTCTTAACTCACTTTCGCAGGAATCGCGGTTGCATTTAGCTAATGCAACAAGCCGTTAAACCCCTAGGTTCCCCCTAGTGGACGAGTGTTGTCTCGTGAGGGTTTGCAGTGAATATACCCACAAAATTCTCCAATTTTAAGCTCAAAAAAAAAAAAAAATTAGAATAATTTGTAGAATTCCCCCTCCATTAAACTGTTAATTTAGCTCTACAAGGATATACTATCCTCAATCAACCCATGAAATAAATCCACATGCTCCCCTATATTACCAAGTAAAATATAACATATGTATCACCATCATGCACCCATGTGTGTGTGAGTTTAACAACTATACGTCCAACCCTATTAAGAGTTATTTAGACTATTGCACCTTGAAAAACTCGCAGTTTCAGCTCAACTCTCACATTGGTCACACTAAAAAAAAAAAAAAAACGTCTCTCAGAAACTTGCTTTCCAATGACCGCACACCATATGAAAGCTTTGATAAGAATGGTATTCTGGATACTAATGCTTTCATACTTGACTCTATGAATAACGGACATTTAAGAGTATATAGTCTCATGAATAGAACACTACTTACTAGAGGAGCGAAATACCGTGGATAATTCAATTCACACTTCCATGTTCAAATTAATTGTTGAGAATCTTTAAGACTTTGAATTTCGGCTTTTAGTTAGTAGGTGAGAGTGTTGTAGAGAAGAATGTGCCCTTCAGTATGTGATAGAATTTCAACTTCTCTTTCTATTCTTTTCATATCTCAAATCAATCTCCCATTCATTTCATATGCTCTTTTTCTTCTCCTTCATTCATCATTCATCTTTTTTTTATTTTTTTTTTATTTTTTTTTAACAATAAAATGTATTATTGTCCCACAACTACTTCCTTCCATTTCACATACTTTGATGACCCATTCTTAATAATTGTAAAGTAAAGCTCATTGAGGTCAAGGTATAGATCAAGGACTTGGATTCTTGTAATCACATTGGAAATATTTAGTTGGTGTGGGATCAGGGATGAAACATTTCAATGAATGTAGGTGAAAGATATATCAGGTTAAAGAATGGGTAAACGATGGCTTAAATCATTTTCTCAACTTTCAATTTTTAGCACTTTAGTGTTCATTGAGTGTAATTGGTAAATCCTGAACGTTCTCCTCTAACAAGTAGTCAAAACTTTTTAAAGAAATTTGAGACTTTTTCAACGAATTTACTAAGTATAAACAAGAGAGATCATTCGAAATTGTATGAGAATTCCCTCAGAAATGACGATTGGCTCAATGGCTCACTAAGGGTTATTAGCTTCCACTACTTATTCTTTTGGCACAATAGTCATATTAACTCAATTTTCAGGTTTTCTACATAGTTGCCAATTAGTGCATAAAAGTATTGGGTACATAATAGATTCACACATGCAATCCATCTTAGTGATAATAGAAAACGCGTGAACTTAATCCATAAAAAGATGAGAATACTACAAATGTGTCATCGCCTAATTAACAAGCAGGAGAGATTATCCAGAATTATTCTATCAATAAGGTTCAATAAAAAAAAAATTCAAAATTTTACCAGACCGCATTCTAATTAAATTTTAGACATATCCAAGTGCAAAATATGATCAATACGGGTGTATTCCTATCTATTAGTATCCCCTACCCCCAACTGAAAACAATAAAGTCCCCAGAAGTTGATTTTCAATAATTAAAATAGATGGGTATCACTTGTATAGATCAAAGCGATGATAGCAAATATAGCAACCTGGCATAGAAATATAGAACACAATCTCCAAAACAACAAGGATCAATAAATAAGGATAAAACAATAAAAACCATGATCCAAACAATGCAAACCACTGGAATGGTAAAGGAATAAAATAACAGCAGTGATAAGTAATGTTCATACATGACCAAAATACAGAACTGTCCAACATGTCCAACCATAACCCATCCACCAAAAATAGTACAACAAAAATGAATAAATAATCAAAAGTAAAATAACACCACCCTCCTCCCCAGAAAATACTACGCGGCTCCTGACGGATCATCATCAGCCACGTCAGAAGGAATGTCAATGGGAGCAGGTGGCAGCGATGCAGTAGCAGGTGCAGCAGTAGCAGAAGTGAATGGAAGATCAGCAGTAGGTGGAGCAGAAAGTGATGGATCGGCTGTAGCAGAAGAAGTGGATGGACCTGTAGGAGTAGGAGTAGGAGCAGCAAAAGATGATGGATCGGCAGCAGGCGGAGCAGACGGGGTAGTCGTAGGATGGTGAGCAGAGTGAACGGCCTGATCAACCCCAATCTGAATCAATATAGACTCCAGCAAGGTCTGTATCTGATCCATCCGGCCCTCAAGTCTAATCCTGGCCTCTCTCTCCTCCAATAGCAGCTCATAAGCTGTCGGGAGAGGCACAGAGGAAGAAGACTCTCCCTGGGTCTGCGACCACTGTCGCAACTCGAACTGCCGAACAGCAGCAACCGAATCCTCCTCCTCATCATCGGAATCAAGCTCCTCGGCCTCTGTGGGCGTCCCTGAAGCTCCAGCCTCTGTGTCTGTCCCACCACGCCTTTTCTTCTTCGCCCCTACCTTCGCTTTCCCTTTCCCCTTTCGTTTCCTCTTCTGGGCGTTTGAGTGGCGAGCCGCTGCCTCGCCGAATCGGCTGGGGGAAGAACAAAGGTCGTCACCAGCAAGCTCAAGAAAGCCGTCCTGAGCCATAACTCTGTGAATCGCCCAAGCACCTTTCAGGTGCTTCTTGGAGGCGATGTAGCGGGTGGGATGGACCATAAAGTCTATATAAAGCCATGGTAAGTAGACCGGCTGTCCTGTCCCCACTGTAAATAAAACTCGCACATACCAAGCCGCGATCTTCTCTTTGTAAGAGGTCACCAGGAGGCAATTGCTGAGGACCAGGTAAAGCATGTGGTAGTCATCGGTAAGGAAGTGGTCCTCAATCAAAGCCTCGCCATCCCAAGAAGGAACGGCGCCTCCAGTGAGCTCACGGATAATGGCAGATGGTGGGGTCTCAGGTGCGTCAGGCCGATGGGGACGAATATAATCTGGTACCTCTGGTACCCCCAAGGTGGCCGAGACTGTAGCAGGACTGATGACGAACGCCCGTCCCCGGAAGAAAGCATGATATGTGAATGGTGCGTCCGGGTCGCGTATCATCGTCGCGCACGCACCTCGAATCCATGACAGATTTACTCTCTTGGCAAGCGAGAGTAATTGGAACCAGTGGGGCATAGAGCGAATCCGTGTCAGGAACCACGGGTACTCCGACCAAATAGACTCGATCGGACGCTCAATCATCACCTTCTGCGCCCGGAAATAACGCTCGTACCATCCTCGATCCTCATCATTACGGAACCCATGTGCGGGTACCGGATCAGGTATAGTGAAGCTGAGGGGCTTGGACTTGTGGTAGCCAGTTACTGGATTCATCGTGGCAGCCCTGAAAATAGAACACAACACTACACAGATTAGAACAGGGAAGGAAAAAGGAAGGAACTGCCACTGCTCTAGTTCGATCGATCTAACTTAGTTCGATCGATTGAACTGGAGTAGGCTTCGATCGCTTGAGCATAGTTCGATCGCTCGAACAATTACGCTTCGATCGCTCGAAAATAGTTCGATCGATCGAACACAGCGATGTGCTGCGATCGAAGAAATGGATAGGAAAACAAAAAAAAGAAACAAAAATGAACTTTAAAAGGAAAATCCTAAGACCAAGGAGACACCCCCTTGGGATTTTTCTAACAAAAAAAAAGATCAAGAGCTCGTGGAGCCTACCTCGGTGTAAAAGCACGCAGTGGAGGTGAAGATGATGATGAGGATGATTGTAGGGGTGATCTGGGCGTTCAATTGATATGTAATGCCACGAAAATCGCCGAGTCGCCCTCTCTCTGTGCTTGAGCGCTTGAGTGTGTGAGAGTGAGGGAACTGAAGAGGTGTTCTGAAGACACCTCGTTTAAAACGATGTTCAATCGATCGACCAACGTTCGATTGATCGAAAGTAAATCTCTCAATCAATTGAATGAAGCGTTCAAGCGCTTGAACATGCAGGGTTTTTGATCGATCGAAAAAAAATTCGATCGATCGAACACAAAAATTTCAGAATTCTTTGGAAAAATGAACCAAAACACCCGCAACTATCAGAAACAAATCTGCATATGCAGAGATACTTAAAACAGTTCAATTACAAACATGTAGGCCAGAATGGACGTTATCGTAAGATAAAATTGCAAAGATTTATTAAATATAAACTTGAGAATGCATTCAGTTTGCAAAGTTGTAGCTCTCCACGTGATCCGTAGACCTTATTACATAGAAAAAACTAAAAATTAAAATCAAACTAAAAATCATTTGCCCAGAATTACACTTAAATTGAGAAAGGATGAAAATGAAAAACAAAACTGAAGTAAATCACTAAACTTCCAACACGAAAACTTCTTCATCCTCCATTGCTTCGAACACCTTCAGATCTGCGAGATTGGACTCCGAACATGACAATTCCCGTTCCCAAAATAATCTGAAAGCGGAAAGAGTGTCATTCAGCATGTCTGGAGTTGCTAGGGAATGCGGTGGAGACATAGATAAGGGTGTAAAAGTCCGCAGTTGTTCTTCCTCTTGGTGGGGTGCCAGGGGACTGTATGCGAGCCCCATGGAACAGCTGATGTGGAAGGAACACCGGAATACCATTTAGAAACATAGTGACAATCCTAGACAAGGAAAAGACAAAAGACAACAAACCGATATTAAGATAACGGAAAAACAAGGAACAAGGATTAAACACGAAAAGAAAAACAAGGAACAGAAACAATATAAAAAGAAATGTAACTAAGTTCCAACCTCGCTATTGGCATTGATTCCCAAAATGCACTAGCTGGTAAGGGGCATTGGAGCCTGAATAGCAGAAAGCTCAGGTGCACATAGCGGTATGGGACCAACTCGGGAACAAGGAAGTCGTCAACAAAAACAAAAACTGCATTGTGACGTTCCGGGACAACATCCTGGAGGTTATGATCTTCCCATGGCTCCCACATATCATCATTTTCCCATTGTGCCATGAGGGCATCATCCACCATTCTCCCCATGTACAGGTCTTCTTCCTCATCCACATCATCGTCATTATGAAATCCCATATTTTCATATGGATTGATGTCAAGGAGGCCCGGTGGGTATGGAATGTACCCTTGGGCAGCATCAATGCGAGCGTGAGCTTCAGGGTCTTGATGAAGCAAGGGGCAGGGTGTGAGTTCACCCTCAGTCCAAGTGCCACAACGACATTCTGAATCAGCCCATGAACCGATAGAATGAACATCGTCACCTCGCATCTATGCACCTGCAATTGAGTGGTTTAAGGTATAGCGGATTAGAATGAGATTACAAACACAAAAGAACGAACACAGAATTAAAAACAAAAGAGAGAAACTAAAATGCAGGAAAAGACAAGGAATACAACAACAATATGGAACTCCACTTTGGATTTTAAGTGGGAGAATAGTTGGGCTCATCCAGCTGGATGTGCTCAACTTCAGTTTGGAAGTTCTCCAAGAACGGTTTCAACCTCTGGCCATTGACCTTGAAACAATCATCGTTCTTTGGATTGACGAGCTCAACCGCCCCGTGCGGAAAAATAGTTTTTACAATGAACGGGCCTGTCCAATGGGAATGGAGCATACCTGGGAAAAGGTGGAGGCGAGAGTCATACAGCAAAACTTTCTGCCCTGGCTCAAATGATTTACGAAAAATCGTACGATCGTGGCGAGCCTTCAACCTTTCCTTATGCAACCTTGCAGAGTCATACGCATCTCGTCGTATTTCCTCTAGCTCTGCAAGTTGGAGCTTGCGTAACTGACCTCCCTCTTGGATATCAAAGTTCAATGAGGGTGTCGCCCAGTAAGCTTTATGCTCAATTTCAACAGGGAGGTGGTAAGCTTTCCCGTAAACTAATCTATACGGGGACATACCTAGATTCGTCTTATAGGCAGTACAGTATGCCCATAAAGCGTCAGTCAGCTTGTATGCCCAGTCTTTTCGGTTGGAGCTAACCGTCTTTTCGAGAATATGCTTGATTTCTCGATTAGCCAATTCTGCTTGCCCATTCGACTGTGGATGATAGGCAAGAGCGATTTTATGGTGGACTCCGTATTTCTTGAGAAGTGACTCCAAAGGCCTATTGCAGAAATACTTGCCTTGGTCACTTAGTAAAGCTCTCGGAGTTCCAAAACGAGACAAGATATGCTCTCTCAGAAAGGACACGACCGTTCTGTGGTCATTGCGTCTCGTTGGCATCGCTTCAACCCATTTTGACACATACTCTACAGCAAGGAGTATGTATTCATAATTATTAGACTTGGAAAATGGGCCCATAAAACCTATGCCCCAACAATCGAATATCTCAATTGTGATGCTAGGGGTTAGAGGCATAGAATTCCTTTTTGAAATAGTTCCAAGCTTTTGACAACGTTGGCATGTCTTACAAAAGGAATATGCGTCTTTGAAAATTATGGGCCAGTAAAAACCGCTTTGTAGAACTTTTTGTGCGATCTTCTGTGAAGTGAAGTGGCCACCGCATGCCTCAGAATGGCATGATGCTAAAATTACGATTATATCCTCATTGGGGACGCAACGCCTGATAACCTGATCAGCACAGTACTTGAAAAGATATGGGTCATCAAAAAAGAAATTACGCACGAACGAGAGGAACCGTTTCCTGTCTTGGTTTGACCAATGATTCGGGGTTTCTCCCGTGACAAGGTAGTTCACGATATCAGCGTACCAAGGCAGACCACTTACTGCCAATAGCTGTTCGTCTGGGAATTCATCCTTAATGGATTGGGGTTCAGTATTGTCGACAAAAGTCAACCATGACAAATGGTCCGCAACCACATTCTCTACTCCTTTCTTATCTTTGATTGTTAGATCAAACTCTTGGAGTAAGAGTATCCAGCGAATGAGCCGTTGTTTAGCGTCTTTCTTAGACAGCAGATACTTGAGGGCCGAGTGATCTATAAAACAGATGATTGGTGACCCTATCAGATACGACCTAAACTTATCCAAAGCGAATACTACAGCCAGTAGCTCCTTTTCAGTAGTTGTATAATTCATTTGAGCTTCATTCAAAGTTCGGCTGGCATAGTATATCACATATGGCTTCTTGTCCTTTCTCTGGCCTAGAACCGCGCCAATGGCGTAATCACTAGCATCGCACATTAATTCGAAAGGCAAACTCCAATTGGGTGCCTGTATTATAGGTACGGAGGTGAGGAGCTCTTTTAGATCCTCAAAGGACTTTTGGCAATTCTCTGACCACTCGAATGGTGCATCTTTGACAAGAAGTTGGCAAAGAGGTCGAGAGATTGCACTGAAGTTCTGGATAAACCGACGATAAAATCCTACATACCCCAAAAATGAACGGATGTCTCTCACTGTACGGGGGACAGGTAGATTTGAGATTATGTCGATTTTGGCCTTATCCACTTGGATTCCTTCATCGGAGATTATATGGCCGAGGACTATTCCCTTGGTCACCATGAAGTGACACTTTTCCCAATTCAAAACTAGGTATTTATCCTCACATCGCATTAATACCTGCTCGAGATTGTTGAGGCAATCTTCAAAGCTATGGCCAAACACTGAAAAATCATCCATGAAGACTTCAAGGATGTTTTCGACCATGTCACTGAATATGCTTAGCATGCACCGCTGAAAGGTAGCCGGTGCATTATATAAGCCAAACGGCATCCGACGGTAGGCAAATGTACCAAATGGACAAGTGAATTTGGTTTTCTCCTGATCTTCAGGAGCAATTTCAATTTGATTATATCCACTATATCCATCCAAAAAGCAGTAATACTTGTGACCTGCCACACGTTCTAGCATTTGATCCATGAATGGCAAAGGAAAATGGTCTTTTCGGGTCACAGTATTCAACTTTTTGTAGTCAATACACATCCTCCATCCAGTGGGGACACGTGTTGGTACCAATTCACCATCTTTGTTCGGGATGACCGTTATGCCTGTTTTCTTTGGAACCACTTGGGTTGGACTGACCCAAGGACTATCAGATATCAGATAAATCATCCCAACATCAAGTAGTTTGAGCACTTCCTTTTTAACTACTTCTTGCATGTTGGGATTCAGACGCCTTTGCATTTGTCTTGAAGGTCTAGCGTCTTCCTCCAGGTATATCTTATGAGTGCATATGGATGGGCTTATGCCTTTGAGGTCAGCAATCGTCCATCCCATAGCATCCTTATGCTTGGTCAGCATTTGCACTAGCTTACCTTCCTGTTCATGAGTTAAAGCAGATGAAATGATCATAGGATAAGTTTTTCCAGTCCCTAGGAATGCATATTTTAGCTCTTTGGGTAGTTCCTTTAACTCTAACTCCGGAAACTGAAAACTAGAAGGCATTTCCAACTTAGTTTTAGGAGGCAATTGTTCATATGGCATTACCCACATGCACTCTGCTCTATCCTCCTCTATCGTATCCATCATCAGACAGATCTGGTTCAAGTCAGCATCCAATGGAGTTGACTCTACAGGCTGATAGATATCGCCAAATTGAGTCATCACAACTTCCAAAGGATCTTTGTAGTCGACCAAGTCAACTACATCTTTAATGACTGTGTCAATGTAATGAATTTCTTCCTCATCATCGTATTCTTCAGGTCGGGATTAGAGAAAATTTTTACATTCAATGTCATGTTCCCGAATACGATAGTCATGATACCACTTCTAATCTTAATCGTGGCATCAATAGTGTTGAGGAATGGACGTCCAAAGATAACCAGGATGTGTGCACCAGGATTAGACATAGGTTCTGTGTCCAATATCACGAAATCAACTGGAAAGACAAAAGAGTCTATTTGTACAAGGACGTCCTCTAACACCCCTCTAGGGTACTTCACAGATCTGTCTGCCAATTGCAAAGCGACTCGGGTGGGTTTGAGTTCACCCAACCCTAGCTGTTTATAGACTGAATATGGCAGCAGGTTCACGCTTGCTCCTAGATCGAGGAGTGCGTTATCTATCCTTTGATTCCCAATTCTACATGAGACCGTAGGTGTACCGGGGTCTTTGAGTTTTGGAGGCAACTCATTTTGAATGATCGTACTTGCTTGGCATGCGACATAAGCATGTTTCTTCACGCTTTGCCTCCTCTTGACCGTGCATAGATCTTTGAGATACTTAGCATAAGCCGGCACTTGCTTGATAGCATCTAGGAGTGGAAGGTTAATTTTGACTTGTTTAAACAATTCCAGAAACTCCTGATTCTTCGTCTTATTCTTGGGTTTCTTCAACCGTTGAGGATAAGGTGCAGGAAAAGGGCATTTTGGTGGTTCATCCTCGACAGACTCCTTTCCAGGCCTTTGCTCAACTTCTTCCTCTACTCTAGGAGCTTTAATGTTTGCCTTTATTGCCTCGTCATCAGCAGACGGCTCCTCCTCGTGAGTAGATGGTTGCTCAAGCTCATTATCCACCACTTCCTCCTCTTTGTACACTTCGGGTGTAGATAGAGGCATGCTTTTCTCTATGATTCTTCCGCTTCTCAGTGTAGTCACGGCTTTAGCATGTTCTTGATTGTTAGGACCATTGTTATGTCCCTTGGGGTTCGGAAGTGGTTGGGCAGGGAATGTTCCTCCTGAGCCCTCTTGCCGTGCATCTATTCTTTCTAACATGGCAGACATTCTACTCATCATCTGTATGAGTTGCTACGTTAGATTGGCATTAGCAAGTGGCTCTTCTTCTTGTACCTTCTTGTGTGGTGGCACATAGGTATTGGTCTGTGGTACATTGGAGGGTTGAGCTTGGTTGTAGTTATTTGTTCTATTTTGATTGTATTGATGGGACGGCCTATTATTTTGCCCTTGATATTGATTGTTGTTGTAGGGCTACTGTTGATATTGATTTTGGGTCCCAACATTATTTCTCCAATCAAAACCGGGGTGATTCCATCTATTGTTACTTTGAAAGTTATTGTTGGAATTCCCCGCCCCTCGAAAACCTTGCATGGCATTCATCTCCATAGGGGCCTGCTTTTGAAAATTCGGCACATTAGGACAATACTGAGTTGTATGTCCCAACATGTTGTATGTGCTGCATGGTTCCTCAGGCATACCCTGCCTAGAACTATCTCCTTTCATGCTTAACTCCTCTACCTTCTTTGCCAGTTCTGCATATTTAGTCATGAGGTGATCTTCACTAGTTAGTTGGTATAGGCTTTTCTCTTCTACATAGGATATTTGTGAGCATGAGACATTGTCAGAATTTGACCATTCATGAGCGTACTCGGCTAACCATTCGAAATGGGCTTCAGCCTCTTCGGTGTTTTTACGCAGAAATGGTCATGAACTCATAGTTTCTACCAACTTTTTTGTTTCACCATTCAATCCTTGATAAAAGAAGCTGATAGTTTGCCATTTCTCAAACCCATGATGTGGGCATGAGAAAAGCAAATCTTTAAAACGCTCTCACGTTTGTGTGAAGGTTTCATTGCTCTTTTGTTTATAGGAATTGATTTGACGTTGAAGGTCTGTGGTCATGCGAGTAGGATAGAATTTCTTTAGAAACGCGACGCTCATCGCATGCCAGGTGAAAATTGAATGAGGTTTGAGGGAGTGGAACAACGCCTTTGCTTTATCCTTCAAAGTGAAGGGGAATAACATTAGATGCGTCACCTCCCTAGGACAATTTTGCGAGAATGTTTTGCAAACATCCTCGAAATCAGTGACATGTAAGTATGCCTTCTCACTTTCCATCCCATGAAAGGTGGGAAGCAGTTGGATCATCCCATTTCGAAATTGAAATTCACCATTATACGGTGGGATTTGAATTCAAGAGGGCGTAGGTGTGTGTTCTGGTTGCATGAGATCGCAAAGAGGACGTAGCACCTCGTCAATTGGTACCACAACATTGTCACCATGTTCGTTCTGATTATCATCCATTGATTCAGTTGGAGTGGCTATCGGGTTAATAGAACTATCAGAGTCAGAACGGTAGAAAGGATTTCCAAAAATTCCTTCAATAGAGGTGTTGGACATGAACTAGGAGAGTTCCTATGGTGAGTGTTTACCAAAAGAACTGAAAAGAAAAGAAAATAAAAACAGAAAGAGATGAAGAGAGACTGAGGTAACCTAAATATTAACTCGTCGCCTTCCCCGGCAACGGCGCCAAAAACTTGACACGTGAATAATCTTGTGTGCTCTTGTGAAATACCTAAGTATAGGTAGACGTGCAAGTAGTAACTGGTAAGACCAGGTCGATCCCACAGGGAAGGATGAGAATTAAATTACTTAGATTAGACTCAAACTGAAAGGAAAAATTCAATGTTCTAAGGAAATGTAGAACACTAAGTTTTACAAACTAAAACTACTAACGAAAACAACTCAGATTAAACTAAAAAAAACTAATTAGCTAGTTAAAGCAATACTCTAAAATAGGATTTTACTTTAAGAAGAAAGTGTTGGGATTACACGAATCCACAGTAATCTAACCATCTACCATGCAGTTACTTTGAAGCACTAAGGAGTATATTACCCACAGTTTTCCGTATTTCTCTGAAAATAAAGAATCCATAGCCCTTTCATGACCGGGACTATATCATCACAGTTAACTTGAAACACGTGAAAGTAGTTTAATTCAATAGTTAAGACTCGTACCCACAATGGTGTTAGCATTGAAGGTGGTTTGCAAAATGTATTGAAAGAAAATGCCTTAGGGCCTTGATTTTGAAAACTGTTTTGACAAACTGAGCATTTCGGGACAGTATGATAACAAATCTCAAAAACAAAAGGTCCTGGAATACTGCAGGGAACATCCTCAAGAATCAGAGAGTTCGATCGATCGACGATCGTTCGATCGATCGAAAGCCTTCATCCCTCAATCGATCGAAATGTCTTCGATCGCTTGACTAACTCTGGTTCGATCGATCGAACTAACTTCCGATCGATCGAACACAGGATTTATTCTGCTGCATGGCAGAGGCTGGAGATCACTGTTTCATCGTGTTCTCCCAACCTTAGGACTACTTAGACATCATCTGGAGTATCACAGATTGGTTTTTATTATATGAAAACATTAAGGCTTTGTTTGGATGTAAGATTTGCATGAAAACTAAGAAAACTAGTGATTTAAACTTATCTAGCATGCAATACTACGAGATTGAAGATTAAACTACGATTAACTAAATGCAGAATGTAATAAAATAATAATTAAGAAACCTGGGATATTAACAATCTTGTATTAAATGTAGAATTCTTCAAAACTTAAGCATAATCCAATGTTAAACCTACAAAACAAACAAACTCTCTCTCTCTCTCCTTATGAAAAACTGATTCAAAGTAAAGTTGGGCATCCCTGAAACGTATACAATGCTCTAAATATACAGAAAACCTAAAGGCTAGGTTAAAAACCCGCATTTGCTGCGTACGCGAAAGTTTCTGAAAATACCATGTACGATCGATCGAACATTTCTCGATCGATTGAACACCTGGAACTCAAGCGCTTCAACCTTCTTTAAGCGATCGAACGTTCGATCGATCGAACAATCTTCGATCGCTCGAACTTCAAACTTTAGCTTTGAATTCTTTTATCTGCACTCCAGCATTCCAATTGTCCTGATGTTCATCTCTCTAGTCCACATAGCAGTAATCTGCACAAACAATAGCTAAAACAATACAACTTATCATAGATTAATCACATTGTATGAAAACTAGCATTGTGGTGCAAATTGCAGATAAAATGGGCAGTTGTGATTAAAACCAATGCAATTCTTCCTTTTAGCGCGGTTGTATTTTACAAATACCCCCGCTTTGCAGAAATCATTCAAGTCCTATAGATGTGAATGTATTAAGTGAACTAGAGAAGAAGTTCGATACAGTCAGGAGTTACCCGAAGAGAAGAGGGGATAAACCTTTAAAGAGGTCCTTAGACTTGGGAGTGTCATTGTCCACTGCTCTGGATAGGCTGCTAGCAAAGGGGCACGTTCACCTATTGGAACCACGACCGAGACCAAATCCACCCCCCTAAATTTTAAAACTGATCTATATTGCAAATTCCATTAAGAGCAGGGACACTCTACCGATCGATGCTTAAGGTTGAGACATGAAATCCAAGATCTGATAGATAAGAAGGTAATATCTAAACCGCCCACCAACCCACCGAACGTCACCAAGAATCCACTACCAAATCATCATACAGTGCCGCCACCCGGAGTTTACTATTTGGAAAAAGAAGGAAGCTCTTTTGACCCATCAACATTGATCACTAAGTTGGGGTGTTCAAAGAAGATTTACCAGATGTCGAGAGATTTGAACATCTGCACTTTGGATAGACTGGCAGATAAAAATAAGGGAACAGTGATAGAAAAGGATACCACTACGGATTGGTGGGCACTTGAAGATGATAGCTCTATTTGGAATAAAGGGGATGACAGTCATGATATCAAGGAGGATCTCTGGTATGAAAGTGAGAAAGAAGAAGAGAATTCGGAAGTCACTAAAATACAGGATGATCTTTGGTATAAAAAAGAGGTCAGTCATTTAACGTGATCGAGAAGGCATTTCAAACCACACAAACTCGAGGAAGATCACCCATGCCAGGAATTGGATAAGGGAAAAGGGAAACTGAATGAGGAAGAAGAAGAAGATAGGGTCTTGAGACGGATGAAGAAGACACAAGCGAATATCACTATTTGGGGGTTATTAATTGCTTCCAAGCGTCACAGATAAGCGGTCCTCGATGCTCTCAATCAATCTGATGTCTCCATCAACATCACCCCAGAAGATCTCTTCAGTATGATCAACAAGAGTTCCACTCCTGCTATCTCATTTACCAAGGCTGACTTACCTCCTAGGGGTCCAGCTCACAACAAGCCATTACACATCATCGTTGAATGTCTAGGAAATTCTTTGCCCGCTTGTCTTTTTGAAAACGGGTCTGCATTGAATGTGTGTCCATTCCAAACAGCCAAAAGGATGGGGCTTGTTGAGTCCACGTTTATACCATCAGAGCAAAAGGTAATGGCCTATGACAATACTCAACTGGCGGTTATGGGGATCATTTTTCTAAACCTTTCTATTGGGACCAGGGAAAAGGAGGTAGAGATCTAGATCATCGATATTCCTGCATCTTTCAATCTACTTCTGGGATGGCCATAGTTGGACAGTTTGGGTGCCATCCTATCAACCATCCATCAGAAAGTCAAGTACATTTGGAAGAATAAAATTTGTGATGTTCTCGGAGATAGTTCGATACATACGTCTGGAGCTTCATCTAGTGCCCCAGTTTTGGAAGTACAAATGCAAGAGGAAGAGACAAGCTTGAGCGGGTTCGAATTCATCAATGTGATAGAAGATAGCAAGCCAAAAGAGTTTTTACCGCTTTACTTTGATCAGTATGCAAGTCCGTTGGTAGGTGAATTATGAGAAAGATGGGATTCTTCCCAGAGATGGGTCTGGGTAAGAAGCACCAAGGATTGCCCGAGTTTCCGAACATCATCTCACAAACTCATACTCGTGGGATAGGATATCAACCAACAATGGAAAAAATGAAGAAAAAGAAGAAATCGGCCGATGCGCCAATGGAACCTTACTAAAAAAACTCTCAATGGATACTTCATCAAGGAAAGAGAGGATTTTTAGTTTTGCGGTTTCCTGGAGCCATGGTTGGATAAGTGGAAAAATGTATGAAGCCGGGACTTGAGATTTTCTTTGCACATGACTTCTCTGACTATAAGGACCCTTACCTGCAAGTGCCTACAAAATCCACCACTGTTCAGGATTGGGTGTGCACTTTGGATGGCTTGGCGATGAAGGACCTGCTAGAAGAGGAACACAGAGGAGTTGGAAAGGGTAGTACTGGGAAAAATGTGAATAAAGATGGGAAAAGTAGAGGTGAAGAAGAAAGCAAGGAAAAGGTAGAAAGAGAGAAGTCAGAAAAAGAACCAGAGGAAGAAGTAATGGGGGAAATTACTCGGACAGGGGACCTGGAAGAATGCTTCATCATTGATCTTGGAGGAAAAAGCAAGAAGGAATGGGTCTTTGAGTCTAGTGATAGGTATCCCCCTCACCCAGAGTCTATATTGGCCCAAATGAGGCATCTTTCAATTTCTATGTCTGTTGTAATTGCTCCCAAGAAAGTTAATGAGAATATGACTAATTCTGCTTACTCGACTGTGCATAATAATTGTGATGCATGTGATGAATGTAGTGAAATACTAGATGAATTGCAAAAATTAATTGAAAAGGAAAATGAATCTGCATGTAAAATCATTGAAGGCACTTTAACAATTAATTTGGGAAATGAAGATAATCCACAAAATATTTTTATTGGCTCCACACTTAGTAATGAGGAAAGCAAAATCAATCTATTAAATGAGTTCAAAGATGTCTTTGCTTGGTCCTACGGTGATATGCCAGGAATTGATCCAAAAATCATCCAACATCATATTCCCCTCTTCCCAAACTCAAAACCCATAAAGCAAAAATTAAGGCGAATGAGGCCTGAATGGGTACTAAAAGTGAAGGAGGAAGTTGAAAAGCAGATAGGAGCTGGATTCTTAATCGTCACTGAGTATCCAGAATGGGTCGCTAACATTGTACCAGTCCTAAAAAAGGATGGTCGCGTTAGGGTTTGTGTGGATTTCTGGGATTTGAACAAAGCAGCCCTAAGGACGATTTCCCTTTACCCCACATTGATGTGTTAGTAGACAATACAGTAGGACATAAACTTTTATCTTTCATGGATGGGTTCTCAGGGTATAACCAGATATTAATGGCACCTAAGGATAGGGAAAAGACTACCTTTATCACACCCCGGGGGACTTATTGCTATAGGGTTATGCCATTTGGGCTTAAGAACGCGGGGGCAACTTATCAAAGATCCGCCACCACCCTACTACATGACATGATCCATAAATAAGTGGAAGTGTATGTAGATAACATGATAGCAAAATCCAAAGAGAGGGAAGGGCACTTAAGGGATTTGAGGAAATTCTGTGAGAGGTTAAGAAAATTCAGAATGAGATTAAACCCGCAGAAATGTACTTTTGGAGTCACCACGGGGAAATTGTTGGGGTTTCTGATTACACAGAGGGGGATTGAGATAGATCCGACCAAAATTCAAGCCATAACTGAAATGCCATCACCCCAAAATGAGAAGGAGTTGAGGGGATTCTTAGGAAGAATACAGTTTATCAGCCGTTTCATATCCAATCTCACCATGGCCTGTGACCCACTATTCAAGTTGTTGAGGAAAGGGGAAAAGTTTGAATGGGATGACTAATGCCAGAAAGCCTTCGAAAAGATCAAAACCTACCTTCAAAACCCATCTGTCCTATCACCTCCCAAACCTGGGAAGCCTTTATTGCTATATCTATCTGTTATTGAGAATTCCATGGGGTATATGCTGGCTTAAGAAGAGGAAGAGGGGCTTGTGAAGAAAGCCATATATTACCTAAGTAAGAGAATGACCGGGTATGAGTTGAACTTTTCGCCATTGGAGAAAGCATGTTGGGCTTTGGTGTGGTGTACACATTGCCTTAGGCATTACATGCTAGCCTTCCCTATCACCCTAATATCCCGAATAAACCCACTCAAATACCTCTTTGAAAAACCTACCTTAAGCAGTAGAATCTCATGCTGGACCATGATGCTGGCCGAATTTGATATTAGATATGTCACTTCCAAATCTGTTAAAGGTAGAGCCGTCGCCGAATACTAAGCTGATCTTGCCATAGAATCTAAAGAAAGAGGAGAATTTAAGTTTCCTGATGAGGGGGTGATGGAAGTAAAGGAAGACCTATGGAGAATGTTTTTTGATGGAGCAGCCAATCAGGTAGGATATGGGGTTGGAATCATCCTCATATCACCTAATGGGTCCCCCACCCCATTGGCCGTTAAACTTAAGTATAACTCAACCAACAACACGGCAGAATATGAAACATGCATAATTGGGATGGAAGCAGCCTTGGCCTTAAAAATTGAGAAGATTGATGTTTTTGGGGACTTGAATATGATAATATCGCAAGTGAGGGGTGATTGCAGAATAAAGCATGAGAAATTGAGACCTTACCATGAATACCTGGAGAGCCTGAAAGTGCAGTTTAGAAAAATCTCATTCTATTACCTTCCTCGTGAGGAAAACCAATTAGCTGATTCTTTAGCAACCTTGGCCTCGATGATCCAAATCCCTATAGGAGTTACCATAATTCCCCTGTCCATAGAAAAGAGAGCCCGACCCTTATTCAAGAGAATCGTAACCATTGAAGGAGGAGAAGAGACAGAAGTACCATGGTATATGGATGTTTGGAGTTTCATTGAGAGACGAAAGTACCCTAAAGGGGCGTCAGAAAAGGATAAGAAGGCGATCCGGAGGTTTTTAGCTCAGTTTGTGATTTATGCGGGAAAATTATGGAAAAAGTCCTATACCGGTTATAACCTAGAATGTCTATATGGAAGGGAAGCAAGAAAAATGATGGAAGAAGTACATGAAGGAATCTGTGAACCCCCACATGAATGGACACATGTTGGCTAAAAAGTTAATTCAGCAGGGATACTATTGGACAATAGGAAATATCACAAATGTCAGATCCATGCAAATCTTATGCATACCCCACCTTCCCAACTTTACAACATGACCACCCCCTGGCAGTTCTCCGTGTGGGCTATTAATATCATCGGGGAAGTAGTACCAAAAGCTTCAAATGGACACCGGTACATAATCGTGGCAATAGACTATTTCACCAAATGGGTCGAGGCGGCATCATATGCAACTCTGAAAGCCAAGGATGTGGTAAATTTTATCGAGAAGAACATAGTTTGCAGATACGGGGTGCCAAATGAGCTTATTTCTGACCATCGGAGCCATTTTCAGGGAGAAGTTATCCCACTCCTAGAGAAGTATAGGATTACCCACCATCAATCCTTACCATACAGACCCCAGACGAATGGAGCAGTAGAAGCCGCAAACAAGAATGTAAAGGCGATCCTGGGGAAGATGACAGATACATACAGGGATTGGTATGAGAAGTTACCGTTTGCTTTATGGGGATACCCAACTTCCGTAAGGACTTCAACAGGGGCTATGCTATATTCATTAGTCTATGGGATGGAAGCTGTTCTCCCAGTTGAGGTTAAAATACCATCTTTAAGAGTTTTGGCAGAGTGCGAGGTAACTGAATTTGAGTGACTGCGCGGGATATATGAGGAATTGATGCTATTGGATGAGAAGAGATTGTCTGCTATAAATCACACTCGGGGATATTAAAAAAGGATAGCTCGTGCTTTCAACAAAAAGGTTCCCCCAAGGAAGCTTGCTGAGGGTGACCTGGTCCTCAAAGAACTTAAAGTGCCCGTTTATGATCCCCAAGGAAAATTCAAACCCAACTGGGTCAGATCATGTATCATTAAGACACTCCTCTCCGGAGGAGCTGCCTATCTCATGGACCTAGATGGAGTTGAGTTTAAACAACCAATCAACCTCGATCGCCTCAAGAAATATTTTGCTTGAGACCTTATCATTTCAAAACCTCCAGAGTTGATGAACTACGCTTGACTTGACTCCCGCTAGGGGATACGTAGGCAACCAGCTCGGTTCGGTCACATAAATAAACTTGCCTAAAAGGCACTTCCTTTCTGGCTTTAGCTGAACTACTACAGACCTGATACCCATTCGGGGATAAGTAGGCGGGCTCCCAAGGCCCTCGGTCCAAATAAAACCCAACTAGGAGCAAACTTGCGTTTGCCCAGAACTAGAATCAAAGCCCATATACTAGGGGCAAACTTCGTTTGCTAAAACTAGAGAACCCAGAAAATATCTAAACCCATTTCTGAATCTACTAGCTGTCAAAATAGGTATTGTGTGGAAGCAAATGAGGATTCATAGTATAGAATGATTCAAACTCTAAAGCAAAACTCAAAGTGAAGTAATAAAAGCTAATAGAGACCTTAAAAGAAAAATCTTCATAATCTGAAAAGATGGGAGAAGTGCAAGCTATGATTTAAAATGTTCAGAACATTTTCCTAATACAAAGAAAAGTCTTTTTGAAAAATTGAAATACATCACAAAATAAAAGCACAGTAAGAGTCAAGCAGGATTTGTCGGAAGTTTTAATATCTTGTTTTTTTTTCTTTTTTTCTTTGATTGCCTAGAAGCTATTCCCCGACCAAAGTCTGAATCTCAAGAAGGTACTCGGCAGTGGGAACAACTGAAGAAGATACCCTCCGGAAAGGAGCCGACACTCTGTTATGCCAAGCCTCGACAAATAATCTCATGGTAGAAGGGCGCAGAGTGGAGCTCCTCGAAAAATCTGCAGTAATAATATCCGGGACATCCTGAAGCAAACCAAACTGGCGAACCACCCATCCGGGGATGTAAAAAGTTGTAGCATGCAGACCAGGTAGCCAAACCCCCGGGCGCCCGGGAAGCCGCACAGTGACAGAGCAGTAAGTCCATCTAGGGCACACCTAGCAAATGTCCCCGTAATATAGGTTCTAAAGCCAAGTAAGCCAGCC
Organism: Hydrangea macrophylla; assembly: GCA_033977485.1. Taxonomy (NCBI): domain Eukaryota; kingdom Viridiplantae; phylum Streptophyta; class Magnoliopsida; order Cornales; family Hydrangeaceae; genus Hydrangea; species Hydrangea macrophylla. The sequence continues at coordinate 35,178,703 of CM066989.1, forward strand.
GACAACCGTGCAATAGAGGAAATGAACATCCAGGCAATCATAGGGAAGCAGTCTCCTAGCAGGAGAGTGAGCTAAGAGGCCTAAATGCTCGAGAAGCCAGATTTGCAAAACATGAGGTGACCCTGAAAGCAACATCGATCCAGTACTCTGTGCATGATCCAAACCTAGTAACGTTTCTCCTAGAATAAGCATGATAGCACTCCGCATCTCTCAAAAACCACAAACAATAGGGATAAGGATGTCGAAAGAAGACTAGAATAGGAAATAGGAGAGCATAGCCAAAGAAAGGGCACTGCGTCTGATAATCTAATACCCTCCGTCATCCGGATCGCCAATAGGAGCATAAATAGAATAAAGACGGTCGAAGTCAATACGCCGGTCGCGAACAAAAGAGCTGGCGGCACCCCGAGAAATACGAAGAAAAGCCGCTAGATTATGGATGTATCCTGCCTGTATCTGGGGGATGATCAAATCAGCATAAGGATAGGTATAGAGAATGGCACTAAACTCCTCGAAGAGTGGACAAACCTTCTCATGGAAGAACTGGAAGACATGTAAAGAGGGGTCCCAATATATGATAGCAGCTTGGAGTAAGCTCTCGTCTAGAGCCATATGGTGGAATACAAAGAGGTCTGTCAATCTGTGACACTCAAAGTTGAGTCGATCAATGCCGGAAAGAGAATCCATCCATAGGTATAGAATGTCAGAACTTATTGGAGCCATGAAGAAGGAGAGTGAATATAGAAGAAGAGTTTGAATGAGGAAGAGGAAAAAAGGGCCTTACGAGTTTCAAATGGGTATTGAAATGGGCAAATGGCACTTTACATAAGAAAATGACACAAATCGGCACTCGATGAAAAGCAGTGGCACTTACTGAGTGTCGGCCGGCAGTCACTGAGTGCCGTACGGTAGTCAGTAAGTGTCGGTCAGCCTCTCTGAGTGCCAGCTAGGTTTTAAAATGTTCATGGGTTAGTTTATAACTTGAATCAGCCCATAACCTGCATGAAAATTTGAACAGAATAACGTCATTCATCATTCAAGTACCATTTCTTTTGCACCGTTCACCAAATAAGTAGTAAAGGTGTTCACATTTTGAGTAAGCAAGGGGAATAAAGTCTAAAGCTAAAATAATAATCAAGCATGAATATAAACAGAATTCAAAATTGGCACACAGGCCACCATACACGAATACTATCAAACCGCCTAAGTAAATCCGCTAAAGAGAGAAAAGTTTGGAGTTCTCATCCTCACAGGGACATAATATAAAAGAAAGAGAGATCGGCTATCCTCGCCGGCAACGAGGATTTCTTCTAGGTGCCTGCAGAGCTGTCTGACTTCCCCCAGCTTTGCCATCTCCTCCATCTCTACCATCTCCATCGTCACCTCCATCCCCACCGTCACCGCCTTGGCCGCTGCCGCCAGCACCTCCTTGATAGCCGCCACCTTGACCCAGCTGAAACTCTTGAATTTGCCTCCTCAAGGCAGCAAGCTCGGCCTCCTGAAAAGCCAAAATAAAATGAAGAATAAGTGAAATAAAAAAAAGGGGAAAAAGAAAATGTATAAAAATGGTGATACCATAGCTCTGGCTTGAAGATCAGCAGTAGCCCTTGCTCCATCAACCTAAAAAAGAGTTTGGATACAGTTATCAGCATAAAGATAAAATTTAAATTGTGAAAAAGTAATAAGAAGGTTGTTTCCAGAAAGAGATTTACCCTCCATTGGCGTCCATGAACCCAATGCTGAACAGTATGTGCATATGATAGACCCTCCTCTACATAATCTCTGGGGACTGTATCATATTACAGAGGGATGGACGGAACATTCTGGGTATAAGGGGCTAGCTGGTACATGGTCTCCTGGCCCATATGTACCATGGGAATGTTCCAGTTCCACTGTGGGAGAGCTGGATGGTTGGTAACCCTGGGGACAGGCTGTGAAAAGGAATTCAAGTCTATGTGAGTATTATTGCAAAAATTAAAGGAAAATTTTAAAAGAAAATGAAAAGGAATGAAATATCTGTTACCCAGGTAATATCCATAAGAGGAAAGGTGTGCATGAGGGAATTCAATCTAAAATTTGGGTAGCCGTCTGGACCGCCCAAATAATTTGCAATGTTCTTCCCGCCTAGAGCAATGACGAGGTCCTCATGATCCAAGGTCTCAGTGCTCCTCATAGTAGCAGGAGGAGCCCTAGGCACATAAAAGGCTGGGGCAGCAAGTGACTGCCTAGTCACCCTCTCGCCGAGGTACCACTCTCGACACGCCTCTCCCACCATCAGGATCCTCATCCTGGAAAAACCTACAGCAGCTTGGATTTCTTCACTGGCCTCTGGAAGGGCCACCTCCCAAGGATTCGACACCACATGAACCTCACATAAGTTGATAAGGAGGTTTCTCTAGCCTACAAAATTGTGGGCCCCAACCCTCCAGCCTATCGCTCCCTTCTTCCATTTCAAACCCTGAGGCATGATCGCAGCCTCGCCTTCCCGAGTACTGGGAGCCCTCATGCGAAGGCATTCATGAGAACATATCTGCAAAAAAGAAAAAGAAAAAGAATGAATTCAATTTTTGAAATAAAATACGAGGAGATGAATAAAAAAACAAGGCATGATTGAAATATAATAATAAAGTTTTACCTCCCAGGCTCTCCAATACCCTCTAGTGGAAGGGGAATTTGCCCTAGAGACTTCACTTATGTGATTGTAGAGAGTAGCCAACCCTGCCCCTCCCTAGTTATACTAGGATATGCGACCAATGTCTACAAGAGAGGCTAGGTACCCTAGGTTTATCCTATCCCCCTTTGTGCTCATCAGTGAGCAACCCAGCACATACATAATATAGGCCCTAGCCATCTGGTCATCGGTAAAGGCCTGTCCCTTGAAAGTGTCCAGGAACCATTTTACGGGCACTATGAACTCTCCTAGGTGAGCACCGAGCAGGTCAATAATCTCTTCATGACGAGTCTGGAGATCGTCATAGCGAGCAATGGGAAAGCCGCCGAACGAGATGCTTGTGATCATGGCAAAGTCCAGGGGAGTCATCGTCATCTCCCCAAATGGCATGTGGAATGTATTTATTGTATCCCACCATCTCTCTGCTAAGGCTTGAATAAGGGTCCTATCATTTGAACTCTTTTCTAAGAGTAATGCAAAGAGCCCAAACCCAGCATTGTCAACCAGGGTTCTAAACTCGTCTGAAAGCTCCTCGTACCACCTCCGGCCATGATAAACGCTCCCATGGCCTTTAAGGACAAATTTCGGAGTCTGCAAGAAAAGACAGAAAAAAATAATACGAGAAGGAAAGAAAATAAATTTGGAATCTAAGCGACTCGATTCCCTGAAAAAAAAGAAAAAATAAGTTTTGATTTCCGAGTCTAAGCGACTCAAATAAGTTTTGATTTTCGGGTCTAAGCGACTTAATTCTCTGAAAAGAAAAAGTGAGCAATGATTTCCAAGTCTAAGGGACTCGTTGTTTTTTAAGAAAAATAAAAAAAGTTCTTTCGAGTCTGAGGTACTCTTTGATTTGAAAATAAGAAAATTCTTGAGTCTAAGCGACTCGTTTTTTTCAAGAAAAAAATAAGAAAAAAAGTTCTTTCGAGTCTGAGGTACTCTTTGATTTGGAAATAAGAAAATTCTTGAGTCTAAGCGACTCGTTGTTTTGGAAATAAGAAAATTCTTGAGTCTAAGCGACTCGTTGTTTTGAAAATAAGAAAATTCTTGAGTCTAAGCGACTGGTTAATTTTTTTTAAGAAAAATTAGAAAAAAATAGTTCTTTCGAGTCTAAGCGACTCGTTGTTTTTTAAGAAAAATAAGAAAAAGATCTTTTGAGTCTAAGGGACTCGTTGTTTTGAAAATAAGAAAATTCGTGAGTCTAAGAGACTCGTTAACAATAGGTTTAAAGTTCAGTAAAAGCAGGGTTTACATGAAATTCAAGTGCTTCACGAGGTCGGTGCAACCCCTCATTACCAGTGAACAAACGAAATAATAGAATTCATAAGCATGGAAAATTAATGAATCCGAATAAGGGCGATAAGCAAAAAGAACAATTCCAGGCATTGAACCCTGATCATGGAAAGAAAATCAACTTTAAAAAAAAAGAGGGGGTATCACAAATGGATTTGAATACATTCAAATGCACAAAGTCATAAGAGCATTCATGTATACATTGCTCATCATATACTACATTGCATTGCATTATCTCATTGTAAGCAAATAAAAAATGGGGGTTTGGGAGTATACCAATCTGTTGAAGGCTTGTGCCGAGAGATGCGCTCCGGGGTCGGCAAGTAAAACTGATGAGCTATGGCCAGGGTTGGGTTTATACTTCTTCTTGAGGGGACCATGGGACCCTGAACCACAAGCCATTGTAGAATCTACAATCAAAAGAGGAGGAAAGTTAAGGCTTCAAATAGAATTTGTGAGGGAAACATGAAGATGATCATGATCTTGAGTATAAATCAAGCAAAGATGCAATCTTGATGTTTGGAAAGTGAACATAACTTGGTTTTGATTCATTCTTGAGTGGAAAATCAAGAGGGAGTGAGATCCTAGAGAGAAAACCCAAAGTACGGAGAAGAAGAGAATGTAAAGAAAGAAAGAAAATCAAGTTTTAAGCACACTGCTAATCAGGCCGGCACTCAATGGAAAGTCGCTGGCACTCAGTGAGTGCCGAGCAGCATTTGATGGAATGCCGGCCGGCACTCAGTGAGTGCCGCTCTTCCTCAGTGAGTGCTGCCGTGTGTGCCAGGTGCCCCTCCTCCTCCTAATTTTCAAATTTATGATGAGGACCATCAAATTTTGCTCCCATGTCCCTAAAGATTTTCCCTCGTTTCGAAAGGACCCCTGGAGTTTGAAAAATGAGTTCTTAAGCCCTTTACAAATCAAAATTAGCCCTGATTGTGAGGATTTTTTTGTCAAAAAACACCCAATTTTGGCAAATAAACTAAATTAAGCCTAATCGACTCTGGATTTTTTTAAAGGAATTTTGATTTGATTGGAGTCTAATTGATTCCCGATTTTGAAATTTTGATTTGATTTGAGTCTGGATAACTTCGGATGTTGAAATTTGATTGATTTGATTAGAGTCTAATTGACTCCGAGTTTTGAAAATTGGTTTATTTGGAGTCTGATTGACTCCAGATTTTGGAAAGTGATTTGATTGGGGTCTGATTGACTCTAGAATTTTGAAGTCTGATTTAATTGGAGTCTAATGGACTCTAGATTTTGGGAAGTGAATAAATTGGGGTTTGATCGGCTCTGGATTTTTTAAAATTTGATTTAATTAGAGTCTGATTGACTCCAGAATTTTAAAAATTGAGTTAATTGGATTATGATTGACTCTGAATTTTGAAAGATCGATTTGATCGGAGTCTAATTAGCTCCGAACTTTGAAATTTGATTGAATTAGAGCCTGAATGGTTCTGGATTTTTGAAATTTTGATGCGATTTGAGTCTGAATGACTCCCGATTTTGGAAATTTGAATAAAGCTAAGTCTAATCGACTCTAGATTTTTTAAGAATTTTGGTTTGATTGAAGTCTAATTGACTCCCGATTTTGAAATTTGATTTGATTTTTGAATCTGGTAGACTCTAGATTATGAGAGAATTAAGCCGATTTGGATATGATTGATCCTCAATTTCAGAAGTTGAAAGCAGATACGAATCCAAGTGCTTTCAAATTTAGGAAAAAAGCAATTCAAAATTGAATCTCGAAAAAGTAACTAGGAATCATGAGTTAAAGCAAATCTGAATTGGCTTTATGAAGTAATAAATTCGCGTCCTCAATTTTTGCAACGTATCTGCGCTCAGTCGATCAGATGATTTTTGGGGGATTATGGAGTATAAGGCGTGAAGCGACTCAATCTTTTAGCGTGCTACCTAATTTGAATATGGAGTGTAAGGCATGAAGTGTCTTAGTCGATTAGATGATTTTCGAAGGATTATGGAGTGTAAGGCATGAAGCGACTCAATCTTTTAGCGTGCTACCTGATTTGACTATGGAGTGTAAGGTATGAAGCGTCTTAGTCGATCAGATGATTTTTGGAGGATTATGGAGTGTAAGGCGTGAAGCGACTCAATCTTTTAGTGTACTACTTGATTCGACTATGGAGTGTAAGGCATGAAGCGTCTCAGTCAATCAGATGATTTTTGGAGGATTATGGAGTGTAAGGCGTAAAGCGACTCAATCTTTCAGTGCGCTACCTGATTCGACTATGGAGTGTAAGGCATGAAGCGTCTTAGTCGATCAAATGATTTTTAGAGGATTATGGAGTGTAAGGCATGAAGTGACTTAATCTTTCAGTGTGCTACCTAATTCAACTATGGAGTGTAAGGCATGAAGCGTCTCAATTGATCAGATGATTTTTGGAGGATTATGGAGTGTAAGGTGTAAAGCGAATCAATCTTTCAGCGTGCTACCTGATTCGACTATGGAGTGTAAGGCATGAAGCGTCTCAGTCGATCAGATGATTTTTGGAGGATTATGGAGTGTACAGCGTGAAGCGACTCAATCTTTCAGCGTGCTACCTAATTCGACTATGGAGTGTAAGGCGTGAAGCGGCTCAGTCAATCAGATGATTCCTTGAAACACATGTTCCCAGGAATAAAACTATAACATAACCGGGGAATTTGAAGCATAAGGCGCATTTCTGATAATAGGAAGAATAACATGACTCCTGATCCACGTTTGGAAGCATGAAACATTAAACTGTTTGAGCTTATGCATCACGATAAGATAAGAGCATCCATCTGTGTGGTCATTTATATTTATGTGTTGTCCTTTGCCTGAACTACATCCTTGTTTGATTCCCGATGGGATAAGTAGGCAGCTCACCATTAAGCACGACCAGCTTTTGGCTCTGCACACCCAATTTTTGCAACGCACCTTTTGTTTTTACCTAGATTAGACAGTTTGGTAAAAGGCTTGTCTTTCACACAGGCTTCGACATTCACTTATGATATGCGTTGCTTTACAAGCTCTACCGAAGAGGGGCAAACTGTAGACACCCCGATTTTGACCAAATATCAAATCCAAGGATTGGTTACCTCTACAAGACCAATGATGACGATGACCAGTGAAATTCAAAGTTTTTCCAGATAATTCAAATTCTTCAAAGATTCTTTGAACCAAGTTTCAAAAATAAAAAATAAAGAGAAATTGGGTATTCGGGAGAAACCCGAACGTTAAAGAACGTATGAGAAAGTCAGTCTGGGGATTTATCCTAAAAAAGGAGAGAGAGAAAATGAAAAGAAGTTTTGAAAAGAAAAGAGAAAACGATAGAAGAAAAGAAAAGGAAGAAAGAAAGAAATAAAATGATGTATTAGAATATATATTATGCATATGGGTATATTCTAATGAAGTGCATTACAAATATAAGTACATTAGTATATACTTTACTAAATAATTAAGTTTATGTAAATATATATTTTGAAAAATAAAAAGAAGGCAAGAATTCTGTTAGCCGCGGCATGCGGCGAAGCCGGCGGCACTCACTGAGTGCCGCCCGACAGTCAGTGAGTGCCGCCCGGCACTTAGCAAGTGCTGCAGGCAAGTCGTCAAGTGTCGCGCACTATAACAGATTACTTTTTTCACATGTTCTAGAAGAAAACTTTGCATATGGGTTTTCACCCAAATTTACCCATTTAACCTTGTAATGTTGGTCTATATAAACAAACTTTCATCTCCATTATTGTGACTTTCACTTAACCTTTGAATCAAAATTGAGATATGCAAGAGAGTAACATTCTTTCACTTGCATTTAAAACTCAACCAAAACACTAAAGACAACCAAGAATAACATTCTTTTTTTATTTTCTTTTGACACAGTGACTTATAACGAGTGATGTACCTTGTGCATAATCTAGACCATTCTTTTACTATTTACCCAATTCTTTGAGATGAGACTTCATGCATAAATTCAAGGATTGAAAGTTTTCATTAATCATGTTCGTAATCAACTCTTCATTCTCTCCGCTTTATGACCTCAAACTTTCATTTCCATTCAAAGAGCAAAAATAACGACTCCTTCTAAACTCACATGAAGACATCACCTCAGAATAACATTGCCTCTTGTTTATGACAAGGGACTTGGACATGGCTTCTCGGGGTTGGGCTCAGTTGAACAACAAGGGCAGAAGAAGGATTGCCCCTTGTATATGACTAGGGGTTGGACTTGATCGGATAGAACATGTGGTAGAGGGACTTTTCCCTTGTGTGAAAATCAATGAGTGATGAATTCTTCCAGTAATCAAACTAAACCCACAGAGTGAAGGGCTTGCCCCTTGTATATGATTGGCATGAGTTTCAGGATAAGGGCTTACCCCTTATAGGGAAAGCAAAATGCACAAGCTAGTTTGAAATCCAAGGATACCCATTAGCCAGGGATTTATCCATCACATAATTTTGATTTTAAAGCTCATGATGGGGCCTTGCCTCTAGTGTAAGGATAGAGCAAGAACATAAGATTCAAGGGGGGCCTTGTTCCTAGTGTGAAGGGTAAATGATTTTAGGTCAATGGCTGAGACCGAACCTTTTAAGAGGTTGCCTATGTATCCCCTAGTGGGAATCATGTCAAACATAGTTCCAAGAAAGAACAAGGTTAGGACAAAGACTCTAGAGATGAGGCTTAAGCATGGGTAAGACTAAACCTTTTGAGAGGTTGCCTATGTATCCCCTGGCGGGAATTAGGTCAAACGTAGTTCAATCATGACATGAAACTTTTGATCCTAGCTATAATAATCTTTTAAGTTTAGTCAAGCTAATGAATTTCAAGATCAATCACATTTAGATTTGCTCGGAATGGATTTTCTAGTTAGCAATATGACAGTATTAAATTTGAGCTGACTCAATTTTAATTCAATGCTAAGGTCAAAACTAGAGCTCAAAGCATTTCGCGATTAGTTACATCTCAGCAAGCATAGATATAATCATGGTAAAATGCTTTCACCCCTTTTTTTTCTTTTTTTCTTTCTCTCTTTTTTTTTTCTTCTTTTTTTCGCTATAACTTTTGCCTAGGTGCCTTTCGGGTTTTCATCCTAGTGAGCATTTTCGATTATTCTTTTTCTGCTCTAACTTTTGCTTAGGTGCCCTTTCGAGTTTTCAACTTAGCGAGTTTCATTCATTTTTTATTTTATCCATGCGAGTCAACTCTTCGTAACTCTCTACTTATCAATGTCTACATCATCTTACTGTGGTCACCTTCCAAGAATAAGGTGCATTATTTTTTTACTCACTTACAATAGTCAATATCCACCTACGGTTCCTTATCCTTTTCACTCCCCTTTTCTTTTTCACTCTCTATCTTTTTCCACTTCTTTACTTCTTTTCTTTTCTCCACTTCTACTTCTATTTCTTTTCCTTCTTTCATGTTCTTTTCTTTCTCTCTCTCTTATCCTCCCTATTTTAGGTACATTTTGCCTTCTCCGAGTCCACGGGTTTTGGAAAGTAACTATTGACATGCTTATTTCTTCTTCATTGTATTGATAACTTTTGAGGTCTATGAAGTTTTCGCGCATGGACAAATTTTTTTTCTTTTTTCTTTTAGACAAAGGCATTATACCACGTGATTACCATAGCTTTGAATGAAATACACTCCTTAATCTAGGCACTAGTTTCAATCTTATTTAACAAAAGACAGGGATTAGACACGAGTATCGAATAGCAAATGATGGGTCTTGGGATTCATTCTGAGTATGTCTTTTAAAGCGTAGATAGATATCTTTTTTAGTTCTTTGAATAGAGTGAAAACTTTGGCTTTCATTTGGAGTTTTTTGCAATACTCAAGTTCATATATGGAATCTTTTCTATGTTTTCTTGAATGATTCATGCAATCCACACACTCATAATTTTGCATAGCAGGAAAAGATGAAAATTATTTTTATTCATTAGAAGAAGAAGCTAATACATCACTAGAATCTTTTTCTTTCATCAAACTAGAACACTAGACTCTTGAACGATCACAATTTATTAAAATTCTCAAGACTAGACAAGACTCAACCTAGACTTTTGACTCCATAAGTGTATCATGCACACTTTATTTGAAAACTCTTCTTCATTAAGTAGTCCACTAACATCCACGCTCAAGAATAGGTCCCAGCATCATTACCTTATTAGCACCTCACTACCATCCTTAGGTTCAAATCCCCTAAACAGTAGGCTCGTAGACATGTGGTCCACATTTTTCATCCAGTCTTTCATAGTGGTCTTCTTGCCCTCGGTAGATTTACGCAAGTCCAATATCTTATAGTTGGTAACCACAGGATCTTTCTCTAGTTCATGCCATATCGAGTCTTCAGGAGACTATCTATTCCACCACTTAATTTCTTATGACCCAAGGTCTAGTTCTTCTATGAAGAAGAGGTATGCCTCATCATCATCTTCAAAATAACCATCGCCTTCAAAGAAGTCTAATTCTTCTCCATGGCTCAAACCATAAATCGCAGCATCTTTTGGGAGGATAATCACAGGCTCAGGGTCAGTTATAGGTATAATGTATACGGATTCATCATAGTTGGTTAGGTCGAGGCTAATTAAGTTGATATTCTAGGGTGGTGGCACAATATTGTGATTTGGTAGCAGGTTTCAGGTAAAATTGGGTTGAGTGGACGGGGGTGCGATAATTTTGTTGTCAATGAGGTCTTAGACCTCATGATGAAATCGGGTACAACGATCAGTAGCATGACCATGTCCTTGGTGAAAAGCACAGTATTTGGTAGGGTCATATCTCGTTGGAAGAGGATCTGGAGTAGGCCTTGGGTTTAAGGGTTCGAGATGCCCTTCTTTAACAAGTCATTCAACGGCAGTGGATAAGATCACACAAAGCACGGTAAAGGTCCTACGGTTGTTGCTTCGGGATGATGCTGGTTTCAGTCAGTATCTCAGTGGCGGGTGTTGATATCGGGTGTGGCGTGATTGATTGAGTAGTTTTTCCCCATAGGTTTCCTCCTTAGATTGTTTTCTTCTTTCTTGTTCTTTCCAACCCTTAGCGTATCTTCAATCTTATTCCCTACATCAAACAGTTGCTCAAAGGTACTAATCAGCATAAAGCACATGAGCCAGTTGTATGTGGGTTGTAGGTTTTTTATAATCATATAGACATGTTCCTTCTCGGTTGGCCTATTTGCTATTTCTGTAGCCTTCTTCCTCCATCGGGTCAGGAATGTAGCAAAGGACTCCCGGTTGTCTTACCTAGTAGTCTTAAGGTCCCTGATAGTAATGTCAAGCTCGGTATCAAAAGCATACTACTTTACAAACTCAGTCACAGTATCCTCCCATAGACGGGTCTTAGAAGATTTAAGAGCTAGGAACCACTACAAGGCCCCTCCGGATAGATATTGCGAGAATAGCTGGGTCAAGTGCTCGTTCCCTAACCCCATAGATTTTAAGGAAGTGACATAAACTTCTCTAGGTCAGGCATTTTGAACTTCTCAGGGTATTTGATCTTTGAGGGCTCGAAAAACCCCTCAAGGTCTAGAAGGTATTCATAAACTCCACAAGATTTCTTTACTACACTCTCTAGGAAGTCCAACTTATCTTTCATCATCTTCCCAAAATCCCCGCGTATACCTTCATTGAACCAATCCTTCGTCCTTGATAGAATTTGGATTAACAGGGTTCTTATGTGCAATAGGAGGTGGAGGTGGTGGATCAACGACAGGCAGACCTTGCAGATTCATGGTAGTTTGCCCCAAACAGTCTATGATAAGTTGTAACTGTTGTCCCTGACGGGCCAGAGCATCCTCTAACTATCCATTCTATCTTGTTCTTCGGCCATAGGTATCCCAGTACTTGTAGCTCAGACTAATCTTCTTAAACTAGGGGGGACGGACCCAAGAAGGTGTACTTGTGATCTTCTTTGGAGCTATGTTCACTTGTCCCTCTACATTTTCAATTTAGAAATATCATTTAAACCCATAGTGATTGTGCCACCCCTTTCTTTTTGGATTTAAAATTCTCTCTCTCTCTCTCTCTCTCTCTCTCTCTCTCTCTCTCTCTCTCTCTCTCTCTCTTATGATATGCATGACATGCAAATGCATAATAATGACCTTGCTCCTATTTCATATAGCTACATAAGTCCTAATCACATCTTCGAGTATTCCTTCCCATCCCATGGCTACCAAAGTCAGTGTCACCTTAGCCATTCCTTGCCTGGAATTTCATGTGTGATAGGGTTTACAATTTCCTAGGTCAAGTTAGGGCTACTTCTAATGAATAAAACATAAACAAGGTTATGATTCATCATCCTATGGACTCGTGGCACATATTCTCAACATAACACATAAGCAAACCATCCTCATGTCAAGTGGTGAGCATTTCATATGGATAAAATGCCTTGAGAGTTAGACAGCGCTATCTATCATGTGTCATATAGGCTTCCTTATCATTTCAAGTAATCTCAAAGGGTGTGTGTGCGCACATTATCATATCAGGTTAAGCCCTAAAGGATTGGATCTATGGCTACCATATGCTTCAAGGTGGATAGAGTCAGAGGGTCCCCCGGCGAGATGACCTATATACCACCCCATTGCAAGATTTATGTGGTACGTGGACATGCTTTTTATGCCATTAGGTACGTGCCAGGGAAGGGAAGTCGTCTATGGGGGTGATCTAGTTTTATAAAACTAATACAAGTGCGATCCTCATAATATAAAGTCAAAGAACCTTGAAAGTTTTGGAGTCTAACCCTCTTAGTTCATTCCCTAGCAGGATTGTGGGTTCCCGTACCAAGCTTGGGGCCTAGAAGGATTAAGCCCGCTTGATTGATCTCATTACAAATTTCATGCCAACTACCACAAGTGAGGTTTTCCACCCTTCATTAGCCTTTATCCAATCTGACCAATTTGGATTACTTGTATTTGGATTACCCAAGGCAACAATCGATGCCCATGATCCATATCTAAAGCTACATGAGTGAGTAGTCCAATTTATCCCACAAAGCTAATCCAGAGAGATCCTTACTAATAGAGTTGCTACTTGGTTTGATAAAGGAAACCAAGAAAACTAAATCTATTAAGTCCAATGGATAGAGAGCACCATCCAATCATCACCAAAGAACTCAGCTCAGGGGATAAGGTATGAGAGAGGAAGGAGCTAGATTGTGCTTAAACACCTCTCACCCCGTCCGAAGATAGGTCCTTGAGGAGTGGTTAGTTGAAGGTGGGGCACCACGGGTTGGATCTTCCTTTTTCTATTCTGAGTCCTCTTGTTCTCTCTGAGGATGTCTGGTTTCCATCTGCTTAGAGCCTTGTCAACCATCCTTTCCAGTCCAGATGCGAGTCGAACCAATGCCTCGAAGCTCTGGTTAAGATGTCCTAAGGTTAGGTGCCAAAGATGAGGGTTGAGTCCTCGATGATACTTCTTGATTTTCTTTTAAGGGCAATCGACTTGATGTCGAGCGAAATGGGATAACCTCTCAAACTGGGTAGTGTACTCCCTCACTGTCATGATGCCTTGCGTCAGGTCCATGAATTCAATTTATCTCTAATATTTTTCCTCCTCTAGAAAGTACTTTTCTAAGAACCTTTCTCGAAAAGCAGCCCAAGTCATCCTCTCAGTCGCCTCTTCTCCCATAGCGACATTCTCTGATTCCCACCAGTCATCTATAGCACAGGTGAGCTAGAAGGTAGCTAGATGATACTTCTCTTCATCATCGCACCTCATCCTGTCGAATATGCAGTCCATATTGCGTAACCACTTTTCCACTTTCCATGCTTCTGCCATTCTGTGAAATGTGTCGGGGTGAAGAGCACGAAATCTCTCGAGTATCTTGTCACCAGTGATTAGTGGCGGTGGCGGTGCAACTTGATGGTTAGCATGATTGTTGTTGTAGTTGCCGTGATGATCATCGTCGATATGCGCCAAGCATTGAAGAAAAGCCTTAAACACTCCTGCAGGGTCCATATCATTAGGGACATGGCCATTCCTCATCGGTTCCTTGTCGGTTCCTCGCATCCTAGTTCCATCAGCCATTACGAAGACATAGATAGCCGTCTCATCATTATCTGCCAACCCTCAAAGCACATATAATATATCTGCCAATGAGTTGACTACGTCACAAGATTTTACCTGCTGTGCAATTATCTCCCACGCGCCACTAATACTACATGCGACGCACTTGGTCTTTGTTAGCGATGCACGAAAGCATCGTGAAAGAGCTTAGTTGTAGATAACCTAGACTTCTTTTGGATTTATTGGCAAGTATAGCCTTATATTTCATTTTGGATAATTATGGGTCTGTAATATTATCTGTAAGATTTGAATATTGTTTAATTTTATTATAGTTGAACTTGGTCAATGATCATTATTATATTCTTGTTATTACAATGCTTGTGGACAATCAGGTGACCTCAACTTGTCACGTATCTATGGGTCCGAAAAGAAAATTTTTAATTTCCTTTTTGCTACTTTGGGACGTCATGACATGCATAAACTAATTGGTCGGTGCAATTAGCATTTAGAAACTCTCTAGTCATAATAATGGTCTTCAAGGGTAGTTGTTGATGTTCTCAACATTATGATTTGGAGGTCACGACTTTAAAATACAAAAATAACTCGAAAAAAGTCACCTATATTGACGTATGAGCTTTCTTGTCCTATGCATAAAAGTTTATTAAACATTTTGTAGGAAAATTAGGTTAAAAAAAATTTAAAGACACAGCGAAAAGATTAAGTTTCAAAAACTTAATGGAAGCCCAGATCTACTACTCGTTAACTCTATAGATGTGTATAAGAGAGAGAGAGGACAAGAATTATACCTCTAGTCTTGAACCCAATTCTGATTGTCTTCTTCCTTGATTGTACGGCAACCTTCACTAGGTTGTCTTCACCCTTATGTCTTCTATGAGTGCTTCTAGGAGACGCTAGAGATGGTGGGATCTCTAATGGAAAGGATAAGAAGGTTTGGGAACCCTAAAATAGTTTCTGCAACTTTTGGTTTATAAAAACAACGAGCTCCTTTTTCTGGACTCAGTTCCCCTATTTACAGATTCCCAGAACTAGCCTTACGTTCAAGCGATCGAAGTGGCTTCGATAGTAGCTTCAATCGATTGAACCACCTTCGATCGATCGACCTTGTCTAGACTGGTACGAGATTGTTCTTGTGTACTCTTGTGCAATACCCAAGTGCAGGTAGACGTGCAAGTAGTAACTGGTAAGACCAGGTCGATCCCACAGGGAAGGTGTTGACCTATTAACTTAGACTAAACTCAAAAGAAAAAGAAACAAAATCAATAAGATTTAATAATTGTGCAGAACACGAAGTTCCACAAACTACAACTACTAACGTAAGTAAATCAGATTTAACTAAAGAACTGATTAACTAGATAAAACAATATTCTAAAGTAGGATTTGAATTAAAGAAGAAAGTGTTGGGATTACACAAATCCACAGTAAATCTAACCGTCCACCATGCAGTTACTTTGAAGCACTAAGGAGTATATCACCCACAGTTTTCCGTATTTCTCTGAAAATAAAGAATCCATAGTCCTTTCATGACCGGGACTATATCATCACAGTTAAATTGAAACACATGAAAGCGGTTTAATTCAATAGTTAAGACTCGCACCTACAATGGTGTTAGCATTGAAAGTGGTTTGCAAAACATATTGAAAGAAAATGCCTTAGGGCCTTGATTTTAAAAACTGTTTTGACAAACTGAGCATTTGGGGACAGTATGATACCAATTCTCAAAAACAAAAGGTCCTGGAATACTGCAGGGGACATCCTCAATAATCAGAGAGTTCGATCGATCGAAAGCCTTCATCCCTCAATCGATCGAAGTGTCCTTCGATCGCTTGACGATCTCTGGTTCGATCGATCGAACTACCTCCGATCGATCGAACACAGGATTTATTCTGCTGCATGGCAGAGGCCAGAAATCACTGTTTCATTGTGATTTCCCAACCCTGGACTACTCAGACATGGTCTGGGAAGTCTCAGATTTTATTTTAATGTAACGATTCATTAGAGTCATGTTTGTTTGCAAGTTTTTCATGAAAACTATGAAAATCGCTGATGTTAACTTATCTAGCATGCAATACTACGAGATTGAAGATTAAACTATGATTACTAAGTGCAGAATGAAGATAAAACAATAATATGAAACCTGGGACGTTAACAAAATCGTATTGAATAAAGAATCCTTCAAAACTCAAGCATAATCCAATATTAAACCTACAAAACAAACAAGAACTCTATCTCTCTCTCTCTCTAAAACTGATAAAAACAAAGTTGGGCGTCCCCTTGGGACGTATACAATACTCCTATATATAAGAAAACTAAAGGCTAGGATTAAAAATCCGCATTTGCTGCGTACGCGAAAGTTTCTGAAAATACCATGTTCGATCGATCGAACTACCTCCGATCGATCGAACATTTGGAACTCAAGCGCTTCAACCTTCTTTAAGCGATCGAACGTTCGATCGATCGAACAATCTTCGATCGCTCGAACTTCAAACTTTAACTTTGAATTCTTTTGTCTGCACTCCAACATTCCAATTGTCCTGATGTTCATCTCTCTAGTACACACAGCAGCTATCTGCACAAACAATAGCTAAAACAATACAACTCATCATAGATTAATCACATTGTATGAAAACTAGCCTTGTAATGCAAATTGCAGATAAAACAGGAAGTTGTGATTAAAACCAATGCAATTCTTCCTTTTAGCGCGGTTGTATTTTACAAATACCCCCGCTTTGCACAACCCCCAACTAGCTTATTGCTAGTCCCTAGCGATAAAGCGAAAATAAAAACTACTAAACTAATACTACCATGACTAAGAAAAACAAAGGAAAACTAAAAACAGCCTAAACTAAGATAGAGAGAAAATTCCTAACTCACTTTCGCAGGAATCGCGGTTGCATTTAGCTAATGCAATAAGCCATTAAACCCCTAGTTCCCCCAGTGGACGAGTGTTGTCTCGTGAGGGTTTGCAGTGAATATACCCACGAAATTCTCCCATTATAAGCTCAAAAAGATTTAGAATAACTTGTAGAATTCCCCCTTCATTAAATTGTTAATTTAGCTCTACAAGGATATACTATCCTCAATCAACCCATGAAAGAAATCCACATGTTCCCCTATATCACCAAGTAAAATAAAAAATATGTATCACCATCATGCATCCGTGTGTGTGTGAGTTTAGCAACCATACGTCTAACCTTATTAAGAGTTATTTAGACTATTACACCTTGAAAAACTCGCGGTTTCAGCTCAACTCTCACATTGGTCACACTCAAAAAGAACATCTCTCCGAAACTTGCTTTACAATAACCGCACACCATATGAAAGCTTTGCTAAGAATGATATTCTAGATACTAATGCTTTCATACTTGAGTCTATGAAAAACGGACATTTAAGAGTATATAGTCTCCTGAATAGAACACTACTTACTAGAGGAGCGAAATACCGTGGAATAACTAAATTCACACTTCCATGTTCAAATTAATTGTTGAGAATCTTTAAGACTTTGAATTGCGGCTTTTAGTTAGTAGGTGAGGGTGTTGAAGAAAAGAATGTGCTCTTCAGTATGTGATGGAATTTTAACTTCTCTTTTTATTCTTTTTATATCTCAAACTAATCTCCCATTCATTCCATAGGCTCTTTTTCTTTTCCTTCATTCATCATTCATCAATTTTTTTTTATATGAAACCTGCCACACAACTCCTTCCTTCCATTTCACATACTTTGATAACTCATTCTTAATAAATGTGAAGTAAGGCTTATTGAGGTCAAGGTATAGTTTACGGACTTGGCTTCTTGTAATCACATAGGAGATTTTTAATTGGTGTGGGATCAGGGATGAAAAGTTTCAATGAATGTAGGTGAAAGCTATATCAGGTTAAAGAATGGGTAAACGATGGCTTAAATTACTTTCTCAACTTTCAATTTTAGCACTTAATTGTTCATTGAGTATAATTGGTAAATCCTGAACATTCTCCTCTAACAAACAGCCTAAATGAAGAATTTTGAGACTATCCAACGAATTTAAAGTATATTCAAGAAAAACAATTCGAATTAATGTGACAATTCCCTCAGAATTGAAGATTGGCTCAATAGCTCACTAAGGGTTATTAGCTTCCACTACTTGTTCTTTAGGCACAATAGTCATATTAACTCAATTTTTAGGTTTTCTATATAGTTGCCAATTAGTGCATAAAAGTATTGGATACATAATAGATTCACACATGCAATCTATCTTAGTGATAACAGAAAATGCGTGAACTAAATCCATAAAAAGATAAGAATACTACAAATGTGTCATCGCCTAATTAACAAGCAGGAGTGGTTATTCAGAGTTATTCTATCAATAAAGTTCAATTTTAAAAAAAATTTTAAATTTTTTTTTTTGTATTTTGTATTTTAACAGACCGCACTCCAATTAAATTTAAGACATACCCAAGTGCAAAATATGATCATTACAGATTACAGGTGTATACCTATCTATTATTATCCCCTACCCCCAACTGAAAACAACAAAGTCCCCAGAAGTTGATTTTCAACAAATGAAATAGATGGGTATCACCTGTATAGAGCAACGCGATGATAGCAAACATAGCAACCTGGCATAGAAAAATAGAACACAATCTCCAAAACAACAAGGATCAATAAATAAAGATAAACAATAAAAACCATGTTCCAAACATTACAAACCACTGGAATGATAAAGGAATCAGACAACAACAGTGATAAATAATGTTCCTACATAAACAAAATAACCAAAATACAGAACTGTCCAACATGTCCAACCATATACCTCCACCAAAATAGTACAACAGAAATAAATAGATAATCAAAAGTACAATCACACCACCCCCTCCCCAGAAAAATGCTACGCGGCTCCCTATGGATCATCATTAGCTACGTCAGAAGGAATGTCAATGGGAGCAGGTGGTAGTGGTGCAGTAGCAGGTGCAACAGCAGCAGAAGTGGATGGAAGATCAGCAGTAAGTGGAGTAGAAAGTGATGGATCAGCTGCAGCAGAAGTAGGGGATGGACCTATAACAGTAGGAACAGGAACAGCTGAAGATGCTGGATCGGTAGCAGGTGGTGCAGACGGGGTAGGCGTAGGATGGTGAGCAGAGTGAACAGCCTGATCGACCCCAATCTGAATCAATATAGACTCCAGCAATGTCTATATCTGATCCATCCGGCCCTCAAGTCTAATCCTGGCCTCTCTCTCCTCTAATAGTAGCTCATAAACTGTCGGGAGAGGCACAGAGGAAGAAGACTCTCCCTGGGCCTGAGTCTGCGACCGCTGTCGCAGCTCGAATTGCTGAACAGCAGCAACCGGATCCTCCTCCTCATCATCGGAATCAAACTCCTCGGCCTCTGTGGGCGTCCCTGAAGCTCCAGCCTCTGTATCCGTCCCACCACGCCTCTTCTTCTTCGCCCCCACCTTTGCTTTCCCTTTGCCCTTTCATTTTCGCTTCTGGGCGTCTGAGCGGCGAGCGGCTACCTCGCCGAATCGGCTGGGAGAAGAACGAAGGTCGTCACCAGCAAGCTCAGGAAAACCGGCCTGAGCCATAACCCTGTGAATCGCCCAAGCACCTTTCAGGTGCTTCTTGGAGGCGATATAGCAGGTGGGATGTACCATGAAATCAATATAAAGCCGTGATAAGCAGACCGGCTGTCCTGTCCCCACTGCAAATAAAACACGCACATACCAAGCCGCGATCTTCTCGCGATAAGAGGTCACCAGGAGGCAGTTGCTGAGGGCCAGGTGGAGCATGTGGTAGTCATCAGTAAGGAAATGGTCCTCAATCAAAGCCTTGCCATTCCAAGAAGGAACGGCGCCTCTGGTGAGCTCGCGGATAATAGCAGCTGGTGGGGTCTCTGGTGCGTCAGGCCGATGGGGGAAAATATAATCTGGTACCTCTGGTATCCCCAAGGCGGCTGAGACTGTAGCGGGACTAATGATGAATGCCCGAGCCCGGAAGAAAGCATGATATGTGAATGGGGCGTCTGAGTCGCGTATCATCGTCGCGTACGCACCTCGTATCCATGAAAGATTTACTCTCTTAGCAAGTGAGAGTAAATCAAACCAGTGGGGCATAGAGCGAATCCGAGTCAGGAACCACGGGTACTTAGACCAGATAGACTCAACAAGACGCTCAATCATCACCTTCCGCGCCCGGAAATACCGCTCGTACCATCCCCGATCCTCATCATTCCGAAACCCATGTGCGGGTACCAGATCAGGTATAGTGAGGCTGAGGGGCTTGGACTTGTGGTAGCCAGTTACTGGATTCATCGTGGCAGTCCTGAAAATAAAGCACAATACGACACAGATTAGAACAAGAAAGAAAGAAAAAGAAACTGCCACTGCTTTTGTTCGATCGATCTAACTCAGTTCGATCGATTGAACTGGAGTATTCTTCGATCGCTTGAGCATTGTTCGATTGATCAAACATGTCGGGTTCGATCGCTCGAAACCAGTTCGATCGATCGAACACAGCGATGTATTGCGATCGCAGAAACGAATGGGAAAACAAAAAGCTAAAGAAAACAGAGCTTCAAATAGGAAGTCCTAAGACCAAGGGGACACCCCCTTAGGATTTTCTAACAAAAAGAACGATAAAAGTACGTGGAGCCTACCTCGGTGTAGAAACACGCAGTGGGAGGTAAAGATGATGATGAGGATGATTGTAGGGGTGATCTGGGCGGCTAATTGATATGTAACGCCACGAGAATCGCCGAGTCGCCCCCTTCCTGTGCTCGAGTGCTTGAGTGTGTGAGAGTGAGGGAAATGAAGAGGTGTTCTGAAGACGCCTCGATAAAAACTACGTTCGATCGATTGACCAATGTTCGATCGATCGAAGATAAATTTCTCAATCGATTGAATAAAACGTTCAAGCGCTTGAACTTGCAGGATTTTCGATCGATCGAAATAGGTTCGATCGATCGAACATAAAAATTACAGAATTCTTTGGTAAAGTGAACCAAAACACCCCCAACTATCAGAAACAAATCTGGATCTGCAGAGATACTTAAAAGCAGTTCACTTACAAACATGTAGGCCAGAATGGACATCATCGTAAGATAAAATTGCAAAGACTTAGTAAATATCATCTTGAGAATGCATCAATTTGCAAAGTTATAGCTGTCCACGTGATCCGTAGACCTTATTACAATGATTAACTAAAAATAAAATCCAAACTAAAAATCATTTGCCCAGAATTACACTTCAATTGAAAAGGGATGAAAATGACAAAACACAACTGAAGTGAATCACTAAACTTCCAACACCAAGACTTCTTCTTCTTCCATTGCTTCGAACACCACCAGATCTTCGAGATTGGACTCCAAACTTGACAATTCCCGTTCCCAAAATGATCTGAAAGCGGCAAGAGTGTCATTCAGCATGTCTGGAGTCGCTAAGGAATGAGGTGTGCACATGAGAGGAGACTGCGGTGGAGACATAGATAATGGTGTGAAAATTCGCAGTTGTTTTTCCTCTTGCGGTGGGGTGCCAGGAGACTGCGTGCGATCCCTATGGAACAGCTGATGTAGAAGGAACACCGGAATTCCATTGAGAAACATAGTGACAATCCTGGACAAGGAAAAGACAAAAGACAAACAAAACGATATTAAGATAACGGAACACAAGAAACACGGATTAAATACTAAAAGAAAAAAAAACAAAGAACAGAAACAAAATACAGAGGAAGTGACTAAGTTCCAACCTCACTATTGGCATAGATTCCCAAAATGCACTAGCTGGTAAGGGACATTGGAGCCTGAATAGCAGAAAGCTCAGGTGCACATAGCGGTATGGGACCAACTCGGGAACAAGGAAATCGTCAACAAAAACAAAAACTGCATTGTGACGTTCAGGGACGACATCCTGGAGATCATGATCTTCCCATGGCTCCCACATATCATCATTTTCCCATTGTGCCATGAGGGCATCATCCACCATTCTCCCCATGTATAAGTCTTCTTCCTCATCCCCATCATCGTCATCATGAAATCCTATATTTTCATATGGATTGATGTCAAGGAGGGCCGGTGGGTATGGAATGTACCCTTGAGCTGCATCAATGAGAGCGTGAGTTTCAGGGTCTTGATGAAGCAAGGGGCAGGGTGTGAGTTCACCCTCAGTCCAGGTACCACAACGACAATCTGAATCAGCCCATGAACCAATAGAATGAACATCATCACCTCGCATCTAAGCACCTGCAATTGAGTGGTTCAAGTTATAGCGGATTAGAACAAGATCACAACACTAAAAGAACGAACAAAGAATTAAAAACAAAAGAGAGACACTAGAATGCAGGGAAAAATAAGGAACACAACAACAATATAGAACTCCACTTTGGATTTTAAGTGGGAGAATAGTTGGGCTCATCCAGCTGGATGTGCTCAACTTCAGTTTGGAAGTTTTCCAAGAACGGTTTCAACCTCTGGCCATTGACCTTGAAACAATCATCATTCTTTGGATTGACGAGCTCAACCGCCCCGTGGGGAAAGACAGTTTTTACAATGAACGGGCCCGTCCAATGGGAACGGAGCTTCCCTGGGAAAAGGTGGAGGCGAGAGTCATATAGCAAAACATTCTGCCCCAGCTCAAATGATTTACGAAAGATCGTACGATCATGACGAGCTTTCAGTTTTTCCTTATGCAACCTTGCAGAGTCATACGCATCTCGTCGTATTTCCTCTAGCTCTGCAAGTTGGAGCTTGCGTAACTGACCTCCCTCTTGGATATTAAAGTTCAATGAGCGTGTTGCCCAATAAGCTTTATGCTCAATTTCAACAGGAAGGTGGCAAGCCTTCCCGTAAACCAATCTATACGGGGACATACCTAGATTCGTCTTATAGGCAGTACGGTATGCCCATAAAGCATCGGTCAGCTTGTATGCCCAGTCCTTTCGGTTGGAGCTAACCGTCTTTTCGAGAATATACTTGATTTCTCGGTTAGCCAATTCCGCTTGCCCATTCGACTGTGGATGATAGGCAAGAACGATTTTATGGTGGACTCCGTATTTCTTGAGAAGTGACTCCAAAGGCCTATTGCAGAAATACTTGCCTTGGTCACTTAGTAAAGCTTTCGGAGTTCCAAAACGAGACAAGATATGTTCTCTTAGAAAGGACATGACCGTTTTGTGGTCATTGCGTCTCGTTGGTATCGCTTCAACCCATTTTGACACATACTCGACAGCAAGAAGTATGTATTCACAGTTGTTAGACTTGGGAAATGGGCCCATAAAGTCTATGCCCCAACAATCGAATATCTCAATTGTGATGATAGGGGTTAAAGGCATAGAATTCCTTTTAGAAATAGTTCCAAGCTTTTGACAGCGTTGGCATGTCTTGCAAAAGGAATACGCATCTTTGAAAATTGTGGGCCAGTAAAAACCGCTTTGTAGAACTTTTTGTGTGGTCTTTTGTGAAGCGAAGTGGCCTTCGCATGCCTCAGAATGGCATGATGCTAAAATTACGGTTATATCCTCATTGGGGACGCAGCGCCTGATAACCTGATCAACACAGTACTTGAAAAGATATGGGTCATCAAAAAAGAAATGACGCGCGAACGAGAAGAACCGTTTTCGGTCTTGGTTTGACCAATGATTCGGGGTTTCTCCCGTGACAAGGTAGTTTACGATATCAGCATACCAAGGCAGACTACTTAGTGCCAGTAGCTGTTCGTTCAGGAACTCGTCCTTAATGGATTGGGGTTCAGTATTGTCGACAAAAGTCAATCGTGACAAATGGTCCGCAACCACATTCTCTACTCCTTTCTTATCTTTGATTGTTAGATCAAACTCTTGGAGTAAGAGTATCCATCGAATGAGCCGTTGTTTAGCATCTTTCTTAGATAGCAGATACTTGAGGGCCGAGTGATCTGTAAAACAGACTATTGGTGACCCTATCAGATAAGACCTAAACTTATCCAAAGCGAATACTATAGCCAACAGCTCCTTTTCAGTAGTTGTATAATTCATTTGAGCTTCATTCAAAGTTCGGCTGGCATAGTATATCACGTATGGCTTCTTGTCCTTTCTCTGGCCTAGGACTGCGCCAATGGCGTAATCACTAGCATCGCACATTAATTCGAAAGGCAAACTCCAGTCGGGTGCCTGTATTATAGGTGCGGAGGTGAGAAGCTCTTTTAGAGCCTCGAAGGACTTTTGGCAATTCTCTGACCACTCGAATGGTGCATCTTTGACAAGAAGTTGACAAAGGGGTCGAGAGATTGCACTGAAGTTCTGGATAAACCGATGATAAAATCCCGCATGCCCCAAGAACGAATGGATGTCTCTCACTGTACGGGGGACAGGTAGATTAGAGATTATGTCGATTTTAGCCTTATCCACTTGGATTCCTTCATCGGAGATTATATGGCCGAGGACTATTCCCTTGGTCACCATAAAGTGACACTTTTCCCAATTCAAAACGAGGTGTTTATCCTCACATCGCATTAATACCTGCTCGAGGTTTCTGAGGCAATCTTCAAAGCTATGGCCAAATACTGAAAAATCGTCCATGAAAACTTCAAGGATGTGTTCGACCATGTCACTGAATATGCTTAGCATGCACCGCTGAAAGGTAGCCGGTGCATTACATAAGCCAAACGGCATTCGACGGTAGGCAAATGTACCAAATGGACAAGTGAATTTGGTTTTCTCCTGATCTTCAGGAGCAATTTCAATTTGGTTGTATCCACTATATCCATCCAAAAAGCAGTAATACTTGTGACCTGCCACACGTTCTAGCATTTGATCCATGAATGGCAAAGAAAAATGGTCTTTTCGGGTCACAATATTCAACTTTCTGTAGTCGATACACATCCTCCATCCAGTGGGGACACGTGTTGGTACCAATTCACCATCTTGTTTGGAGTGACCGTTATGCCTGCTTTTTTTGGAACCACTTGGGTTGGACTAACCCAAGGACTATCAGATATCGGATAAATCATCCCAACATCAAGTAGTTTGAGCACTTCCTTTTTAACT
This sequence comes from Hydrangea macrophylla, assembly GCA_033977485.1. Taxonomy (NCBI): domain Eukaryota; kingdom Viridiplantae; phylum Streptophyta; class Magnoliopsida; order Cornales; family Hydrangeaceae; genus Hydrangea; species Hydrangea macrophylla. The sequence continues at coordinate 35,203,655 of CM066989.1, forward strand.
ACTTCTTGCATGTTGGGATTCAGACGCCTTTGCATTTGCCTTGAGGGTCTAGCGTCTTCCTCCAGATATATCTTATGAGTGCATATGGATGGGCTTATGCCTTTGAGGTCAGCAATCGTCCATCCCATAGCATCCTTATGCTTGGTCAGCATTTGCACTAGCTTACTTTCCTGTTCATGAGTCAAAGCAGATGAAATGATTACAGGATAAGTTTTTCCAGTCCCTAGGAATGCGTATTTCAGCTCTTTGGGTAGCTCCTTTAACTCTAACTCCGGAAACTGAAAACTAGAAGGCATTGCCCATCATAAGACACATCTGGTTCAGGTCAGCATTCAATGGAGTTGACTCTGCAGGCTGATAGATATCGCCAAATTGAGTCATCACAACTTCCAATGAATCTTTGTAGTCGACCAAGTCCACTACATCTTTAATGACTGTCTCAATGTAATGAATTTCTTCCTCATCATCGTATTCTTCAACTCGGGGATTAGAAAAAATTTTGACATTCAATGTCATGTTCCTGAATACGATAGTCATGATACCACTTCTAATCTTGATCGTGGCATCAATGGTGTTGAGGAATGGACGTCCAAAGATAACCGGTATGTGTGCACCAGGATTAGACACAGGTTATGTGTCCAATATCATGAAATCAACCGGAAAGACGAAAGAGTCTATTTGGACCAGGACATCCTCTAACACCCCTCTAGGGTACTTCACAGATCTGTCTGCCAATTGCAAAGCGACTCGGGTGGGTTTGAGTTCACCCAGCCCTAACTGTTTATAGACTGAATATGGCAGCAGGTTCACGCTTGCTCCTAGATCGAGGAGTGCGTTATCTATCCTTTGATTTCCAATTCTACATGAGACCGTAGGTGTACCGGGGTCTTTGAGTTTTGGAGGCAACTCATTTTGAATGATCGCACTTGCTTGGCATGCGACATAAGCATGTTTCTTCACGCTTTGCCTCATCTTGATCGTGCATAGATCTTTGAGATACTTAGCGTAGGCCGGCACTTGCTTGATAGCATCTAGGAGTGGAAGGTTAATTTTTACTTGTTTAAACAATTCCAGAAACTCCTGATTCTTCGTCTCATTCTTGGGTTTCTTCAACCATTAAGGATAAGGTGCAGGAAAAGGGCATTTTGGTGGTTCATCCTCAACAGACTCCTTTCTAGGCCTTTGCTCAACTTCTTTCTCTACTCTAGGAGCTTCAACGTTTGCCTTTGTTGCCTCGTCATTTATAGACGGCTCCTCCTCTTGAGTAGATGGTTACTCAAGCTCATTATCTACCACATCCTCCTCATTGTACACTTCGGGTGTGGACAGAGGCATGCTTTTCTTTATGATTTTTCCGCTTCTCAGTGTAGTCACGGCTTTAGCATGTTCTTGATTGTTAGGACCAGTGTTATGTCCCTTGGGGTTTGGAAGTGGTTGGGCAGGGAATGTTCCTCCTGAACCCTCTTGCCGTGCATCTATCCTTTCTAACGTTGTAGACATTCGACTCATCATCTGTATGAGTTCCTGCGTTAGATTGGCATTCGCAAGTGGCTCTTCTTCTTGTAACTTCTTGTGTGGTGGCACATAGGTATTGGTCTGTGGTGCATTGGAGTGTTGAGCTTGATTGTAGTTATTGGTTCTGTTTTGATTGTATTGATGGGACGGCCTATTGTTTTGTCCTTGATATTGATTGTTGTAGGACTGCTGTTGGTATTGATTTTGGGTCCCAGCATTATTTCTCCAATCAAAACTGGGGTGACTCCATCTATTGTTACTTTGAAAGTTATTATTGGAATTCCCCGCCCCTCGAAAACCGTGTATGTCATTCATTTCCATAGGGGTCTGCTCTTGAAAATACGGCACATTGGGACAATATTGAGTTGTATGTCCCAACATGTTGCATGTGCCGCATGGTTCCTCAGGCATCACCTACCTGGAGCTCTCTCCTCGCATCCCTAGTTCTTCTACCTTCTTTGCCAGTTCTTCGTATTTGTTCATCAGATGATCTTCACTTTTCAATTGGTACAAACTCTTATTTTCCACACTCAATATTTGAGTTCGAGGTATATCTTCAGAGTTAGACCATTTATGAGCATGTTCAGCTAACCACTCGAAATGAGCTTCAGCATCTTCGGTGTTCTTTCGAAGGAATGGTCCAGAGCTCATAGTTTCGACCAACTTTTTTATTTCACCATTTAGTCCTTCATAGAAGTGACTGATGGTATGCCATTTCTCATATCCGTGGTGGGGACACGAGAGAAGCAAATCTTTGAAAAGCTCCCAAGTTTGGGTGAAGGTTTCATTGCTCCTCTGCTTGTATGAACTTATTTGGCGTTTTAGCTCTGTGGTCATGCGAGGTGGAAAGAATTTCTTCAAAAACGCAGTGTTCATCGCATGCCATGTGAAGATCGAATTCGGTTTTAGGGTGAGTAACCACGCCTTCGCTTTATCCTTCAAGGTGAAGAGAAATAACATTAAGCATGTCACATCTACAGGACAAGTTTGGGAGAATGTTTTGCAAACATCCTCGAAATCCTTAACGTGTAGATATGCCTTCTCGCTTTCCATCCCATGAAATGTTGGGAGGAGTTGTATCATCCCATTGCGAAATTGGAATTCGCCAGCATGTGGGGGAATGAGAATGCAAGAAGGAGTAGGTGCGTGTTCCGGTTGCATGAGATCGCACAACGGACGTAGTGAATCATCAATTTGCACCACCTCATTGTCACCCTGTTCACTCTGATTATCATTCATTGATTCAGTTGGAGTGGTGATAGGATTACTAGAACTGGAAGAATTAGATGAATATAGAGGATTGCTGATAATTCCGTGGACGGAACTATCGGGCATTAATGAGAGAACCTAAGAAGATTGGAAACCTAGAGAACTAAAAGAAAAAGGAAAACATGAATAGATCAGGAAAGATTGAGGTAATCTAAAGAATTGATCGTCGCCTTCCCCGGCAACGGCGCCAAAAACTTGGCACGAGATTGTTCTTGTGAACTCTTGTGCAATACCCAAGTGCAGGTAGACGTGCAAGTAGTAACTGGTAAGACCAGGTCGATCCCACAGGGAAGGTGTTGACCTATTAATTAGACTAAACTCAAAAGAAAAAGAAACAAAATTAATAAGATTTAATAATTGTGCAGAACACAAAGTTCCACAAACTACAACTACTAACGTAAGTAAATCAGATTTAACTAAAGAACTGATTAACTAGATAAAACAATATTCTAAAGTAGGATTTGAATTAAAGAAGAAAGTGTTGGGATTACACAAATCCACAGTAATCTAACCGTCTACCATGCAGTTACTTTGAAGCACTAAGGAGTATATCACCCACAGTTTTTCGTATTTCTCTGAAAATAAAGAATCCATAGTCCTTTCATGACCGGGACTATATCATCACAGTTAAATTGAAACACATGAAAGCGGTTTAATTCAATAGTTAAGACTCGCACCCACAATGGTGTTAGCATTGAAAGTGGTTTGCAAAACATATTGAAAGAAAATGCCTTAGGGCCTTGATTTTAAAATCTGTTTTGACAAACTGAGCATTTGGGGACAGTATGATACCAATTCTCAAAAACAAAAGGTCCTGGAATACTGCAGGGGACATCCTCAATAATCAGAGAGTTCGATCGATCGAAAGCCTTCATCCCTCAATCGATCGAAGTGTCCTTCGATCGCTTGACGATCTCTGGTTCGATCGATCGAACTACCTCCGTTCGATCGAACACAGGATTTATTGTGCTGCATGGCAGAGGCCAGAAATCACTGTTTCATCGTGATTTCCCAACCCTGGACTACTCAGACATGGTCTGGGAAGTCTCAAATTTATTTTTAATGTAACGATTCATTAAAGTCATGTTTGTTTGCAAGTTTTTCATGAAAACTATGAAAATCACTGATGTTAACTTATCTAGCATGCAATACTACGAGATTGAAGATTAAACTACGATTACTAAGTGCAAAATGAAGATAAAACAATAATATCAAACCTGGGACGTTAACAAAATCGTATTGAATAAAGAATCCTTCAAAACTCAAGCATAATCCAATATTAAACCTACAAAACAAACAAGAACTCTATCTCTCTCTCTCTCTAAAACTGATAAAAACAAAGTTGGGCGTCCCCTTGGGAAGTATACAATACTCCTATATATAAGAAAACTAAAGGCTAGGGTTAAAAATCCGCATTTGCTGCGTACGCGAAAGTTTATGAAAATACCATGTTCGATCGATCGAACTACCTCCGATCGATCGAACATTTGGAACTCAAGCGCTTCAACCTTCTTTAAGCGATCGAACGTTCGATCGATCGAACAATCTTCGATCGCTCGAACTTCAAACTTTAACTTTGAATTCTTTTGTCTGCACTTCAACATTCCAATTGTCCTGATGTTCATCTCTCTAGTACACACAGCAGCGATCTGCACAAACAATAGCTAAAACAATACAACTTATCATAGATTAATCACATTGTATGAAAACTAGCCTTGTAATGCAAATTGCAGATAAAACAGGAAGTTGTGATTAAAACCAATGCAATTCTTCCTTTTAGCGCGGTTGTATTTTACAAATACCCCCGCTTTGCACAACCCCCAACTAGCTTATTGCTAGTCCTTAGCGATAAAGCGAAAATAAAAACTACTAAACTAATACTACCATGACTAAGAAAAACAAAGGAAAACTAAAAATAACCTAAACTAAGATAGAGAGAAAATTCCTAACTCACTTTCGCAGGAATCGCGGTTGCATTTAGCTAATGCAACAAGCCATCAAACCCCTAGGTTCCCCCTAGTGGACGAGTGTTGTCTCATGAGGGTTTGCAGTGAATATACCCACAAAATTCTCCCATTATAAGCTCAAAAAGATTTAGAATAACTTGTAGAATTCCCCCTTCATTAAATTGTTAATTTAGCTCTACAAGGATATACTATCCTCAATCAACCCATGAAAGAAATCCACATGTTCCCCTATATCACCAAGTAAAATAAAACATATGTATCACCATCATGCATCCGTGTGTGTGTGAGTTTAGCAACCATACGTCTAACCTTATTAAGAGTTATTTAGAATATTACACCTTGAAAAACTCGCAGTTTTGGCTCAACTCTCACATTGGTCACACTCAAAAAGAACATCTCTCCGAAACTTGCTTTACAATAACCGCACACCATATGAAAGCTTTGCTAAGAATGATATTCTAGATACTAATGCTTTCATACTTGACTCTATGAAAAACGGACATTTAAGAGTATATAGTCTCCTGAATAGAACACTACTTACTAGAGGAGCGAAATGCCGTGGAATAACTAAATTCACACTTCCATGTTCAAATTAATTGTTGAGAATCTTTAAGACTTTGAATTGCGGCTTTTAGTTAGTAGGTGAGGGTGTTGAAGCAAAGAATGTGCTCTTCAGTATGTGATGGAATTTCAACTTCTCTTTTTATTCTTTTCATATCTCAAACTAATCTCCCATTCATTCCATAGGCTCTTTTTCTTTTCATTCATTCATCATTCATCAATTTTTTTTTTATATGAAACCTGCCCCACAACTCCTTCCTTCCATTTCACATACTTTGATAACTCATTCTTAATAAATGTGAAGTAAGGCTTATTGAGGTCAAGGTATAGTTTACGGACTTGGCTTCTTGTAATCACATAGGAGATTTTTAATTGGTGTGGGATCAGGGATGAAACGTTTCAATGAATGTAGGTGAAAGCTATATCAGGTTAAAGAATGGGTAAACGATGGCTTAAATTACTTTCTCAACTTTCAATTTTAGCACTTAATTGTTCATTGAGTATAATTGGTAAATCCTGAACATTCTCCTCTAACAAACAGCCTAAATGAAGAATTTTGAGACTATCCAACGAATTTAAAGTATATTCAAGAAAAAAAATTCGAATTAATGTGACAATTCCCTCAGAATTGAAGATTAGCTCAATAGCTCACTAAGGGTTATTAGCTTCCACTACTTGTTCTTTAGGCACAATAGTCATATTAACTCAATTTTTAGGTTTTCTACATAGTTGCCAATTAGTGCATAAAAGTATTGGATACATAATAGATTCACACATGCAATCTATCTTAGTGATAACAGAAAACGCGTGAACTTAATCCATAAAAAGATGAGAATACTACAAATATGTCATCGCCTAATTAACAAGCAGGAGGGGTTATTCAGAGTTATTCTATCAAAAAAGTTCAATTTTAAAAAAAATTTTAAATTTTTTTTTTTGTATTTTGTATTTTAACAGACCGCATTCCAATTAAATTTAAGACATACCCAAGTGAAAAATATGATCATTACAGATTACAGGTGTATACCTATCTATTATTATCCCCTACCCCCAACTGAAAACAACAAAGTCCCCAGAAGTTGATTTTCAACAAATGAAATAGATGGGTATCACCTGTATAGAGCAACGCGATGATAGCAAACATAGCAACCTGGCATAGAAAAATAGAACACAATCTCCAAAACAACAAGGATCAATAAATAAAGATAAACAATAAAAACCATGTTCCAAACATTACAAACCACTGGAATGATAAAGGAATCAGACAACAACAGTGATAAATAATGTTCCTACATAAACAAAATAACCAAAATACAGAACTGTCCAACATGTCCAACCATATACCTCCACCAAAACAGTACAACAGAAATAAATAGATAATCAAAAGTACAATCACACCACCCCCTCCCCAAAAAAATGCTACGCGGCTCCCTATGAATCATCATCAGCTACGTCAGAAGGAATGTCAATGGGAGCAGGTGGTAGTGGTGTAGTAGCAGGTGTAACAGCAGCAGAAGTGGATGGAAGATCAGCAGTAAGTGGAGTAGAAAGTGATGGATCAGCTGCAGCAGAAGTAGGGGATGGACCTGTAGGAGTAGGAACAGGAACAGCTCAAGATGCTGGATCGGTAGCAGGTGGTGCAGACGGGGTAGGCGTAGGATGGTGAGCAGAGTGAACAGCCTGATCGACCCCAATCTGAATCAATATAGACTCCAGCAATGTCTGTATCTGATCCATCCGGCCCTCAAGTCTAATCCTGGCCTCTCTCTCCTCTAATAGTAGCTCATAAACTGTCGGGAGAGGCACAGAGGAAGAAGACTCTCCCTGGGCCTGAGTCTGCGACCGCTGTCGCAGCTCGAACTGCTAAACAGCAGCAACCGGATCCTCCTCCTCATCATCGGAATCAAACTCCTTGGCCTCTGTGGGCGTCCCTGAAGCTCCAGCCTCTGTATCCGTCCCACCACGCCTCTTCTTCTTCGCCCCCACCTTTGCTTTCCCTTTGCCCATTCGTTTTCGCTTCTGGGCGTCTGAGCGGCGAGCGGCTGCCTCGCCGAATCGGCTGGGAGAAGAACAAAGGTCGTCACCAGCAAGCTCAGAAAACCGGCCTGAGCCATAACCCTGTGAGTCGCCCAAGCACCTTTCAAGTGCTTCTTGGAGGAGATGTAGCGGGTGGGATGGACCATGAAATCAATATAAAGCCATGATAAGCAGGCCGGCTGTCCTGTCCCCACTATAAATAAAACACGCACATACCAAGCCGTGAGCTTCTCGCGATAAGAGGTCACCAGGAGGCAGTTGCTGAGGGCTAGGTGGAGCATGTGGTAGTCATCAGCAAGGAAATGGTCCTCAATCAAAGCCTCGCCATTCTAAGAAGGAACGGCGCCTCTGGTGAGCTCGCGGATAATAGCAGCTAGTGGGATCTCTGGTGCGTCAGGCCGATGGGGGCAAATATAATCTGGTACCTCTGGTATCCCCAAGGCGGCTGAGACTGTAGCGGGACTGATGATGAATGCCCGACCCCGGAAGAAAGCATGATATGTGAATGGGGCGTCTGAGTCGCGTATCATCGTCGCGCACGCACCTCGTATCCATGAAAGATTTACTCTCTTAGCAAGTGAGAGTAAATCAAACCAGTGGGGCATAGAGCGAATCCGAGTCAGGAACCACGGGTACTTAGACCAGATAGACTCAACAGGACGCTCAATCATCACCTTTCGCGCCCGGAAATACTGCTCGTACCATCCCCGATCCTCATCATTCCGGAACCCATGTGCGGGTACCAGATCAGGTATAGTGAGGCTGAGGGGCTTGGACTTGTGGTAGCCAGTTATTGGATTCATCGTGGCAGTCCTGAAAATAAAGCACAATACGACACAGATTAGAATAGGAAAGAAAGAAAAAGAAACTGCCACTGCTTTTGTTCGATCGATCTAACTCAATTCGATCGATTGAACTAGAGTATTCTTCGATCGCTTGAGCATTGTTCGATTGATCAAACATGTCGGGTTCAATCGCTCTAAACCAGTTCGATCGATCGAACACAGCGATGTATTGCGATCGCAGAAACGAATGGGAAAACGAAAAGCTAAAGAAAACAGAGCTTCAAATAGGAAGTCCTAAGACCAAGGGGACACCCCCTTAGGATTTTCTAACAAAAAGAACGATAAAAGTACGTGGAGCCTACCTCGGTGTAGAAACATGCAGTGGGAGGTGAAGATGATGATGAGGATGATTGTAGGGGTGATCTGGGCGGCTAATTGATATGTAACGCCACGAGAATCGCCGAGTCGCCCCCTTCCTGTGCTCGAGCGCTTGAGTGTGTGAGAGTGAGGAAAATGAAGAGGTGTTCTGAAGACGCCTCGATAAAAACTACGATTGTTCTTGTGTACTCTTGTGCAATACCCAAGTGCAGGTAGACGTGCAAGTAGTAACTGGTAAGACCAGGTCGATCCCACAAGGAAGGTGTTGACCTATTAACTTAGACTAAACTCAAAAGAAAAAGAATCAAAATCAATAAGATTTAATAATTGTGCAGAACACGAAGTTCCACAAACTACAACTACTAACGTAAGTAAATCAGATTTAACTAAAGAACTAATTAACTAGATAAAACAATATTCTAAAGTAGGATTTGAATTAAAGAAGTAAGTGTTGGGATTACACAAATCCACAGTAATCTAACCGTCTACCATGCAGTTACTTTGAAGCACTAAGGAGTATATCACCCACAGTTTTTCGTATTTCTCTGAAAATAAAGAATCCATAGTCCTTTCATGACCGGGACTATATCATCACAGTTAAATTGAAACACATGAAAGCGGCTTAATTCAATAGTTAAGACTCGCACCTACAATGGTGTTAGCATTGAAAGTGGTTTGCAAAACATATTGAAAGAAAATGCCTTAGGGCCTTGATTTTAAAAACTGTTTTGACAAACTGAGCATTTGGGGACAATATTATACCAATTCTCAAAAACAAAAGGTCCTGGAATACTGCAGGGGACATCCTCAATAATCAGAGAGTTCGATCGATCGAAATCTTTCATCCCTCAATCGATCGAAGTGTCCTTCGATCGCTTGACGATCTCTGGTTCGATCGGTCGAACTACCTCCGATCGATCGAACACAGGATTTATTCTGCTGCATGGCAGAGGCCAGAAATCACTGTTTTATCGTGATTTCCCAACCCTGGACTACTCAGACATGGTCTGGGAAGTCTCAGATTTATTTTTAATGTAACGATTCATTAAAGTCATGTTTGTTTGCAAGTTTTTCATGAAAACTATGAAAATCACTGATGTTAACTTATCTAGCATGCAATACTACGAGATTGAAGATTAAACTACGATTACTAAGTGCAGAATGAAGATAAAACAATAATATGAAACCTGGGACGTTAACAAAATCGTATTGAATAAAGAATCCTTCAAAACTCAAGCATAATCCAATATTAAACCTAAAAAACAAACAAGAACTCTATCTCTCTCTCTCTAAAACTGATAAAAAACAAAGTTGGGCGTCCCCTTGGGACGTATACAATACTCCTATATATAAGAAAACTAAAGGCTAGGGTTAAAAATCCGCATTTGCTGCGTACGCGAAAGTTTCTGAAAATACCATGTTCGATCGATCGAACTACCTCCGATCGATCGAACATTTGGAACTCAAGCGCTTCAACCTTCTTTAAGCGATCGAACGTTCGATCGATCGAACAATCTTCGATCGCTCGAACTTCAAACTTTAACTTTGAATTCTTTTGTCTGCACTCCAACATTCCAATTGTCCTGATGTTCATCTCTCTAGTACACACAGCAGCGATCTGCACAAACAATAGCTAATGCAATACAACTTATCATAGATTATTCACATTGTATGAAAACTAGCCTTGTAATGCAAATTACAGATAAAACAGGAAGTTGTGATTAAAACCAATGCAATTCTTCCTTTCAGCGCGGTTGTATTTTACAAATACCCCCGCTTTGCACAGACTTCAATCGATCGAGACTCCTTCGATCGATCAAACCTGTCTTGACAAGATACTCAAGTGCCTTTCCAGCATCCTAGTAGAGCTAAGAGTGGGACCTCCTAGGTTCTTTATTGTTGGCTCAGACCAGTTGTTAATTCCAGTAACCAAACTCTTTGATCAGCAAAGTAACAAACAGGTCAGTTAACGTTTACTCCACTATAAAATGATAACTGAACTCCAATGGAAAAGAACATATTCGAAGCGATAACTAGACTTGTATGATGTACTAATGTCCTTCTACCATTAGTATTCGTAATCATTTTTAGATAGTCGGATAAATGGTTACTGTCAACCTGAATCATCATTACTTCTTGTATTCCTTGAGACCCATTCACCACTAATGATTACTAAACAATTTGATAACTACTTATCAACAAGACTGCAGTTCTCAGTAATCAACTTGGTGACATTCTCAAGGGAATGCTTATTCTTTATCAGAGGTTAGATTCTATCTTGATAATATATGTTCACAACTCTATGAACATGACATCCCAAGATACCCAGGTGTTGATCTTCTATAGACCTCATTGATTGGTAAGTCAAATCAGTCATATCTATAGTTTGTGCCCATAATCGTCTCAAGATTGAGAACACGTACCTTATACAAGTTATGAGTTCCTATCAACTATTGACAATCTTAAGTGTCAATAGGAAAACTCAGGTCCGTCAATGCACTATAAGCACTAGCATATTAACTAAGTGTCATACTTCAGTGATTGAGATTCATCACTCCATCCAATGGTGCTTAATCAAGCTACAGTGTAAACCTGATATGGTATCCAGACTCATCATCCACTATGATAAGTTCTAAGTATCAATGGATAGTAATTCGTATCTCATTTGTATGTATCTCATACACACACGAATTACTTACTATGATACTTAAGGATTAGCAATCATCTCATGAAAGAAACATACACAATAAAATGTAAAACTGATATCCATATATTAAAATGTCAATGTCTCATACATAAAGTAATGGTTTGAAGGCACAAACCCAACAAAATCCCACTTGCACTCATAACCATTTAGGACTACATCTAAGACCTAGACTATCTAGATAACGATCAAAGACCTTCTGAGGCAAGGCCTTTGTAAACGGATCCGCAAGATTATTAGAGGTGGCAATCTTGCTGACAGTCACATCTCTACGTTGAACTATATCCCGGATTAGATGATATTTTCGCTCTACGTGCTTTCCCTTCCCATGGTTCCTTGGTTCCCTGGACTGAGCCACTGTCCCACTATTATCACAGTATAGCATAATCGGTGACAGCGACGCTGATACCACCTCTAGTTCCATGAGGAACTTCTTGAGCCAAACAGCTTCCTATGCGGCTTCACAAGTAGCCACATACTCAGCTTCTGTAATTGAGTCTGCAATACATTTTTGCTTAATGCTCCTCTAACTAACAACACCACCTCCCAAGGTAAAGAGATGTCCGGACATCAACTTCCTCGAATCCTTATCTAACATAAAGTCCGAGTCAGTGTATCTTACTGGAATTAACTCACTACTGCCATACATAAGCATGTAATCTTTAGTTCTTCTCAAGTACTTAAGAATGTGCTTTTTTGGACTTGGATTAGATTGAAACCTGCTAACCATGCCAACAGCAAAGCAGATGTCTGGTCTAGTGCATAACATCACATACATGAGACTTCCTACTATTGAAGCATAGGGAACTCCTGCCATACAATTCCTCTCCTCCTCTGTCTTAGGACACTAGTCCCTGGAGAACTCTAAACCATGTCTGAAAGGTAACAAATCTTTTTTCGAATTATCCAATGAAAACCTAGTTAGCAACTTATCGATATAACCATCTTGAGATAATCCCATTATCTTTCGCTAATGATCCCAATGAGTAGAATGCTGTCAACGTAAAGCACAAGAAAAGCCACCATTTTCCCTTCATACTTCTTGTATACACAAGGTTGATCCAGATTCTGTATGAAACCAAACGATTTGACCACTTGGTCAAAATGAATTTTCCAACTCCTGGATGCCTGCTTAGGCCCATAAATGAACTTTTGCAACTTGCATACAAGCTACTTTTCCCACCAGCTCTGAACCCTTTTGGTTGTTACATATAGATGTCCTCCTCAAGATTACCATTAAAGAATGCAGTCTTGATGTCCATCTGCCAAATTTCACAATCTAGACATGCAACAATGGATAGGAGTATTTTAATGGACTTGAGCATGATTACTGGCGAGAAGGTTTTCTCATAGTCAATGCCCTCCCTCTGAGTATAACCTTTCGCTACAAGCCTTGCCTTAAAGGTCTCAACCTTTCCATCAGATCATCTTTTCCTCTTATAGACCCACTTACAGCTGATGGGTTTAATATTGGCTAGAAGTTCTATAAGATCCCAGACCTGATTGGAATCCATAGATTCCAATTTAGCCTTCATAGCTTTAACCCAATGGGCTGAGTCTACATTAGCCATCGCCTCTTCGTATGTGGTAGGATCAGATTAAGATTCTATGGAGACCGCTTCAAAAACTTCTCCTAAGAACATGTATCTGTTTGGTTGGCTGACCATCCTCCCACTACGATGAGGAACTGGTGCGGGAATGGGTGAAGAAGTTGTATTTTCTTGTGTTACATCATTATTAACTGCGGGTAGGACTGAGGGCTCTTCTTCTATCTCTCTAAGATCTATTCTTCCCTTAGGGTTATAGTTCATGATATAATCATTCTCCAAGAAAATAGCATTTGTACTAACAAACACTTTATGTTCTCTTGGATCATAAAAATACCATCCATAAGTACCCTTTGGATACCCTACAAAATAACATACTTCTGATCTAGAATCCAACTTGCTCATCTTTTCTTTTAGCCCATGTGTCGGACACCCCCATATTTAGAGATGTTGCAAAGAAGGCTTGTGCCCAATCCACATCTCTCGAATGTCCTGGGAACAGTTTTGCTTGGTACTAGATTTAGTATGTACATTGCGATTTCCAAGGCATAACCCCAAAGGAATAATGGTATCTCCGAATAACTCATCATCGACCTAGTCATGACTAAAAGAGTCTGATTCCTACTCTCCGCTACACTATTCTGCTGAGGCGTACCAGGTGCAGTCAACTGTGACATAATTCTATTATGTATAAGGTGATTAAAAAATTTATTAGAGAGGTACTCGCCACCTCAATCAGATCGAATGGCCTTGATGTGTGTTCCTAATTACTTCTCCACTTCAGCCCTAAACTCTTTGAACTTTTCAAAGGCTTCAGACTTGTACTGCATTAGGTACACATATCCATACCTAGAGTGGTCATCAGTAAATGTGATGAAATTCTCAAAACCACCCCATGCTCTAATATTTATTGGTCCACAAACATCAGTATGAACTAATTACCAACAATGCATTGGTCCTATTTCCCTTTGCTGGAAAGGGCCTTTTGGTCATCATACCCTCTAAACAAGACTCGCAGACATCCATTAGTTTGAGAACCAATTCGCCTAAGACCCCTTCTTTAACTACTCTGCTAATCCTATTTAAATTGATATGGCCAAGCCTCATATGCCAAAGCTTTGTTGGATTAGTGGAAGGTTATTTTCTTTTAGATGATACAATTACTACTGAGTTATTAAGTTCCATGCAAGAGTCTTTAGAAATATTAGGAGTAATTACATACAAACCATTTGATTTAACACCAGAACACACAAAAAAACCATTTCTTTTGATCATAACTTTAGTTCCAAAATAAAAAGAATGACCATTATTGGATAACTTAGAAACTGAAATTAAATTACTTCTCATTAAAGGGACGTAAAGTACATCTGATAAAATCAAAACTTTATTATCTAAAAATTCTAAAGCTACTACTCCTACTGCAACTGCGAAAATGGTTGTGCTAGATCCCAGAGTTAGCACGATTTCCCCATCACTGCATTTCCTAGTTGATCTGAACCCCTGCAACGAATTACAAATATGGTTAGTTGCACCAGAATTACTGCACCAAGTGTTTGAAGTATCTGTTATAACCTTACTTCAATCACATGTGATTCAATCATACCTTGAACTCATGTAGCCAAGAATTGTGGACAATTCCTCTTACAGTGGCCCTTTTCACCGCATTGGAAACACTTTGCCTTGTCCACCAACCTTCCCCTTACCCTTATCCTTTCCCTTAGATTTTGCAATCTTAGGGACTGATCCAACACTTGGACCATCAGTGCTAGCATTCTTCTTTCCTTTCTTGTCTTTCGGCGCAGATCGCGAAGAGGAAGAGGAAGAGGAAGAGGTTTTCTCAACATTCAGAACATTTCCCCCAGGTTTGATCACCCCTTTCGCTGCCAGAAGAGAACTCATAAATTTGCTCATTGAAAAATTCATTTGATTCTTATTATAGCTAAGTTTAAATTGAGTGAATGAGGGCGATAGCGAATTAAGGATCATATCAACTTGGGTCTATGTGTCGATGTTGGCTCCCAAGGTCTCCAGTTCATTTAAATAACTAATCATTTTTAAAACATGTTCTTTGACTAGATTCCCTTCCGATATCTTAGCACTCATTATCTTCTGCATGGCAACCTGTCTGGCAGGTCTGACATGATCCCCAAACATCTCTTTTAGGGATTTGGTAATGGCAGTGGCAGAATCATTCTACTAGTATTGGTGTTGCAACACATTAGCCATAGAGCCAATATGTAACAATGAGCCATCCCACTCGACTTCTTCCACTTGTCGAACTAGCGTCTAGCAGCAGCCATAACATTTATAGCACGTTTTTCAGGGCATGGGGTGGTGAGGACATATATGTGATCCTCTGTAGTTAAAACGATGTTAAAGTTTTGTTTTCATTCTGTGTAGTTATTTCCAGTTAACTTATTCTGAGTGAGTGTAGCGGCAAGTGGACTAAATGCAGATCCAGACATTATGATTTACTGAAAAATCAAAAGACAAAATAAATATGGTTATCAGAATTTGACAGTTTGAAATAAAATAATCCTTAAAACTCTCATTTTAAAATGAAGTCGCCGGAACATCAAAACAAAAGACCAAAGCCTCCGTGTGGCGGTCAATACTGGATCTTTTGATTAATCATGACTTGTCCGCTGTGCAACTCTTGCAAAACAAGTTATGACTCCCGAACCTATTTGATCTCTAAGTTTCCGTGTAATGCCCTGTGTGGGATTCCTTATCCATAGCTTAGCAAGTGTATACCATTAACTAGGATCCAATCACAACCGTCTCAAGTAGTGCCTCCGTATGGTGGTCACCCTCTAACACGTCTGATTGATACTATCCATAGGAAGTTCACATCTCGTAACCAATGAGTAGTGTACCCTCTGTATGGAATGATCACCCCTGGCGAGGTGACACAAAATGCACTACTCATCTTACAATGAAACGTTAATGGAAGATTGTGGGTGTTATAAATAAGACACTTTTCCACCAGATTTGGTAATAAAGGATTTTGCTTTTGAAAAATTGTTTCCACACATTACCCATAAACATCCTATGTTTATTAATGGGTTGAGATAGTTTTTGAATTTTATTTTAGAAAACTTGTTTTACGTGCATGCAAGTAGTAACAATATAATTAAATTCCAATCACAAACCAAGCACATAAAATAAAAACTAAAATGAAATAAAGACATCCAAACGATGCCTCTATATCCCATGGCTCTATCTTCATAGAACCTTCTTCTTGGTTTGATTGGCTCCAGCTCCATCTTCATGGACAACGGCTTGCTCCTCCATCTTCATGAATTTTCTAATTCTATTACATTGGTCCTATGTTTCTTTCGAAGCTTACAATTTATCTAGAAAAAGAAATAGCAACAATAGAATAAAAAGGCTAGGAAAACTAGTGCGACTTTCCTATTCGTAGGATTGAAGTCGCAGCGCCCTTTACACATGCCTTAAAACCAAATCAAAATTTAATACAACATTCACCAATCTCAAATATTGAAATACAAAATTTAAAGTAAAAGTTGGTGCCATGGGAGATAGCGGACTAATTTTACTGCAAAAGGGTTAGTCATAAGCACATTCATGTATATACAACAAATATATGAAACTACTGGAACTCTTAATTGATTCACACAGTACATAAACTATTTACATACTGAATTAGAACTTAAAATAGCATCTTAGTTCTCTGTCACACTTCGATCGATCGACAGAAGTTTGATCGATCAAATCTTAGATCGATTGAACATAGTTCTATGTTCAATCAGTTGAACTTTCTTTTTCACAGAATGTTTTGAAAAAATTTATAGAAAAATTTAAAATTAAAATAAATTGTTTTAAAATCTTTTAAAACTGTGAAAAGAATATCTGGACAGAGAATCGATCTCGATCGATCGAAACACATTCAATCGATCGAACAAAACAATGTTAGATCGATCAAAACTCGTTCGATCGCTTGAGAACAACGACGTTCAATTGATCGAAAATACTTTGATCGATCAAACCCACCATGCATCCAATGCAATCACAAATTTGTATTCTGCTGCGAGACTATTGTAGAAATAGATCTGTGACGATGCAGTTGTCAAAACAGTTCTAAAATCAACATGCAAATCAAAACTAGTGTTCCAAAACGCATCGATAGATCCAAACAAGCGTGGCTCCGATACCAGTTGTAGGAAAATTAGGTTTAAAAAATGTAAATGCGCAGCGGAAAGATTAAGTTTCAAAAACTTATTGGTAGCCCGGATCTACTACTTGTTAACTCTATGGATGCGTACAAGAGAGAGGACAAGAATTATACCTCTGGTCTTGAACCCAATTTTGATTGTCTTCTTCCTTGTTTGTGCGACAGCCTTCACTAGGTTGTCTTCACCCTTATGTCTCCTATAAGTGCTTCTCGGAGAGGCTAGAGATGGTGAGATCTCTAATGGAGAGGATAAGAAGGTTTGGGAACCCTAAAATAGTTTTTGCAGCTACTGGTTTATAAAAACGACGAACTCCTTTTTTTTGGACGCAGCTGCCCTGTTTATAGATTCCCAGAACCGACCTTATGTTCAAGCGGTCGAAGTGGCTTCGATCGATCGTAGCTTCGATCGATCAAACCTGTCTAGACTTCAATCGAACGATCAAACCTGTCACAAGATCCTCATGTGCCTTTCCAAGCATCCTAGTGTAGCTAAGAGTAGGACCTCTTAAGTTCTTTATTGTTGGCTTAGACTAGTTGTTAATTCCCATAACCAAACTCATTGATCAGTAAATTAACCAACTGGTCAGTTAACGTTTACTCCACTATAAAACGATAACTGAACTCAAACGCAAAAGAACATATCTGAAGCGATAACTAGATAACACGACTACAAAGTTGTACGCTCTTGTGCAACACCCAAGTGTAGGTGATCGTGCAAGTAATAATGGATAAGTCCAGGTCGATCCCACAGGGAAGGAATAGGAAAAATATCTACTAAGCTACAACCTAAAGAAAAAGAAAATAAGAATGAATGATTGGATGTGTACTAACAAATCCTAATTAATTAAATTAAACTAAATAATAAACTAAAACATAAATAAACATAACTTATTAAACAGATAAACTAAAGGTGTTGGAAACACGTGAATCCACATTAATCCTAACCATCTACCATGCATACTAATTAATGTTCTATGGAGTTCATTCCTCTTCAGTATTCCATATTTTTCTAAAGATATAAAATCAATAGCCCTTTCATGACCGGGACTACATCATCACAAGTGATTTAAAATACTTAGAAGACGGTTTAAAACAATGGTTATTACTTGCACTCTAAATGGTGTTAGTATTCAAAGTGGTTTTCAAAAGTCATTGAAGAAAATAGCCTTAAGGCTTTAAGTTCTAAAAACTGTTGTGACAAACTGAGCTAATTGGGACAATTTGATGACAGATTTCTAAAACAGAAAGTCATGGATTACTTAAAAGAATCATCTCAGGAATCAACAAGTTTGATCGATCAAAGCGCTCTCGATCGATCGGACTGCATCATCCTTCAATCGATCGAAATGTCTTCGATCGCTTGACTATGGCTTTGGTTCGATCAATCGAAATACCTTCGATCGATCGAGACCAGGTTTTCTAAAGATTACATGGCAGAGGTTGGGAATCAGTGTTTCATCACATATTCCCAACGTCTAAACTACGCAAACATAATAAAACTAATGCAGGAATAGAAAACTAAAGTAATCAAAACATCTAAACTAATAAACAATCAAATAGAGGGAAAGGAGAAGAAAAACCTGTAAATAATCTGAAATAAACTTGTAAATAACTTGAAATAAAGTTGAATCTTCAATAATCTTCAATGAATCAATGGAAAAGATGAAAAATAACATGAATCTAACCTAACCTACTCCTAATCTAACCCTACAACTACCCTAAACTGCTGTTTTTCGCGTTCTGGAGCGTCCTCTCTTCGTCTGGTATCAAAACGACTTATACATAGGGTTCCCGTAGAGTTTACGCAACTTTTGGGTGAATATAAAGTTTGATCAATCGAGCTTAGTTCGATCAATCGAAGGTTCGATCGATTGAACTCTCCTCAATCGCTTGAACTCTTTTGATTTTGATAGCTCTATGCACCGATAGGATAATGGACATAACTTTTTACTCGAACCTCGGATTGACCTCCCGTTTGCGGCCACGCGACCGTAACTCAAAGATCTACATTTTATATCTCTGGGAAAAGCTTCCAAATCGGAAGTCTTCATTGTCAAAATTGGCGTTTTTCCAGCTGCTTCCGTTGTTCTATCCACCAGAATCACTTTTCTTTAGCTCCACTTCATTGATTTACATTCTAATACATATAAAACAATGCATAAACATATGTTTTAGCATTAACACAATAAAAGGAATATTGTTATTAGAATATACCTAAATCTAGGGACTTGGGGATAAAAGTATGCATAAAGAACCAAATAATACATTATAAATATGCATTTTTCACCTCGAATCACACCCCCCAACTAGCTCGTTGCTAGTCCCTTGCAATGAAGCGAATTACAGCAATATTTATTTAAACTTTAAAAATTGAAAATAAAATAAAGTGAAACTCCTAAATCACTTTCGCAGGAATCGCGATTGCATTTAGCGTATACAACAAGCCTTTAAACCCCTAGGTTCCCCCTAGTGGACGAGTGTTGTCTCGTGAGGGTTTGCAGTGAATTTACCCACAAAATTCATGTTTAAGGTAATGGTTCTCATTTAAATGTTTTCAAGAAATATTTTCCTCTCATTTAGCAATATAGTTAAGCTCAACAATCTCATAAAACTCTCTACTAAGCCATAGCAATGCAACACACACATTATAGTTAATCTACTATCAAAGTCATTAGAATGTTCCATACCTATTAATCTTCAAGTGTGTGTGTGAATGGACAACCAAAATATGAAACTTTAATTTCAAAGCTCGCATAACCTAAGACACTATCAAGACGTTCATTTTGACTCAACTCTCACTAGGATTACACTCTCAAGATGAAATCACTCCGAATTAGGTGTAATAATTATCACTCATGCTATGGAAGCTATAAAGAGTAAGTGTAAATGGAATCTAACGCTTCTCATAAATAGAAAAACGGAAATTTTATAGTGCATAAAGTCTCATGAAAGGATACTTTTCACTAGAAGAGCGAGATACCATGGAGAACTCTCTCATTACCTTAACTTCAAATCCAATTACTTAAAATCATTAGGACTTTGAAAAAGAGGTGTTTGGTGAAAGAAGAAAGAGCTCGTGATATTCAATTAGGTCAAAGGATGTGATTGGAATGTCTATTGTAACTTTTCAAACTTTCCCACATCTCCAATCTCTCTCTTCTTTTCTTTTAATATATATATGTTTTTTCATTTTTCTTTCTATTCTTATTTTTTTTCTTCTATAACAACCATTGGCATTTTTTTTTCTTTTCATGTTTTTTTTCTTCTTTTTTTTCATCATTTTTTTTTCTTTGCCAACTTTCCCTTATTCACAGAACCAAACTTCTTGTCAAGATAACACATCCCAATCATTCCTAGGTAAAGAACTGAGGCTTGAACTCCTAGTTTGGAGTTAAGTATAGACTTTAGGATTGTGAAGACAAGGCGATTATGATAAGCTCAAGAGGTGAAGTAAAGGAATATCATAGAGGTAGGCCAATGTTGCATTTTGCGTGTATGGTCAAAAGATGGCCTAAATCATCTTCTAAGTTCATAGGATTATTCATTTTAGTAAATTCAAGAGCTCTAGATTTGGTAAATCCTGAACATTCTCTTCTAGTAATCAGTCAAAATGAAGAAAATTGAGGCTTACAACGAATTAATATGCTTTTCAAAAAGTAAGAGTAATTTTATAAAACCCTCAAGAATAAAGAAAGGCACAAAAGCTCACTTGGGTTATTAGTCTCCACTACAGTCTCTCAAGACACCTAAGCTATGCTTACTAATCCATTATAGCAAAGTACAAGGTTGTCACAATGTGCTCAAAGTTGTTTGAAGAGTAAAAAGTATAAAATATACTATAATTAAGATAGTAAAGAAACTACCATAGTGTATCACATACTAGTAACATACAGAAAATAACACTAATGCATCATAACTAACTACATTTACTATAAGAGAAATACAAGAACCATTTTATTATCTTTTGAAAAAAATTAAAATTTGTCAAATTTTTAAAATTTTTGAAAATTTTAATTTACTGAGTCATGTTGTTAAGCAGGTGTATTGACACGAAAGTATAAAAAGAAATAAACAAGGCATGCAATGACTCACTCCCCCTAACTAAAACTAAACATTGTCCTCAATGTTCTAAACTAAGCATCTGGACATGTAAAGTAAAGCGAGAGAAGGAAGGATGTTACCTCGAGGCGTTAATAATCCAGATTTTTTTTTTCAAGTTACTTGCAAAATCATTAGTAGCAACAAGAAAAAATAGAGAATATAATAGAAATACTCAGTAAATAAATTCGGTTAATCAAGATTTTTATCATAAAGTAATAACCGAAATTTTTAAGGATCCTCCCAATGAATTAATTTAACAGTGAGAAGAATGTAGGAATCCTCGTAAAATTGCAACTTGCCCCCAACTAATGTCAGGCTCAAGGTCAGAGGAGATGATGCAAAACCAATGGCTTCCAAAGTTATTGGGGACAGTTATAAGCAGAATACCACAGTACTCTTTAGGAATTATACTCAAAGAAAGATCTTTGGTGTTGGTATTTTCTATAACGGCCTCTATTTTAATACTAAAAACAGGAAGAGGCCATGGTTCAATAAAAGGGGCAGGGTCTAAGTGATGTTCTAATGAAGCTTTACTACCCTCCTCTTATTCTAGAACAAAATCAATGGAGATGATCATAGGAATTGGATTTCTGCTCTATGTACATGATTGTGGACTGGACTTGGATAAAGCTATCTATTCGGGCCTCAATGTCAGTATTACTCAAGAAGGTCAAGCAGTCTAGCAGATTACTAGCTTCTTGTTGAAGTTTAAGATCATCTAATGTGGGCCAAATAGTTTCTAAGTCCTCTCTCAAGGAATTTTGAAAGTTAAAAATTTTGTGAAAAACATATGATAGAATCCTTACCATCCTCTTCCACAACACATTCTATTTGTTCAATAATAGGGTACACATGATTTTCAAGCTCGGGATGAGAGCATTGATTAATAGCAAGGATAGGTGATGGGCAACATGGTGACACCACCTCTTCGGCCGAAAGAGGTGAGGGTTCATGAATATCACATGAATCTAAATCGAATTTAGAATTTTCAATAACGTCCTCCCTAGGGTCACTATTAAAGGTAGGGGTAGAGTCAACAGGGGACTCATCCTCTCCTGGTTGTGTGTAATCACCTAAACTCTCATCATCTTTTATAACCTCATTCTCATCCTTGTAACTCTCCTCACTATGTATGTTGTCTATTGAGGTGCTTTGGACAAAGAGATTGTGCAATTTTATCAAGGTAGTGAAGGAGTTGATGTCTGGGGGTGTATATTGAAGAGAAGATGGTTCTACAACTTCATGCTCAATGGTTTGGTTTTGGAGTTTTTGTTGGGTTGTCACTTTCACGAGTGAATTGTTAATCTCATTCGGTATAAACCCGTCATTGTCCTCTAATTCCATTCCATTATTAGTGTCTTGAAATTTAGGTTGTAGTGTTGAAGGACATGTATAGTCTTCTAAAGGTTGGCTAGCAGATGCTTGTTGATATCTAGTTTCTAATTTATCAAGTGCACTATCTAGCCTTTTCATTTCACTAAGCAACATTGTTAACATACCATTATCCTCAACTTGATTATTCTCCTCATTATTACCATATGAAGTTTCGCCCCATTGTTGTTGGTAATAGTCCCCTTCCCATTGTGTTTGTGTGCAAGACTCCTCAGAAGAAAAGTCTTGGTGCATTTGATAATCGTGAGAACTACTATCATATCCTACATTATTATCTTGGTTATATCCCTATTACGATTGATAGAACTCTCCATGTGGAGGTTCTTGATACGTTTGATAATATGGGAGATTACCACTATTGTTTTCCCATTGTAGTGGTTGGTACCACTAGGTTTGATATTGCGTGTCATAAGTGGGTGTTTGCCAACTTGGGGGATAATTATATTGATTTTCAAGTGTGTACCTATTATTGGTGCTTGTGTTGTATGGAGGGAAATATGGATAAGACATGTTTATCCAAAAAAAAATTTTAAACGCAAAATTTTTATTTATTTACTTGTGAGAGAAAAAGTCCAAAGTTTTTATTATTTTTGTTTCTTAAATTTTTTTTTTTTTGTATTTTTTTTTATTTTAGAAAAATAAGAAAAAATTGGAAATAACTTAGTAAAATCTTAACCTAGTTGCCTTCCCCGGCAACGACGCCAAAAACTTGACACGACTAAAAAGTTGTGCGCTCTTGTGCAACACCCAAGTGTAGGTGATCGTGCAAGTAATAATGGATAAGTTCAGGTCGATCCCACAGGGAAGGAATAGGAAAAATATCTACTAAGCTACAACCTAAAGAAAAAGAAAATAAGAATGAATGATTGGATGTGTACTAACAAATCCTAATTAATTAAATTAAACTAAATAATAAACTAAAACATAAAGAAACATAACTAATTAAACAGATAAACTAAAGGTGTTGGAAACACGTGAATCCACATTAATCCTAACCATCTACCATGCATACTCATTAATGTTCTATGGAGTTCATTCCTCTTCAGTATTCCGTATTTTTCTAAAGATATAGAATCAATCGCCCTTTCATGACCGGGACTACATCATCACAAGTGATTTAAAATACTTAGAAGACGGTTTAAAACAATGGTTATTACTTGCACTCTAAATGGTGTTAGCATTCAAAGTGGTTTTCAAAAGTCATTGAAGAAAATAGCCTTAAGGCTTTAAGTTCTAAAAACTGTTGTGACAAACTGAGCTTATTGGGACAATTTGATGACAGATTTCTAAAACAGAAAGTCATGGATTACTTAAAAGAATCATCTCAGGAATCAACAAGTTTGATCGATCGAAGCGCTCTCGATCGATCGGACTGCATCATTCTTCAATCGATCGAAATGTCTTTGAACGCTTGACTATGGCTCTGGTTCGATCGATCGAAATACCTTCGATCGATCGAGACCAGGTTTTCTAAAGATTGCATGGCAGAGGTTGGGAATCAGTGTTTCATCACATATTCCCAACGTCTAAACTACAGAAACATAATAAAATTAATGTAGGAATAGAAAACTAAAGTAATCAAAACATCTAAACTAATAAACAATCAAATAGAGGTAAAGGAGAAGAAAAACCTGTAAACAATCTGAAATAAACTTGTAAATAACTTCAAATAAAGTTGAATCTTCAATAATCTTCAATGAATCAATGGAAAAGATGAAAAATAACATGAATCTAACCTAACCTACTCCTAATCTAACCCTAAAACTACCCTAAACTGCTGTTTTTCGCGTTCTAGAGCGTCCTTTCTTCGTCTGGTGTCAAAACGACTTATATATAGGGTTCCCGCAGAGTTTACGCAATTTTTGGGTGAATATAAAGTTCGATCGATCGAGCTTAGTTCGATCAATCGAAAGTTCGATCGATCGAAGGTTCGATCGATTGAACTCTCCTCAATCGCTTGAACTATTCTGATTTTGATAGCTCTGCGCACTGATAGGAGAATGGCCATAACGTTTTACTCGGACCTCGGATTGACCTCCCGTTTGTGGCCACGTGACTGTAACTCAAAGATCTACATTTTATATCTCTGGGAAAATCTTCCAAATCTGAAGTCTTCATTGTCAAAATTGGCGTTTTCCCAGCTGTTTCCGTTGTTCTATCCACCACAATCACTTTTCTTTAGCTCCACTTCATTGATTTACATTCTAATACCTATAAAAACAACGCATAAACATATGTTTTAGCATTAACAAAATAAAAAGAATATTGTTATTAGAATATACCTAAATCTAGGGACTTGGGGATAAAAGTATGCGTAAGAACCATATAATACATTATAAATATGCATTTTTCACCTCGAATCACTAGACTTGTATAATGTATTAATGTGCCTCTACCATCAGCATTCGAAATCATATTCAGGTAGTCGGATAAATGGTTACTGTTAACTTAAATCATGATTATTGCTTGTATTCCTTGAGACCCATTCACCACTCATGATTACTAAACATGTTGATAACTACTTATCAACAAGACTGCAGTTCTCAGTAGTCAACTTGGTGACATTCTCAAGGGAATGCTCACTCTTTATCAGAGGGTAGATTCTATCTTGACTATATATGTTCACAACCCTATGAACATGACATACCCAAGATACCCAGGTGTTGATCTTCTATAGACTTTACTGATTAGTAAGTCAAAGCAGCCATATCCAAAGTTTGTGTCCATAATCGTCTAAAGATTGAGAACATGTACCTTACACAAGTTATGAGTTCCTATCAACTGTTGACAGTCTTAAGTGTCAATAGGAAAACTCAGGTTTGTCAATGGACTATAAGCACTAGCATATTAACTAAGAGTCATACTCCAGTGATTGAGATTCATCACTCCATCCAATGGCAGTTATTCATGCTACAGTGTAAACTTGATGAGGTATTCAGTCTCATCATCCACTGTGACAAGTTCTAAGTATCAATGGATAGTAATTCGTATATCATTTGTATGTATCTCATACACACATGAATTACCTGCTATGATACTTAAGGATTAACAATCATCTCATAAAAGAAACATACACAATAAAATGTAAAACTGATATCCATATATTAAAATGTCATTATCTCATACATAAAGTAATGGTTTGAGGACACAAACCCAACACATATGCCTATAGAAGATTGATTAGTAGCTTCAATGAGAACCCACTCCCAGCTGGGCCAACTTAAAGTGTGCTTTGATAAGCATGAGGTAATCACATGAAAATAAAGGATGTTTAAAACTCACACCATCCAAATTAGAGAAGTACAAACACATTACGGACATATCCGAAGCTTAAAAGCCTTTTCATGAATCATGAGGACGAAGCTGAATGGGAAGTGAGGTAAGTCCTTGGAGAACGTTGGAATCGGATAGTTGCTCTCATTTGATCTTAGTCACTGCATTATGCATGAAAACAATAAGTATTGCAACTGGATAGTTGCTCCCATTTGAATTTAGTCACTACATTATGCATGAAAACAAGTATTGCTGCTCTTGCGTAATCATTTCCAGGGCACATTCGAGGTCCTCCTCCAAAAGGAACAAATGAAAAAGGGGTCGGTCCATTTCCATCAAACCTGGATGGATCAAACTTCTCTGGATTATGAAAATACTGGGGGTCCTTATGTGTCGCGCTCGAAATCCAATGTAACTGTGCACATTAAAAAGAAGCATAGCAAAGGTTTTTAGAACTCAAAAAAAAAGGAAAGAATAAAATTTCCTTCCCTTTTTTTCTGAAGAAGAAAGAAAAGTAACTTACTGCATTCAAAATTTCAATCTATTTCTCACCCTTTTCATATTCCTTCAATTTTTCTCCACTGTTTTCTTCTAAACTAAATAAAAAAGTACTTTTTGTGGTGTGTTTTTTTTTCTACACTAAATTAATGAACCAAACAGAGGCTAAAGAATACAGATATTAAAGTAAAGAATAAAAGAAAACACTACTAAAAAAAAATTTATTTTCCTTGTTTAGTATGAGGAAATTAGAAAATAAAGATTAATCATTTGATAAACAAACAACATTCCAATTCTTACTTTTGCTTTTGTTTTTTTTACATAAGTTTTTAGAACTTTTTGCTTCAACAGAAGAAGAAGAAGAAGAAGAAGAAGAAGAAGAAGAAAGAAAGAAAGAAGAAGAAAAAGTTGTGTTTATATTACCTTAAACCCCTTTGGAATCGTAAATCCAGCATAGGTGAATTCAATAATAGCCTCTCTGAATGTTCCAACTGATGGGGAGCGCAATCTCAAAACCTCACGGGCAACATTCCAGGAATATTTCATCTGTATTAGGTCATCCCAATTCAATAACGTTTCTGGTTCTTTTGACTTTGCTATCTCCATTTGCTCTAACACCACAGGAACATTAAAGATAAGGATACATTTTCAGGTTCATATTTCTTCTAGGATGTCATATTTAGATTACTACTTCTTTCTTTCTTTATTTTTATTTATTAATTTTTTTTTTTTGGAGAGATTTAGAATACTTCTTCTACTAACGTTATTTAACCAATTAAATCAACTATCTCATTTTTTAATGACAATAAGCTTGTATAAAAGTAAGCGTAAATTATATAGACACCCTCTCATTTATTGACCTTTTTCACAAATACCCCTTAAACTAAAAATTCAATAAAATGACCCCTTCAACTATCATTTTTCTTCTTATATTGACCCCTCAAATGCCCCCTCTCACATAGTGGAGGGGGTTAGCTTGTTGAGGTTTTTAGTTTACGGGCTATTTATTAGTTTATGGGTTTTTAGTCAACTGCTTTGAATAAATTGCAGAACAACGAATTTTGTTTTTGAATTAGTTCTGAAATAGTGCGACTTTTGTGATTTTTTTTTTTTTTTTTGTGGACAGACAGGGTGGAGCAAGGATTGTATTTAGGGGTTGGGATTGAATGAACTTGCATACAGTGATGACCATATATGGGAATTCGGGGATAACACCATCAATGCGAATTTTTTTGGTCTAGTTATCCCTGTGTTTAGGTTAAATTTTTCTTAGTGTCATCCGTTTTCTTTTTCTTTTATTTTTTATTTTTTATTTTTTAATTCCATAACAAGGGTTGATCGCTTCTCACAATTTGAAATGTTTGAGTGATGGTAAAAAATTGGGAAGTACTAGGGAATATTGATGAGTTTACATATTTTAGGTGGGTTGAATTACAATTTGACAAACATACTATACATGTTTTTTTGAAAAAAAAAAAAAAAATTTGAGAGCGGTTGAATGAAGGAAAAGAAATGGACCAAATATTTGGGGTGGGCTAGATCGCCATTGAACAAATAAAATATTTTATGTTCCTATCAATAAAATATATATGCATATATAGACAATGTTTAGTGAAAAATCAGAACTTTCTTTCTTAAACTTTCCCTCCTGGTGGTTGAGCCAATTTCAATTTTTTTGTTCGACTTGAACAATATTGGATAGGGTTAAAAAGAGAAATAAGAAAGATAATGCATCATTTCAAATATTGGGATGCGCTAAATTATAATTATATATCTATATATATTTGCATAAATTAGGGGCTATAGCCCGGAGAGGCCACTAAAAGCTCCGTCCTTGTGAACAGTCGTCTATATTCAGTTTGGAAAACACTTGTGTGCAGTAAGAAATGTGCTGTTCAAACTGTGCCACACACAGTTTGAACAGTAAATTGGGCAGTTTTTTGAAAACTGCTTTTGCAAAAGCAGTTTTACTGTTCAAACTGTGTGTGGCACAGTTTGAACAGCACATTTCTTACTGCACACAAGTGTTCTCCATTCAGTTTTGTGTTTCGATTAGTTTCTATTTTAAAATACCTGATTGTGGTTGTATTAGATCAATGCTAAAGCTTGATAAAATCTTTTGGAATGAGACCGGATAAAAAATACAGTATATCTATTGGTCAGAGTATGTGACATAATTTAGGATTTGGATAAAGATGCCAGTAATTTATAAAATAAGGGATAAAAATTTAATTGAGTGCTGAAAGATTACTCACTTCCACCGCAAATGTAAAATCATAGAATTAAGAAGTTAATATTTTTTACTTTTCCAAATGAACATTAACATCACCATACGAAGTTCGCTTCTAAAAGTTGTTCAAAAAGTCTATTCCCCAAAAATTTTCGTTTTCATTTTATTTTATTTTATTAAATTCCCAAAGATTTCCTAGTGTTAGGGATGTAAAAAAAGCTTGGCCCAACAGGCAACTCGAAGTCCAGGCCGAAAAATAGGGCCTTAAGCCCGGCCCAAGCCCGAGGTAGGGCCAGCCCGGTCCTAGGCCCTTACATCCCCGGGTAGGGCTTGGGCCTATCTCTTGAAGCCCGACCCGGTCAGGCCCGACCCAAAGCCTAGCCCAAGGCCCGACCCGATCTAACCAGACTTGAAGCCCGGCCCGATCAAGCCGAGGAGCTTTCCAACAATTAATTTTTTTGCCATTTCCAAGAGTTTATAATAATTAAAATTGCAAGTGAAAAAATTTATAGGATTGCCAACTTGTGAGTAAATTGAGTAATGTTATGCTTTCAAAATTTTGTATCTCAAATGATTCCCAAAAATATGTGATAATGAGCCTACTTTGATTGGACAATGTTGAAGTGGTCCTACCATTATTGAAGGCGGTCCCACTACCACTTGTGTTTGGAAACCATTTAGGAAAAAAAGCATAGTATTACTCGAATAATTGAAGGATGTAATACAATTATACATAGGAGTAATGCCAAATTTGGGGAGTAATCATTTTTTTTTTAATTTCTTTTAATAAAAGATAATGATTTTTATTTTATTTATTTAATTAGACTCTAACCATTTATATCTTCCGTTACTTTTTCACTTGTTTACATATTCATAATGTCTTTACATATCTTACAAAAGTAATAAATTAAAAAATAAAAAAATAAAAAAAAGACAACTTAGACCCGGCTCTATACGGTCTGAGACCAGAGCCTTAAACCCAGCCCGAGGTCCTAAGCCTGGCCCAAGGCCCTGGGCCCTCGGATAGGGCCTAGAGCATGAACCCTCTAGCTTGACCCGGTCCGAAAGAGAGAAGGAGCTCGTGGGCCAAAGCTCAAGCCCGATCAATGTCGGACCGGGCCGGACCAGGCCCGACGGGCCATTTTGACATCCCTGCCTATCGTTCTCTAAAATTTTCCAAACCTATTTACCTGAACTGACTTTGACACCCAGCCATTAAGCCGATGATTTACTTATTTCTAAAAATAAAATTTTGTGCTTATTTAGTGACTTCCTCTGGTTTTCCTTGGTATGAGGTTGTTCGAAACTTTTGACAACATTGTCTCAGTCACCAATCTCTGTGGATAATTTATTTAGAAAAGACTTCTAAATGAAACATTTTTTTGATTTGGAAAACTAAAACTCTTTCTTTAATTAAAAAAAATGAAAAAATTATGATTAGATTTATTCAAAACTGCAATTGACATATCAACAAGTAAAGAGTTTTGGAGTGCCAAACCTGTGTAATCATTTTCCTTCCAATTTATCCCCCAAACTCTACAATGCCCACAGAATGAATATTCTAGCAATTAGGTTAGTATAGGGAGCAGAGCGAAGTTGATCTATTGTTTCTTTGAGTTCGGCTTGGGTTCAACAAATTTGGAAATTCGAGCTGGAATTGTTTATATGTTAAACAAGCAGAGTTTGAGCCGAGCTTACGTAAGCTTGAACTTAGCTTGTTTAGCAAATGAATCTGAAAATTCAGTCTTCATCTTTTCAGGCTTGATCTTGACTCTATAAATGAGTCGAACTTATGAATTCTCTGAAACTACACAGTTTTTTAATGGATGTATGTATGCAAGTCGGTATACAAGCCCTTTATTAAACCTATTCATAAAATTTTTCATATGCCTTATTTAAATGTATTAACGGGCTCTTTCTAGCCAAGTTTGTGTGTGAATTGTCTATTATAAAAGTCTTAAATTTAGGGTTGGTTTTTTTTACCAAACTAGCCGAGCGACACGCTACTGGGAACCTATAGGCACTAAGTTTGCTCCGGCGACATGGCTTTGGAACAGTGGCTATAGTCAGACCACCTCATGATATATAATAGCTAATTAATTATCAAGAAAAGTAAATTTTTTTTTTCTTTCTTACCTCGTAGGACCTCATGGTACACATGAGGAAGCTCAGTCAGGTACTTCATAATGCACTTCAATGTAGTATTCATATTGTCAAAGCTTGCAAATATCAAACCTTGAATAGTGGTGGCAATGTCAAAATCTTCAAAAAACTGGCCGTTCGCACCTTTTGTTAGAAGCATGTGGTATAACAGATCTTGTGTTGGTGATGCCGTGTTTTCTAAAATATCAATCTTTCGTTGCTTTATAATATCTGTAACAACCTCAGTCATCAACTTTGATGCTCTTATACCACGATTAAAAGTTGTACCTGGCAAATTAACTGGCAGTGAACTTACCCCAGCTGTCAAATCATCCAAAAGGAGGGAAAATTCTTCAATCTTCTTGTGATCATCAACACTTAAAAATGACAAAAGCGCCAAATTTAATGTGTACTTCCTAACCTCGATACCAACCATATTTTCTTCACGATCCCATGTCGTTTCCAAATGATCTCTCATTACAGAATCCATTTTACCAACGAGTTTCTGAAGACCCGCGCCCTTTATAAAATGTGTGATCATTTTTTTTGTATGCTTAATAAAACTTTCTTGATCGTTGTTCAAGGTTGAGACAGATTTGGGAAATAGTTTCTCGATATGTGGTGGAAACCAAACTTGGACTAACTTTCGCTCGTTATTGAAAAGGAATTTGTTTCCCTCAGCGCCAGAAAAGATTGCAACAGGATGCCCAAGCAATGATGTTTTGAAAACTTTGGAAGAGTATTTGCTAATCCTATCCGTTACAAAATTATGAATAACACCATTTTTGTGCTTTGAAATGTAATCTATGGTTTCACCTATGAGAGGCCAACCTGTGCTTCCTGGTGGGAGTGGAAGTTTCTCATTAATAGGATTCCCAGTGGTAACTTGTTGGATCTTGGGTTTGTAAATGAGACATAAATATATGAATGTAGAAAGAGAGAGAAACAATGATATGAAGAAGAAAAACTCCATTTCGCTCAGTGTATCAGCATACAAGAGTTCTTCTATTTTGGTAGTGATAATGGTGAGATCTTGGAATGATATGAAGCCGTGATATATAAGTGGATGAAGAATATTCGATATTTCATTTTCTTTTGGGTTGTAAGTTTTTTTACTCTGTGGTTTATCCCCAAATTAGGTTTCCAATTTATGAATTGCATTCATTGCTATATCAAATGGGAACCAAATCTTAGATACAAATTTGGAATCTATAATATTGTTATTACTCCTTCCATCCTTCAAAAATTATGAGTAATTCTTTGGTGACAACTTTCATACAACTTTCACACAACCTCCTAAAAGATGTGTCTATCTCTCTCATGTATCACTGTGGGGTCCAGTGACATCACAGGAGAGAGATAGACACGTCTTTTTAGGAGGTTGTATGAAAGTTGTATAAAAGTTGTTACCAAAGAATTATTCAAAAATTATTCACCTTTCTTTTAAAAATAAGTGTTCAATTTTGAAAGTCAACTAACGGCCCGTTTGGTTCATGGATTCTTAGGGTGGATTTTGATTCCACCCGAAGATTACTAGTAATCTTAAAATAAATCGTTGTTTGGTTAATGGAATATTTAATAATTGTGGGTCCCACTGGATTTAGAATCCACCCAAAGGTGAAAAATAGGGTGGATTCTAAATCCTAACTTGGAGGTGGTATTCCTAAGGATTACTGGAGTTTTGATTTACCATTTTCATAATACCTAAACTAGCCTTTATTAGACTATTAAACAAACAAATAATGTGATCATAACAAATTTATGATTATAATTATAATTATTTTCTAAAATGGAGAGATTGGTAGATTAGATTGTTTATGATGATTTCTTATGCTTGAAACATTATATTTGATGTTAGTTTAATGACTTAATTCAAATTTTGGTTGCCAAATGTTAATGATTGAAAAGTCTATATGATATTACAATAACTACATATTTCGCATATTGTGATTTGTAAGTTAGACTTATGCATATTTTATGCTTAAAAATATAATATATCTTTTGTTATTATACAAATATATTTTAACTACATGTAATAGTTTAGACTCATGCTCATGTCTTAATTACTCTATTTATCTCATTTTTATGTGTCATTGATTTTTAGAGTTATACCATTTTTTTTAATCACCCTCCATTTTTAGAGGGTTGACAATTTGATTTTAACTCATACATTCTTTTAGCATTCAAGGGTAGCTTAGGTATTTTACAATATTTTCATTTCATTTTCCTTGACCCAACCAAACACTGGAATCTAAATCCAGCTATAATTCTACTGGTAAACCAAACATTCGGCAGAGATTCAGATTCCTGGTAAAATGATTACTAGTATTATGATTCCTAGTAATCAGAATCCACCTAAAATAATCTGTGAACCAAACGGACCGTAAGAATTTTTCATAACTTTCTATAAGAGCAACTCCAACAATGATATTCTTTTCGGCTAGCTATTTTAATCAAAAATTATTTTAGTTATTCACGATTTGTTCTTTAATTGCAGCAGTGCTATTCAATAATTACATAATCATCTTATTTTATTACATTTTGTATATTGGAATTTGTGCCAATTCATATTGAAATATATTCAAAGGCTAAGATTTAGAGAGAGAAGATGAATAGTCATTTCTTGCACAATAAATCTAACTTGTAAAAAAGTTAGAAGTTAAAATAACTAGTTATATACCTAGTGTGTTGGAGCTCAAAATCTCCCTCTTGACTATAGCTATTTTGATTGAGATGTTAAAATAGTTAGCCTTACAATAAAAAACAACTACCATTTATGTGTGTTCGAAAATGAGTAGAAAAGTCTAACTGTCGGTCCAATTGAATTAAACTATTTCTTCGGATTACTACTCCATAGCTACAGGTAAATTTATCAAATGCTAATGACATATGACTATTTTTTATTTAAATCTATTCAAATTAAGATATTGGTGAGGGGTTTCAACTATGTCAAAAGTACTCTCAGCCAAAAAAATAAAAAAAAACTACGTCAGAAACTACCCGGGATTTAAAATTTCCCGAGGTTTTGGGACAGGTTCAACCAAATGACTAGAGCCAATCACCAAACACACACAAACAATCATAGTGTAAAAAATGTTGTTAAAGAATTACTAATTAAAGTAGAGTTCTATTAAAAATAGTAACGGTCTGATCAAGATGTCAAGATTGATGTACAAGGCAAATTGGCACTACAACAAAAATAGCCTATAGAGACATTTATTTTGAGACAAAAAATAAAAGTGTCTTTAGATGTTACTTGTAATGACACATAATTTTTCGTCTCTACAAAAGAAAATAATTGTCTTTAAAAGTGACTTGTAATGACACATAATTTTTTGTCTCTACAAACGAAAATAATTGTCTTTAGAAGTTACTTATAAGGACATATGATTTTTGATTTATAAAAAAGTAAATAAGTGTCTTTAGAAATTCCATGTAAGGACATATAATTGTTCGTCTCTAAAAAAAAAAACTATGACTTTAGAAGTTACTTGAAAAACACATAATTTCCTGTCTGTACAAAAGAAAATAAGTATATTCAAAAGTACAAAATAAAGACATTTATTAATTTTTTTCTTTATAAAGAGAAAATTATCTCAATAAACAAGAAAAAAATTAACATAACAAGAAAAACGGCATATCCCCGTGTTTAATAGTATACCTTTAATTACCAGTATTTATTTATTTTTAAATAAGTGTTGTTCATTGCCAAGATTTTAAAGAGCACTCACAAATACCAGCACTTGGTAGTTAAATGCCGATACTTAACATTATTTTCATATAAAATACCGATAATTAGCGGCGTTTGTAAACCAATGTCGTTAATTAACAGTATTTGAAATTTAAACGTTTGCCCTCTGTCCTACCTTAATAAAACGTCGGTATTTCTGTCAAATTTTTCTAATCTTTAATGTTATTTAAGGATGAAGGACAACACAAGAGAAAATATACAGCTCAATTTAGGGTAGTTTTCACTTTATTATTGCGATAGCTTTGAAATTGCTTTTGTCAGAATAGATTATAATAGTTGTGGTGTTTGAATAATGAATTGTAAAAGTGGTTACGGTGGAAGAATAAATTATGTAGGTGTTTGGTGACATAAAAATAAGGTGACTTTAAATGTCCAAAAAACAATTATGCCCCTGGACTGTATTGAATACATAGTTATTTTAAATAGTTCTTCATATTATTAATTTTAATAAAAATTAATTAAATAAATGTATTCGATAATAATAACAATAGTAATATATAATATAAAAATAAGTAAATATATTAGTAATATAAAATATATTACTACTGGTGTTTAATACTTTAAATATATGTGAATAGTACATGATTTTATTATATGCAAATAAATAATTTTTGTACTTATAGTTGAAAGTTGGCTACTTGGTCAAGCGGATTCAAGACTGCAACATATTCAAGGAAGTGTTAAGTTCAAAACTTGGTAGACTGTTAGGAAAAAAAATTGTTGCAATTTCTAGTGACACTCATAGCGACACAAAAATAAATATGTGTTAGTAAAACTAGCTTCTAGTGACAGTTCTAATGACACTTTCTTTATGTCGTTAGTCACGATTATGTCACTTCAAAAGTAACATTTAGTGACACTTTTAATGACAAATTTTTTTCTGTCGTTATAGAGTAACCTTTACCGACAGTTTTACCAACACTTGGGTAAGTGTCTCAACAAGTCTTAGCGACAGCACCTATTATGACACTTAAGTAAGTGTTGGTAAAATAACTAGTGACATATTTTATGACCTATTGCAACACTTTTTTCTGTCTTAAAAAGCCTATTTTGTTGTAGTGTGGTAAGCAAAAAGGCAAAAAAATAAAAAATTTAATAAACAAAGGAAAAATGGGTGTGTGATCATCCAAGCCTCCAAGGTAACAAATTCATGTCAAACTTAACCAGCATACCAATCTTATACTAACCAAATTGTCTACCCATTTGGTTCTTACCAGATGAATGGGTGCACACATGAGTATGAAAGGAGTTTTCTTTAGTTGGGGAGAGACCGAATCTGGTTTGGTTCGTTATTGTGTATGGCTGTTAGGTAATTGGGGTTCCTAATTGTTTGTCTTTACCAAAGCAGACCATAAGTATATTCATTAGCCTGAAAGTTAAGTATTTTTCTTGAAGGTTCTTGAAATGTGTATCCCAGATCTTGTTTAGATTGGAACTCGCATCCCAAGGTGTTTGTGCAGCAAATTTGTGCTAGACAAGTACAATGTAGGCTTTGCTGTTACAATGGTTGAATGTATATACATTCAGCCTTCAGCCTTGTATATGCTGCATTTATTAAGGACAATGTCCTTGGTCCATGCAATGTTATGGGCTCATTTTAATATTCGAAAGCTGACGGATTTAAGGCAAAGTGTTTCAAGGTTGTAAGTGTGGTCATTTGTGGGTCCCAACGTGGAATGCCTTATACAAGACTTTTGGTGGTATACGATGCAGAGTTTACAGCTTGTATGAGTTATGGAGTTGTTTCCGTAAATATTGTAATTTTAACACTTAATTAATTAACTAGGGCGTTTTGAAACTTAAAGACAGAAATATAGTGTATCGTCTTTACTAATAACGACTCTAAAGAGTCGTCTTTTCTAAAAACGACTTTAAAAATAAAATCGGTTTTAGTAATACCGATTTTAAGTAAATCCCTTTTTTTACTTTCTACGAAAATAATAGTTTCTGGGAAAAAAGAAAAATGGTTATTAGTCGGTTTTACAATTAACGACTTTAAGAAAGTCAGTTCTTGTAAAAACGACTATACAGAGTCGTCATTACCATAAACGACTTAATATAAAAATCGTCACGACTTTAAAGTCGGTTTTACTAAAACCGATTTTAAGTCTAATTGCTCTGTGTGATCAGAGAGAGTTGTCAATCAAATGGCAGGCTGGAAAAAGTTCCGCCACCCTAAAGTCGGTTTTAGGAAAAACGACTTTAGGTGTATATCTCTCTTCTTCTACTTCTTCTTCCTCCTCCTTGTTCGATATTTTCCTTGTAGCGTTATTAAATTTCCTTCTGATCTTCTCTACTTCTTCCTCTTGTTCGATATTTTCCTTATACCCCTTGTTGTGATTTTTCTCTAAAATTTCCTTCATTAGACAATGTCGACATTTATTGCATTTTATTGGGGGGGTAGTATGATAATGGATCACAACGAAGGAGGTGTTAAATACAATATTCCAGCCAATGATATTCAAGAAGTGAATCACGGAACAACCCTCTCTGAGTTAGTTCAATTGGTATATCATAAAGTAATCTGTGAAGGTGAAATTGCCGATTTGAAATTCACTTGTAAATTTCCAGTCAACCAATACGGAGCTGTCATGAATTACATGGCTCTTTCCATAGTGGATGATTCGATACTTGATAAGGTACTTCATATTCCTTCATTATTTTCGGCAGTAAGATGTGTTGAGGTGTATGTTGAGAAGGTCCATCATGTTATAAGACCCTTGCCGCAAAGGATACAATCTGGACCGTTTACTCGACTGCTGACACAAGGGCCCGAAAACTTTAATGTTGAGTCCCCTTGTTTGTCCCCTTTGAATTTAAACGAAGACTACGCCCACAACTTTTATGGGTATCGAAGAAGCTCACATTACTCGGAGTCCTACGGAAGGTCAACAATCTGTCAGAAGTTTATGTAAATGAAGGTCCTAGTTGTAGCATTCCGAACTTTGAAAGTGCAGTTCCTAACTTTAGGACTCCCAACTTTGAGAGCGGTTATGACTTCAGTAGCCAGAATCTACGTGATACGATGTCAACTGATGAAGGGTATATGAATCCCGTTGAGCAGCTGGTAAGACTTGAAGACAATGCTCAAGATATTACTGTAGACAGCGGCGGTGCGCACACAGAATATCCCTTAGAGGAGGAGGAAGAAGAGGAAGAGGCGATGATGGGTGGTTCAGATTCTGATGAAGAAGGCGAAACAGTGGGTGGGCAGGGTGTCATAACGCCATCTCCCCCTCATGTGCAAGAGCTTCACAGTCCAGTCCCTTTCTTCACCGACCTTGACGAGGTGGGGTATGAGGGGTGTGAAGTTACTACACGTGACAGCAATCGTGCTTTTCCAATATGGGACTCTGACAAAGTTGAGTTAAAGAAGAAAATGACATTCAGAGATAAGCAGCATCTCCAGGAATGCGTAAAGTTTTATCATACAAAGAATGATCGAGAATACGAGGTAGTTGAAACAAATCCAAAACTTTGGGTGGTGAAGTGCAAAAATGGGTGCACATGGCGCTTGTGGGCAACAAAAAAATTAATGACTGGTGGATTTCAAATTACACAGTATAACGGCGACCATCACTGTGTGTATCCGCACAATAGCCAGGACCACGCTAACCTAGATATGAATCTTATAGCAAAATTAATCATGGGTTATGTGCAACATGATCCATGTATGAAAATCACTTTGATTATTGAAAAGGTGAAGGAAAGCCAGAAATTCACTATCTCGTACAAAAAGGCATAGCGTGCGAGGAAAAAAGCTATAGAGATGGTTTTTGGAGACTGGGACGAGTCTTATAGAAAATTGCCTAAATTCATGTCTGCTCTTCAAAAATACAACCTTGGGACAGTGGTTCAATGGAAAACGAATCCTATAGACACCCATGATGTGGTCAAGTTCCAATACTTGTTTTGGGCCTTCAAACCTTCAATTGTCGGGTTTACTCACTGTCGTCCAGTAATTTGTGTGGATGGCACCCATATTAATGGCAAATACAAAGGCAAGATCCTTGTAGCCATGGGGATAAACGCTGATAACAAGATATTTCCTCTTGCATTTGCAATTATTGATGAAGAGACCCTTGCTAGTTGGTCATGGTTCCTAAGGAACCTAAGTACGTATGTTGTCCGTGGTAGGCAGGGCATATGCCTAATATCTGACCGACATTCTGCTATAATCAGTGCAGTGCAGAGATTAACAGAGTGGCGTAAGCCCAATGCGTATCATCGATTTTGTTTAAGACACTTCCAGTGCAACTTCCACAAGAAATTCAAGAATATCCTGTTGAAGGACCTACTTTGGTTAGCTGGGATCAAGCATCAGATTAGGAAGTTCAACCGTGATATGGATAATATTGGAAAAATAGATACCAATGCACGGCGTTGGTTAGAACGTGTACCCTCAGAACAGTGGTGTTTAGCGAATGATGGTGGTCACCGTTGGGGTATCATAACCACTAACCACGTTGAAGGATTTAACTCAGTACTGAAGGGGGCCCGTGCTCTCCCAATAACTGCATGCGTCCAACTCATATTTTACCGCGTTGTGAAATATTTTGACGAAGGAAGGTTACTCGGGCAGAAATGGTTAAGAGATGGGCGTATCTTCACGAAACACGTGATAGATGAACTTGATAATGAACAAAAGAAAGCTAATACCCACGAGTTACAGGCGTATGACAGGTATTTTTCACTTACCATACTTTCACTTACCATACTTACCATACTTATTTAGCTTTTGCAAAAAATAATCAAGGACTGTTAATAAGTTAACGTTTGCAAATTTTCATTTAATAGGTCCACAGGGGAGTTCCAAGTTATCACACGGAGGAGTCAAACAAGTGGGGGTAACCGGCAGGTGGTGCGACTCAATTTGGGTTATTGCTCTTGTGGGAGGAGAGATATATATAAATATCCATACTCCCACATATTAGCTGTGACAACGAATCAAGGACTAGATCCTTTCCAGTTTGTAGCAAAAGAGTATAGCATGGAATCTTTTATTCAGACATGGGAGAGCAATTTCCACCCCCTGGAGCACGAGGACTATTGGCCACAAATTAACATACCCGTCTTGCTAGCGAATGAAAACACTCGACGTGTGATAAAGCCGGGCCGTCCCCAATCTGCACGTATCCACAGTGACATGGATGTACCCAGGGCTCGTGTGCCCAAACAATGTAGTATTTGTAGGGTAACTGGTCATGATCGACGCCGGTGTCCAGCACGACCACGGGTTGTTGCTGATTCTAACATTCAAATCTAACTTGAGTTTTGTGCTTTTATGATTTTCTTTTCCCTTAAATGCATGTATGGATATAATCATAATGATATTGTCTTCATTTAGTTGGTAAATTTTGTGTGCCCATCAAGTTACTATCGACATCGTACCTCTCTGACTAGACAACTCACTGAGTAATTACGTCTGACTTGACAACTCGCTGGCGTAAGCCATGTGACTTCATAACTTACTACGTCTGACGTCGCACAGATGATTTGACAACTCACTAAATTCTGACACATGACTTGACAACTCGCTGTCGTAAACCAGATGACTTCATAACACTTACAACATCTGATGTCGCACAGATGATTTGACAACTCACTGAATTCTGACACATGACTTGACAACTCGCAACGTCTAACGCCATACATACATTCAGAGATGCAGTGTATGCCCTATATATAATGGATCTCTAAGGACGCATCTAACCATTCTAACAGATTATTGCAAACTCCCTACCTAGCAGAGACATGGAAAGAGGTGGTTCATCCCGAGGTATTTCATCAAGGGTTCCCATGAGGCACATCCCCGGCCCGACCAGTTTTCTCCGAAGGGCATTACAACAACAGCACACGGAGGACAATACATTCCGGAAGAACCCATGGTTGAAAGTCATAAACAGTGGGTATTTAGACATGGGAGACTGGTGTCCCATCGAGACGTTAGTACCCCTTAATGGCCCTTGGCTGGCAGATCGTGTCGTGGGGGTTTTGGAAAGCTTGACAAAGATAGATCGTAATGATATTATTAACGACACTTACCTCTGTGTTATTAAGGATCACACGGGAAAGATCTGTGGTAATATGGATCGCCATATATTTGAGGATGAAAAATGGAAAGGGAAGATCGTTCCAGGTGTCGCATTGATCCTAACTAGTGTAGTCGTATGGCGTTTACCTCCTTGCGATGGGAAATTGGATATAAAACTCAGCAATGTTCAGAATGTCATAGGATTGGATGACGAATGAATTTTCAGTTGCCTTACTTTTTCGAAGATGTCCTTAGTCCTGATGTTGTCAACGTGTCTGTTTTTGTTATTGTATTTTATTTTATTTTATTTCCTTATTTGAATTCAATGTATGGTGGGATGTTGTATTTCTGCAATGAAGTGCTTTTTTCGTAATTATTATGATGTAAGAAGACGAACTCCAATGTCCAATTCTATACTTGTCCCAACATATAAGTGCAATTTTATTGAAGCAACATATGAGCATAAAATAAAAGTAATAGAGCACTGAAAATATAACAATAATATCATATCACATAAACTTTGACGTTACAATAAACTTTGCCGTTAAAGTGCTTTACTCAAAATATAAGTACACACAACTGTACAAAACAACATACCCAAACCACAATATAAGTACAAATATACAAAACACCAGTTTTTAACGGAACATATCTATGTTCCACACGGTGGTCGAATAATAGTCCTCCTAGGTCTACCTCTCTGCTGTCCCTCATCCTCAACCTCATCCTCATCCTCATCCTCATCCGGTAGCACCTGTGTGTCTGGTGCAACCTGGGCCAACTGCGAGGTAGATGGCTCTGATACTGCAAGGGTATCCGACTGCAGCTGGGACGGCTGCTCATGGCCCACAACTGGTGCCAACTGTGTATCTACAACAATCTCGGGCTCTGGCTCTGGCTCTGGCTCCTGACCCACAACTGGTGCCAAGTGGGTATCTACAACAATCTCGGGCTCTGGCTCTGGCTCTGGCTCTGGCTCCTGACCCACAACTGGTGTCAACTGTGTATCTATAACAATCTCGGGCTCTGGCTCTGGCTCCTGACCCATAACTGGTGCCGACTGTGTATCTAAATCAACCTGGGTAGGAATCGGATAACTGACGTCTGATGTCGCCGTCCCAATATCTGGAGCAACCTGGGATGGCTGCGACGGACCCGCCTCCACTGCCGACGGTATAGCAAAAGCAACATGTCTACCACGACGTCTCATCGAGGGACCTCTACCACGCCCTCCTCTCCCACGTCCTCTCCCACGACCCACTACGCCACGAACAGCAATATGTGTCACCTCCCCCATATCTGCATAATGTGGTGGTAAATGGGTCGGCATGGTCGGTGGAATGGTGATGGTGGCAGTAGTGATAGGCGGGTCAACATGAACCTGGGTCAACGCCTCGCCCATATCGGTATCGTCTATAGCTGCCGGGGTGGTGGCTATGGGGGTAACCAGTGGTATGGGGGTAAGCGGTGGTCTGGTGATGGTATATGCAAGGTGGGTGGCTAGTGGACGCACAGGACGTATGGTAGTAGTGGTGGTAGTATATGCGGGGTGTGTCGCTACTGAGGCCACAGGTCGTATGGTGGAGGTGGTGGCGATGGTATATGCGAGGGGGGTGACTAGTGAGGAAGGTATGGTGGTGGTGGTGGTGGTGGTGGTGGTGGCGGCTAAAGGGGTCACGGGTCGTATGATGGGGGTGGGGGTAGCGATGGTAGGTGGAGGGGGTGGTACCATACCTATAATATCATAAAGCTCATCCAGCGGAATATCATCAAAAAGATGTGAAAGGTCTGATCCCTGAAACTGGGATAGGTCATCAAATAAATGGTGGGGAACTGGGGCTGTCCCGCTAGTGCTAGGGGCGTCGGGGTCTGGGGCTGTACTGGCAGTGCTGGGGGCGTCAGATGATGTGCCGACTGAAGGAGATAGCGACGAATGTATATGCTGCAGTACCTCAGCACATGATCTCACAATCCCCTGAAGCGTAATATGGTGGCCACAGTCATGCCCACCATACTGCTGTAAGCTGGTCTGCGCACTCTGATACACCGTACTGACAGTGCGAACCTGAAAGAATTCAAATATAAGTCAAGCACCTATAAAACAACAAAAAAATAAATAAATGAGTTAAATTACATACGTTCCAGCAGCTCTACGGTAGATCCTCCTCCGTGGTAACCGGTCGGGGCTCGGTGAATGTGCCCGACCTGTAAAACTGTAATCCGATGATACCACCGCATATAAGGATCAGTGGACTCCATGGGCATGCTGTGGACACGCGGAATCGGACCACTTCTCTCTCTTGTTTGAGATTGCTTTGAAATTGATTTGAATCAAAGAAAAGGGAAGGTCTGTTGAAAACAGATACAGAGTCGCCACTTGGTCTTTAAGGAACCAAGAAACCTAATTTTGACTCACCCAAACGGATAAGGGCACCGGCCCTTCATAACCAAAGAACTTGGTTCGGGGTTTTGGTACGAGAGAGGAAGGAGCCTTTGTCACGACTAAAACACCCTCAACTCGCCCCGCCTTTCGACGGGCCTCAATTAGCATCCAAATAATCATCTTATACTATGTTTGGTTCGACAAATAATACTATGATAGTATATTACATCACATAAGAAACTTGAAAATGGAAGATCTAAAGATAAAATATCATTCATAAGA
Organism: Hydrangea macrophylla; assembly: GCA_033977485.1. Classification (NCBI taxonomy): domain Eukaryota; kingdom Viridiplantae; phylum Streptophyta; class Magnoliopsida; order Cornales; family Hydrangeaceae; genus Hydrangea; species Hydrangea macrophylla. The sequence continues at coordinate 35,246,699 of CM066989.1, forward strand.
TCTAAGTCAAATATCATGCAATGTAAAGTGAAAGATCACACAAATAAACCTAGGAAAAATCGTCTAATCATGTATCAAGTAATTAAGTTTCCTTAATCTAAAGGGGACATGAATTGTTCTTGAAACAAATAAACAAAGAAATCAAAATATGCTTAACAAGCTAGTATGATGCATGTTATTCTTTGAGAAAAGAAGATCTCTCAATCCCCGGGACGGATGAGAAAGGATGATTAGATCCAAGGGGAAGCATGAACGTGTGATCAAGTTCATTCCTTATAATCTTCTTAGATTAAGAGTTATAAAAACCCCAAATCTTGCATGGATGCAATGTATGTATCTAAAATGTGCAAAGGTTGTAGTGTGTTTTGTGTACATGGATTTCTAGAATGACTTAGAAGTCTAAAATGTGTATGAATGAATGGATTAAATCAACATGGGATATATACAAATGTAGTATGAACTACTTCCTAAGATATGAGCTAATTTAGAATGCATATAAGCATCAAATCAAAGAATAAAAGTTGAAATGTGCTTGCTGTGAATAGTGGACAGACTGCATGTATTACTTTGTAACATTATAATGAGAGGTCAAACGTGCCTAGAAAAATGTAAGAAAAATCAGAGATCATCCTTATTGTGTCTAGAAAATAACCCAAAAAGCCAAACATCAATAGCTATCACAGATTAAAAGAAATAAATCAGAATGTACACATGACTCAGAAACAAAAGCTGCACTGTTGACTGATTTTGTATGATTTTTCATAAATCAAAGAAAAGGTTTATGATGACCCATTATATACCAGAAGTTTCCTAAGACACCCAAGTTTTATAACAAAAATAGAAAAGGTATATGTACAGTGATGAAAATATCCATAATAAGTGCAAGAAGTTGGGTGAACATTCTGTGAGAACAGGGGCAGATTATGAGTATGAACTTCTCACACCCAAAACAATTACTTTCATATCTCTATAATTGATGGGAAAAATTGGGGACAAACTATGATGTCTTAGGAAGATTTTCCAAGTGGTTTCATCATCATAACTCAAGTATTTAATTCAAAACAAATCTTTGAATCTGAACAGCTCACTGTTTTGGATCATTCTTGAAGAAAATGGATTTGGGTTTGAAATAGAGTTTGAGTTCTTGATTGGGGGTTTTGAAATAGATGTTCAAAGCATGAACTTAAACTCTTGAGATGACCATGTGACCACTTAGAACCTCATCCAACCTTGAATCATCAAAGAACTCCCAATATTATTGGAGAGATTCATTTTATTTTGGACATAACTTCAATACATTTCAAGAACATCTTGGAAGTATTGAGGTTATGATCATCATCTATCAAACATGTTTTTGAGGTCAAGAGCTACTATCCATAAGGATTCACTCACCCCAAACTTCATGTCATCACTTAGATGATGATGAACTAGTAAGTAAATAAAGAAAATCAAAAAGAAATGAGATAAGAAGAGATGAACATATATATAATCAAAGCAAGTAAATAGCAATCAATAGATGATAATCAATGTGATTTTGGACTTGTAGCTTGGTGTTTCACTCATAGATTTTGACACTTGGACATGGAAGTAGCTTCCTAACTCAAGAATGCTCAAGAATGGTGATTGGGGGTGTTTGGGATGTGAAGTATAAGAGAGGTAATGAAAGAACACAAGATTAGAACTCACTTTCTATAGCAAAATAGTAGGAGGAAGCTCATTTTCTCTCTTCTAAACCTATCTCTACCTCTCTTCTTCTCTACAACTTTTCAAGCTTTTGCACTTGGCCCCCTTAAAATGAAGAGCAATGGGGGGTTTAAATAGGCCAATTTGGGGTGGTTTTGGGGTTTTAGAAGTGTTCACATTGGTCCCAAACATCTGAAAACATAAAACTATGTCGTTTTGACTTTCAATTAATCAAATTGGACCCCCAAAAAAAATTACAAAAATGGACTCTGCGAGGGTTGAGTGCCGCGGCGGCACTGGGCCAGTGCCGCGGCGGCACTGCTCCTCAGACGCCCAGAAATTTACGTTTAGGCCCCCAGAGGTTCCGGTATTCGCAAAAAGGCCCTATTTCGTCCGAAATTCACAGAAAATGCATACGAACTCCAAATTGAGGTTGTGATATACCGTTGGAAAGGTAATGGAGTCTACTTTACATAAAAAATAGTTCGGAGATAGGTCACTTTGAAAAGTTTTGCAGTATTCGTGATTAAAGTTGATTTGATCGCCTTTTCGTCTTCGGAAATTGATAATAAATTCGTTTTAAATCCAGAAATTGCGTGCGATATACCGTTGGAAAGCTATTGACTTCTAGTATCCATGAAAAATATTTGAAAATTATTTCGGCGCCCCGGTTCTAAAGTCAAATTTTGGTCAAACTGGTCAAACCTGGGATTCCCGGGAAGTTCTGGAAACCTCCGGGAGTTCCCGGGAGCTGATGTTTTCGCTCGATTTTCTTTTGAAACTTGTTTTAACACTTTTCTCATGATTTAAAATAATTCTGGTGAATTCGGACGATTTCGGTCAAACTTGGTCAAACTTGGTCAAACCTGGTCAAACCTTGGTCAAACCGGTCAACGGGGACTTTCCGGGAACTTCCGGGACTTCCGGGGGTCTCTGGGAGCTGACGATTTCATCCGATTTTCTTTTAAAACTCATTTGAATACTTTTCTTATGATGTAGCATGTTTCCAGAACTTTGGGACCAAATCTGGGAGTTTTCTGGCTTTCAGGGGCATTTTGGTCATCCTGAGCATTTTGAGAAATAACACCAACTTCCAGGAGTCCTTTTGAGTCATTTTTCGATCATTGTGAACCACCGAGCTATGGGTCTCCTAAATCTGATAGCCGACAAAATGGGGTGTCTACAGTTTGCCCCTCTTTGGTATGAACTTGCGAGGCAACGCATGTCGCAAGCGAGTACCAAAGCCTTTGAAGAGACAGGTCTTTTGGAGGCTATAGATTTAGGATAAAAAAACGTTGCAAAAGATGCAATGAAAAAAGATGCTGAGGTCAGTGCTGGTCGTGCTCTGCGTGAGCTGCCTACGTATCCCAAGGGGAATCAGACCAGGACGTAGTTCAGGGCACAAAGAGACCAATCACACATGCACATACACAACAATCAGGCAGATGCTATGCTAAAAGAGTGATATGAAATGCATGGATGTGATATGATTGTGTACAAGAGTCCTATCATGCCTAGTGTTCTGATCCTAGTATGAGCATGTGTTGTGGGGTGTGCCACTCCGAGTGGGCTGGTGTTGTGCTAGTGTTTGCGACTGTGATGTGGCGAATGACTCGGATAAAGACATCAAGGTTTAGAAGACTCTGGGTCTAGGGGCAAACTTTTAGAATTTGGGAAGTGTGCTTCGCAAGCGAATGTTAATGGATGTGGGGTCCCAGAGGACTATAATCGGAGGTGCAGTTTGACAGATAACCGACGGACATGGAAGCCCTGGAAATTAAGAGACGGACTCAGAAGTCTAAGATTATGAATGAGAATGATGAACACGGCATATTTTGAATGAGAGTGATGGTAAACAAATGATGATTAATGAACTGACGATGTACGAATCGAGATGATGAGTCGACAATGAACTACTGTGACTATTATTGATTGGATCAACAGTTGGACTCACTGTGACCAGAAGAAGTGACGATGTACGAATCGAGAGGATGAGTCAACAGTGAACTACTGTGACTATCATGGATTGAACTGACGATTGAACTAACCGAGATGTTGAGTTGACAGTGAACTACTGTGATTGTCATGGGTTGGACCAACGGTTGGACTAACCATGATCAAAAGAACTGACGATTGAACTAACCGAGATGTCGAGTTGACAGTGAACTACTGTGATTGTCATGGGTTGGACCAACGGTTGGACTAACCATGATCAAAAGAACTGACGGTGTACTAATCGAGATGACGAGTCGACAGTGAACTACTGTGACTGTCATGGATTGAACTGACGATGTACAAATCGATATGCCGAGTCGACAGTGAACTACTGTGACTGTCATGGATTGAACTGACGATGTACGAATCGAGACAACGAGTCAACAGTAAACTACTTTGACTGTCAGGATTGAACTGCCGATGTACGAATCGATATGACGAGTCGACAGTGAACTACTGTGATTGTCATGATTGAACTGACGATGTACGAATCTAGACGATGAGTCGACAGTGAACTACTGTGATTGTCATGATTGGACTAACGATGTACGAATCGAGACGACGAGTCGACAGTGAACTACTGTGACTGTCAGGATTGAACTGCCGATGTACGAATCGATACGACGAGTCGACAGTGAACTACTGTGACTGTCAGGAATTGAATTGACAATGTACGAACCGATATGACGGGTCGACAGTGAACTACTGTGACTGTCATGATTGAACTGACGATGTACGAATCGAGATGACGAGTTGACAGTGAACTACTGTGACTGTCATGATTGAACTGACGATGTACAAATCGATATGCCTGCTGGGGATTAAACTGAATCTGCTAAGGATGAAGCGAATCTTTCTAGGATCTCTCTTCAACTACTTCTCTTGACCGGGAACCAGGATTCAAATTCGAATCTCTCATAGTTAATCAAATCTTGTTGTCCCAGAATCGGGATCCATCTCTGAATCTCTCGTGGTTGATCAAATCTTTGCGGTGCCCAATCCAAGATCAATCAACAGCCACTCATGGACTTATGTTGCAAGGAGATGATGGTCAACTTTCGATGGTTTGGAAAGGGATGAAATTCGCATTTGCCCTAAGTTTGGACGCTTCTCATGCTGACGCCTTAACCGGTGCAGTAATGGTGTTTGGTACTTCTGCTTGTATTGGCATGCTCTTTATAACTTGATTTTAAAATTTTATTAGTCACTGTTGACTTACACATTTGAGACTACAACAGACTCAAAACTTGATAGACATTGATGCACGAGGACGACACATTTGACACCAAAATGAAACAAGCTCGTCTTGTCAAAACTTGATGTGCTTTTGTCATAAATGATGTACCATTTCTCTTTTGGTGTTCACCCCTCATCTTAACATGGTAGCACTTTGCTGATAAATCTGATTTTTGAAAATTCATCCCTAGTGATCTAGTCAATTTTCTACTTCTCCCAGGAAGTGCTTCGAATTAGTGCCTTAGCTTTTAGAGTAAAAGATGCTCTATTTCAAAATTTTCAAAACAACTTGGTAACTTGAAAACTCACCCTTGGTGTGAAGGATTGTGTTAGGTAAACGGAGTTTGCCCCTAGTTTGAGGTGTACAAAGTGGGATTCATAAGCAAACGAGGTGGGTGACCTCGTTTGCCCCTAGTTTGGATGATGGTTTATTGGAGGTTTTGGGCAAACGAGGTAGGTGACCGAAGTTTGCCCCTTGTATGAAGGGTAGATAGTAAAAGTCTGGCAAACGAGGCGGGTAGCCGAAGTTTTCCCCTTGTGTGGAAGGTGATTTTCTGGCTTGAGGCACGGACCGTGACTTTAATCTCTCAAATGCTCATAACTTTTGCCTAGGCACTAGTGAGGTGACCTAGCAAGCTCTTTTCTCTCTTTTGTTATGCTCACCTTGGATTTAGCTCTAATTTTTGCCTAGGCGTCCTTTCGGATTTTCGTCCTAGCGAGCTATCCTTCTTTTTCTTTTTTTTTCTTTTTTTTTTTTTTTGAAAGTCTGCCTACGTACCCCCAAGTGGGGATCAGGTCCAACGTAGTTCGGGCCATGGTCGGAAAGAAGCGGGTTGATTTTTAGGTAAGTGGGGTGACCGAACCGTTGTGGTTGCCTACGTATCCCCGAGTGGGAATCAGGTCGAGCGTAGTTCAAGGCAAAGCTTGAAGAAAAATTGGGTATGAGGGTTTCTCAAACCAATCGTCAAATAAGTTCAAACTTGAGCCACTTGTGGTAGCTTTGAATAAAAGGATTCAGTTTCAATCTCCCTTTCTTTTCTTTTTCTTTTTCTTTTTGTTTTGTTTTGAGGATTGATCCTTTTCACTTTCGCCTAGCCAGTCAATTTTGCTTTTTAGTGTAGTCGATTCTTGTGAGATCTTTCAATCGCAATCTCAGAATTCCAGAATGTGCATGTCAGCTCTCGGAATTTATTTGTGGTCATTCCGTGCCTTTTGAAATGTGATCTTGGCACGTTCTTAAGATGTATCTTGAAGCGTATGATTCTCTCAAAAAGTTTTTTCTTCAACATTTTGACTGGCTAAGGTCAGATTTTGGAAATCAACACCTTTTTCAGCTCTAACTTTTGCCTAGGTGCCCTTTCGGGTTTTCAACCTAACGAGCTTTTTCTTTTCTTTTTTCTTCTTTTTCTTTCTTTTTTTTTGTTTTTTTTTTTTTAAAGTGGAGATGAAACTCACTGAAATGTTTGGCTACCATCAAGGGCTAAATTTGCATTGCTTTCAATCGGACAGATTGCGTGGCTCCCAATTGGATTGGGCTTAAGGCTTCGAAATGGTAGGAAAAGGGTGTTGGGCAAGCCCCAAGTCAGTTTCAAGTATGTCTTTTCAAGATTGAGGCAAGAGCATCTTTAAATTCTTAAAGTAAGACTATTCAATTCTCAGCTCTTCATCAGTGTCAGCGTGAAATCGACTTTAACCTTTCAGGATTCTTTTTGTTTTGTTGTTGAAAAATTATTAGCAGAGTAATATCCATGGCAATTTGAAAAGTGACACTTCAGTTTAGTGATTCATGCATTTATGACTAGGCATATCAGATTAAGCAAAATGAGATTTCATTCCATCAATAGAGAAGGTTTACAGACTTATTAACAACTCGATGACAGACAGGCTCGATCACAAGACTAGAATTGAAATGGACTCGAAACATAAAACAGACTCAACTCGACTCGACCCGGTCTCAAATGGAGTGTCTTTGCGACCCATTTATTCTTATTCTATTTTTTTTTAGCAGGAGTTCCAAACACCATCACTTTACCGCGTAGCTTCAACATTCATTAGCATCGATGGAAGGGATCATTCGACCGGTTGGTCCAAGCCAAGATAGTGGATGGGGTTAGGATAGGGGACATTTTCGATAAGGTTCTGAATGTCATGGCGGAGGCGGATGCACTGATCGGTGGTATGGCCTAGATTTTGGTGATAAGCGCATCGTAGGCTCATGTTGTAGTGGGAGGGTATGGGATCCGGTAGCGGCTTGTGAGGGAGGAGCTGTAGGTGGCCCTTTTTGAGTAGGTGGTCCAAGGCTGTGGAAAGAGGAACATCAAGTTTGGAGAATTCGCGAGGGCCTTTTGGGCGATTTGGCGGAATGGACTGGTATGGACGAAGGGCGCGGGCCATTGATTGGTTGCTAAGTGCATTGATATCCGGGGAGTCCAGGGAGTAGTTAGGTCTCTTGGACTGGTGTTGGGGTTCATCCTTTTTGAACTTTCCTTCTCTGATGGCATCCTCTATTCTGGTGCCGATTTCAAATAGCTCTTCGAATGTGGAGATGGATTGGTAGAATAGCTTGTCATGATATACTGGTTGCATGTTCTTGATCAGCATACGTACTTGCTCTTTCTCAACAGGTCTGTGGATCATTTGAGCCACTTTATTCCTCCATCTGCTCAAGAACGCGGTGAAAGACTCATTGAAGTTCTGCCTGGTAGTCTCCAGATCCCGGATGGTGATATCAAACTCTTGGTTGTAAGAGTAGTGATCAATAAAAGTTCTAGCAACGTCTTCCCAAACTCGGGTCTTGGAGGCTTCGAGGGTTAGGAACCAGGATAGTGCGGCATTCTTAAGGGTTTGTGGGAATAACATCGCAATGTGCTCATGAGTGCAGCCCATCGGTTGGAAGATGCTCATGCACAACTTGATGTGACTTTTTGGATTCCCTGTTCCATCAAAACGGTCAATTTCAGGCATTTTGAAGTTCTCGGGCAGCCTTAGCTTGATGGGCTCAAAGAAGCCTTCCAGGTCTAACATGTAATCATCAACCCCTTTGCTCTTCCTCAACACACTTTCAAGCTTGTCAACTTTGTCCATTTTCTCCTGGAGCTTCTTCTCATATGCAAGCGGCGGGACTCCTTGAAACCAGTCTTCTTCCCCATTATTCTCTGGAGGCGGTCCAAACCCAGGCGGTGGTGGTGGGAACCCATGTGGGTATTGTGGCTGCTGCTGTTTCAGTTCTTCCATGAAACTCAAAACTTGGGCCATGCGATCAGATTGCTGGTTTATGGTTGCTCCCAACTCAGTGACCTTGTTTTCTAATTCTTCCTGATTCATGTTGGAATAACTTAGCGGGCTAATTTTGACCAAATGACTGTTCGAACTTCCGACTCAAGACGAGGATCCCAGTTGCTGACTTCGGGAATCTTATACTGACCTGACAGATTTCAAGAGAAAAGGGTGTATCAGGTCCTGATAGTGACGACTTTAGACAGACAAAGACAGTGATGTGGACTGACTCGAGGCAGTGCGTGCAGATAGATGGTGCATGCATGTGGGACAAGCAGGCGGATGTAAGGCCTAATCTATGTGTTGCTTCTATTTCTAACAGATAGCAGTTAAACAAATAAGGCCCTAACCATATGGAGTGTGCCAATCTTACTTTCCAGTACGATCACCAAGGGATAACAGGGGTTTCCAGGTTTTTAAGAAAGCTTCTAGGAGGGATTGGGCATTTCGGGGAAATTTGGGCAGAGTTTCTGGGAGAAACTGGTTAATACGGTTATATCTGGGATATCTGGGCAGAGTTTCTGGGAGAAGGTGGTTAATACGGTTATATCTGGGATATCTGGGCAGAGTTTCTGGGAGAAACGGGTTAATACAGTTATATCTGGGATATCTGGGCAAAGTTTCTGGGAGATACAGTTATATCTGGGATATCTAGACAGAGTTTCTGGGAAAAACTGATGAGTGCGGTTATATCTGGGACATCCGGACAGAGTTTCTGGGGAAAACTGGTTAATATGGTTATATCTGGGATATCTGGGCAGAGTTTCTGGGAGAAGGTGGTTAATACGGTTATATCTGGGATATCTGGGCAGAGTTTCTGGGAGAAACTGGTTAATACGGTTATAGTGATCGTACTTTCTAGCAGGTTTTCATACTCCTATGTCTCAGGATCGACAAACAAGGTTTGCGGTGTATATCTTTGTGAGTAGGGAGTAGACATCCTTATCATGGTGCTTAGGCAAGTCAACTCAATGTGATCACATATGAGCGATTGCCTTGGGGATCATAAAAAGGAGGTTCTATTCCATGCCACATAAGCATCTACATCGCGCAAGTAATCCCCTTAGGGCATACAACAGTTATATCACATTGTCCTATCTGAAAAGATAAATGAACAGTCCTATGAAAGGTTCTACAAGAATCTATATGCTAAGGCTGGGTTTAGTCAAAGAGGGTCCGTTGACGAGAGTTCCAATATACCGTCAGGGAGACAGTACGGAGGTTTTTACTCTTTTTGATATACCTTGGAAGGTACAGTATCAACGGTGACTTGTGCCCTGGCACAGCAAGACCTGAACAATGTCAGCGCCGCGTTTCAGACACAGTCGGGAGGGTAAAATGCAGAGTGCAATGTGGTGAACCAGACACAGTAAAAAGATGATTTTAAGGATGCTTTTTATGAGTCAAACCTCTGTATTATTTTGTTTTGAAAATAAAAATCCCCAGCAGAGTCGCCAGATTGTGGACACGCGGAATCGGACCACTTCTCTCTCTTGTTTGAGATTGCTTTGAAATTGATTTGAATCAAAGAAAAGGGAAGGTCTGTTGAAAACAGATACAGAGTCGCCACTTGGTCTTTAAGGAACCAAGAAACCTAATTTTGACTCACCCAAACGGATAAGGGCACCGGCCCTTCATAACCAAAGAACTTGGTTCGGGGTTTTGGTACGAGAGAGGAAGGAGCCTTTGTCACGACTAAAACACCCTCAACTCGCCCCGCCTTTCGACGGGCCTCAATTAGCATCCAAATAATCATCTTATACTATGTTTGGTTCGACAAATAATACTATGATAGTATATTACATCACATAAGAAACTTGAAAATGGAAGATCTAAAGATAAAATATCATTCATAAGATCTAAGTCAAATATCATGCAATGTAAAGTGAAAGATCACACAAATAAACCTAGGAAAAATCGTCTAATCATGTATCAAGTAATTAAGTTTCCTTAATCTAAAGGGGACATGAATTGTTCTTGAAACAAATAAACAAAGAAATCAAAATATGCTTAACAAGCTAGTATGATGCATGTTATTCTTTGAGAAAAGAAGATCTCTCAATCCCCGGGACGGATGAGAAAGGATGATTAGATCCAAGGGGAAGCATGAACGTGTGATCAAGTTCATTCCTTATAATCTTCTTAGATTAAGAGTTATAAAAACCCCAAATCTTGCATGGATGCAATGTATGTATCTAAAATGTGCAAAGGTTGTAGTGTGTTTTGTGTACATGGATTTCTAGAATGACTTAGAAGTCTAAAATGTGTATGAATGAATGGATTAAATCAACATGGGATATATACAAATGTAGTATGAACTACTTCCTAAGATATGAGCTAATTTAGAATGCATATAAGCATCAAATCAAAGAATAAAAGTTGAAATGTGCTTGCTGTGAATAGTGGACAGACTGCATGTATTACTTTGTAACATTATAATGGGAGGTCAAACGTGCCTAGAAAAATGTAAGAAAAATCAGAGATCATCCTTATTGTGTCTAGAAAATAACCCAAAAAGCCAAACATCAATAGCTATCACAGATTAAAAGAAATAAATCAGAATGTACACATGACTCAGAAACAAAAGCTGCACTGTTGACTGATTTTGTATGATTTTTCATAAATCAAAGAAAAGGTTTATGATGACCCATTATATACCAGAAGTTTCCTAAGACACCCAAGTTTTATAACAAAAATAGAAAAGGTATATGTACAGTGATGAAAATATCCATAATAAGTGCAAGAAGTTGGGTGAACATTCTGTGAGAACAGGGGCAGATTATGAGTATGAACTTCTCACACCCAAAACAATTACTTTCATATCTCTATAATTGATGGGAAAAATTGGGGACAAACTATGATGTCTTAGGAAGATTTTCCAAGTGGTTTCATCATCATAACTCAAGTATTTAATTCAAAACAAATCTTTGAATCTGAACAGCTCACTGTTTTGGATCATTCTTGAAGAAAATGGATTTGGGTTTGAAATAGAGTTTGAGTTCTTGATTGGGGGTTTTGAAATAGATGTTCAAAGCATGAACTTAAACTCTTGAGATGACCATGTGACCACTTAGAACCTCATCCAACCTTGAATCATCAAAGAACTCCCAATATTATTGGAGAGATTCATTTTATTTTGGACATAACTTCAATACATTTCAAGAACATCTTGGAAGTATTGAGGTTATGATCATCATCTATCAAACATGTTTTTGAGGTCAAGAGCTACTATCCATAAGGATTCACTCACCCCAAACTTCATGTCATCACTTAGATGATGATGAACTAGTAAGTAAATAAAGAAAATCAAAAAGAAATGAGATAAGAAGAGATGAACATATATATAATCAAAGCAAGTAAATAGCAATCAATAGATGATAATCAATGTGATTTTGGACTTGTAGCTTGGTGTTTCACTCATAGATTTTGACACTTGGACATGGAAGTAGCTTCCTAACTCAAGAATGCTCAAGAATGGTGATTGGGGGTGTTTGGGATGTGAAGTATAAGAGAGGTAATGAAAGAACACAAGATTAGAACTCACTTTCTATAGCAAAATAGTAGGAGGAAGCTCATTTTCTCTCTTCTAAACCTATCTCTACCTCTCTTCTTCTCTACAACTTTTCAAGCTTTTGCACTTGGCCCCCTTAAAATGAAGAGCAATGGGGGGTTTAAATAGGCCAATTTGGGGTGGTTTTGGGGTTTTAGAAGTGTTCACATTGGTCCCAAACATCTGAAAACATAAAACTATGTCGTTTTGACTTTCAATTAATCAAATTGGACCCCCAAAAAAAATTACAAAAATGGACTCTGCGAGGGTTGAGTGCCGCGGCGGCACTGGGCCAGTGCCGCGGCGGCACTGCTCCTCAGACGCCCAGAAATTTACGTTTAGGCCCCCAGAGGTTCCGGTATTCGCAAAAAGGCCCTATTTCGTCCGAAATTCACAGAAAATGCATACGAACTCCAAATTGAGGTTGTGATATACCGTTGGAAAGGTAATGGAGTCTACTTTACATAAAAAATAGTTCGGAGATAGGTCACTTTGAAAAGTTTTGCAGTATTCGTGATTAAAGTTGATTTGATCGCCTTTTCGTCTTCGGAAATTGATAATAAATTCGTTTTAAATCCAGAAATTGCGTGCGATATACCGTTGGAAAGCTATTGACTTCTAGTATCCATGAAAAATATTTGAAAATTATTTCGGCGCCCCGGTTCTAAAGTCAAATTTTGGTCAAACTGGTCAAACCTGGGATTCCCGGGAAGTTCTGGAAACCTCCGGGAGTTCCCGGGAGCTGATGTTTTCGCTCGATTTTCTTTTGAAACTTGTTTTAACACTTTTCTCATGATTTAAAATAATTCTGGTGAATTCGGACGATTTCGGTCAAACTTGGTCAAACTTGGTCAAACCTGGTCAAACCTTGGTCAAACCGGTCAACGGGGACTTTCCGGGAACTTCCGGGACTTCCGGGGGTCTCTGGGAGCTGACGATTTCATCCGATTTTCTTTTAAAACTCATTTGAATACTTTTCTTATGATGTAGCATGTTTCCAGAACTTTGGGACCAAATCTGGGAGTTTTCTGGCTTTCAGGGGCATTTTGGTCATCCTGAGCATTTTGAGAAATAACACCAACTTCCAGGAGTCCTTTTGAGTCATTTTTCGATCATTGTGAACCACCGAGCTATGGGTCTCCTAAATCTGATAGCCGACAAAATGGGGTGTCTACACATGCCAACTATATCACCCCCGACAATAGAGGTCCTCCGGGCTGCCCACATCTGAATATACTCCCGGTGGAATACAGTCCAATCCTGCGATGCCCGTCCACGTCGATCTATACTGTGTAGACGCCGTGATGTGTCGACCGGCTCTGGAACTGTCTGTCGGAATCCGAACTGCCGAACGACTCTATCAGGTACGTGGAACTCAATAGTGTCTACGCAGATCAAGGGAGTGCGAGCTCTCCATAACTCGCGTCCCACCAGGTACACATCAGGGAGCACGTAACCATGCGGCTCCACTAAATATGGCCGCCACACAAAATGGGCCTCATCCAACAGGTCCAACTGATCCCTGTGTACACGACGCACGTGAGTGCTGACGGTATGCAGCTCCAAAGGAACCGTCCACCTAAGCAAATAAACAAAACTAAATTGTTATAGCATTCTACAAATCATATATGTTAACATAATTGAATGAAACATCAACTATTACCTGCACCCACGCGGTCCAATGGGAAGATCCGGATGAGCCTGGAGCGGCTGAAAACCAATGGGAGGAATGCTGGACAAGCCCGGCCTAATCGCCGGTATACGCTCCCATGCCCACATCTGCAACAACAACACACATCACAATTAATATGGATTTTTTCATTTAATTTATAGAAATAGGTTTTACTTAATGAGATAGTAAAACATACCTGCAATAACGTAACTGGGCCGCAAACGTCGCACACATGCATACGGGATGACCGACATAAGCATCGATACAACCACGCCAATATGGCTGATCCCCAGCTCATGCGGCCACATGCGTCTAAATCACGAAGCAACGGAAGGTACATCAACTTACCCTTGTTATCCGATGTATCGGATAACAAGAGACCTCCAAGTAACCACAATATGGCAGCACGAGCATACTGCTCAAGTGTATGGACTGGCAAGTCACCTGCTGGCATAGCCTCCAAATGCTCGGCTAGCCAGGAGAGGTATATCCTGCCGTGGTCAAACCTCTGAGGGGGTGGTGCTGCCCCCAGTAACTCCAAGCAGAGAGCCTGCCAATCTGCTATGCTACGTGACTCAACCATGCATGTCACTGGCTCACCATCCACACGCAGACCCCACAACACAGCGACGTCCTCAAGTGTGACGGTCGCCTCACCTATCGGTAGGTGAAAGGTGTGGGTCTCCTGACGCCACCTCTCAAGTAATGCACTGATAAGGGCATGGTCGCACTGGATCCAGCCGACCCGAAAAACGCCATAGAATCCAGCTCGCATAAAATAAGGCATCAGTCGTGAATCGACGCCCCACTGCCATAGCCTGTAATCAGACCTCCGCACTGAAACGAACGCATCGTAATCCTACAATTGCATAAATTATGTTAGATTTCTGATCTTTGGTATATTGGTACAAAATAACATACATATATATAGATATAAATTTTACATACCCTGGGATGCTCCCATATATCCTGCGATACGTGGGTCGACTGTAAAGTCAGGACAGATGGGTCTATAGGACCCCGTCGCGGACTCGTCATCTAAACTGCAGTAAGTATACAATTACAAATTAATTTGGTATTTTTAATTTTTTCAACAAATTAACCAAAACATGCATTCACAGTTCAATTAACTGAAGGGTGGTAGATGATATTAACCAAAACGAATTGGTCACTAATAGTTACAATTTGGTCAACGTCTCGTCCGAAATTTATATTAAAATTTTATTTATTATAATAATGAGGATTGAATCACTAATATTATGCCCAATTACATATGGGTGAGCAATTTATGGAATATTTAATATTCACTTAAAAAAAGGGTCATAATTTGCGACGTTTTTGGCGACTATTTACGACTTGGTCACTAATAGTTACAATTTGGTCAACGTCTCGTCCGAAATTTATATTAAAATTTTATTTATTATAATAATGAGGATTGAATCACTAATATTATGCCCAATTACATATGGGTGAGCAATTTATGGATTATTTAATATTCACTTAAAAAAAGGGTCATAATTTGCGACGTTTTTGGCGACTATTTACGACTTGGTCACTAATAGTTACAATTTGGTCAACGTCTCGTCCGAAATTTATATTAAAATTTTATTTATTATAATAATGAGGATTGAATCACTAATATTATGCCCAATTACATATGGGTGAGCAATTTATGGAATATTTAATATTCACTTAAAAAAAGGGTCATAATTTGCGACGTTTTTGGCGACTATTTATGACTTGGTCACTAATAGTTACAATTTGGTCAACGTCTCGTCCGAAATTTATATTAAAATTTTATTTATTATAATAATGAGGATTGAATCACTAATATTATGCCCAATTACATATGGGTGAGCAATTTATGGAATATTTAATATTCACTTAAAAAAAGGGTCATAATTTGCGACGTTTTTGGCGATTGAATCACTATTATTATGCCCAATTACATATGGCGATTGAATATTTAATATTCACTTAAAAAAAAGGTCATATTCGCGAATTGGTCATTAATTTACCAAAATTCACTATTTTTCAAATCTCATACCAAATTTATATCTTCTACTCAAATTAATTTACCAAAATTCACTATTTTTCAAATCTCATACCAAATTTATATCTTCTACTCAAATCCATAATATCATCAACAATAAACAGAAATGTTGTCTACTAAGGAACTTTGAATATGTAGAGACAAAAATAAGTCTATTCTTAAAAGGCAACGAAGAGAGACATACAAACTATATACATACATATATACGTTACCTCGTCAGAGAGAGAGAGAGACCTCGTCGGAGAGAGAGAGAGAGATCACCGGAGAGACAGACAATCGCCGGAGAGAGAGAGAGAGAGAGAGAGATCGCCGAGAGATCTACGCCGGAGAAGAGAGACAAATGGAGAGAGACAGTGAATGAAAACGAGAATGGAAGGATTTGAACCGACTTTAAAGTCGTGTTTAGTATTGCCGACTTTAATCAAAGTCGTTTTTGGTAAAACCGACTTTAATTAAAATCGTCATTGGTAAAACCGACTTTAATTAAAATCATCATTGGTAAAACCGACTTTAATTAAAGTCGTTTTTGGTAAAACCGACTTTAAATAAAAGTCGTGATTGTTTTAATAATCGGTCAGAGATGTCCCATCTAGATGTCCCATCTGTACAGACGACTAAAAGAATCGGCATTAGTAACACCGACTTTATATTAAGTCGTTTATGGTAATGACGACTCTATATAGTCGTTTTTACAAGCACCGACTTTCTTAAAGTCGTTAATTGTAAAACCGACTAATAACCATTTTTCTTTTTTCCCAGAAACTAATTTTCGTAGAAAGTAAAAAAAAGGATTTACTTAAAATCGGTATTACTAAAACCGATTTTATTTTTAAAGTCGTTTTTAGAAAAGACGACTCTTTAGAGTCGTTATTAGTAAAGACGATTTATTGTATTTCTGTCTTTAAGTTTCAAAACGCCCTAGTTAATTAATTAAGTGTTAAAATTACAATATTTACAGAAGCAACTCATGAGTTATGGCCAGCCCACTAAAGTCCTATGCTGTGTTTATGGCATTGTCCCCTTGTGATGTGCTGAATATTTATATCAAGTCTCTTTGAGCACATGGGGAAGGTATTTTTATTTCTCTTAGTATAGATGGAATTCTTTCTATGCCATGGTTAGGATTTTTAGTGTTATTTAACGCGTTGTATATTTTGGGATATACTCTGTGTATTTTTGTACATGTTTTTTTTTGGACTTTTTCCTTTGTTTCAATTTACCATTTCCGGGTAACCAATATTTCACAACTTTGGCCTGCCCGACCTAGGGATGGCAATGGGGCGGGTTTCCGCCCCGCCCCGTCCGGCCCCGCTCCTAATAGGTAGGGTATGGGAGGGGCTTAATAGGGTTAGGGGCGGGTATGGGGGAGATTTTCAAAACCCGAGCCGGGTTCGGGTCGGGGTAGGGTCAAAAAACCCGAACCCGCCCCGAATATACTTGTATTTATATTTTTACCCCTCAATAATTATGTGTATTACCATTTTAAAAATTTTTTTGCACTATTGTGGAACTAATTGGGTAAGTTAAAAAAACTACACTATTAGGGAAAAAATGCATTAAAAAAATTATTTTTTCAATTTGTGTACCAAAAAACAAAAAAAACAAAAAAAAAATCATAATCGGGGCGGGGACGGGGAGAGACACTATGCGGGGCGGGGCGGGGCGGGGGCGGGGGCGGGAGGAGGGTTTACTGAAGCGGGGCGGGACGGGATATGGGGGCCCCGTCCCATACCCGCCCCGTTGCCATCTCTAGCCCGACCCATTTTATAATTTGAATGAATGTCAACCAACTGGTGCAAAGGGCATCGCCATTCAAACTATGGTGGGCCATGCTACAATGATGGCCATTTCAATCAATTCTGGCAACCCATTTTGTGACTTGGCCATCACGACCCATTTCGTTGGACTAGTATTCAGGCTACATGTATTTAAAACAAGGGTGTGATTTGGGGTGTGATTTAGAATGTGTGTGTAGCATTTCTCTTTCTAAATGAGAAATGCTACACACACATTTCAAACCACACCCCAAACCACACCCCTTGCTTTAAATGCATGTACCTTGTGCTGTTTGAATTTTCACACTTTTCTGTGCACCACTTACACAGCACAGGGTACATGTATTTAAAGCAAGGGTGTGGTTTGGGGTGTGATTTAGAATGTGTGTGTAGCATTTCTCTTTCTAAATTATTTCGATTCATCTTTAACTTGTACGTTTTAATATTATTATATTTTCTCTTCTATTTTCGCAATCGCTAGTTAAAAGTTAGATTCTCAAAATGTAACATTCACACAAGTAATTTTAGAGAATTTATTTTGCAAGTTTGGATTCATCGTACAAGGCTCTATTTGACATGTATGCTCTAATTTTAAAAATATAGCAAATAGTATTCAAATAAGGAAATCACAACTAAAACTCGTAATAAAATAATGAGATTGATAATATACTAGCAATTTTTTTAGATTATTGTACCGGTGGTTTGAAATGTCAAAGCTTTTTTTTTTTTTAACAACTAATTTTTATAAAATGGTCAAATAGGCAACCAAAGCACCCAAATGTCAAGGCTTAAAACGTACAATTAAAATCAACATCTCTTAGATTTCTTTCACGACACCTACTAGCACAGCAAAATGGGAATATATATATATATATATATAATTTTAATCATTGTTAAATAATTCTGTATTAATTTCAACGTCTATTTATTATTTTTTTACTTTCAATTTTTTTTTATATTAATACTGCAGTAATTGAAGTGTCTTTCCATTGTATTTTACTTTTCTTAAATGCTTTTAGGTATTCAAGTGTTTTTTTTTTTTTAATAATTTCTTAATTATTGTCATTTTTTCAATTTCTTAAACTTTTTCATGGGTTTCACTGATGTAGTATTGGAAGGATATCAATAATTTAAAACGGATAGTAAGTTATTAATTTAGGAATCAAGACACGATGAATCGCACTTTCAATAAATTGCGAGTGCAAAATGCACTTATAGTAAATAGTCCCCAAATAGAGTGGACCTATGTTCACTCGTGTCACGCCTCGGAGTAATCAATATAGTAAAAATTTAAACATTTTCTCTTTTGGGTCCGTAGGTCCGTGGCAAGTTGAATATCTCATGATTATCCACAATAATATAGAACCGATAACATGAATAACAAGCAGCGGTAATAAATAGGATGGTCTAGGCATACTTATATATTAAACATCAGAGTCTTAAATATCATTATATAGAACCAGGAAAAGAAAAGAGAATAATATCTTGGACATAAGCCCTATAACATAATATTAATAAACCGGCATCTAGTGTCTCAACATCGCTCACAGTGATATAAACTAATAGTCTTCGGCTCCCGCTAGCTAACTCGTGAAGTCGTAGCTTTCCTCAGCTAACTCCTCGTCCGGGTACTCTGCTTCTATAAGATCTAGATGTTTGATTGTCCATGATATAAAAGTCGTCAACTTTACTACAAGTTGAGTAAGTAAACCGACTACACTTGAACACTCACAAAATAATTGTTAATCTGTTAATAAGTAGAATGTTCTCTTTTTATATTTTAGAAAACCTCATCATTAGATCTTGCTATTCTCGGTCTTGACGTACTACGTTAGTCTGGAGACTTTAACGACAATACTCGAACTTGGACACTCGATTGACGCTAACCGACTGAGCTCTTTGGACTATTGGTCCAATCAATACTGACTCGACAATATGCGTCGAACCAACTGTTCAATCTTTCACAAACTCGACATACCTTGGATCATTGATCCAATCCTTACGGACTTAACTCTTTGCATGCAATCCGGCATAAAATGTCGTTGGGCCTGAAACATCGTCGCCTTACGGCCGTTAGGTTACCTTTCATCTATGCCCAACTTGGCCTTTTAATTATGCCCAACTTGGCCTTTGGTAACCCCATCTTATTCCATTCAGCCCTGGGAACATCGTCGCCTTACATTCGTTAGGTTACCGTTTAACTATGCCCAACTTGGTCTTAGGTAACCCCATCTTGTCCCGACAGACTTAACTAACTCACCCACACTGCCCAAATGGCCAAGTATCCTTTTATGATAGTACCGACGAGGTACTACCACATCACTTGCCCAACTTGGCCTTTTATCTGACATCCATGCCTGACTTGGCCTTTAGTAATACACGCTTGACAGCACGGTACTCTTACTCTTTTACGAGCGAAACACAAGAACAAGAACGACGGACACGATCATCTCATTAACAACTTTCATTATATCCATATTGTTATTGACCTCGTGATCAGAGTTATCGCAGCTTACATAGCCATAACTAACGCGCGTGGTACAAGTCGTTAATGAGCATTATACTGGGATATCATATTCTCTACTTATCACGTTATCATTATCGAAGCTTACGTACCTTGCATGTATAAGCCTTACCAATTCAATTCCTTATTAACTCACTATAGAAAACATGTTCATACCAAAATCATTAGGTTTGAGCGCTCGGGTGAGCTCGATCGCTCGTCTTTGAAAATTCCAGGATTCGTTCTTATTTACATTATATAAGATATACATTTAGAAAGTACTACACACTGAGCATAAAGTACAGCTTCATTCAACCACATGCAAACATGATTGACAAGTATAGCTCAAAGTATAACTAACTCAGCTCATAGTACCATCGTACATAGCATGGATCCTCATAAAACTAACATGAAACACAGTAATCTTTTAAATACTGCTAAGCTCAAGCGCTTAGGCTTCTTGAGCGCTCAGGTCTGGCCTAGCCTGTTCGTTGGGCTCGATCACTCGCGCTTGATCTGAGTGCTCGGGATTAGCTATTTCTCAGCAGTTTGGTCATTTCATAACAGAATTTCGCTTTAACTTCAATACATGTGACATACAAGCTATAAACCCATCAATTAACTTCAGAAACACATATTAAGAGTGAGTATGCGTACTCACTATGATCTAGATGATCTAGATGATGTCAAGTATGATGAATGTGATGAATATGTGCAATGATCTTCAAGAACTCCACATGTAAGTCCAAATGATGGTTTAATCAGCCCAATTCCTCCTTGATTCTTCTTGATACTCACTTCCAGCATCTCATGGTGTTCAAGAGTGTGTGTAGATGTTGATTAATTGGACATGCAAGTGTGTTTTGTATATGAAGTGTGTATGGATGTATGTGTGTGTGTGTGCATAAGCTCAATAATCTCCCTCTCAACTCTCTGTCTGTATAACAGGTTTTCTAAACGTAATAAATGCAGGGAACACTGGGTATATATTGAGTTTTCCAAGCCTAGGGGCAAAAATAGTCTTTTAATATGTTTTTAGCTCGAGCACTCACATTTTTTAGCGCTCCCATCTCGAACGCTCGGGGCGCCTGCTGCAGCTATCCTTTTATTGTTTTAAGAGTATGAAGGTTAAGGAATAATCATGCATATTAACGATCATCAAAACTCATTCATGAACAATCGCATCTTATATATACGGATACGAAAATGTAGGAATACATTCATTTATAGATAAAAACAGGTAAATGGCCCGGTGTTACATCTCTCCACCAACCAACAAAAGATTTCGTCCCCAAAATTTGAGCTAAGACTCACTAAACAACTCTGGGTACTTTTCTCGCATAATAGACTCCATCTCCCAAGAAGCTTCATGTTTGACATGATGCTTTTATTGAACTTTCACTAGTGGGATCTCCTTATTCCTCAGTTTCTTGATCTCCCTTCCCAAAATCTGTACTGGTCTCTCGGTGTACGACACTCGACTATCCTCTTCCATATCTTTGAAGTCAATCTTGTGCATCGATTCATGCACGTACTTCCTTAGCATGCTGACATGAAACACGTTATGAACTCTAGACATCTTCGGCAGCAGTACTAATCTGTAGGTGACCTTACCTACACGCTCCAGAATCTCGAAGGTCCAATATAGTGCAGCGAAAGCTTTCCCCTTTTCTGTCCAAATCTTACCATTCCTCTTACCGGAGAAACTTTCAACAAGACGTGATCTCCTACGCAGAATTCTAGGTCCTAACTGTGCTTGTCCGTATAGCTCTTATGTCTTCTCTAGGTTGCCTTCATCCTTTTTCTCACTATTTCGATCTTCTCGTTCATTTCACAAACCATATCCGATCTCAAAAGCTTTTCTTCTCTGGCTTCTACCCAAGAAAGGGGTGAACGACACAGTCTTTTGTACAATGCCTCAAATGGTGCCATTCCAATGCTCGAATGATAACTACTATTGTAGGCGAACTCGATGAGCGGCATATGCGTCTCCCAACTACTTTCAAAGTCGATCACACATGCACGCAGTACATCTTCCAATACTTGGTTAGTCCTTTCTATTTGTCCATCAGTCTGGGGATGGAAAGTAAAACTCAACTTCAGCGAAGTCCTCATGGCTGCTTACAAACTTTCCTAGAATCCGACGGTAAAATGTGAATCTCGATCTAAAATAATTGAAACGGGCACTCTGTGCAGTCGAACAATCTGTTGCAGGTACAGTCGTCTCATCTTCTCGATTGGATACATCATATTGTACGCAATGAAGTGCGCTGACTTTGTGAGTCGATCCACGATTACCCAAATCCTGTCATGGTTTTGTTGCAACCTTGGTAATCCCACGACAAAGTCCATAGAGATGTGCTCCCACTGGCAACGGTTGCAAAAGTCCTGACGGCTTTTGATGCTCTGCTTAACTTGCTAACAAGTAAAACACTTTGAAACGTGCTTCGCAAC
Source organism: Hydrangea macrophylla (assembly GCA_033977485.1). NCBI lineage: Eukaryota > Viridiplantae > Streptophyta > Magnoliopsida > Cornales > Hydrangeaceae > Hydrangea > Hydrangea macrophylla. The sequence goes on from CM066989.1 coordinate 35,268,896, forward strand.
GTCTCTCTTCATTCATTCCCACCAAAACTCGTTTTTAGATACCTGTACATCTTTGTATTACCCAGGTGAACTATTAATCTTGATCTATATGCTTCGTTCATCACTTCTTCTCGTAGTCCATCGTTCTTGGGCACATAAAGTCGGTCTCGACATCTGAGACATCCGTCTTATCCAATTTTCCATTCCTCCGGATCCTTTGCTACTGCTTTTTCAAACCATTGTTGCAGTCCTTCATTCGTCTTTTGAACATTAATAATGTGGCTGATAAGAGTTTGTTCGATAACAAGGCATCCAATATGCTTTCCTTCTTCTGAACCCGCGGCTTGAATATCAAATTCTGCTAATACTTGCCACACCCTAATCATCAAAGAAGTGTTTACTATGTGGTTTCCTGCTCAAAGCATCCGTGACTACATTTGCTTTACCGGGGTGGTATTACAAAGTGAAGTCGTAGTCTTTAAGTAATTTCATCCAGCGTCACTGCCTCATATTCAGCTCCTTTTGAGAGAATAGGTACTTGAGGCTCTTATGATCAAAGAATAGGTCGAACTTCTCTCTGAACAGATAATGCCTCCAAATCTTGAGAGCAAAAACAATCGCTGCAAGCTCCAAATCATGTGTTAGGTAATTCACCTCATGCGGTTTTAGTTGTCGCGATCCATAAGCGATTACCTTACCTCCCTGCATGAGCACGCATCTGAGTCCTTGATATGAAGCATCGCTATAGATTGTAAATCTTTCTCCACTAGTTAGTATTGTAAGCACTGGCGCTGAAGTTAACCTTTCCTTTAACTCTTGAAAGGTGCATTCATGCTTACTTAGCCATTCATACTTAGAATCCTTCTTGGTCAAGCTAGTCAATGGTGCGGCTATCTTCGAGAATCCTTCCACAAATCTCTTGTAGTAACCTGCCAATCCAAGGAAACTCCTTACTTCCGAGGCATTAGACTGCCTGGTCCAATTAAGGACGACGTCAGTCTTAAACAAGTCTATTGAAATTCCTTTTGAAGAAACTACGTGACTGTGGACACACGGCCTCCTAGAGCCCACCCCCGATGCAGTCTTTCCTGGGGTTTTGGAATTAATTTTCCATTTGTTTTAAAATTGATTTGAAGAAAATAAGAAAGTCTGTGAAAACAGATACAGAGTCACCACTTGGTCTTTAAGGAACCAAGAAACCTAATTTTGACTCACCCAAATGGATAAAGGGCACCGGCCTTTCATAACTAAAGAGCTTGGCTCGGGGTTTTAGTACAAGAGAGAAATGAGCCTTTGACACGACTAAAACACCCTCAACTCGTCCCATCTCTTCACGGACCTTAATTCGCATCCAAATAATCATATTATATAATGTTCGGTTCGACAGTTAATATTTATTATAGGTATATTACATTGCATAAGAATCTTGAAATGGAAGATCAAAAGAAAAGATATCATTCATAAGATCTAAGCCAAATATCACACAATGCAAAAGTGAAAGATCACACAAACGAACCTAGGAAAAATCGTCTAATCACATATCAAGTAATTGAGTTTTTTCTAATCTAAAGGGGACATGGATTGTTCTTGAAACAAATAATCAAAGGAATCAAAATATGCTTAGCAAACTAGTATAATTCATGTTAATTCTTGAAAAAGAAGACTTCTCAATCCCCAGGACGGATGAGAAAGGAAGATTTGATCGAGGGGGAGCATGAACGTGTGATTAAGTTCATTCCTTACAATCTTCTTAGATTAGGAGTCACAAAATTTCCAAATCTTTGCATGGATGCAATGTATGATCCTAGAATGTGCAGATGTTGTAGTGTGTTTTGTGTTCATGAATTTTCTAAAGTGCCTTGGAAGTCTAAATATGCATGAATGAATGAAGAATGTCATTATAGGATATGTACAAATGTAGTATGAACTAAATCCTAAGACATGAGTTAATTTGGAATGCACATAAACATCTAAACAAAGAGTTAAAGTCAAAACATGCTTGCTGTGAATAGTGGACAGAACAGTGAACTGATTTAGTAAAAATGGAAAGTGAGCTTGGAAATGTTTTTAGTTCATGATATTTTATAGCGATCATCCTTATTGTGTCTAAAACACATATCGAAAAGCCAAATCACTATTGAAGTTACAGATTGAGAGAAATCATATAAACAAAAGAGGTTGCTCAGAAACAGAATCCGTACTATCGACTGAAATCTAGAAAACTATTAGAAAATGAAAACAAATATTTGGAGACCCATATTATACAGAAAGTTCCCTAAGACACTGAATTTCAAGTAAAAATTAATTTGGGACCACTTGTTTTGGAAAAGTTTTCTGGAAAACAAGTTGAAAGTCAAGCAAAGCTGCTGTAACAGAAGAACAGAATGTTTGGAAGGAATGTTTGGGTCAAAATGGAAACCTTCCAAGTGTTTTTAAATCAAATCAAAAATCAAGGGTGTTCTTTAATAAGTTAGGAAGACTTTTCTAGTGGTCTTGTAATCATCCTTTGAGTATTGAACTCAGAATGTCATTTAAAGTTGGATAACTCATTGTTTTGAAGGTTTTTAGAAAACAAGGTTTATTTCTTGGAATCCAAATGTTGGGGTCTTAGAGGGGTTTTGAAAGTATATTTCCAGCACTCAAAGAAGATTATAATCACTTAGGAAACCAACATCAAACTCATCATCAAGAACTCCCAAAATTACTTGCACAAACATGGTTTTGTTTGAGAATATGACTTTAAGAATATATATATGTATATATGTGAATGTATTGAAGTTAGAATCATCATCCATTAAACATGTCTTTGAGGTCAAGAGCTACTATCCATAAGGATTCACTCTCCTCAAGCAACATATCATCTAGATGATGATGAACTAGTAAGTATTCAAAGAAAAATAAAAAAGAAATGAGGTAAGAAGAGATGAACACATATAAACAAGCAAGCAAATAGCAATCAATAGATGATGATCAATGTGATTTTGGACTTGTAGCTTGGTGTTTCACTCATATATAGTGACTTAACACATGAAAGTAGCTTCCTAACTCATAAATGCTCACAAAAATGGTGGTTGGGTATATTGAATGTGAAGTAAAGAGGAGTAATGAAGTAAAAACAAGGTTGGAAACTCACTTTCTTATTGAAAATCAAAGGAGGAAGCTTTCTTTCTCTCTATTCTAACCTCATCTCTAATATTTTCTCTCTACAACTTCTCTAAACTTGCATTTTCCACCCCCAAAATGAGGAGTCAAGAGGGATTTATATAGGCCAATTTGGGTTGGGGGGGGGGGGGGGGAGGGAAGGGGTGGGAGTTTGTGATTTAAAAAGTGCTCCCATTGGTCCCAAACATCTGTGAACATAAAACTACATCGTTTTGGTTTTCAATTATTCAATTTGGGGCACAAAACAAAATCACAAAAAATGAACTTCTGGGGGAGAATGCCACGACGATAATGGGCCAGTGCCACGGTGGCACTGCTCCTCAGGCGCCCTAAGGTTTCGGTATTCACAAAAAGGCTATATTTCGTCCGAAATTCACAAAAAATGCATACGAACTCCAAAATGAGCTTGTGATATATAATTGGAAAGGTAATGGAGTGTACTTTTCATAAAAAAATAGTTCAGAGATAGGTCACTTTAAAAAGTTTTACGGTTTTCGCAATAAAAGCCGATTTGATCGCCTTTTTTAACCTTTAGAAATTCATAATAAATCTATTTTAAATCCAGAAATTATGTGCGATATACCGTTTGAAAGTTATTGATGTTTAGTATCCATAAAAAATATTTGAAAAATGATATGGTGCTCCGGTCTCCGAGTCAAGTTTTAGGTCAAACTGGTCAGATCAGGGAACTCCAGGAAGTTCTGGGAACCTCTGGGAGCTCCCAAGAGCTAACGTTTTCGTCTGATTGGATTTTAAAACTCATTTTAGTATTTTCACATGATCTAGGATGATCTCAGAACTTTCAGGTGATTCGGATGATTTTGGTCAAACCCTGATCAAACTTGGTCAAACCTTGGTCAAACCGGTCAATGGGGACTTTCCGAGAACTTCCAAGACTTTCAAAGGTTTTTGGGAGCTGAAGATTTCATCTGATTTTGCTTTAAAACTCATTTTATTACATTATTATGACGTAGCATGCTTCTAGAACTTTTGGTCCAAATCTGGGAGTGTTTGGGTTTTTAGGGGCATTTTGGTCAATTATACCATTTTTTGAGCATTTTGAGAGATAGAGCTAACTTCCAGGAGTCCTTTCTGAGTCTTTTAGATCATTTTGAACCACCAAGATATGGGTCTCCTAAATCTGATAGCCGATGAAATGGGGTGTCTACAGTTTGCCCCTCTTTGGCATGAACTTGCGAGGTAACGCATGTCGCAAGCGAGTGCCAAAGCTTTGAAAAGATAGGTGTTTTTGGAGGCTGTAAATTTAGGACAAAAAGCGTTGCAAAGATGCAAGAATGAAAAACATGATGTTGAAGCCGGTGTTGGTCGCACTCTTCGTGAGCTACCTATGTATCCCAAGGGAATCAAACTAGGACATAGTTCGGGGTACAAAGGAACAAATCACACATGCACAACAAGATAAGTGGATGTTATGCTATGAGGATGATATACAATGCATGGATGTGATATGAATTGTGTCTTGAGTCTTATCATGTTTGGAGTTCTGAGTATGAGCTGGTACTGTGGGGTGTGTGCCACTCTAAGTGGACTTATGTCGTGCTAGTATTTCCAATGTAGTGGCCGACTTAGATAACTACGCCAAGGCGTTGACGACTCTGGGTCTCGAGGAAAACATAATTTTGGGAAGTATGCTTCGTAAGGATGCAGGGTCCTAGAGGAATCGGAGATGGTGTGTAGAAGACTAACAGACGGACATGGAAGCCTAAGATGGTAATTGACGGATACGGTGGCCCAAGATGACCAATCGGTGATGGTCCTTAAAAAATCTGATAAGTGAGGGAGCTCGCAATAACTGATAGGTGAGGAAGCTCACAACGATCGATAGGCAATAAAGGTAATCGATAGTAGTTTGGTTGTGAATAGACAATACTTGTCCTGGGAGCTAGGATCTCTAGACCGATGTTTAAATCATCGACCAATTCTTGTGAATGATCCATCCAAAAAGCTAGTCCAAGCTTCTGGGAGCCTTCATTTTCTTCTGCTGGGATGGTAGGGGATTTTCTGAGAATCTCTCTTAATTCTTGACCGAGAACCAGGATCCACCTCTGAATCTCTCACGTTGATTAAATCTTGCTGACCAAGAACCAGGACCCATCTCTAAATCTCTCATGGTTGATCAAATCTTGTTGACCAAGAGCCAAGACCCATCTCTTATCTCTCACGGTTGATCAAATCGGGTTGACCAAGAACCAGGACCCATCTCTGAATCTTTCATGGTTGATCTAGCTCAATCCAGAAGAGTCGGTTAGGGCTATAGGGAGTCGATTCGTCTATTGGGGATAATTTGGATTCACTGAGAATCTCTCTTAACTATTTCTCTTGACCAGGAACCAGAATTCAAGTCCGAATCTCTCACAGTTGACCAAACTTTGCAATGGTTGGTTTAAAATGCTTATTCGGGCCTCCGGGAGCCGTTCTCTTTCTGTACTATCTACTAGGGATAAATTGAATCTCTTGGTGATGAAATGATTTTGTCAGGGGTAAAACCTTGTCAATTTTGACTAAAATGGACCACTAGGGCTAATCAGGGTCAGAAATAGGCTAAAATAAGCCAAAACAGGGTAAACTAAGGCAAAATGGGGCCCAGGGAGAGTAGTGCTGGACTCCATTATTTTATATCTTGAGTTTTTGAGTATTTTGAGCTCATTCTTGGCCATTTGGGGTGCTTTTGGAGCTTGTGCATGCTCAGGTGAGCAATCTTTTCCCATAATTGGAATTTTGATTTTATTTTTCTCTAAATTTCAAGAAGAAAGTTTGGTTCCAACTTTTATTTTCTTTGTAGATCCATGGCTTCAAGCTTGAGGAGGCTCTTTGAGAAGGTCAAAGAACGAGTGAGGGTCGAGAGCCAACCCTCAGAGGTGATTTTATGAGACCCCTAATGTCATCTTTCGACCGCGATTCTAGGGAGTCAGGTATGTAAAACTTTCGGTAGTCAAGGACTATTTTTGTGCATTGTGCTAGTTTTTTGAATTGTAGTGTGCACCTAGAGGTCGTTAAAAGTTCATTTTGTGCTCATTTTTTGATTTGTGAAGGTAGACTTTGGTTTGTGAATAGTGATTTTGTGCCTATTTTTGCTATTTTTAGTTTAATCAAGTGTCGGAGGTGACCTTGAAGGGCCACGGTAGTCGTGCTCATGTTTTTTTGTGGTATACCTAGTGGTCGCCTGCCGTTTGGCAAATGTTTGACGAGGCGTGGTTTGGTAGCTTCGTCTGCCTGCTTTCGAAGAGTACAAATGACCTGGAGCACTTTTACACTCTGGCTTAGAGATGGTGGGACATCACCAATACTTTTCATCTTCTATTTGGAAAAATGATGATGACGCCCTTCGACTTTTCCATGATTACCGGCTTGAGAGTTGGCAGAAAGTGCCTGATCTTGGACTACTTTTACGAGATTGATCCTAAGACCATTAAGACGCTAATTGGGGCTGTTCCTCTGAATCTAGAGGGGCATCAGTTCGCTTGTGGCTGGCTTAAACGGGCCTACAGAAAGGGGAGGCAAAATATCAATGACCGGCAACTGTTACAGGTCTTCCTTCTGTATGTCCTCGGTTGTTCAATCTTTGCGACGCGGAATGACCGGGTGAGTCTGAAGCTTCTCTCCTGTTTGTCGACTATCAATGTGATTCCTTCTTGGTGTCATTCTGGCTCATCTTTATAAGCACATGGGTGAGGTTTCTTGAGGCGACATCAAATGGATCGGAGGGTCTTGGTGAGCTTGGGAGGTATATACTGCAACCTCTTTTATCTTTTGATTTCCTTACTTCTGTTTCCTGATCTTTGCTTTCTCTGTGCAGCTCTAGAGCTTCGAGTACCTGAAGATGTTGGCTTCTTCCCCTGTTAATGGCAGGCGAGGATGAGGATGGTATGGCTCCTGTACCTTTATTTCCTCGGGGCTTGAGATGGCAAAGGGTTATTGTTCGGGTCAAATCAAATTATCCTTTTGAGGAACTTCTTATCTGAGTTGAGCGTTTCTAGTGTTGAGTAGACAACTTGGGATGGCGTTTCCTAAGCTGGTCCTGAGGAGATTCAGGCAGTTAGGCCTCTTACTTCTCGCCCATTTCTGATGGAGAGTACCAATGGCAAGCAATGGTATCTTGGTGAGCGAGTGTCTCGGCAAGTGATTGGTGGCCCGAGGTACTGCATTCCTCATAATCCTACCATGATGGATGTCGATGACCTTTCGAGTGTTGTTATGTAGTCGGCTTTGGCTGGCACTGATGCTTGGGATCATTTCCGCTCTGAGGCTGGCTTTGAGGCTTACCGTGGCCGCTTTTTGATGCCCAACTTTCCACTCCTGGATGTGAGTTTTTTACATTTGTCTCTATTCGTTGCTTATGTTTTGACTCATCTTTTCCCTAATTTGTTTTGTGCCTACAGTTTTACGGGATGCATAAGAGATAGGTTTCTCCAGCTTCTGATCATATCCCTCCTTGGGACTGGACCATCAATGTCTTAGGTGCCGATGGTTCCCCCTAGGTTATGGAGGTGCCACGAGTCACGTGCGGGTATCCCATCTAGCTATCCCTCCTTGGGACTGGACCATCAATTTTGTGCTTCTTAAGGTGGTGAGGTTCTAACCCTAGATTTTACTTTTGACAGATGGATGGTATGCGACAGTTCACCACCAATCAAATGGTGTCCTTGGTAAGTTTTTGACTCGACTCCATTTTTGCACTTTTATTGGCTCATGGCTGACTGTTTTCATTTAATTTGTGTGCTGTGTTGCAGAGGTGGTGCTGGCTCGTCGAGGTCCAGGCAATGGTTCAGGGGCAGTAGGAGACCTTTGCTGATTTATACTCCGGGCAGCCTAGTAGAAAATGAAGAAGGGGAGGACTGAAGCCTCCTAAGCGGGGACTTTTATTTTGTCTCCATTTTGTGTTTTCGATTGGGTTGTATCAGTATATTTTGTGAATGGTGGATGATGTGCAGGATGGTTTTTCAGCTTTGATAGGATATTATGATGTTTTTACCTTTAGGGTCGGGTACCTTCTGACTTGGAGGCGTAGTTATGTGCTTGTTTTAGTTGGTGATCGTGTGACAATATACATGTGCACTGTGATTCTGTGATTGTTGATGTTACTGTGATGAGCAGCCTTTGATAGTGAGTGTGTTTATCTTGCAGGTGTGATAGTCCTTGAAACAGGGAGGTACTGCCAAAATTTTGAAATTTGCTAGAATTACGACAAAAATATGGCATTGTATACGATCCCGCTCAACCCATGGCTTGGCTGAACATTACAGATGGTGTGGAACGGATCAACCTCTTTAGTTATGGCTTGACTGAGCTGTTCTCTCTCTGCCAATTGGCTCTGAATACCGAGTTCATGCGTGCTGCTATTACTCACTAGGATCTGATAAATTATGTTTTCAACTTCAATGGCCTGGAGATATATACCATGTTTGAAGATTTTTGTGCTACCCTTGGCTTTGATCCAGACTCAGACTTGATTCTTCCTTTTGCTGATACCCCCAGTCCTACTCGCGGCTTGGCTAAATACCTTGCCTGCTCAACTGCTGTCTTTCGCCGACTGATTCAGGTTGAAGTTCTTGATATTGCATCCATCATTGCCCGTTACACTAATCTTGGAAATACCAGCGTATATGATGCTACTTGCGGGGCCGCTTTGATTCTGTGCATTACTTCACATTTCCTGTTCTCGAGTACTTCCAATGCTTTGGTGCATATATGCCTTGGATTGAAATTGGATAGGAACCCCATGGCTATAATTCTAGCTGAAACCCTGAATGGTTTGGACTATGTTTTTAATTAAGGAACCCTTCTGCTTTCTGGGGCATCTTTGGTGTTACAGGCTTGGCTATATGAGCGCCTTCAGTTGTGGACGGGCCGTGTGCCGCAGGTTTACTTTCACAGGGCTGTGCTCCATTCTCAGTATACTTTTACTGACTGGGTTCGCATGATGGGTACTCTATCTAAGGCAGACATTTGCTGGATTATGGAGCGTTGGGGCCTTGATGATGTGACCACAAGCCTTGGGGATCATCAGAAGTATGGTTGATGGGTTTGAGGGAGACTACCTTATACAATCCTCATCGGTTGGCCAGACAATACAGGCAGATTCAAGATGTCTCCCAGGGATTCACTGAGAGGCTCTTTACTTCTAGAGTCAGAGCTGTCACTATTGCTACTTTCATCCATGGCTGGACCTACCGAGTAAAGGCCTATTTCTGAAGACCTTTGAAGAAATAAAAGATACAAAAAAATGAACTCAACCAATTCTGCTTCTTCCTCCAAGTGTCTTTGATAATTGTGATCGCTTTTGGGAGATTTTTATCTTTTCAACCATTCCTGCTTATAGAATATTTGAAGTTTGTTTATCGGCGAATCTCGGTTACTTTGAGAACCTTGTTTCATGCATCTTTTTGCTTGCAGAAAATATTTCAATTAGATGTTGTTTTTGCTACTTGCTTGGGTAATGTTTGGGTGATTAGAGGCAAATGAGGCGGGTAGCTGAAGTTTACCCCTAGTTTGGGAAACGGGTGATTGTGAGGCAAACAAGGTTGATGACCGAAGTTTGCCTCCAATTTGGGAGAGGTTTAGGCAAACGAGGTAGGTGGCCGAAGTTTGCCCCTAGTGTGAAGGGTGGTTTTTGGGTTATGGTAAGGACCGCGACTTTATATCTATCAGATGCTTATAACTTTTTCCTAGGCACTGGTGAGGCGAGCTAGCAATCTATTTTCTCTCTTTTGCTGTTGCTCACTTTGGATTTAGCTCTAATTTTTCCCTAGGCGTCCTTTCGGATTTTTGACCTAGCGAGCCATCCTTCTTTTCTCTTTGCAAATCTGCCTACGTACCCCCAACCAGGGATCAGGTCCAACGTAGTTCGGGACAAGGCTTTGAAAGAAGGGGTGACAATTATGATGATGTCGACCAAGCCAATGCGGTTGCCTACATATCCTCGAATGGGAATCAGGTCGAGTGTAGTTCAAAGTGAGGCCAAAAAGAAAAGGGGTTATTATTATTATTTTAGGTGGGTGGGACGACCGAACCAAGGAGGTTGCCTACGTATCCTCGAATGGGAATCAGGTCGAGTGTAGTTCAAGGCGAGGCTTTGGAAGAAGGGGTAAAAGTCAAGCATGGTACTTTTTGAGGCAATCCAGGTTGATTGGTTCTTTGAATTCGACACCGTTGAGGTCCATGAGGTAGGTCGCTCCTCCGGAAAGGATGGTTTTGACGATGTAAGGTCCAATCCATTTGGGTTTGAACTTTTCATGTGGATCGATGATTGGGGCTCGCAGCTCTTTAAGGACAAGATCACCTTTGACAATTTTCTCGGACGAACCTTCCTGTTAAAGGCGCGGGCTATCCTCTTTTGATAAATTTGGACATGGTCGACCGCCTGAAGGCACTTTTTATCTATGAGTGCTAATTATTCATATCTTTCCCTTAACCAATCTGAATCTGAGATTTCGCATTCAGTCATCACCCGCAGGGATGGTAATTCTATCTCGATCGAGAGTACTGCTTCCATCCCATACACCAGTGAGTAAGGAGTCGCTACTGTAGACGTCCTTGTCAATGTTTTGTATCCCCAAAGAGCAAATGGTAGCTTCTCATGCCAATCTTTGTAAGTATCGCCTGATTTCTGTAGTATGGTCTTGACATTCTTATTTGCGGCTTCGATTGCCCCGTTGGTTTGCAGCCTATGTGGTGATGACTTATGATAAGTGATTTTGTATTCCTCAAATAGATCTCTAACTTCTGCTTTGAAATGACTTCTGTTGTCCGAAATAATCTCATAGGGGGATTCTATTATGACAGATGAGGTTATTCTTGATGAATTTGGCCACTTCATTGGCCCCTATAGCTTCTACCCATTTTGTGAAGTAGTCGATGGCTACCAGGATGTATCGATTCGCATTCATTGACAGATGAGGTTATTCTTGATGAATTTGGCCACTTCATTGGCCCCTATAGCTTCTACCCATTTTGTGAAGTAGTCGATGGCTACCAGGATGTATCGATTCGCATTCGAGGCTTTTGGAACAATTTTGCCAATGATATCAATTCCCCAGGTTGAGAATGGGCATGGAGAGGCCATACTATAGAGTATGGACGGCAGTACGTGCATCATGTTCGCATGGATCTGGCACTTGTGGCACCTTCTCACGTATTCACAACAATCTTTCTCCAATGTTGTCCAGTAATACCCCTGCCTTACGATCTTCTTAGCCAACATATGACCATTCATGTGTGGACCACACACTCCTTCATGTATTTTTTCCATCATTCTTCTGTCATTCCTTTCGAAAAAGCAAGTCAGGTTATGACCGTTATACCCTTTCTTCAGTAATTTTCTTCCGCAGATGATGAACTGCACAGCGAACCTTCGATTTGCTCTTTTGTCTTTCTCAGAAGACTCTTGGGGATACATTCCCTTTTCTATAAAGTCCCATATATCTTGGCACCACGGCATTTTCTTTTCTTCTTCTTTGATTGCGGCGATCATGCTGAGTGGTGGCTCGTATCTTTGCTCAATTACTAGGGGCACAATCTTGACCCCTACAGGGATTTTGATCATGGAGGCCAAGGTAGCCAATGAATCTGCTAATTGATTCCCCTCCCTGGGTAAGTAGAAGAATGCTACACTCTTGAATTGTCACTTGAGCTTGTCGAGATGATCATGATGGGGCTTCAACCTTTCTTCTTTCACCTTCTATTCTTCTTGACCTATGATACAATGAGGTTTGAATCTCTAAAGACATTCAATTTCTGAACCATCAATTCTATGGCTTCTTCCATCCCCAAAATGCATGCCTCGTATTCAGTGGTATTGTTTGGTGGAGTTATAATTGAGCTTGACTGCCAGTGGGGTATGGTCCCCTTTGGTGACACCAGAATCATCCCTACTCCGTAGCCTTTCATATTGGCTGCCCCATCGAAGTACAACTTCCACTGCTCTTCTTTAACTTCCATGATGTTCTCGTCTGGGAATGGGAAGTCTCCATTTTCCTCAGGATCAATTGCGTGTTCAGCAAGATGCTTAGCTAAAGTTCTCCCTTTTACTGACTTGCTTGTTACATACTTGATATTGAATTCAGATAGTAGAAGTAACCAACGGGATATGCAATCGGTTAGGGCGGATTTTTCAAGGAGGTCCATGCGGGATAGGAGCACAACTGAAAAGGCCAGCATGTAGTGTCTTAATCGGCGAGTGTACCAGACTAGAGCCCAGCATATTGTTTTGAGAGTAGAGTAGTTGAGCTCATACCCAATAATCCTCTTGCTAAGGTAATATATAGCTTTTTTGGAGTAGCTCTCTTCTCCTTCTTGGTCTAGCATGCAACCCATGGTAGTTTTAGAGATGGATAGGTAAAGAATCAAAGGCTTATGAGGGTATGTGGTGAAAGGATAGGTGGATTTGGTGGTAGGCTTTTATTTTGTCTAAGGCGACTTGAAATTGGTCATCCCATTGGAACTTCTCTACTTTTTTCAACAGTCAGAACAAGGGATCATATATGATTGTGAGCTTGGAGATGAACTGGCTGATGAATTGGATTTTCTCGAGAAATCCTCTTACTTCTTTCTCATTCTGCGGCAGTGCCATCTCTAAAATTTCCTTTATCTTAGAGGGGTCTACATCTATTCCCCTTTGTGTGATGAGAAAACCCAGAAGCTTCCCAGTCACTAAAAGTGCACTTCTTCGGATTCAGTCTCATCTTATATTTGCGCAATCTTTCAAAGAATTTCTCCAATGCTACCAAGTGTCTTTCTTTATCCTTGGATTTCACGATCATGTCATCTACGTACACCTATACGTTTTTGTGAATCATGTCATATAGCAGAGTGGTGGCAGCTCTTTGGTAGGTTGCCCCGGCATTCTTGAGCCCAAAAGGCATTACCCTATAACAGTAAGTCCCCTGTGGTGTGGTGAACGTCTTCTTTTCCCTGTCTTCCTGCACCATTAAAATCTGGTTGTACCCTGAGAAACCATCCATAAATGACAACAACTCATGTCCTACGGTGTTATCTACCAAAATGTCAATGTAAGGAAGTGGGAAGTCATCCTTCGGACTGGCCTTATTTAGATCACGAAAATCAACGCACACACGAACTTTTCCATCCTTCTTAGAGATTGGCGCGATGTTTGCTACCCATTCTAGATACCCTGTGACAATGATGAATCAAGCCTTGAACTACTTTTCTACCTCTTCTTTGACCTTGAGTGCCCATTCTGATCTCATGCACCTTAGTTTTTGCTTAACAGGTTTAGAATTGGGGAGACGGGGAATATGATGTTGGACAATGTCAGGGTCGACCCCAGGCATGTCCTTGTAAGACCAAGCAAAAACATCTTTGAATTCTTTTAGCAAACGAAATGGTTTTTCTTTGTCTTCATTATTACGCGTTGAGCCAATTTGCACAATTTGTTGATTATCTTTTTTACCTAGATGAACCGATAAAGTATCTTTTTTACCTAGCAGGTAGTTTTTCAATTAGTTGCTTAAGTTCGATTAGGAGATCCTCGGAGGGATCTATGCATTCACAAGTATTAGACACAGAGGAGTAAGTAGAACCATCTTTCATTTCATTCAGAACAGGTGGAGTGATTACATCATACAGTGGTGGGCCTACGGCGGTCGACTCTGGTACAGACTCAATAATTGGAAGTACAGACTCCAAGGGGATAGGGGATAGGGAGACACAAATAGATGACTCTACAGCCTGGTTGCTCAGACCATCCGCAGTTAGTACAATCTGATCATCTTGGCTCTTGGACCTCTTTCCTTCTTTTTCTTTGGTACTTTCCTCCCACATTTTCTTGATAGCTTCGGTGTCCAAGTACTTCAACCAGTCTTCCTCTGGGGTCTTGACAACTTCTTCCGAATAGAATGGATCTTGATAAGGGGGCCTTTCACAGTCAGCAAAGATTTTAAGGCCAGGATAACTCTTTCCGGTGGTCTGATGGATCCAAGGTTTAGGAAATCCAAATTAGGGGGAGTCATCCCCTTCTTTCATGAACTGACCATTCAAGGTTTTGCGGTGCGGCGGGAGACTCCTTACTCTTTTCTTCCATGAATTTTGCAGCTTGATGTCTTCTCCAGTGGGCTTGTACCCTGGCCCAAAGTTGCCTTGTTGTCCTTCAATGCAAGGGAACTCACGGATCCCTTGTTGACGTTAGTCTAATCCCATTCTAGGGAAATAGTTCATTTTACAGATGATATTGACAACCGTGGAGTGGATCTCAGGGAACCTGCCTTCATCACTAACCATGTGGACTTCCTCCATGAAGAATCCTCCGATTTACCCTTCTTCCAGTTCCAGTATTTGGATTTTGAAGACGGGAGTGTAGCTTGGAAAGGCTTCATTTCCCCAACTATTGCTGAAGATGATTTTTACCTTTTTCTCATGAATGTACTTGATCATTTGGTGCATAGTGGATGATACAACTTTGTTGACATGTGGCCAGGGCCTCCCAATCAATAAATTGAATAAGGCAGGTAGGTATGTCCATGAGACCCTACTTGGATTTGGAGAGAAACAGTCCCCATCACAGTTTTCTTGGTGTTGTCATAAGCCCTCACAGATTGCACAGACGGAGTGATGTCTAGGATATTCACCCCCAAGGTGGTGGCAGTTCTCAGAGCGCAAACATTCAAAGCAGAACCTGTATTGACCAGACAGAACGACACTTACTGCCCCTTGCACCCGATAGTGATATATATATATCTTTATTATGTGCAGATCCTTCCGGCGGCATGTTTTCATTGAACAAAGTAATGATTGGATCAGGGGTGAGTGTGCCTAATAAAGCCACCATATCTTCTGGTGCAACGTCAATGGGGACCTCGATCCCAGCTAAGGCATTTAACACAGCTTGCCTATGCTTGTAGGAAGTTACCATGAGGTCCCACATTGTGAGGTGTGCTTGGATTTTTTTCAACAATTTTATCAATTCATTGTCCTCTTCGATGATCTCTTCCATCTTTCATTTTCCTTATCCTTGGTTGACCCTTTATCAATGGCTTCACTAGCAGGTTGTGGAGGCTAATAATGACAGCCTGACCTAATTAGATGATCAATCTCGGTAGGGGTGGGTCCTTCTATAGTCCCATCTTCTTGGAACCAATCATAATCCATTCCCATAAATGGTTTCTCCAACTCGTTCCAAATGGAGGCATCGCTTTCATTATTGGGATCATACCATTTGAGGTCCACCACCCCTAGATCATGTTCTTCCAGGAAGAACAAATCTTGTTCATCATCTAGCTATTGCTGCCATTCATTATCCTCTCCTTTAATCAGATGAATTCCCATAGAATTCAAGATGTCAATAAGGGGCAACGGTTGTCCTAAGGGGATGATATAGGTGGTAAAGTTGAAGGATATGGGGCCAGATTCAATAAGATTGATGTTTTGGTGGTTTGGTAGGGATTTTGGGTGACATGGGGCTGCTTTGGAAGTGTCTCAATGATATTCTAGTCAATGAGGTCTTGGATATCGTGGCGGAGGCTCATATAATGATTGGTGTTATGGCCAGGGGCTTGATGGTAGGCACAGTGATTGGACATATCACAACTTGGTGGTGGTGGGGTGTTTCGTGGTTGAAGTAGTTGGAGATGGCCTTTCTTGAGGAGCTGGTCTAAGGCTGAGGAGAGGGGGATTTCTAGTTTGGCAAAGTTGTAGGGTGGCTTTTCTGGAATGGACGATTGGAGGAGTTGGCTTGGTTGGGGGATTGGTATGGCCTAAGAGGGCATGCCATGGGTTGGCTGGTAGGGGCATTGACATCTAGGGAATTCCGGGAGTAGCTGGGCCTTTTTGACTGACTTGAAGGCTCTTCTTTTTTAATCTTTCCTTTTCTGATAGCATTTTCAATCCGAGTTCCAACTTCAAACAGCTCCTTGAAGGTAGAGATGGACTGATAAAATAACTTCTCATGGTAAAGTGGTTGCAGATTCTGGATAAGCATTCCCACCTATTCTTTTTCAATTGGCCGATGAGTCATTTGGGCCACTTTATTCCTCTACCTGCTCAAAAATGCAACGAAGGATTCATTGTTATTCTGCCGAGTAGTTTCCAGATCCTGGATGGTGACATCAAGCTCTTGGTTATCGGAGTATGATCAACAAATACCCGAACAATCTCTTTCCATGCCCGAGTTTTGGAAGCTTCCAAAGTAAGGAACCATAACAGTGCAGACTTCGCGAGGGTTTATGGGAACAACATCGTAATGTGCTCATGAGTGCAGCCCATTGATTGGAAGATGATCATGCATAGTTTTACATGGCTTTTCGAATTCCCAGTTCCATCAAAACGATCAATTGCAGGCATCTTGAAGTTTTCTGGCAATTTCAGCCTAACAGGCTCAAAAAAGGCCTTCCAAATCTAGCATGTAATCGTCGACCCCCTTACTCTTTCTCAACATGCTTTCTAGTTTGTCGACTTTATTTATTTTCTGTTAGAATTTCTTCTCATACGCGGGGCGTCGGGACCCCATGAAACCACTCTTCTTCTACGTCATTCTCATGTACAGGGACAGGATGTGGTACAAACCCCGACAATGGTGGTGGTGGGAACCCATGTGGGTATTATGGCTGCTGCTGCTTTAGTTCTTCCATGAATTTCAAGACTTGGGCCAGGCTGTCAGACTGCTGGTTTATGGTTGCTCCCAACTCGATGACCTTGTTTTCCAACTCTTCCTGATTCATGCTGAAATAACTTGGCGGGCTGATTTTGACCAAACGATTGTCTGAATTTTTGACCCAGGACGAAGATCTCAACTGCTGGCTTTAAGAATCTATACTGACCTACAGATTTGAGAGGAGTGTATCAGGTTCTGAAAGTGATGACCAGACATACAATGACTATGATGTTCACAAACCTGGACCGACTCGTATACAAACTGATTGAGACAGTGTATGCAGACTGATGAGTCAATCATGCGGATGCGGACCCTAATCTATATGATCCTACTCCTCACAGATAGTAGTTAAACGAGTAAGGTCCTAGCCATATAAAGTATGCTAACCTTACTTTCTAGTATGATCACATAGGGATAACAGGGGTTTTTGGGATATTTTGGAAAGTTTGGATAGAGTTTCTGGGAGAAACAGGGATTCGAAAGATTTGAAGGAATTTCTGAAAGTTATGAGAGTTTCTAGGAAAAACAGGGATTTTTGGTTGATTTGGACTGAGTTTTGGGAGAAATTGGTATCTTGTGTATTTCAGAGTTTCTGGGAGAAACTGGTATTTTGGGTATTTCAGAGTTTATGAGAGAAACTGGTATTTTGGGCATTTTTATTCTTGAAAAATATGCTTAGCAAACTAGTATGATGCATTTTTATTCTTGAAAAAGAAGACTTCTCAATCCCTGGGTCGGATGAGAAAGAAAGATTTTATCGAGGGGGGGCATGAACGTGTGATCAAGTTCATTCCTTACAATCTTCTTAGATTAGGAGTCATAAAAACTCCAAATCTTGCATGGATTCAATGTATGATCCTAGAATGTGCAAAGCTTGTAGTGTGTTTTGTGTTCATGAATTTTCTAAAGTGCCTTGGAAGTCTGAATATGAATGAATGAATAAAGAATATCATTATAGGATATGTACAAATGTAGTATGAACTAAATCCTAAGACATAAGTTAATTTGGAATGTACGTAAACATCTAAACAAAGAATTAAAGTCAAAACATGCTTGTTGTGAATAGTGGATAGAACAGTGAACTGATTTAGTAAAAATGGAAAGTGAGCTTGGAAATGTTTTTAGTTCATGATATTTTATAGCAATCATCCTTATTGTGTCTAAAACACATATCAAAAAGCCAAATCACTATTGAAGTTATAGATTGAGAGAAATCATATAAACAAAAGAGGTTACTCAGAAGCAGAATCCGTACTATCGATTGAAATCTAGAAAACTCTTAGAAAATAAAAAAAAAACATTTGGAGACCCTTATTATACAGAAAGTTCCCTAAGACACGGAAGTTTAAGGGAAAAAGAACTTAGGACCACTATGTGTGGAAAAGATTTCTAGGAAACAAATTGAAAGTCAACCAAAGCTGCTGTGACAGAAGAACGGAATGTCTAGAAGGAATGTTTGGGTCAAAATGGAATTCCAAGTGTTTTTAAATCAAACCAAATATCATGGGTGCTCTTTAATGCTAGGAAGACTTTTCAAGTGGTCTTGTAATCATCCTTTGAGTATTGAACTCAGAATGTCATTTTAAAGTTGGATAACTTACTATTTTGAAGGTTGTGAGAAAACAAGGTTTGTTTCTTGGAATCCAAATGTTGGGGTTTTAGAGGGGTTTTGAAATAGGAGTTTTGAAAGTATATTTCCAGCACTCAAAGAAGATTATCATCATTTAGGAAACCAACATCAAACTTATCATCAAGAACTCCCTACATTACTTGCACAAACATGGTTTTGTTTGAGAATATGACTTCAAGAATACATATGAATGTATTGAAGTTAGAATCGTCATCCATTAAACATGTCTTTGAGGTCAAGAGCTACTATCCATAAGGATTCACTCTCCTTAAGCAACATTTCATCTAGATGATGATGAACTAGTAAGTATTTAAAGAAAAATCAAAAAGAAATGAGGTAAGAAGAGATGAACATATATAAACAAGCAAGCAAATAGAAATCAATAGATGATGATCAATGTGATTTTGGACTTGTAGCTTGGTGTTTCACTCATATATAGTGACTTTGGACATGGAAGTAGCTTCCTAATTCATAAATACTCATAAAAATGGTGATTGGGTGTATTGAATGTGAAGTAAAGAGGAGTAATGAAGTAAAAACAATGTTGGGAACTCACTTTCTTGTTGAAAATCATAGGAGGAAGCTCTCTTTCTCTCTATTTTAACCTTATCTCTAATACTTTCTCTCTACAACTTCTCTACACTTGCATTTTTTACCCCCAAAATGAGGAGTCAAGGGGGGTTTATATAGGCCAATTTGTGGGGGGGGGGGGGGTGTGATTTAAAAAGTGCTCCCATTGGACCCAAACATCTGTGAACATAAAATTACATCATTTTGGTTTTCAATTATTCAATTTGGAGCCACAAAACAAAATTACGAAAAATGGACTTCTGGGGAGAGTGCCACGGCGGCACTGGGCCTGTGCCGTGGCGACAGTGGGTCTGTGTCGCGGCAGAACTGCTCCTCTGATGCCCAGAGATTCTGGTAGTCACGAAAAGGCCCTATTTTGTCCGAAATTTACAGAAAATGTATACGAACTCCAAACTGAGCTTGCGATATACCATTGGAAAGCTAATGGAGTGTACTTTTCAAAACAAAAATAGTTCGGAGATATGTCACTTTGAAAAGTTTTGTGGTATTCGTGATAAAAGCTGATTTGATCGCCTTTTCTTCACCTTTAGAAGTTCATAATAAATCTGTTTTAAATCTAGAAATTATGTGCGATATACCATTGGAAAGCTATTGACCTCTAGTACCCATAAAAAAAAGTTTGAAAAATGATACAATGCTCCGATCTCCAAGTTAACTTTTAGGTCAAACTGGTCAAATCAAGGACATCCAGGAAGTTCTAGGAACCTTTGGGAGCTCCCGTTTTCGTCCGATTTTCTTTTAAAACTCATTTTAGTATTTTTCACATGATCTAGGTGATCTTAGAAATTTTGGGCAAATTCAGATGATTTTGGTCAAATCCTGGTCAAACTTGGTCAAACCGGTCAATGGAGACTTTTCGGGAACTTTCGAGTTCAATCCCTGACTTGCGGTGGACTGAGCATATGTCCTTGAAAGCGGGGGATGGACTGGCGTAGTTTCTACAACTTGCGGTGTTACGTAGTAGATGGTATCTATGACTTGCGATGACGTGGTAGATAGAGCATTAGTGTATCTAGGTGTATTACAATCAAGTCTTTCATTTGACGTGTCTGAAGTTCTACATTCTGGTATATAAGGCATGAGTAACCTACTAACAAGAATGGAATAAAGAGAAAGATATCACTAGTCGAACTATATCTTATGACCTGTATAATTGGAAATCAATGTACCTATGATATTGTGTTAGTTGGTATTCACTCAGCTTTCATTAAGCTGATGGCATTTATGCCTGGACATCCATTGTCCAAACTACCCTGTTCCTAACCCTGTAGGTGATGATCACTACCAGGACGGCTACTACGTGGAGGAGGGCTATGCCAAGGGCAAACTAGCTGAGGATGGAGAGTTGGGAAAGACTATTACGCGGATGATTACATTTACGCGAGCTGAAGAAGAAGACAGAGTTTTAGTTTATATTTCTTCAACTTTGTTATAATTGGTACTTGGGCATTTGTTGCTTACAAACCTTTTATAGTTCTTGTAGCGCACTCTGATGATATTGTAATATATTCAGTTCAGTATTATTAGCGTTCTTATTACTTCTAGTTGACTAGTACTGTGTGGTGTGGACAAATTAATAACATTCACCCGTCATTCACTATGGACCCAAAAAGGAAATTTATTTTTCTCTATTTTTGTTGTCCCGGAGCGTGACAGGGATAAGAACTCTTGACATTCTTCCAACACATTCAAAGTAGAAGGAAGAGGAAAAGAAATTTTACACTAAAAAAACCTAATGGCATATTTTCTTCTAACATTGAGGAAGCTAAGTATGAAGCTATTAGGCATTTCACCGCTTTACTTGGTACCAATTCAAATAATCACTACCCTGGGAGTGAGCCATTGAGACGAATAATTGTCAAGAGAATTCCTATGGATTTAATAGAGGGATTGGATAGTACGCCAACCATAGATGAAATTAAAAAAAACTTTCTTTAGTATGCATGAGAACAAAGCCCCTGGCCCAGATGGGTATAATGTTCACTTCTTTAAAAAGTCTTGGTCTACTGTGGGGCACTCTATAACTGCAACCATTCAAGATTTTTTTCAAATTGGGGAAATGCATAGAGAAGCTAATATCACTATTATAGCTCTAATCCCTAAAGTCCAAAATGGGGGACTTTAGACCTATATTCTGTTGTAATACTGTGTGTAAATGCAGTTATAAAATTATTGCTAATAGACTTCAAGTTATTCTTCATATCATTACTGAGCAACATCAATCTGCTTTTGTTAAGGGTAGGAAAATTAGCGATAATGTATTATTGGCCCAAGATTTGTTAAGAGACTACCACAAGTTAGGAGGTAAACCTAGAGTTGCTATGAAAGTTGATCTCATGAATGCATTTGATAGTGTAAATTGGAACTTTCTTCTTGATTTACTAGAAAGTTTTGGATTCCCTCCAAAACTAAAGCAATGGATTAGGGCTTGTATCACTACCCCAAGGTACTCAATTAACTTTAATGGAGAATCTATGGGCTATTTTGATGGAGCCAAGAGCCTTGGGCAAGGAGATCCCATCTCCCCATATCTATTTGTTCTTGTCATGGAGGCCTTAAGCCAACTACTTCACAATAATATTCAAGAGGGCCCTTTTACATTTTATTGAAGATGTGATAAATTAAAGATTTCTCACCTTTGTTTTGCTGATGATCTAATTATTTTGCTTCATGGTGATATTGAATCTGCTAAGATCATTAGAAAGACTTGAAATGAATTCTATGATTTTTCTACTCTTCAAGCCAATTGTCACGCCCCAGCGTAGCAAAATAAGGAAAATTTTTCATTTCCATTTTTGGACCCGTAGGTCATGACAGGTGAGGGATCGCTTGTCCTGTACTTAGCTTAACATGTACCAGAAAAACAGAGTATATAAAACAGCAGGGAAGAAAACATAGATCAACATTACAAACTTAATTAATATTACATTGTCTCAAATAAAAGTATTTCTTAAGGCACATGTCGCCTTATTCAAATTAAAACATTATTCATATCTTTTATTACAACTTTAATAAATTATAAAAGAAGCTCTGCAGACTTCTCCAGCTGGCATAATCATATAATCCTGCATAGCCATCTCCTGGACATTTTGGGTGTCCAGGACAAAATAAAGTCATCAGCTAATGAAAGCCAAGTGAGCATAATGAATATACAAGCAATGTATATAAAAGCACATTAACTGTCTTTGCATTTAGTATTTTACAGTACTGTTAGTCCATTATTCTAGTTGTCACATATAAACATTAAATGAATAATTAAATCGATTATATAAGACAGTGCATGAACAATTGTAACCGCATCATCTTACTGACTCTTTTATCTCGACCACAACCTCTCGACTCATTCGGTTCGCCAGAAGCATCCGGCACGAGGCTGTTGTTTTAGATCGGTCTACCATATCTGAGTCGGCCTGGACACGACCTGATTGGCCTGCCGTATCCGAATCAACCTGGGCTCAATCCTTCCTAATTAATCTACCGTATCCGAGTCGGCCTGGAATAATTAAGGTGACACAAGACTCTGACTGGCCTACCGTATCCGAGTTGGCCTGGGCTCAATCCTTCCTAATTAATCCGCCATATCCGAATCGGCCTAGAATAATTTAGGTAACACAAATCAAGACACCATTTCTTTACTTATTCCTCACAAGATGTATATGTCGACCCAAACGACCCCTTTCCAACATGCCAACTTGACTATGCACGTGTATGAATTATTCCATTTACAATTTTCTTTAACATGACAGTGGTTATTTAAACATGTGATTATAATCAAGTGAACCCATTTAACTTAATTTGATTTTAGGAAACTGACGGCGTAATTTTTGGAGTCATATAATTTTTTTTATCACAGTTTTTAGAAGATAAAAATAACATATAAATTTAGCCATAAGGCCCTTCTCAATGACATAATTATATAAAAGTAGAGGGTACATGCTTTGACATTATTTTTAATAAAAATAAGGCATTAAAATACAATTCTGCTATTTTTCCATAAATTTAGAAGTACCAAATGTATTTTGAAATAATTAAAATATTAGTTAAACAACCACTAATTTATTCATTAACAATATCAAGTCCTAGTTTTATAATTTGATAAAATACAAAACTATATAAAAATGACCTCTAACATGTTAACAATAATACAGAATTTAATAGAGTCAATAAGTACTTTTAACACTTATTTTATACTAATATATTTACCATTTATTTTTATGATAAAAATAATAATTTACAAACTTATATGTAAGTAGCAAGTATTAAACTCCCAACCTTGGGGTCAAGGAAGTAACCAATCAACAAACTATTTCAAGGGGGACTAATTGGGATCCTAATATTTCATTGTCAATTTACAGAATGAGTTTTCGCTAACATTTTTGGTACCACTAATTTTGTACCTCCATGGCTATATATACATATCTATACATATTCACTTATTTTCGAAACCTACGGATAGCGCATAATGACTTAAAGTACACTAAGAGTGGGTTCAAGAGATTCACCGTTCTTCGTAGTGGCTGGACTAAGAGATCGAAAGATTTCGTAAATATCCGTAATATAAGTTTTGAGCTACAATGGCAATGGAGCTCCTATTGTGATGTTCTTCCTTCTCTACTTAGCACTTCTAAAATTGTACTGTGCTTGTGAGTGAGTGATTGAGTGAGAGTGGGAGAGAGAGCTACTAAGAGCTTGAGTTGTGTGTTTCTTGAATGTGTGTTGTGTTCTTATATAGCTTCAATCAAAGGTGGTAAGTAGGAGTCATGGTTAAAAGTGCTACACACGTCTCATCATTTCATCCACAAGAGTTTGGTGACTACCCTTGGTTAAAAAGGTAAGCGCATGTCTCATATTTTGATAGCCACAAAATTTTACTCATTGCAATCAATTAGCAGTTGTAAGTTACGCGGCTGATTTACATCCGTCAATCAGTTAGTTGATTAGTTATGTTAGTTAATTCAGTCTAGTTAGTCCAGTTCGGTCAGTTAACTAATTAAAATGTCCCAAATAAAATCATTAGGGACAAAAATGTAGGCGACATGATATTATATTTTATGAATGTCTCTTATCCCAAATCATAGGGTAACTTAGGGGCGCAGTCTTAAGCAACAATACAATTAAATTATTAACGGGTGACAAAATTTTAAGGCATTGTATTAATAAATGCTAACACAAATATTATTTATTTATTCAGATAACATTACTACTAACATTAATACACAGTAGTAAAATAAAATGGCATTGAGTTATCAAATTAATAATACTAGTACCAGTAATTTATGGAAAGATTATCACAACTAAAAGAATAATACACATTAATGGAATAAAATTATCATTTTTATTTATTAATAGGGAAACGAAAATATAGGTTTCTACACCAATAATGATAAAAGCTGTGTATTTTTTTCTGGTATGGAAGACCAATTGGCTAATGATATTCAGAGAGAACTCCACTTCACTAAAGGAACCTTTCCAATGAGGTATCTTGGAGTTCCTCTCATTACCACTAAGCTGAAAAAGGTTCACTGTGACGATCTTGTAAAAAAGATTTGTTCTAGAATCAACTCATGGAATTCTAAATTTTTATCTTATGCTGGCAGGGCTCAACTTATCCATTCTGTTTTATCAGGGATCCACCAATATTGGTCCGGAATGTTTATCCTCCCAAGAAGTATTGTTAAATAGGTGGATCAAGCTTTAAGGAGGTTTCTTTGGGCTGGAACCACAGAGACGGGGCATGGTGCCCAAATTGCTTTGGTCAAAGTTTGCCAACCAAAAAAAGAGGGAGGTTTGGGATTTAAGGATATTTTTCTTACTAATACCATTCTAAATCTGAAACATACTTTGCTTCTGGGTTGAAGTCAAGCCTAAAAGATCGACTTTGCGGAGGAGGCCAAGTATTCTGGGCTGGAAGGAGGCAAGCAAATGAAGGGAGGCATTACGGGCCGACTACAAGAAGCAAAGCTTTGTAGACTCGACAAGTCGCTTATAGAATGCCGACTACTAAGTGAAGACTTACTACGTAATAAGGGAAGGGGGGAGGGAAGCAAAGCTTATGGAAACCTTCTTGACCCTAACAATAAATCAGTATGGAAAAGTTGGGTGCACTTGTATATGAATAAAACTAAAAGATTTTGGGAAGTAAAAGCTCCTGAACAATGTTCTTGGTATTGGAAGAAGTTGTTAAAACTTGGGTAAATTGTGAGACCTTAACTTGTTCATCGAATTGGTAATGGACAACATACTTCCCTATGGTTTGACAACTGGCTTCCGTGTGGCCCTCTATTTGAGAAGTATTCTAACAGGATTGCATATGATGATGTATTGATGCCAATGCAAAAGTGTAAGTCATCGTAAGGAATAATGAGTAGAATTGGCCTGCTTCAAATACTTTAGGCTTAAATGAAGTTCAAGCTTTCTTATCTTAGATGTATAGACCAAATGGTATGAATGATAGTGTGGTATGGACCACCTCCTCTGATGGAAAATATAAATTTGTACACACTTGGAATTATCTTAAAGTTAAATCCGATGTGGTTCCATGGCATACACTTGTTTGGTTTTCAAGTTACCCCCCGAGCCAAAATGTAATTTTATGGATTGCTGTCCAAAAAAGACTTGCTACCCATGACAGAATCTCTACATTTACTCCTAGGCCTCTAGCTTGTGTGCTTTGTCATAGTCAAATGGAATCCTATAATCATCTATTTTTTATTGCACTTATGCCTCTCTTTTTTTTTGCAGTATCTAATGCAAAGATGTGGGCTTAGTTGGAACAATACTGATTGGGATACCACAGTTTAATGGATGGCACAGAATTGGAAGGAGAAGAAAATCAAACAAGCCTTACCCAAAATCTGTCTTAGAGTTGCTATTCATGGCTTATGGAAGGAAAGAAACATCAGAATTTTCAAAGGCAATGCTACTCCTAAAGAATAATTACTTCAAAGCATGGTATCACAGTTAAATACCCAAATCAGATCTAAATGGAAACAACATTCCCAACTTGATTTTCTTGTACTTCCCTGGACATAAAGGGAGTTGTAGACAGCCCATTTTGTCGGCTATAGATTTAGGAGACCCATAGCTTGGTGGTTCACAATGATCGAAAAAGACTCAAAAAAGGACTCCTGGAAGTTAGTTCTATCTCTCAAAATGCTCAGAATGACCAAAATACCCCTAGAAGCCCGAACGTTCTCGGATTCGGACCAAATCTTCTGGAAACGTGCTACGTCGTAAGAAAAGTAATAAAATGATTTCTACAGAAAGACCAGATGAAATCATCGGCTCCCAGAGACCCTTGGAAGTCCCGGAAGTTCCCAGAAAGTCCCCGTTAACCGGTTTGAGCACGGTTTGACCACCGAAATCGTCCAAATTCGCCGAAATGTTTCGGGATCATTCTGGATCATGTGGGAAATACTAAAATGAGTTCTAAAAGAAAATTGAATGAAAATGTCAGCTCCTGGGAGCTCCCAAAGGTTTCCAGAACTTCCCGGGAATCCCAAGTTTGACCAGTTTGACCAAAAGTTGACTTTGAAACTGGAGCACCGTATCATTTTTCAAACATTTTTCATGGATGCTAGAGGTCAATAGCTTTCCAACGGTATATCGCACATAATTTTTAGATTTCAAACGAATTTATTATGAATTTCCGAAGGTGAAAAAGGTGATCAAATCGTCTTTTATCGCGAATACCGCAAAATTTTTCAAAGTGACCTATCTCCAAACTATTGTTTATGTAAATTAGACTCCACTACCTTTCCAACGGTATATCACAACCTCAATTTGGAGTTTGTATGCATTTTCTGTGAATTTTGGACAAAATAGGGCCTTTTCGCGAATACCAGAACTTCTGGGGGCCTAAAAAGGATTATCTGGACGAATGAGGAGCAGTGCCGCCGCGGCACTAGCCCACTGCCACTGCGGCACAGCTCCAATGCCACTGCAGCACTCTTCCCCAGAATGGTCCACTTTTGTAATTTCTTTTGGGGGTTCATTTTGATTAATTAGAAACCAAAACGACGTAGTTCTATCTTCATAGATGTTTGGGACCAATGGGAGTACTTCTAAAACCCCAAAACCACCCCAAATTGGCCTATATAAAGCCCCCTTGACTTCTCATTTTGGGGGTATCAAATGCAAGCTTTGAAAAGTTTTAGAGAGAAAGTTGTAGAGATAAGGTTAGAGTAGAGAGAAAAGAAGCTTCCTTCTTTGATTTCCAAACAAGAGAGTGAGGTCTAAACTTTGTTTTTACTTCATTACTTCCATTTACTTCATATTCAATACACCCAACCACCATTTTAGTGAGCATATAAGAGAGAAGAAGCTACTTCCATGTCCAATGTCACCATATATGAGTGAAACACCAAGCTACAAGTCCAATACATCATTGAATATCATCTATTGATTGTTTATATACTTGTCTGCTTACTTTTTTGTTCATCTTCTCTTATCTCATTTCTTTTTTTATTTTCTTTATTTACTTACTAGTCTATCATCATCTATATGATGACATGAAGTTTGAGGTGAGAGAATCCTTATGGATAGTAGCTCTTGACCTCAAAATTATGTTTGATAGATGATGATTTCAACTCCAATACATTCCTATGTATTCATGAAGTTGTCTTTAAAATGGAAATAATACTTTCCAATAATCTTGGAAGTTCTTGATGTGAATCAAATGTTGACATTTTAAGTGGTTATAATCTTCATTAAGTATTGAAAATATGCTTTCAAAACCCCCATTTCAAAACCCCCTCTTAAACCCCTCATTTTGATTTCAAGAAATAAACCTTGTTTTTTCAAAACCTTCAAAACGGTGAGTCATTTAACTTCAAAGAATTATTTTGAGTTCAATACTCAATATATGAATGCAAGACCACTTGGAAAGTCTTTCTAACTCATTATAGAACACCCATGATTTTTGGCTTGACTTGGAAGCACTTGCAAGGGGTCCATTTTTGTCCAAACATTCCTTCCAAACATTCTGTCTCTGCTGTCACAGCAGCTAGGTTGACTTTCAACTTGTTTTACAGAAACCTTTTCCAAAACGAGTGGTCCCAAATTATTTTTTCCTTGAACTTCAATGTCTTAGGAAACTTTTTGTATTATATGGGCCTCTAGATCTTTTGTTTTCATTTTCTAAGATTTTCTAACATTTCAGTCGACAGTACAGACTCTATTTCTGAGTAACCTCTATTGTTTATGTGATTTCTCTCAATCTATAATAGTTTTTGAGGATTGGATTTTTGATTTGTGTTCTAGACACACTAATGATGATCTCCATAAAAAATCATGCATTGAAAACATTCCTAACCCTACTTTTCATTTTCCACAAGATCAAGTCACTGTTCTGTCCACTATTCACAGCAAACATTCTTTTGCTTTCATTCTTTGATTTGATGCTTACATACACTCCAAATTTGTTCATGTCCTAAGAAGTGTCCCATACCATATTTGTACATATCCCTTGGTGATTTCCCTCATGCATCTTCATTCATCTTCTAGACTTCTAAGTCACTTTAGAAAGTCTATGTACACAAACACACAATAACCTTTGCACATTCTAGGATCATACATTGCATTTATGCAAGATTTGGGATTTTTGTAACTCCTAATCTAAGAAGATTATAAGGAATGATCATGATCACACGTTCATGCTTTCCCTTGATCTAATCCTCCTTTCTCATCCATCCCGGGGATTGAGAGGTCATTTTTTCCCAAAGAATAACATGCATCAGTCTAGCTTGCTAAATATATTTTGATCTCTTTGATTATTTGCTTCAAGAACAATCCGTGTCCCTTCCTAGATTAGGAAAACTTGATTACTTGATATGTGATTAGAAGATTTTTCCTAAGTTTGTTTGTGTGATCTTTCACCTTTACATGATATGTGATACTTGGCTTAGATCTTTTGAATGATATCTTATCTTTCGATCTTCCATTTCAAAATTCTTATGTGATGTAATATACTATCATAGTATTATTTGTCGAACCAAACATAGTATAAGATGATTATTTGGATGCTAATTGAGGCCCGTCGAAAGATGGGGCGAGTTGTGTGTGTTTTAGTCGCGACAAAGGCTCCTTCATCTCTCGTACCAAAACCCCGAGCCAAGTTCTTTGGTGACGAAGGGCCGGTGCCCTTTATTTATTTGGGTGAGTCAAAATTAGGTTTCTTGGTTCCTTAAAGACCAAGTGGTGACTCTGTATCTGTTTTCAACAGACCTTCCTTTTCTTTCTTTGATCCAAATCAATTTCAAACAAAAAACAAAAAAAAGTGGAATTCCGTGTGTCCACAGGAGTGTTGTTAGTTGTGTATGGGATGCTGGTTGATTGTTGTTGTATTGAGATGACTATCTAGTAGTCTATCTATTTGTTTTGTTTTTTGTGGCTTTCTTGCCACTATCCTCATGCTATGCTTCTTTGTAAAATCCTGGGGTATGCCTCATGTACAGTTGTACATCCATTTTTTTTTGGAATTTATTTACCTTTTTTTAAATAAAAAAAAAAGATGTGTAAGCACCTTTTCACGTGACACTTATGTTGAGAGTTATATCTTTTAGTTCTCTTATTTTATTTTATTTTTGTGTAGGGACTTCTCTGTAATTATTTTTCCCTTTCTTTTATTCTTCTCTTTATTAATAAAAGATAAAGAGACGATTGTACTCTCTAAGTTTGACCAAATGTTTGTCAACATGGTATCAGAGCCTTCCCAACCATCCTCTCCCAACACACCACCCCAACCCATACACCTTCCACCACCAAATATGACCTAAGCATTATTCATTGACACTGTTCATCATTATTGTTCATCATATTGTTCATTACTACTATTCATCGCACTATTCGTCGTTACTGTTCATCGCACTGTTCACCGTTACTATTCACGGTATTGTTCACCCGAGAGACAATTTTTCTCAAGCCTGGCCTAATCCAACAACCCTATTTCTCTTTTTTCTCTTCTTTTTCAGCCCTATTCATTGGTTCATACAGATTCAATTGGGGCTGATCCAATCCTTTGTTTCTTTTCTTTCTTGGTCTGATTTTGGACCCATGACCTATCCATAAAGTGGACAGTTGCACCTAAATGGTGCGTGTGAGTACTAGGACTGCCTTGCTGACCATCGTTCTCTTTAGGTAAGTGCATATTTCCTTCAACATATCAAAGGAAGGAATTACAACTAGAAACCCTAGTGGTAAAGATTCTCCTATAGGTAATGAGAAGCAGTTCCTTGTTACTGAGAATCCTGGATCGAAAATCACTACTGCCTTACTCAATGGTGAAAATTATCTTTCGTGGTCCCAGTCCGCCACCTTCTGGCTATGCAGTCGAGCAAAGTATGGTTATGTTGATGGCACAATCAAGGCACCTAGTCATGATGAACCAACTTATGCTAACTGGGAGATTGATAATTATCTGGTTATGAGCTGGCTTGTTTATTCAATGGAGCCCGGTATTGTTGAATTTTTCTTAGAAATGGAAATTGCAAATGATATTTGGGATACTCTTGCACAGACGTATGCTAGGAAAGGAAACATAGCACAAATTTATGGACTTCATAGGGCTATTGAGACCGAGGTTCAAGGTGACCATTCTACTCTTTAGTACTTTACATCCTTATCCACTATGTGGAAGTGCCTTGATCACTTGAAAAATCATCGCCCAGTTTATCCCATAGATGCTGCTAGTTTTAAAGAATATATTGAGAGTGAACGAATTTTTAAATTCCTTGCTGGGCTCAATTCCGAGTTTGATCAAGTTAGAAGTCGGGTACTTAGGATGGAACCTTTACTGTCACTTAGGGAAGCATTTGCATATGTTCAGAACGAGGAGAGTCGCCGCTCTGCTATGCTTTCCCCTGTTTCCACTAATAGGTCTGCTTTGGCCTCTTTTAGTCAGAGAAGGGGTGAAGACCCTATTTTCAATTCACGAAAAGATAATATTTCTGAAGGTACTGATGCTAAAGACAAGTGGTGTGATTATTGCAATAGATCGGGACATATTTATGTGACTTGTTGGAAGCCCCATGGCTGTCCACCATTGACAAAGGGGAGAGGTGGAGGATGCAGTGGCAGCCGGGAGCCTAGGGCTCACTTATCTACTGGTTCTAACCCTCCTCATTCAGAGGAGTCATCCTCCCCTTCATCTGCTATAGGGGGTATTAGTAGTACTGACCTAGAGACATTGAGGCGTATTATGGCACAGCTGGACACTCCCGCGAGTTCTTCTACGTCTTTTGCTCAAGCAGGTAATGTGGCTAATTTTTCTTTTGCTTTACATGCTACCTCTCAACAACCATGGATCATTTACTCGGGGGCTTCCGATCACATGACTAGTCTGTCTACCAATTTTTCTACCTATGCTCCGTGTTCAGGTAAAGATAAAGTTAGAACAGTACATGGTAATCTTTCTCCTGTTTCTGGTAAAGGTGTCATTAATTCGTCTAATTCTCTAACTTTATCTTCGGTTCTTCATGTACCCAATTTTTTTACTAATCTTATTTCTATTAGTCACATTACTCGAGGCCTAAATTGTTGTGTGACTTTCTTTCCCTCTCACTATGTCTTTCAGGATCTCTCCACAAAGAAGATGATTGGCAGTGGTAGGGAAGAGAATGGACTCTATTTTCTGCTGCCAAAGGAAGCTGAGGTAGGAATATGCCGCAAAGTGCTCACCATTCACTGAGAGAGACTCTTCCTAAAGAGGCTTGGTTGTGGTACCAGAGACTAGGCCATCCATCTTTTTCACTTCTTCGTCATTTGTTTCCTTCTTTAATAAATAATTAGAATGTTTCTGATGCTCTTTATGAAGCATGTGAACTCGGCAAACATCATCATGCCACCTTTAATTTGAGTTTGAATAAAAGTACTACTCCTTTTCAGATTGTTCATACTGATTCTAAGCCTTGCTTCTTCTGGTCGGCTCGTATACCATTCGTGCCTAACTTACTTTTTAAAGCAGCCTTTGCATAGTTTGGGGTCCATCCCATATCTCTTCCTTGAATGGTTATAAGTGGTTTGTTACTTTTATTGATGATTTTTCTCGTACTACTTGGGTGTATTTGATGAAAGTTAAGAGTGATGTTTTCTATTTTCAAAAGTTTTCACAAAATGATATGCACTCAATTTAGTACTGTTGTCAAAATTGTGCATTCTGATAAAGGGGGGAATATATTTATAGTGGCCTTAAATCCTATTTTTCTAAACATGGCATAATTCACCAAACTTCCTGCACAAATGCTCCCCAACAAAATGGAGTTACAGAGCGGAAGAATCGGCATCTGTTGGAAACTGCTCGCTCCATGATGTTTTCCATGCAGGTTCCAAAACCCTATTGGGGTGAGGCAGTTTTAACGGCTGCATACCTCATTAATCGTTTAACCACTCGTGTCCTTGGTAAGAAATCTCCCATTGAAATTCTCCATAGTCCATCATCTACGTTTGCTATTCCTCCCAAAGTGTTTGGTTGTGTTTGCTTTGTTCACAACCATTCTCCTTCCTGAAAAAAATTAGGTCCTCGTGCTCTTAAATGTGTCTTCATTGGCTACTCACCCACACAAAAGGGGTATTAGTGTTATCATCCTCCTTCACGTAAGTGGTAAGTCTCTATGGATGTTACCTTCCATGAGACCCAATCCTACTTTCCATCTCCATAGCCACCTCTTCAAGGGGAGAAAGAGAATGAGAAAGAGATGCCTGGAGGAGTGCCTATTGCCATTGTTCCTTTCACAATAGAAAGAGATGAGGGAGAAAGAGTAGAAAATGAGTAAAAGGAAGTCGATGAGCCAACAGAAAATAAAAAGGAAGGAGGAGAGGAACCAAGGGAAGGTGAGGTAGAAAATAAAGAGGAATGTGATGAAGAAAGAGAAAAAACTAAAAAAAAATGGGGAAAGAGTTACTAACATACTCAAAGAACAAAAAAAAAAAAAATTGGGGCAGCAGAAATGGAAGCTATTCATTTCCCTTCACTAAAGCCAATCATTTCTAGTGATGATGATCCAGGTATTTTGAGTCCATCCACTCACTTTCTTGATTCAAATGATGATTTAGACATTTGTATTGCTCATCGAAAGGGCACTAGAACATGCACTAAGCATCCTCTTTCTAATTATGTTTCATACTCTTGTGTGTCTCCATCCTATAGGGCCTTTGTGTCCAAACTTTCCTCTATTTTAGTTCCTAACCATGTCCAGGAAGCTCTCTCTAATCCTAAGTGGAAATTAGCTATGGTTGAAGAGATGAAAGCACTCTCAAAGAATTGTACTTGGGAATTAGCAGAGTTACCTCGAGGGAAGAAGACTGTAGGGTGCAAGTGGGTGTTCACTGTGAAACACAAGGCCGATGGGACAATTGAGAGGTATCAGGCTAGATTAGTGGCTAGAAGATATACTCAAACTTATGGAGTTGATTACCAAGAAACATTTGCTCCTATGGCCAAGATGAACTCGATCAGAATTTTGTTGTCTCTTGCAGCAAACTTGGAGTGGCCATTACATCAGTTTGACGCAAAATAAATGCCTTCCTGCATGGTGACCTAGAGGAAGGAGTGTATATGGATGTTCCTCTAGGTTTTGAGGATACTAAGGCAAAGGGAAAAGTGTGCCATCTCAAGAAGTCGTTGTATGGGCTCAAGCAAACACCTAGAGCATGGTTTAATAGGTTTTCACAAGCCATGGTCAGGTATGGATTTAAACAGAGTCAGGGTGATCATACTCTCTTCATAAAATGTTCTTCAAGAAATAAGTTGACTGCAATGATAGTTATTGTTGATGACATAGTCCTCACAGGAGATGACGTAGAAGAGATGGGACAGTTGAAGAATTATCTCGCCAAAGAATTTGAGATCAAGGATTTGGGGAACTTGAAGTATTTCTTGGGGATCGAAGTTGGTAGATCCAAGGATGGGATTTTTATTTCTCAGAGATAATATGTCTTAGATCTATTGCAGGAAATAGGGATGCTTGGGAGTAAAGCAGTTGACACCCTAATGCACCCAATTCAGAAAATTAGTGATGCAAGTGGAGAACCTGTTGACAAGGGAAAATATCAGAGGATGGTTGGTAAGATAATTTACCTATCTCACACTAGACCGGACATAGCTTTCACCGTGAGTGTGGTCATTCAGTTTATACATTCATTGAGATAGGTTCACCTTGATGTTGTCTTAAGAATTGTGAGTTATCTCAAGTTAGCACCTGGAAAGGGTTTATTCTTTGCTAAGCATGGTCATACTCAAGTAGAGGCCTATACAGATATAGATTGGGCTGGGTCTATTACTGACAGGAGGTCAATAATGGGATATTGTTCATTTGTTGGTGGCAACTTGGTTACATGGAGGAGCAAGAAGCAACAAGTTGTGGCGAGGTCTAGTGCCGAGGCAGAGTTCAGATCCATGGCACAGGGACTATGTGAGTTGTTATGGATTTAGATTATCCTATCTGACCTTGGTTTTGAGCCTGAAGACTCTATGAAGTTGTATTGTGACAATAAAGCTGCCATTAATATTGCTCACAATCTGGTCCAGCATGATAGGACCAAGCATGTTGAAATAGATCGACACTTCATCAAGGAGAAGTTGAATAGTGGGACTATTTGCACTCCATTTGTAAAGTCCGGAGAACAGCTAGCAGATGTTCTTACTAAGAGTTTAGCTCATAAATTTTTTCACTCTATTCTCGGCAAGCTGGGCATAAGAGATATCTTCGCACCTGCTTGAGGGGATGTGTTGAGAGTTATATCTTTTAGTTCTCTTATTTTATTCCATCTTTGTGTAGGGACTTCTCTGTAATTATTTTCCCTTTCTTTTCTTGTTCTCTTTATTAATAAAAGATAGAGAGACAATTGTACTCTCTAAGTTTAACCAAATGTTGTCAACAGCTTAATGGTGTGAAATACACCCATCAGGAAACAAAAGGTGCCAACTGTCTAAGCATCTTTTCACGGAATGCTTGAGAACATTTCACAAATGGTCCCTTGGCAACTGTCGGATTCACACATACATAGATATATATATAGAGAGAGAGAGAGGTCGACTCAGGAGTAGACATCCGTTTGCGAACCTACTTTTAGCGACAAAATTTGATTTTAGCGACAAAATTTTTGTCTAAGGGATAGTACACTTTAGCGACAAAAATTTCATCGCTAAAAGTCAAAATTTCGTCACTAAAGGGCTAGTCCGTAAACGGACATTTTCTGTATATGTATATACAGTGAGGCTCTTTAGTGAACAAGGTTGAGTGAACATACCCAGTGAACTTATTTTTTATCCTAAGAACCTACGAGTTGCCCTGCTGACCTGCGAGCGTCGCTGACCCACAGGATTTTTTAGGCTAAAAATCATGTTTACTGGGTATGTTCACTTAACCCTGCTCACTTAAGAGCCTGACCATATATATATATATGGGGGCTGCTATCCTACAACATGAAAGTTGTAGGATAGCATTGTGTACAAATTTAAAATGGACAAAAAGGTCCATGCCACATCATTAAGTGGGGGATATTATAGTAACTTTGGAATGAGGGCACTAAGGTCATTACAATAATTTTTTTGTAAGAATACTTTAATGGCCCCATTTTAATGACATGGCATGGGTAGTTTAGTAAAAAAAAATGTGCATAGGCTTATTTATGAAGTAGATTAGCATTTCCCTATATATACAGCTTCTCGTGAGGACTTCTGTTTATAGCCTTTGGATCCAGTTTTCATTAAGGGGATTGAGGTAATGTCACAGACTGAAAACTAGATCCAATGACTATAAAAGAAGTCCTCACTTTGTTAAAATGAGGGCTCTCTCATAAGAAGGGTTCTGTACATGTATATCTCTAATACTTGGGTAACGGTCAAATATATATATATGTATATGCATGTATACAAATAACATAGATTCAATTCAACTGAATTTTGAAATTTTCAACAATTCTCCCTCATTCCAAAATATAATTTTGTAGTATTCATTCAAACAAATGAGTGTACATAATAGGCACAAGCATGAATAGTTATCAAAACCACACCAGACACCCGGGAACAGACCGGTTAATGTAGCAAATTCACAGTACTTAAGTACTGGTTCAACTGTTGATCCAACTAATTTAAGCCACTTTTCGGATTATACGATGCCATAACTATAAGTAAATTACCCGGGATTTAGAAGTACCAGAATTTTTTAGATAGGTTCAACCAACCGATTTTTGATGCTTCAGTCAAAATCTGACAAGTTTATCCAGTTTTCACTTGTTTTACTATTTAACTGCACGAACGGTGTAATTAAATAATTAAACAAAGTACACTTACCAGTTACACTTCAACCGAAAGGTAAGGTATGTTTGCAATGAAGGAAAATATGTTATGAAAAACTTATTTAGTTGCGGAAGATCGAGTTTCAAAAACTTAAGTAATCAGGAGCTGCTACTTATTATGAATCTACTAATGTGTAGAAGAGATTATACCACTTTGAGATAATCACCTCGTGAATACTTTGTAGTGATCCTTGCTTTTAAACTTTCAACAGCCTCCACTAGATGATCTTCACTCCTATGACTCCGGTGGATGTAGTCTTGAAGAATAGGACTTGTAGGAGTCCTTCTATGAGAGAGAAAAGGCTATAGAAAACCTAAAAACAATTTCTGGAGAGTTGGAGTGAGAGAAATGATGTCCAACCTAATTCTGCACGCAGCTCTCCTATTTATAGGTTTTCTAACCGACTTAAGGTCCAATCGATTGCCCAAAATGGCAATTGATTGCCTTACCAATTGATTTCTAATAAGTGAGGCAATCGATTGCTTATCATGCCAATCAATTTGCTTCTCATTTCTCAAATCTTCTTACATCCTGTGCAACTAAGAGTGGGACCTCCTAGGTTCCTTTTTGTTAGCTCAGATTAGTTCTTAGTCCCATGATCAAACTCTTTGATCAACAAATTAACTAATCATCTAATGTTTACTCCACTAAAAAATGATTACGGAACTCTAATGCAAAAGAACATATCCGAAGCGGTAACTAGACTTGTATAGTTGTACTAATGTCCCTTCACTGTTAGCTTTCATAATCATATTCAGGTAGTCGATTAAACTATTATTGTCAACCTAAATATTGATTACATCTTCCATACCATGAGTTTCATTCACCTCTCATGATTAATAAACATGTTGATAACTATTTATCAACAAGACTATAGTTCTCAGTATTCAACTTGGTGACATTCTCAAGGGAATGCTTACTCTTTATGAGAGGGTAGATTCTATCTTGAGATTATATGTTCACAACCCGATGAATATGACATGCCCAAGATACCTATGTGTTGATCTTTAAGACCTCACTGATTGGTAAGTCAACATAGTCATATCCATAGTTTGTGTCCATAATCTTCTCAATATTAAGAACATGTACCTTATACAAGTTATGAGTTCCTACCGACTGATGACAATTTTAGGTGTCAATTGGAAAACTCATGGTCTGTCAATGCACTATAAGCACTAGCATATTAACTAAGAGTCTCACACTCTAGTGATTAAGATTCATCACTCCATCCAATGGAAGTTAATCATGCTATAGTGTATACCGGATGAGATATGCAATCTCATCATCCACTGTGACAAATTCTAAGTATTAAAGAATAGTAATTCGTATCTCCCATGTATGTATCTTATACATATAAGTCACACCTACTATGATACTTAAGGATTACTAACAATCATCTCATGAAATATTCATAATGAAATGTAAACTGATATCCATATACAAAATGTTAGTGTCTCATGCATACAATAATGGTTTGAGGGCACAATCCTAACAAACTGCCGTTTGTACTCATAATCAATCAGAAC
This sequence comes from Hydrangea macrophylla, assembly GCA_033977485.1. Classification (NCBI taxonomy): domain Eukaryota; kingdom Viridiplantae; phylum Streptophyta; class Magnoliopsida; order Cornales; family Hydrangeaceae; genus Hydrangea; species Hydrangea macrophylla. The sequence continues at coordinate 35,306,704 of CM066989.1, forward strand.
TACATCTGAGACCTAGACTATCTAGATGACGATCAAAGACCTTCTGTGGCAAGGTCTTTGTAAATGGATCTGCAAGATTATCTGCGGTGGCAATCATGGTGACAGTCACATCTCCATGTTGGACTATATCTCGAATGAGATGATACTTTCTCTCTACGTGCTTTCCCTTTCTGTGGTTCCTTGGCTCCTTGGACTGAGCCACTGACCCACTATTATCACAGTATAGCGTAATAGGTGACAATGACGCTGGTACCACCTCGAGTTCTATGAAGAACTTCTTGAGCCAAACAGCTTCTTTTGCTGCTTCACAAGCAGCTACATACCCAGCTTCTGTAGTTGAGTCTATAATGTATTTCTGCTTAATGCCCCTCCAACTAACAGCACCACTCCTAGGGTAAAGAGATGTTTAGTTGTCGACTTCCTCAAATCTTTATCAGACATAAAGTCCAAGTCAGTGAATCGATCCTACTAGAATTAACTCATCCTTTCCATGTATAAGCATGTAATCCTAGTTCTTCTCAAGTACTTAAGAATAAGCTTGATGGCTGTCTAGTGCTCAGGATCGGGATTCGACTGATACATACTAATCATGACAAAGGTAAAGCAGATATCTGTTCTAGTGCATACCATTTCATACATGAGACTTTCCACTGTCGAGGCATACAGAATTCCTGCCATGCAATCCCTCTCCTCCTATGTCTTGGGACACTGTTCCTTGGAGAACACAAGACCATGCCTAAAAGATAGCAAACCTTTCTTCAAATTATCCATAGAAAACCTAGTTAGCACTGTATCGATATAACTGACTTGAGATAATCCCATTATCATTCACTTACGATCTCAAAAGAGCTTTATCCTAAGGATATGGGCCGCCTCTCCTAGATCCTTCATATTAAAAGTACTAGCTAGCTAAATTTGACCATTGATAATGTCGCTACATCATTCCCAATGAATAGAAAGTCATCAACATAAAGTACAAGAAAAGCCACCACCTTTCCTTCACATTTCTTATATACAAAAGGTTTATCTAGATTCTGTATAAAACCAAATGACTTGTCTGCTTGGTTAAATCGAATGTTCCAACTTCTGGATGTCTGTTTAAGTCTATAAATGGACTTTTGCAGCTTGTATACCAAGTTACCTTTTCTGCCAGCTCTGAGCCCTTCTGGTTACTACATATAGATGTCTTCCTCAAGATTGCCATTCAAGAATGCAGTCTTGACATCCATCTGCCAAACCTCAAAATTAAGGCATGCACCAATGGATAAGAGTATTCTGATGAACTTGAGCATGGCTACTGGTGAGAAGGTCTCCTCGTAGTCAATCCCCTCCCTCTGAGTATTACCTTTCTCTATAAGCCTTGCTTTAAAGGTCTCAACCTTTCTATCAGATCCTCTTTTTCTCTTGTAGACTCACTAATAGCTAATCGGTTTAATATTGGTAGGTGTTTCTACAAGATTGTTGACCTGATTAGAATTCATAGATTCTATCTTAGCTTTTATAGCTTTAACCCAATGAGCTAAATCAACATCAACCATTGCCTCTTTGTATATGGTAGGATCAGATTTTATCCATAAACTCTTGCTTTTGAAAAGCACTGAATTCGTTGAAAGTCTCATTATTCTTCATATTTGGCTGATCAATAGAAGAGAATGCCCAGGATTTACCAAAACTCTATAATTCTCAAACTACTGAAATGGATAAACTAATATACTTGGGAAATGATTTAGGCCTTCTTTTCTTCGATTATACGCCAATATTGCAGTCTTGAGCCTAATTATGCATACTTTCCTATTTATTGCCCTTCTAGATATGTTTCTACCATAAGCTAACACGTGGAGCCTAAATGTTATCCATTCATGCATTACCTCTTGAACACCTACACCTCGAGTAAGGTGTACAAGCCACATACTTATTGCTTACATACATCTTGGCATATGATTGGGAGTGTGATGTATCTATGGTGAAATCTATGACGTGTGAGCGAGAAGATGGAAAAATGAATTAAATAACATATGATGAGTTGCCAATAGAAGAAATAACACAAAAGAGGGGGAAAAAAAGAAAAGTGAAAAAAAAACATAAAAAGAATTGTAAGGAAAAAACAACAGAAAGAAATAGGGATGAGTTGTGAAGATTGGAAAAGATGAGAAGTTGCATAAAAATTGCAAATGTATGTATTCAAAGTGAGTAAATAATTCAATCACATGCTAAGATAGTATTGAAAATTTCTACCTTTCTTTCCCTTACATCAATGCATTTCAAAGTCCTAATGATTCTAAGTAAATTGGATTTGAAGTTTAGGTTATGAGAGAGTTCTCCATGGTATTTCGATCTTTTAGTGTGAGGTATCCATTCATGAGACTATTGCACTTAAAAACATTCTTTTTTCAATTTAGATATGTGAAGCATTTATTGTTGGGTTTGTGCTCTCAAACCATTACTTTATGTATAAGACATTAGCATTTTAATATATGGATATCAGCTTTACATTTTATTATGTATGTTTCTTTCATGAGATGATTGTTTATCCTTAAGTATCATGGTAAGTAATTCGTGTGTGTATGAGATACATACAAGTGAGATACTAGTTACTATTCTTTGATACTTAGAACTTGTCACAGTGGATGATGAGATTGAATACCTCATCAGGTCTACACTATAGCATAATTAACTACCATTGGATGGAGTGATTAATCTCAATCACTAGAGTGTAACTCTTAGTTAATATGCTAGTGCTTATAGTGCATTGACGGACCTGAGCTTTCCTATTGACGCTTAAGATTGTCAACAGTCGATAGGAACTCATAACTTGTATAAGGTACGTGTTCTCATTCTTGAGACGATTATGAACAAAGACTGTGGATATAACTGCTTTGACTTACCAATCAGTGAGGTCTACAAAAGATCAACACCTAGGTATCTTAGGTATGTCATGTTCATAGGGTTGTGAGCATATATTGTCAAGATAGAATCTACCCTCTGATTCAGAGTAAGCATTCCCTTGAGAGTGTCACCAAGTTGATTACTGAGAACTGTAGTCTTATTGATAAGTACTTATCAACATATATAGTAATCATGAGAGGTGAATGGGACTCAAGGAATACAAGAAGTAATCATGATTCAGGTTGATAGTAACAGTTATCCGACTACCTGAATATGATTGCGAATGCTGGTGGTAGAGGGACATTAGTACACCATACAAGTCTAGTTATCACTTCAGATATGTTCTTTTGCGTTGGAGTTCAGTTATCGTTTTATAGTGGAGTTAACGTTAACTGATCAGTCCGCTAATTTACTGATCAAAGAGTTTGGTCATGGGAATTAACGAACTGATCTGAGCCAACAATAAAGAGCCTAGGAGGTCCCATTCTTAGCTCCACTAGGATGCTTAGAAAGGCACATGAGGATGATGTCAAGACAAGTTCGATCGATCGAAGAAGTCTTGATCGATTGAAGTCTGGACGAGTTCGATCGATCTAAGATTGTTCGATCGATCAAAGTTTCGAGATCAAAAGTACTTCGATCACTCGAAGGTTAGGTCGGTTCTAGGAATCTATAAATAGGGCAACTGCGTACTGAATGTTTTTTAATCATCATTTTTATACGTAGAATTTGCAGAAACTATTTGGGTTTCCTAAAACCTTCCCTATCCTCTCCATTAGGGTTCCCACCAACCCTAGTCCTTCCTGCAAGCATCCATAGGAGTCATAAGAGTGAAGACCATCTAGTGGAGGCTGCTGCATCACCAAGGAAGAAGAATATCAGAATTGGGTTCAAGACCTGAGGTATAATTCTTCTCCCTCTTGTTAGTGCGCATCTATAGAATTGACGGGTAGTAGATCTGGGCATACCAATAAGTATTTATAACTTAAACCATTCCGCTGCGCGTTTGAAAATAATTCTTAAACCTATTTTTCCTTCATTTATTTCTATTGCAATTACTCTTTATAGATTCCATATCATGAGAGATAATAAATACACCTAATCATAGTGATTTCATCTTGTCAGTGTAATCTCGGTAAGAGTTGAGTCATATCTAGTGTCTTAAAAGTGTTTTAGGTTATACGAGTTTTGAAGTAAAAGTTATGTACTTTGGTTGTCCATTTACACACACACTTGAAGATGAATAGGTGTGGAACATTCTAATGTCTTTGACAGTAGATTAATTGTAATGTGTATGGTTCAAGGCTAAAGCATACTAGAGAATTTCATAGTTGTTGAGCATAATTACATTGATATAGGAGGGAGAGTTTTCTTGAAATATTTAAATGAGAACCATGAACATGAATTTTGTGGGTAGATCCACTAAAAACCCTCACGAGACATTACTCATCCACTAGGGGGAACCTAGGAGTTTAAAGAATTGTTGCATATGCTAAATGCAATCATGATTCCTGCAAAAGTGAGTTAGGATTTTTTTTTTCTTTTGTTTTTGTCTTTGTTTTTGTTTTTACATTGCACTTTTATGGTGATTAATGCTAAAACATGTGTATTTGCATGGTCTTATGAGCAATTGGATGCATTTAGATGAAGTGAATCTTGAAGTTTGGAAATGTATGCCTCATTTTTTGTCACACAACCCTTATATATTTCATTTACATCGTTCACACGAGATTTTTGAGTATTTAGTAGGTCAGAGAAAGCATTCATTGCTTAAAAGGTGATTCTGATTGGAAGAGAATGACAGCAGCACCTGAGAAAATGGCATTTTTAACATTGAAGACTTTGGAATTCTGAATTTTCTCTAGAGATAGAAGTTCTAGTTCATCGAGTTACGGTCGCGTGGCCTCAAACCATGTGTCAATCCGAGGTTCAAGCAAAGAGATATCACAATTCTCCCATTAGTGCGCAAAGTTGTCAATTGTAGAAGAGCATGACTGATCCTGAAACATATGTGATCGGCCATGGTAGTGTAGCATAGCTGGTCCCGCTGAGCAGATTCGCACCAGCAGCTTCTTTCTAGGTCTAAGACTCCTATATTGATATATATATATGACTTATAAACATAATGCATGTAATTTTTATCATTCTCTTACAGACAGGAGGTATTAGAGAGGCTATTAGAGCTCTCTAAAACCCTAGGTTAGGATTTTTAAGGCCATGTTTGGATGCTATTTCAAGATTTCAAGTCAATAAAGTAGTTTTTCTTCATTCCAGGTTCTATTGCTTTAATCTTGGTTTTTATTATGTTTAAGTTTTCTATGTTTCTTAGATTTGTTTTTCTAATGGTAGGCTAAACCTAGTGTTAGGTTTACATGATGAAGCACTAGAAAAGCCGATTTTCATGCATGTTTTTAAGGGCAACCTTCATAATTCAACTTTTCCATGGAATACAGTTTAGAATTGTTGTCAGAATATTTTTTAACTATATTAAACATTGATCTTTCATTCTAATCTAATTTTTGATTCGTTTCATGAACTTAGACACTCAAATCAATTTCTCACTTCAATTAATTAGTATTTGGACTTATTAAATTGTTTTGACTGGGAAGTGGAAGTGTTTCAAATCTACCCATAATTAATTTATAGGATTGTTCGATGTTGTTTCTTGCCAATAACAAATATTTGGTATCGATTTGACTCAAACAAGACACAAACATTGAAAGGCACACGTTAAATTATAGTCAATGGCCATATCTTTCCTTAGGCATGATAATTGGTGAATCTAGTGTGAATTCGTGTAATGCTAACCCGTTAATTCATATTTTAATTAGTTCAAGTTAATTCGCGGTTTTAATTATTCTCATTAAATTCACTAGTGTAGTTACTTTACTTTTTTTTCAATATTAGAACAGGTTTAATAGCCCTTCAAAATCAATCATCTTTTCTTATTTTTAAGAAGTAATTTGGATAAAAACATCTTAATAATCTAATTCCTTCCTCGTGGGATCGACCTGGACTTCCAGTACTATATTACTTGCACGATCACCTACACTTGGGTGTTGCACACAAGAGCGCATAATATTTTATTCATGTCAAGTTTTTGGCGCCGTTGCCGAGGAAGGCGCTTAGTTTAGTTTGTTTTATCTACGTTTATTTCTTCTTTTTTATTTATTTATTTTATTGTACTTTTTAGTTTTATTGCTTCACATACCACCACACATAATCTCTATACCATTTCAAGTCAAATAATTCAACCGAAGCTATAATTCAAAAACTGCAAATTTTGAATAATTCTTCCAATAACTCTGTTAATCCAACAGCTACACCTTCACATTCCGATATTATGGCTGAACTTTTACCACCCAATAATAATAGTGGAATTAATAATGGGAATAAAGGGGAAGATAACCTAGTCTTAAATGACGATGTTGAAAGTCAACATAATTTCAACCCTAGCGAGAGGATAGATGATAACTCTCGCCATTTGCGAGAGTTGTTAGCTCCCATTAGGAACACAACTCTGTCTTGTATAGCTATTCCACAATATCATGGTGCTTTTCACTTTAGGAATGGCATGTTACAACTCGTACCCATCTTTCATGGGATGGAGACTGAACGTGCCTACGTACATTTAAAAGATTTTGAATCGGTACGTGAGACATCTGCTGATCAAACATGCACATAAGAAATTATTCGATTAAAGTTGTTTCCTTTTTCATTAAAATACAAGCAAAAGCTTGGCTTTTAACTCTTATACCTGGCTCAATTACCACATGGTTCGCCATGCATGAGGAATTTTTGAAAATTTCTTTCCATCGCATTTAACAGATGACCTCATGCGACAAATCAAGCTTTTTACCCAAAATGACAATGAAGCTTTTGCTAAAGTATGGGATCATTTCAAAGATCTACTTTTGTCTTGTTCATACCATGGTTTCAAAAATTGGTGTCTCATGAGTTTCGTTTTTGAGGGACTGATCCCAAAATCTAAATAGTTAGTGCAAAAATGTGTCAAGGATCATTCAGGCATAAAAGTGCGAATGAAGCTGAAACATATTTTGGCTGGCTTGCTAAAATTCACCTCAATGGGAACCACGTGAAGTAACTCGAGTAACAAGTAATGAACCTGATAGGGCTAAACAAAAGAGTGTTTTATCACTTAGGGCTGAGGATGAATTATTTATTAAGTATGATCAACTTTCGAAGCAAGCAGAAGCGTTAACAAAAGGAATGGTAGAGCAACCTAAGCTAGTGTACCAAGGAGAAGTGTATGGTAATTGTAATACGGTAGGACATCAAGCACATGTCTGCCCTAATATACCTATTTATCAAGAAACACTGTCTATAGATATGAACGCGATGAATAACGATAAGCGTCCTACAAATTCTTGCAATGAGTATAGTTGGGGGAATCATCTAATTTGATAATTGAAAACTGAGGCAAATCAAGCACCAAATAATTTTAATCAACAGCCTCAACAAAATCAATACTTCCAATATAATCAATAATACCAGTCACCACAACAACAAAACTATTAAGGTAATGCGCATCATAACTCTAATGTCTATGTGCCTCCTCATAAGAAGACGCAAGAAGACCCCAACCAACAAATGATGCAAAAAATGGTTGAAGTAATGGGGAAACTACAAACAACGATGGAAAAATTGAGTAATCAACTTGATTATAAAGAAAATGGAGTTTTTCCAGCTCAATCACAACCAAATCCTAGAGAAAACCTCCCTCCTCAACCACAACCGATTCAAAAAGGCCAAGGGCAAGTAGTCCCCGATTTTAACATTCCAGAACAGGCCAAAGCCATTACAACGTTAAGAAGTGGAAAAGTAGTGGAGAAGGAAAAAGAGAATGATGAAGAACAAAATGAAGAGGAATTGGAAGAATCTCATGTTGAGGAAGAACCTCCTTCTGAAATTGAAAAGTTAAAATTGGAATTTAAACAAGAAATGAAAAGAGAGAATAGAGAGGAAATCGAAAAATTAAAATTGAGTGGGAATAATACAATTGAACAGAAAACATTGAATGTCCCTTTCCCGCTCCCTATCCTCTAAGATTGAAATCACGACAAGAAACCAAGAGTCAGGAGTTTCTTGAACTTTTTAAGCAAGTTCACATTAATCTCCCTCTCTTGGATATTGTTCGACAAGTACCTTCTTATGCTTAATGCCTAAAAGACTTATGCACTATCAAATGTAAGCAAAGTGTTAAAAAGAAAGCATACTTAACAGAACAAGTGAGCTCAATCATAAAACATAACTTACCTCCAAAGTTTAAAGGTCCCGGGACCCCAACAATTTCATGCATCTTGGGGAATCAAAGGATCCGAAATGCACTCCTAGATTTAGGAGTGAGTGTTAATTTGCTCTCGTATTCTATTCACCAGTAATTGGGCTTAGGCGAGTTAAAACCCACCCGAATTACATTACAACTCGCTGATAGATCCATTAAAGTACCATGGGGCATGTTAGAAGGCGTCTTAGTTCAAATTGATAATTTTGTTTACCTATGGATTTCATTGTGTTAGATACGGAGCCGGTAAATAATAGCAATACACAGATCTTTATTATATTTGGTAGGCCATTTTTAGCCACAATCGATGCAATTATTCGCGATAGAAATGGCCTCATGACTATGGTGTTTGGGAATATGACTCTAAGTGTTAAGATCTTTTTGCATCCCCATTACCTAGATGAAGAGGAAAATGGCGATAAAGTTCATTGCATTTACTCTGCACAATCTTATGAGCTATTAGAACACGTACACCATTCCATCCCATGGGAACCTGGAAATAATAGTGAGGTCGATGAATTTTTAGATTGTGTTGACGTAAGCTACTTAGAGGACGATTATCAAAATGCTAAAGAGTGGGTTGATTTTTCAGTAATATGGAGCTGGACGAATGGGAAATTCAGTTAGATCAGTTTCTAAATACTGATTCGATTTCCCTTTCCAAATGTACTAGTTATCCACCTTGGAGTGCTACTGTCGATTCAAGGAGTGTATAATCCTGAATCTATCATTTTATGTCATGTGGAAAGGTCATACTGCATACTCGTAAGTCTCCTATACTTTCACTCTATTCGTGTTTGAATCCAATATTGCATAATCATTTTAAAAATACAAAAGGTGGTGAGGTCGTATATGCTAAATCTTCTAACCCTGCATTAAAAGTTAGTTGAGGGAATTCCCTCTTTTCAAAGGTCTTCTTGAACTCTTAATTGCCTATCTATTTAATCGCAAGAACCATTTGAAATTCCGATTGTTAGTGTATGACACTCGTTTTGAGTAATTAATGCAAGTAGAAATACTTATAGTTGGGGGGAGATGCTATGAGGATCCTAATTTCTTTTCACTATAAAATTAATACATTGGGATGATCTGCATAAATTTTGGTTACTATTTTACGATAATTATCTTGACTAACCGCTTACTTTGTTTACTGAGTTGATGTACTATATCTTCTGTCTCACCTTGTTGCTAATAGATTTTGCAGGTACTTTAAAATTCTTTGGACTTTAACGCTTGAGGTAACATCATTCCTTCACTCACTTTACTTCAAATGTCCATTTGCATAGTTTAGAACATTGAGGACAATGTTTAGTTTTAATTTGGGGTGGGGGGGGGAGTGAGTCATTACATGCCTTGTTTCTTTCTTTTCTACACTTTAGTATCAAATACTTGTGCTTAGCAACATGAACTCAGTCAAGTAAATTTAAAATTTATAAAACATTTGAATAAAATAAATCTCTTTTAGTTAATGTAGTTAGTTATGATGCATTTATGCCATTTTCGATATGTCATGAGTTTGCGATGCACACAATTGTTGTTTATTTACTATCTTAGCTATAGCATGTTTTATACTTTTTAATCTTCAAACACCGTTAGAACGTGTTACAACCATGTACTTATCCAAAATGTATTAGTAAGCATAACTTACACATCTTGAGAGACATGTAGTGGAGACTAATAACCCAAGTGAGCATATTGAGCCATTCTTTCATTTTAGAGGGTTTTATACATAAACTCTTACTTTTGAAAAGCATTGGATTCATTGAAAGCCTCATTATTCTTCATATTTGGCTGATCACTAGAAGAGAACGTTCAGGATTTACCAAAACTCTAGAGTTCTCAAACTACTGAAATGGATAAACTAATACACTTGGGAAATGATTTAGGCCTTCTTTTCTTTGATTATGCACCAATATTGCAGCATGGAGTCTAATCATGCATACTTTCTTATATTGCCCTTCTAGATATGTTTCTACCATAAACTAACACGTTGATCCTAAATGTTATCCATTCATGCATTACCTCCTGAACACCTACACCTCGAATAAGGAGTACGAGCCACATACTTATTGCTTACATACATCTTGGCATGTGATTGGGAGTGTGATGTATCTATGGTGAAATCTGTGAAGTGTGAACGAAAAGATGGCAAAATGAATAAAATAATGTATGATGAGTTGCCCACAGAAGAAATAGCATAGAAGAGGGGAAAAAAAGAAAGAAACGAAGTGAAAAAAAAACAGAAAAAGAGCTGTAAGGAAAAAACAACATGAAGAAACAGAGATGAGTTGTGAAGATTGGAGAAGATGAGAAGTTGCAGAAAAATTGCAAATGCATGTATTCAAAGTGAGTAAATACTTCAGTTACATGCTAAGACAGCATTGAAAATTTCTACCTTTCTTTCCCTTACATCAATACATTTCAAATTCCTAATGATTAAGTAAATTGAATTTAAAGTTAAGGTAATGAGAGAGTTCTCCACGGTATTTTTCTCTTCTAGTGTGTGGTATCCATTCATGAGACTATTGCACTTAAAAACATTCATTTTTCAATTTAGATATTTGAAGCATTAGTTCCCATTGCAATTATTCTTTATAGCTTCCATATCATAAGAGATAATAAATACACATAATTCGGAGTGATTTCATCTTGTGAGTGTAATTTCGGTGAGAGTTGAGTCAAATCTAGTGTCTTAAAAGTGTTTTAGATTATGCGAGCTTTGAAGTAAAAGTTATGCACTTTGGTTGTCCATTCACACACGCACTTGAAGATGAATAGGTATGGAACATTCTAATGTCTTTGATAGTAGATTAACTGTAATGTGTGTGGTTCAAGGCGAAAGCATACTAGAGAATTTCATAGTTGTTAAGCATAATTGCATTGATATAGGAAAGAGAGCTTTCTTGAAATATTTAAATGAGAACCATAAACATGAATTTTGTGGGTAGATTAACTGAAAACCCTCACGAGACATCACTCGTCCACTAGGGAGAACCAGGGGTTTAAAGGCTTGTTACATATGCTAAATGCAATCGCGATTCTTGCAAAAGTGAGTTAGGATTTTTGTTTCTTTTGTTTTTGTTTTTATTTTTAGAGTTTAAATAAACCTTGCTTAGTTCACTACATTGCTAGGGACTAGCAATGAGCTAGTTGGGGGTGTGATTAGACGAAGAAAGTGCATATTCATAACATGTTATATGGTCTTTTATGCATACTTTTATCCCCAAGTCCCTAGCGTTACACGCATTTCAATAACATTGCACTTTTATGGTGATTAATATTAAAACAAGTGTATTTACATGGTCTTATGAGCTATTTGGATACATTTAGATGAAGTGAATCTTGAAGTTTGGAAATGAATGCCTCACTTTTTGTCACACAACCCTTATATATTTCAATTACATCATTTACATGAGATTTCTGACTGTTTTGTAGGTCAAAGAAATCATTCATTGCTTAAAAGGTGATACCGGTGGAAGAGAATGACAGCAACACCTGAGAAAATGGCATTTTTAACATTGAATACTTTGGAATTATGAATCTTTTCCAGAGATAGAAGTTGTAGTTCATCAAGTTATGGTCGCATGGCAAGAAACCGTACGCAATCTGAGGTCCGAGCAAAGAGATATCGTAATTCTCCCATCGGTGCGCAGTGCTTTCAACTGCAGAAGACCATGACCGATCCTGAAACATATGCGTGACTGGTCATGGTAGTGTAGCATAGCTGGTCCCGGTCAGCAGATTCGCACCAGCAGCTTTTTTTAGGTTTAGGACTCCTATATTAATATATATATATATGACTTGTAAATATAATATATGTAATTTTTATCATTCTCTTACAGATAGGGGGTATTAGAGAGGCTATTAGAGCTCTCTAAAACCCTAGGTTATGATTTCTAAGGCCATGTTTGGATGTTATTTCAAGATTTTAAGTCAATAAAGTAGTTTTTCTTCATTCCAAGTTCTATTGCTCTCTATTATTTATACTTTTAGTCTATTAATCACTATTTAATCATGAGTTTCAATATGTTTAAGTTATTTATGATTCTTAGATTTGTTTTTCTAATGTTAGGCTAAACCTAGTATTAGGTTTACACGATAAAGCACTAGAAAAGCCGATTTTCATGCATGTTTTTGAAGGGAAACCTTCATAATTCAACTTTTCCTTGAAATACGGTTTACAATTGTTGTTGGAATGTTTTATAACTATATTAAACATTGATCTTACATTCTAATCTACTTTTCGATTCATTTCATGAACTTAGACACTTAAATCAAATTCTCATTTCAATTAATTAGTATTTGGACATGTTAAATTGTTTTGAATGGGAAGAGGAAGTGTTTCAAATCTGCTCGTAATTAATTCATAGGATTGTTCAACGTTATTTCATGCCAATTAATAAAATTTGGTATCGATTTGACTCAAGCAAGACACGAGCATTGAAAGGCACCCGTTGAGTTATAGTAGGTGGCCATATCTTTCCTTAGGCATGATAATTGATGAATAGTGTGAATTTGTGTAATCCGAACCCGTAAATTTATATTTTACTTAGTTAAAGTTAATTCATGATTTTTATTATTCTTATTAAATTCACTAGTTTAGTTACTTTAGTTTTTTATGCTTGTCAGGGAAAAAAAAGGTCCTACTTTTTCATTACCAAACTTTAGAAACTTCTTAACACGAAAATTGTGAAATTCTCGATATCAGAGTGAGAAATTCTCTTTATATTGAGACAATCAAAATCAAAAGTGAAAAAAGCATACCAAAATTGAGAAATTTCTCACTCTGATAAAACGTGAAAGATTACCGAATTACCTAGACGCAGAACAAAATTATGAAATAAACTGTAAATTTTCTTCAAACAAGAATTTAAATGTGAAAGAATATCAGCCAAAATGGTTGTTGAGTAGAAAAAAATGGAAGATAACTTGATTTTATTGTTTATTATTCCTTTATCCATGAATCCATTATATTCGATTACCATAATTGTCATACACATACCATTTTTGCTGAATGCATATATACACACATATCTACCATTATGGTTGTTGAGTAAAGAAAGGAATATGCCTTGATTTTAGGGATCAATATTCCCTTATCTATGAAATCCATTAAATTCGGTTACCATAACTGCCACGTACATAACAAAAGTGAGAAATTTCTCACTCTTCTATTGAAAGTCTTCTCTCAATAAAAAAAATCCACCCGAACAAACTCTGAGAAAAATCAACTACATGTTTTTTTTTTGTTCTCCATTTCTATTTTGTTGTATTTCCCTCTTCTCCTGCAAAACACATTTTCTCAGTTTGCTTATCATAAATTAAAATAAATAAAACAAAATAATTTTTTAAAAAATAATAAGAGAGAGAGAGAGAGAGAGAGAGAGAGAGAGAGAGAGAGAGAGAAGGTCTCACTTATCATTACTAGACGTTAAAAATGTCTTAACATAGAAAATGAGAAATTCTCGACACAATGGTGAGAAATTCTATTTATACTGAGAAAAAATCCACTAATTTAGTCTAAAAAATAAATCAACTGATTCGAATATCAACCACCAAAAATTGTAGAGCAAAATAAGGAAAATCACTTAAATTATGGGATTACTATCACCTAATCAGTTAATGTCATTACATTTAGTTACCATACACATCAATATCTATATATATCTACATATACGCATATATATATATAACAATATCCATGTAAAAAAGGGTAATTTAGACCATAAAAAGTCTGTTAATTTGGGAAAAATGACTAATTCCTGATTAATATAACTAATCAGGGATCAATTTCTAATCTAAGATCCTAGATTGAATTTAATCCTAATAAAACGTGTGGAGGGGGACCAATTCTTATATTTCTGTTAATTTAAACATGACTTTTACTATTGGGTAATTCAATGTAGTGTAAATGTAGGTTAAACATTGAGCCAAAAAAAACACCACAGAAGGAAACCAATCTATCATTTATATTAAAATAAAATATGAATATGAAACAGACACTACAATATTGAACAGAAAAAAAGTAATCAACTTCATCCATAAATTCTTCTAAAAATTTTTTTTTTTAAAAAAAGGTATATATCTACAACCAATTAATTAGTGGTTGTGTTTAATAAAAAAATAAATAGGGAAACCTGTAATACCCGTATTTTCGATGTAATTATAATATACATATATTAAATGAGATTCTATGATATTACTTTGTCCTTACCCTGTCTTTGGTGAATTTTATGTACCAATCAATTGGCACGTTTAAAATCGATTGCTTAGTGTTGTTCACCAATGGATTGCCACTGGCCGCCTTATACCAATCGATTGCCACTTTCTGAATTTGGTCCCCAAGTATTTATGCGAGGAAGACACCTCCTTCTAGCTACATGCGACCCTATGCCTATAAATATAACCCCAAATTAGTCTACAGCTTGTTTTGGACAATTCTCTTGAGTTATACACTTATACATACACATATACACACATATATTCACATATATACACTCATACACCCACCAATACACTCACATGTAGTAACCTGTATTTTCATATTTAAATTGACGATTTACACTTTGTGTGCGATGTTAGCGTAAATTGGTCACAGGGATATTTTGGTCATTTTCCAATTTTGTAAGTCATAAACTGAAAATATAATTTTTGGAAAAAGTTGCGTGAGGTTAAATAATTTGGTATTCATGTTGGAAGTTAAGAGTTTTCGATCTCCGTTTAGAAGACATCTCGATTTTAGTTATTTTGAGAAAATATCTCAAGGAATATAATATAGCATATTCCTTGTGGACATGTGGCCTCCGGGAGTCCACCCCCGTCCTTGTTTCCGGCGGGATTTCGGAATTGATTTTCCTTTGTTTTGAAATTGATTTGAAAAACGTCTATTGAAAACAGATACAGAGTCGCCACTTGATTTTTAAGGAACCAAAAAACCTAATTTGACTCACCCAAACGGATAAAGGGCACTGGCTTTTCATAGCCAAAAAACTTGACTCGGGGTTTTGGTACGAGAGAGGAAGGAGCCTTTGTCATGACTAAAACACCCTCAACTCGCCCAGTCTCTCGACGAGCCTCAATTAGCATTCGAATAATCATCTTATACTATTTATGGTTCGACAATTAATACTATGATAGTATATTACATCACACAAGAATTTTGAAATGGAAGATCAAAAGATAAGATATTCATAAGATTTAAGCCAAATATCATACAATGCAAAAGTGAAAGATCACACAAGTAAACCTAGAAAATTAAAATCATCTAATCACATATCAAGTAATTAAGCTTTCCTAATCTAAAGGGGACATGAATTGTTCTTGAAACAAATAAACAAAGAGATCAAAATGTGCTTAGCAAGCGAGAATGATGCATGTTAATTTTTGAGGAGAGAAGACCTCTCAATCCCCAGGATGGATGAGAAAGGAATATTAGATCGAGGGAAGCATGAACATGTGATCAAATTCATTCCTTATAATCTTCTTAGATTAGGAGTCACAAAAACCCCAAATCTTGCATGGATGCAATGCATGGTCTTAGAATGTACAAAGGTTGTGGTGTGTTTGTGTACATAGGTTTTCTAAAGTGACTTAAAAGTCTAGAAGATGAATGAATGCATGGGGGAATCATCATGGGATATGTAAAAATATGGTATGGACCACTTCCTAGGATATGAACTAATTTGAAGTACATATAAGCATCAAATCAAAGGATGGAAGTAAAAGTATACTTGCTGTGAATAGTGTACAGAACAATGACTTGATATTATGGAAATTGAAAAGTAGGGTTAGAAATGTTTTCAATGCATGATTTCTTATGGAGATCATCCTTATGGTGTATAGAATACATATCAAAAAGCCAATCCTCAATAACTATTACAGATTGAGAGTAATCATATAAACAATAGAGCTCACTCAGAAACAGAATCCGTACTTTCGACTGAAATGTCAAAAACTATTAGAAAATGAAAACAAAACATCTAGAGGCCAATATTATACCGAAAGTTCCCTAAGACACTGAATTTCAAGAGAAAATGAGTTATAACCACTCTTTTTGGGAAAAGTGTTCTGTAAAATAAGTTGAAAGTCAACCAAGCTGCTGTGACAACAAAAACATAATGTCTGAAAAGAATGTTTGGGTCCAAATGGACCCCTTCCAAGTGTTTCCAAGTCAAACCAAAAATCCTGGGTGTTCTCTAATGAGTTAAGAAGGCTTTCCAAGTGGTCTCATATTAATACTTTGAGTACTGAGACCTAGAGAAATCTTTGAACTCAGATTGTTCACTGTTTTGAAGGTTTTGGGAAGAACTAGGTTTTTATTCTTTGAAATCAAAATGAGGGGTTTAAGAGGGGTTTTGAAATAGAGGTTTTGAGAGTATACTTTCAGCACTTGAATGGAGATTATGACCACTTGAAATATCAATGCTGAACTCATATCAAGAACCTCCAAGATTGTTGGAGAGCATTGTTTTCATTTTGAAGACAACTTCAAGAATACATGAATGTATTGAAGTTGATATCATCATCTATCAAACATGTTTTTGAGGTCAAGAGCTACTATCCATAAGGATTCACTTACCTCAAACTTCATGTCATCATCTAGATGATGATGGACTAGTAAGTAAACAAAGAAAAATAAAAAAGAAATGAGGTAAGGAGAGATGAACATTTATATAAACAAGCATATAATAATAATCAATAGATGATAATCAATGTGATTTTAGACTTGTAGCTTGGTGTTTCACTCATATATGGTGACTTTGGACATGGAAGTAGCTTCCTATCTCACAAATACTCACTAAAATGGTGGTTGGGTGTATTGAATGTGAAGTAAATGGGAGCAATGAAGTAGAAAACAAAGGTTAGAACTCACTTTCTAGCTGAAAATCAAAGGAGGAAGCTTCTTTTCTCTCTATTCTATTTGTCTCTACAACTTTTGGGATTAAAAGAGTGCTCACATTGGCTCCAAATGTCTGTGAACAAATAACTACGTCGTTTTGGTTTCTAATTAATCAAAATGGACCCCCAAAATAAATTACAGAAATGACTGTTCTGGGGGAGAGTGTCGCGGCGGCACTGGGCCAGTGCCGCAGCGGCACTGCTCCTCTAATGTTCAGATAATGCCAGTTAGGCCCCCAGAGATTTCGGTATTCGTGAAAAGGCCCTATTTTATCTGAAATTCACAAAAAATGCGTATGAACTCTAAACTGAGGTTGTGCTATACCGTTGGAAAGGTAATAGAGTCTACTTTACATAAAAAATAGTTCAGAGATAGGTCACTGTGGACACGCGGGATTCCACCTCTTTAGTTTGTTTGAAATTGTTTTGAAAAAGGAAAGGAAAAGGTAGGTCTATTGAAAACAGATACAGAGTCGCCACTTGGTATTTAGGGAACCAAGAAACCCAATTTGACTCAACTAAATAGATAAAGGGCACCGGCCTTTCATAACCAAAGAACTTGGCTCGGGGTTTTGGTACGAGAGAGGAAGGAGCCTTTGTCACGACTAAAACACCCTCAACTCGCCCCGTCTCTTGACGGGCCTCAATTAGCATCCAAACAATCATCTTATACTATGTATGGTTCAACAATTAATAATATGATAGTATATTACATCACACAAGAATTTTGAAATGGAAGATCAAAAGATAAGATATCTTAGCCAAATATCATGCAATGCAAAAGTGAAAGATCACACGAATTAACCTAGAACAAATTGTCTAATCACATATCAAGTAATCAAGTTTTCCTAATCTAGAAAAGGGGAGGACATGAGTTGTTCTCGAAACAAATAAATAAAAGAAATCAAAATATGCTTAGCAAGCTAATATGATGCATGTTAATCTTTGAGAAAAGAATATTTCTCAATCCCCGGGACGGATGAGAAAGAAAGATTAGGTCAAGGGGGAGCATGAACGTATGACCTAGTTCAATCCTTATATTATTCTTAGATTGGGAGTCACAAAAACCCCAAATCTTGCATGAATGTAATGTATGATCCTAAAAATGTGCAAAGGTTGTGGTGGTTTGTGAACATGGACTTTCTAAAGTGACTTAGAAATCTACAACATGAATGAATGTATGGAGGAAATCCTCATGGGAAATGTACAAATGTAGCATGGACTACTTCCTAAGATATGAACAAATTTGGAGTGTATGTAAGCATCAAATCAAAGGATGGAAGTAAAAGTATACTTGATGTGCATAGTGGACAGAACAATGACATGATCTTGTGGAAAATGAAAAGTAGGGTTAGAAATATTTTCAATGCATGATGTTTTAGGGAGATCATCCTTATTGTATCTAGAACACAAATCAAAAATCTAATCCTCAATAACTATTACATATTGAGAGAAATCGCATAAACAATAGAGGTCACTCAGAAACAGTGTTCGTATTGTCAACTGAAATGTTAAAAAATCTTAGAAAATGAAAATAAAAGATCTAGAGGCCCATATTATACAGAACGTTTCTTAAGACACTGAAGTTTAAGGAAAAAATAATTTGGGACCACACCTTTTGGAAAAGGTTTCCGAAAGACAAGTTGAAATTCAACCAAGCTGCTGTGACAGTAAAAACAGAATATCTAGAGATAATGTTTGGATCTAAATGGATCACTTCCAAGTATTTCCAAGTCAAACCAAAAATCTTGGGTGTTCTCTAATAAGTTAAGAAGACTTTTCTAAGTGGTCTCATGTTAATACCTTGAGTATTGAGTCCTAGGGAAATCTTTGAACTCAGAATGTTCACTGTTTTGAAGATTTTGGGAAGAACTAGGGTTTTATTCTTTGAAATCAAAATGAGGGGTTTAAGAGGGGTTTTGAAATAGAGGTTTTAAAGGTATATTTTAAGCACTTAAATGGAGATTATGACCACTTGAAAAATCAACATTTGAACCCATATCAAGAACCTCCAAGATTGTTGGAGACATTGTTTTCATATTTGAAGACAACTTCAAGAATACATAGGAAAGTATTGAAGTTGAAATCACCATATATCAAACATGTTTTTGAGGTCAAGAGCTACTATCCATAAGGATTCACTCACCACAAACACCATGCCATCATCTAGATGATGATGAACTAGTAAGAAAAAAAAAGAAATCAAAAAGAAATGAGGTAAGGAGAGAGGAACATTTATATAGACAAGCAAATAAATAATCAATAGATGATATTCAATGACGTATTGGACTTGTAGCTTGGTGTTTCACTCATATGTGGTGACATTGGACATGGAACGTGCTTCCTATCTCACAAATGCTCACTAAAATGGTGGTTGGGTGTATTGAATGTGAAGTAAATGGGAGTAATAAAGTAAAAAACAAAGTTTAGAACTCACTTTTTAGTTGAAAATCAAAAGAAGAAGCTCTCTTTTACTCTCCTAACCTTATCTTCTACAACTTTTCTCTCTATCACTTCTCTAAACTTTGCATTTACCACCCCTAAATGAGAAGTCAAGGGGGGTTTATATAGGCCAATTTGGGGTGTGTCTCCATTGGTTCCAAACATCTGTCAACATAGAACTACGTTGTTTTGGTTTCTAATTAATCAAAATGGACCCCCAAAATAAATTGCAAAAATGGACCATTCTACGGCACTGCTCCTCTGATGTCCGGATAATTCCATTTAGGTCCCCCAGAGGTTCTGGTATTCGCGAAAAGGCCCTATTTCGTCCGAAATTCGTAGAAAATGCGTTTGAACTCCAAACTGAGGTTATGATATACCGTTGGAAAGGTAATGGAGTCTACTTTACATATAAAAAAAAAAGTTCGGAGATAGGTCATTTTGAAAAGTTTTGCGGTATTCGCAATAAAAGCCGATTTGGTCGCCTTTTTCACCTTCGAAAATTCATAATAAATTCTTTTTAAATCCAGGAATTATGTGCGATATGTCGTTTGAAAAATGATATGGTGCTCCGATTTTAAAGTCAACTTTTAGGTCAAACCGATCAAACCTGGGATTCCCGGGAAGTTTCGGGAATCTCCGGGAGCTCCCAAGAGCTGACGTTTTCGTCCGATTTTCTTTTAAAACACATTTAATTACTTTCCACATGATCTAGAATGATTCTGGAACTTTTTGGAGAATTCGGATGATTTTGGTCAAACTTGGTCAAACTAGGTCAAGCCGGTCAACGGGGACTTTCCAGGAACTTTTTGGATTTTTAGGGGTCTCTGAGAGCCGACGATTTATTCTGATTTTGCTTGAAAACTTATTTTTAGTACTTTTCTTATGACTTAGTATGTTTTCAGAGCTTTGGGTCCAAGTTTGGGAGTTTTTAGGCTTTCGGGGGCATTTTAGTCATTCTGAGCATTTTGGGAGATAGAACTAACTTCCAGGAGTCCTTCTTTTTTAGTCTTTTTCGATTATTGTGAACCACCAAGCTATGGGTCTCCTAAATCTGATAGCCGACAAAATGGGGTGTCTACAGTCACTTTGAAAAGTTTTGCGGTATTTGCGATAAAAGCTGATTTGATCACATTTTTCACCTTCGAAAATTCATAATAAATTCGTTTTAAATCTAAAAATTATGTGCGATATACCGTTGGAAAGCTATTGACCTCTAGCATCCATGAAAAATATTTGAAAAATGATACGGCAGTCAGTTTCAAAGTCAACTTTTAGGTCAAATCGGTCAAACTTGGGATTCCCGGGAAGTTCTGGGAACCTCGGGGAGCTCCCAAGAGCTTACGCTTTTGTCCGATTTTCTTTTAAAACTCGTTTTAGTACTTTCCACATGATGTAGAATGATCTCGGAACTTTTTGGCGAATTTGGATGATTTCGGTCAAACTTGGTCAAACCTTGGTCAAACCGGTCAACAGGGACTTTCTGGGAACTTCCGAGACTTCCGGGGGTCTCTGGGAGCCGACGATTTCTTTTGATTTTGCTTGAAAACTTATTTTTAGTACTTTTTTATGACGTAGCATGTTTTCAGAACTTTCGGTCCAAATCTGGGAGTGTTTGGGCTTTCAGGGGCCTTTCGATCATTTGCACCACTTTCTGAGCATTTTTAGAGATAGAACTAACTTTCAAGAGTCTTTTTTTGAGTCTTTTTCGATCATTATGAACCATCAAGCTATGGGTCTCCTAAATCTAATAGCCGACAAAATGGGGTGTCTACATTCCCTTTTGAAACACTATATATATATGCATGTTATGCTTCACAAAACTTACACACTTCTCTATCTTTCTCACCTTAACTCTCTCTCTCTCTCTCTCTCTCTCTCTCTCTCTCTCTCTCTCTCTCTCTCTCTCTCTCTCTCTCTCTCTCCACATATTATATATACACACACAATTATAGATATATATACACCTCGGATTAGTAGAAGAAAAGAAGAGGAGCTGAGGGTATGATCGGAAAGGTGGGTAAACCGCGTTGTGTACAATATGCTTTCTAAATTCTCCGGATTATTTCTTTGTTATCTCTACTTGTACTCTTTTGCAGTTATGTTGTGCTTTCATTTGGAATCAATGAGTATGTGTTGATTGCTAAGTGTTATGGGACTAAAGGGTCATGAGCAAGGAGCACATACCAACAGTCCAACAGGCATCAAGGACCGACATACTGGAGACAGGTGAGGTGAGGTACGGTGACTCTTTGCTATGTGACCAAGAGTAACCTGGTTAGTTTGTGTGATTGGTCTATTTATTTGATTTCGTTGTATCTTTTGAGCCTTTGATATTCCTGTCATATTATATACTTCCCGATGTGGTTTTTAGATGCAGGTAGTGCCAATAACGGAAGCTTAGAAGGGAGATAAGGCTAAGAATGATATAGGAGATCCATGGAGAATATGGACCTGTTGGGAGTTTTAAAGAAATTTTGTACTTTTATTTGAAAGAATTAAAGTGTAATTGAATTTAATTCAATAGAAATACACTTTATTTTTGCGGGGCATCACAAATGGTATCAGAGGCTGTCCGCAACCAGAAGTGTAGGGCTCTATCGAGGTTTGATAGTTTGCATTGCCTGGGAGGAGTTAGAGAAGGTAGAAAAATATTTGTTTTACAAAACAAAATATGTTATGTTTGTTTTGAATATTGTTTTAAGAAATTTATGAAGTTATTTGCCAAATATGTTTATCTCTAAAATTCGGGACGAAATTTCTGTTAAGAAGGGTAGATTGTAGTAACCTGTATTTTCATGTTTAAATTGACGATTTACACTTGTGTGAGATTTTAGTTAAAATTGGCCGCAAGGGGTATTTTGGTCATTTTTTTAATTTTGTTAGTCATGAACTGAAAATATAATTTCTGGGAAAAGCTGCGTGAGGTTAAATGATTTGGTATTCGTGTTGCAAGTTAAGAGTTTTCGATCTCTGTTTAGAAGACATCTCGATTTTAGTCATTTTGAGAAAACATCTTAAAGAGTATTATACAGCATTTTCCCTTTTGAAACACTATATATATGTATGTTATGCTTCACAAAACTTACACATTTCTCTATCTTCATCACCTTAACTCTTTCTCTTGGCAACTCTCTCTCTCTCTCTCTCTCTCTCTCTCTCTCTCTCTCTCTCTCTCTCAGCAACACATATTATATATACACACACAATAATAGATATATATATATATACACCTCGGGTTAGTGGAAGAAAAGAATAGGAGCTGAGGGTATGATCAGAAAGGTGGGTAAACCGGCTTGTGTAAAATATGCTTTCTAAATTTTCTGGAGTATTTTTTCTGTTATCTCTACTTGTACTCTTTTTGCAGTTATGTTGTGCTTTCATTTGGAATCAATGAGTATGTGTTTATTGCTTAGTGCTATGGGACTGAAAGGTCCTGAGCAAGGAGCATATACCAACAGTCCAACAGACCTCAAGGACCAACGTACTGGAGACGGGTGAGGTAAGGTGAGGTGGCTCTTTGCTATGTGACCAAGAGGAACCTGATATGATGCTCTTTGTGTGAGCGGTTAGTTTGTGTAATTGGTCTATTTATTTGATTTCGTTGTACCTTTTGAGCCTTTGATATTCCTGTCATACTGTATACTTCCCGGTGTGGTTTTTAGATGCAGGTAGTGTCGGTAACCAAAGCTTTGAAGGGAGATAAGGCTAAGGATGATATAGGAGATCCGTGGAGAATATGGACATGTTGGGAGTATTAAAAAAAATTTGTACTTTTATTTTAAAGAATCAAAGTATAATGGAATTTAATTCAATGAAATACGCTTTATTTTTGCAAGGCGTCACACAACTAGAGGAGAGGAGGAAGAACGGAAGAAGAGAGAAAGAAAGAAAGAAGAACCCACCATTAAAGCTTGAAGTTTCTAGCTTCCTCAACACACCACACCATCTACACACATTAGTGAGTTCTCATACATAAATAGATGTTTTTATGAGTTTTTGTACAAAGACTTCTAACGTATGGTTGGAGTTTTGAAGATTTCCAGCACGTTCTTGTGGAGAAGACGATGTCCCAATCTGTTGGTTCTTTTTCCAATCGGATTGACGCATGTGCCAATCAATTAGTACTTTTACCAATCGATTGCCACCTTTTGTTCACCAATCGATTGCATGTTTCCCCAATCGATTGCTACTTAGTTTTTCCCAATCGATTGCTGATGTATTCCGATCGATTGCACTTTAACATAATGCTATTATTCTATGTTAAGTTATACTACAATTGTCACAGGTCTATCATAACTTTCTTTTATCGTTCCATTATGCTGGATTGAGGTTACGTACCAAACTAACCATTACTATGATATCAGAAAGTGGATCAAAATCTTTGGGAGGTGAGTTTCGTCCAAGCAAAATATGGTTGGACATGCAAGGGAGGAATGTGTCAGTGACATGGACGCCCTAGGCCATGACATTGTAAGTCATGTCTCATATAGTAAGTCGAATGCATAGGAATGCGAACGTCGAGAGTACGATATTCATAGTACGATTACTGTATAATACCTCTTATTATGATACTCTGTTAGTTTCTTACTCACTCTGCTTTCACAAGCTAAAGGCGTTTACATCGTTGGATATACCCACATCCAACTTTCCAGACCTCCGATTATACAGGTGAGTGTCTGTTGATGAGGGATACTATACGGAGGAGGGCTATGCCT
The DNA here is from genome assembly GCA_033977485.1 of Hydrangea macrophylla. Lineage (NCBI taxonomy): Eukaryota > Viridiplantae > Streptophyta > Magnoliopsida > Cornales > Hydrangeaceae > Hydrangea > Hydrangea macrophylla. The sequence continues at coordinate 35,330,953 of CM066989.1, forward strand.
GGGATGGCCAGACTGAGGATGGGACTGGAAGAGGACAGCACCAAGCTGATGACGACATATATGCCAGTTAAAGACTAGGGCTAGATTAATTGTCATTACCCATGTTTAATTATGTTTTCAAACAATATTACCCTTGTAGTTGGCGAGAGTGCCGTAGGTTGTTGAATGTTGTTTCATACTACGGGTTTTTGTAATAGGATCTCTTATATGATTAAGTTTAAGTTCTTTTAATCCAGTTTAGCATTTCAGTTACTGCCTTTATATCTCTGATGTTAGATCTGTGTTGTGGACAATCGTGTGATATTCATCGATCATGATCTACGGACCTAAAAAAGTATTTTATTTTCTCTATTTTTGTTGCCCGGAGTGTGACAAAACCAACAATTTTTTATTTTTATTTGAAAAAAAGGCCATGATTAATTCCGTGAAACAGAGTGAAGTAGTTTGAAACTTAATGGGAACTGAATTAGTATTAAACTATAAGAAAAAATAAAGAGAATACAAAAGGAAACATATAATAATATTGGGTTCTTAACATAATTTTGTATCAAAAAACATTTTTACATTTCATATCCAGTTAAGTGGGTTTATGGAACCAGATGGATAGTTCAATATATATCTTGTAACAAATTGGAATACAAAAAGTCCTTGGGTACCAAATACCAATGCATGCTTTACACTACGGTTGAAATGAATACAATTGTTAACTAATGACTAATAATATGGTTCATTTGAATTAAATTAAAATAGAAATATGAAGAGGGTAAGTGCAACAAAAGATGAAGGTTAAGATTGTCATTTTTAAAAGTGCAAAACAATTATGCATGTTGGTGCTTTTATAGATAGTATAGAAATGGATATAGATATAGATATAAATAGATAGATATAGATATAGAGAGAGATACATGATATATATACATATAGAGTAGTGCTACACATATTTTTTGACACCCACCTTTAAATGCATGTACCATATGCTGTGTAAGTGGTGCACAGAAAAGTGTAAAAAAATTCAAACAGCACAAGATACATATGTTTAAAGCACAGTATGTCAAAAAGTGTGTGTGCCAAACATTTCCCATACAATAAATACATCCCTTAAATGGTTGCAATTATTTCGTACAATATCCATAGAGTAATGCTAGATACACCTAAACGGGACACCTAAACTATTCACGTGCTGATGTGTACTTCCAAAATTATTCATTAGTTACCAACTAAAGGTTGAATTAATTTCCAATACTACCACGACACATCAACAGGTGGATAATTTAGGTGTTCCGTTTAAGTGTACCTAACAGTACTCATATCGATATTAAATAATGAAAAAAATCACAGTCAAAATTGCCTATACACTTAACAATAAACTCTTAATTGCTCCACTTTAATTGTGAACTTTCCATACAAGAATGAAACAAAATAAAAACATTTGAGTAATGCTACAGACCAACACATTACACAACACAAAGCACAATAGGGTTTTAAATACCTTGTACAGTTGTACCCTGTCCTGTGTAAGTGGGCATAAAAAGTATAAAAAAATTTAAAATATAAGGTTGTGCAATTTATTGTGTCTTTAGCATTAGTCAAAACGATTTGACTTATTAACATGAAAATAGGCGCTTCCATGTAAACACTGATTGTACAGTCAGCAATAAGCCCTGAATCGCTCCACTTTAATTGTGCATTTTCCAAAACAAGAAAGAAATAAAATAAAAACGAATTTGACTCATTAATTAGAAAAATCTGCACTATCATTTAACATTAAACGGTCTCTTAAATTGTTCAAAGGGATTTGCTAACCTACAGCACAAGAGACTTTTAGCGACGAAAAACAAGTTTTTAGTGACGAAATTTTTTGTCGCTAAATGCTGGAACCTTTAGCGACAAAATTTTCGTCACTAAAAACCTGTTTTTTGTTGCTAAAGAGGTTATTGTATGCTGCTAACCTACAACCATCATGTTGTAAGTTAGCAGCCCCCTCGTTCAAATTACTAATTCTGTTACTTATCATCACATCTCACAAATTTTTTTTATTTCAACAAAAAAAATATCTAGTGAATACTTCAAAGTTCACACATATTTGTATCACAACCTTATTGTACATCATCAAGAATGCTCCAATCAAATATTTAGGCATCAACATCTTTACCTGCAGACTTCCATCTCCAAAATGAGTCAGGTATAGAATTTTACAATTACTAGTTAATACAATTATCAGTGATATTCACTATGTACTTTGTGAAAATCACTAACTGATTTGAGAGGATTGATAAAAGCAACAAGCACAAGCATACACAGATTTGCTTCTAAATTTCACTAAATACTAACCATAAATAAGTGATGGTCCGTCAAATTCACAAACAAAACTGATATTTGCTACCATTATCCATGCTATTCACAAATTCACTTGTCAAATTGGCCAACAATATTCATACGATGATGCCAAAATAAACTAATCTTTAGAATTTCTATAAATTGTCCCAAAAAAAAAAAAAAAAAACCACAGATATCTTGAATTGCAAATTACAATGACCATTTCTCTAATCAAAAAAATTATCAAAAGTCCTAAAATAACCAAATAAAAATAAAAAACTATTATTTTCCTTTTCATTGTTGATTTTTCCAAGGACAAGAACTTCGATTATCTGCTTAACTTATTCTGTCATAGGCGGTCTTCCTCGCCGGAGTTTCAGACAAACCCAAGGTTAGTTCTTCAAAAATGGTTAAAAAGGAGGTTAGATGGTGTTGATCGATTGAACCATTTGAATATTTGAATCACTAAATTTTGGGAGGATTTTCATCAAGAAACGATCATGGGAGAGGTTTCCATTTTGAAAAAGCTGAAATAGTAATTTCCCTGATGTCTCATGTGCGAGTTAAGTGAGGAGTATTCTAGTACCTAAAAATTTGGGGGACCTAATAGTAAGGATGATTAACTCGAGGATCTAAAGCCAAAAAAAAAATATATATATATATATATATATCATTGTCGTCACGGGATTAATCACCAAAAAGCCCTAATTACTGGAAATATATTCAAAATTAATAGCAACATCCTCATCAATATAGCATAACCGAATTCCTTATCATCAAGGCTGCTCAGTCATATAGGTTATCAAGACCCCAAAGGAATGCCATTTCAGTCAAATCTCATTGTAAACAGCTTCAAATTTAGTAACAGTTTGAGAAAACTCACAACCAGTTCTGTGGTTCATTAGTGAACTTGTTCTACACTTTTAACTCTTTGGTAAATGTTTTATTGCACAGGGGGTTCATGCCAGTTTTGAACCACTCTCAGAACAGGTTCTTTATCAAGTGATGCAATTTTCATCCAATCAAGACAGAAAATGAGAACGACACCTCACTTGATCCTATTTTCTGAATTCACAAACAAGCTTTTAGTCTCTTTTTTCTGGGACGTCGCTACGCAATGTCTCGAGAAACAAAATAGTAATTGTCCCCTTAAGAACAAGATTTAACCCAGTACAGCTACAACTTGGGGTAGCTTTAATAGACGCTCAACGTGGCTGCAGAGAAATCAAGTCAAAGTGGAGGGAGGGTGGATGTTCTGTAGCCGATGTGCCAAAAATCATTGTTGTCGAGTAGTTTGTCACTTTGTCTTTCAACTGCCTGCAAAAGAGAGAGCAGATTAGAGAGAATGATAGAAATTTAATAACTAAATAAATAAAAATGTGCTGCTTAGTATTCCAGCAATCATATGTCGCCTGGTAACTATTGAGAACTTCAAGTTGAAAACTCCAGTTTTATGAGGTTCAATCCTAAATTGCTAATTGAAATGCTGATTGTCCATCATCCGTGTAAAATCCAACTATGACCCGTTTTCGACTCACCCCCCTAAACTATTTTACCTGACGGGTTCACTCCCTTAAGTATTTGTACTCGACACATTGCCCCCTCCCATTAGGCTTCCGTCTAAAATACTAACAGATTAAAAAAAAATTGTCCATTGTGACGATAATACCCCTCCATTTGCTTATGAAATGACCTACCCTCTCTCTCTCTCTCTCTCTCTCTCTCTCTCTCTCTCTCTCTCTGCTTATGAAATGACCTACCCTCTCTCTCTCTCTCTCTCTCTCTCTCTCTCTCTCTCTCTCTGTGGAACTGGTTCAAGCATACATTCATCTCCTGGAAATCAGTATCTTCAGTGGCACACAAGCTCCAATGAGGACATCTTATACTGAAGAAAATCCAGGAAGGAGGTTTTTTGGGTGCCAACAATACACAACCAATCTCTCTCTCTCTCTCTCTCTCTCTCTCTCTCTCTCTCTCTCTCTATCTGTGTGTGTGGTTCAAGCATACATTCATCTATTGGAAATCAGCGTGTCTTGTGCTTCTGTGGCACACAAGCTCCAATGAGGACATCTTATACTGAAAAAAATCCAGGAAGGTTTTTTAGGTGCCAACAATACCCAACCAACACGAATTGTGGATTTTTTCGTTGGGTTCATCATCATGATCATCTGAAAGTCTATCACCCTCAGCAAAGTAATCAATGTTTGGGTCCCATTTCACTCTCACTATCTACCCCAATTTCTTCATTGGTTGCTCCATCTACCTATATACTAATGGTGTCCCTCCCATCACCACAAGCAAACATATCCAACACTTCTCCATCACCCTTAATATATATAGCTCAACCCACCATTAAAGTAAGAATCTGGAAAGTTATAGCAAATCCCACTTGTCTTCAGATTCAAACCCAATTTTTTCATAAATTCTAACATTTCAATATGTGAGATCCTATCTGGGTCTACCCTAACTATTGAAACCTTTCCTTTCATATATTTTGGTTCAGGTTCAAATACAAAGAATTGAATCTCTAAATTGACCATTGTTGCATCCATAACTCACTGACACCAACGTAAATGAACTTTTATTAGGTTAATAGACCCATGCATAAGGAGTCATACACTAAAAGACAAATAGTATGTACAATATCTATGTAACATGCAGTAATGACGTGTGTGTATGTGTAAAATACAAGGAAACATTGGGTACCACATGACTTTTGTCAAACCCATTTGAAATACCATTTTATTATGCACTTTTTTAGAAAGAAAAAAAAAAAAAAACGAGAAAACCCTAAAGAAATACCTAATTTATTCATCAAAAGGAGTGCAAACAAATAGTATCATGTTGATTCGAGATGAGGGAACTAAATTAGGGCACGGATCTTAACACTTTCTTCAAATTTCAGTTGCTTTTGTTTCTTGAATTTCTTTTGTTTCTGCGATTTCTTGCGTTTCTTCGATCGTTTCTCTCACTTCTCCATCGATCGCAGAAAACCCTAGGGTCTCAGTCTCTCACTTCCCCATCGCAAAAATGAGCTCTTGATTTCACTATGTCCCCTTTACACCGGCGTTTAAACACCAAAGGTAGATATGACTTTTACCATGCTTTGTTAATAGCGTTTGGCCCAAAATGATATTGGATAGATGAGGGGGTGTACTCCCAAATGGGTCATAGTTGAGGGGGTGTTTTTGAAATTTACCCTAAAATGAATTCAAGGCTGTTGTGTTACAGAGATTGCCAAACCCAGGTTCTCAAAGACTCAAATATATAGGCCTTAATCAAGTAATACCAACCAGTATACGTTATTATAGTGTACGTTGCTTTTATCATTAGTTAATTGTGCATACACAGGTATAAATTTCCGTACATCCGGAGAGATATGTTTACATATATTGGCGCTCTCATGGAACTCTAAAACATAAGAAATTTCCCCAATTGACACTCACACTTAGTCTCAGTCACCTAGGTTACAGCTACACTATCACAATGTGCGCTCTGGTTTAGAAAATAAAAAATAAAAAAGAAGTGCGCATATGACAGACGCAAACATTCATCCCAATCAATGATTTGCACGGCTTATCATGCTTACAAACCTGCCACAGTGAAGAATACGGTATTAAAACCTGAGATAGAGCCACACAGTCACCAGAGAATGCACATGGTTAGTCTTGCTAACTTCGCGAGATGAAATTCATGGAAATCTACGAAGAGTCGAATATTAATAGATCAATTACCTATGTTACTTGGACTCTCCTACAACCCCCAAGTACTCGATCCCCGTGTCCGACCCCTGTACCCAATTCGGACACTCGGATCCTCCGCAGGTGATGAACTTAAATTTGTGGGCAGTAAGGTTTCTAACTATTGATATTAAGAAACATAGTATGTATATGTTCTGAAGTTGTCCGCATACCCGTACCTAATGTTTAAGACACGTCCCCAGATCCTAAGATTTAGATTTAGAGGAGGTCCAACACCTAGATACACACCCGCACCCGACACTGTTGGAATGGCTGATTTTATGTTAGAATTGGCTGTGATTTTATGATGACATGATTCTTATCCTTATTGGTCATGCTGACCATCTTTATTGTCTTTAATTCTCTTTTATTTCTCTCTTTATAAAGCTATATATACATTGTGATGTATGAATAAAATTATCCTTTTCCCTTTTTTCAAGTTGGTATCAGAGCCTAACTCGATTTTGGCATTGTTTCCCCACTTCCACCTTCGGAGGGTGGTGGCCTATCAGCCGCCGGTCCTCGCTTTGCTTCGGCTTTAAGACTCAGTTCGAAGCCTCCCTACACCAACTCCACTCTTCCCCTACGGGTGTTGTTCAACCCTCGGTCAGCCCTTTTGGGCCTTGTCCAGCCCTAGGCCAGGTCTTATCCAGCCTTCGGCTAGTCCTTTGAGGGGGAGTGGTGGAGTATATTATAGTGGCTTGAACCTTCAAGATTTGGGTTTATTGTTGCAACCACTGTTACTTGTTTTTGAATAAGAAGTTGGCTTTTCTGGTGATTTACTGTGGATGATCATTCCCACAGTCTCACACTCTAGTGGATGGTGTGTCCCACTCTTACCAACTTTCATGAATAATCTTGTTGTAACCTTATTGTTCCAAACTTCTGTGGTTTATTTCCACCTTCAATTTGCGGGGCAGTGTTGGAATGGCTGATTTTATGTTAGAATTGGCTGATTTTATGATGACATGATTCTTATCTTTATTGGTCATGTTGACCATCTTTATTGTCTTTAATTCTCTTTTATTTCTCTCTTTGTAAAGCTATATATACATTGTGATGTATGAATAAAATTATCCTTTTCCCTTTTTTCAAGTGACACCCATACCCGAGTCTGGGTAACATAGTCAATTACCACATCACTTCATTGGAGCTCTATTTGTTTCAAACTTAATTAATTGGACAAAAGGCTATCTTTTCATTTCAACAGTTATGGCGGGTATTTTTAAATTCTAATTTTGCTTAGGTTTGTAAAGATTATGCATACACAGTAAGCATTCTTTCTTACAGTGAGGTATTCCCCTTTAGATCAAGAAGTGTGATTTACTTGCTCTAATGAAATTTGCAAGGAAGCACGGACTCTTTTAAAAGGGTCATGTATCAATATCCGTATCTGACACTTCTATACTTTTCGGACAACAGACGCGCTATTAATGAACAAAAGTAGTTACCGGCTTACCGCCAAAGCTCACATGTAAGCAAATAATTATTTAAACAAGGTTCAGCATAAACTTTCACAAAGACTTCTGGAGTTGAACAATATAATGCGTTCAAAACAATTAAATTCGTCTATACCTGCTAGTTTAAAGAACGTGAAAAGTTTTGAATTTGACAACATCAAGGAAATGGAGGAATTAGGACATAAAGAAGCCTATGATACAACTCGTGTCTAGTAAAAGTATAGGAACCAAGAACATAGTGGTAGACAGATATAACAAATTGACATACAATAGCAAAAGAAAATCCAAATTTTGCCTATGATGACTTCCTGGTGAGCTAAGGTTATATGAGGCTTCTAGGTTTGAAGTCAAAAGGTGAGAAATATGTACCTTGATGTCGGGAAGGGCTGGAATTGAATTAGTTCTAGGTGTTTGAAGTTGTTAGAATTGCATAGCTCGATTTGCAAGGCTCAGAATTTTAGTCAAAAGTTATTAAAGGCCAAATAGAGGTAAAACAAGAATAGGCCATGATAGAGTGGAAATCTAAGGATGGGATTTGGGTTGTTCATGGTCTACCAAGTACCAACAATAAGCCTCGTTAGTTTCTAATTTGGCCCATTAGGGTTATGAAAGAAGAAGAAGAAGAAGAAGAAGAAGAAGAAGAATACCACCTTTAGACAATGTCCCTGTGCCTATCAAAATTTAGGAGGAAGAAAAATCCTTTAGAATCTCCGGTTACTCCATAACTCAAAAACTATTTTACCTGGAGTGATCAAAATGCATAGATTCTCACTTTGACTATTAAACTACTCTAAACCCACTAAAGATTAGTTATCAAGATCCAATTAGATATTTGACCCTATATATTAGCCTTAGACTACTACTAGATCTATGGATGCAATGAGTAAAGCATTTGGCTGTTCAGGATCAGCTCGTTAATTTTTCAGTGGTACAAAACTCACAGCGGGTTAGTTCCGAGCTCAAAGATGTATATTCATAAATAGCTCAGGTGATAAAAGAAGCAGCTCATGAGCGGTTTTGTCAGCTGATTTAAAAGATAGGATATAACTTCTTGTTATCCATTTACCATGTGCCTGTTAGATAAACCTTAATTTATGATAATTATATGATACAAGTAAAAAATTGGAGGAAAGGTGACCTCATAATTGGTGCCATCATGTCACATTGGCTTCCGTTAGGTGCGCCTTCCTGGACACCCTCTATTTGGATGGTATAGTGGATAGAACAGAGCGGACACTAACAACACTAACAGGGTAGAAGCAATACTTTTCTGAAGGAGGGCATCTTACTTTAATCAGAAGCACAAATTCCAGCCTCGCTATAACCTCTTATCTCTCTTTCCTATCCAGGTTTCGATAGGTAAGATCGTAAAGGGATTTGCGAAATTGTAAAGGAATTTCCTGCAGGGAGGATTAGGTGAAAATTTATATACCATCTGGTGAGCTTGGAATTGGGGTGATGTTTGGAAACCTTTGATTAGGGATCAAGAAACTTAGAACGCTAGCTTTATTGAGAATCATGGTTCGAATTATCGGCCGATACCGAGTCGTATCGGCCATGTCAACTCGGTTTCGGTGTGGTCCGATACGTGTCACCTTGGCGATACCGAGACGAGTCAAAAAAATTCTTGGAAAAGGGAAGAAAGGTACCAGATGGTCCAGATCTGAATCTTGCATGCATCGTCGAGGGTTTTCTCTCTCTTTTGAGCCCCATCTTTCTAGATTTAAAGCATCGGAGCTGTGTATCGCTGTATGAATGTCAGAGTGTGTGTGTGTGTGTGTGTGTCGATGTGAGTCTGTGTGTGTGTAAATCTACATCTCTTCCTCTTCTTCTTCTTCTTCTTCTCCTTCTCGCTCTCTCTCTCTCTCTCTCTCTCTCTCTCTCTCTCTCCTAATCTGCAAATGACCCATCTGATCTCTTCTCTTTAGGTTAGTTATTTATTTTAAAATCCTTTAGTTTTGTGTATTTAAAGCTTTTACCCATAGTAATTTTCTAACATTTCAAAATAAACCCCAACTTATCTCACACTTTAGTATATTAAAACTTTCACCTCAAAAGTATTAAAATATGTTTCAAAATAACCCCTATGTGTTGACAAAGTCACCAATTGTGCAAGAAACTTATGTAATAAAAAAATTTTAAAATGTTTAGTTATTTATTAAAAAATTGTTTAATGATTCGTTTAAAATGTAAACTTATTTATAAAAAAAGTGTTTGTTTATAAAAAAAATGTTTACTTATTTGTTTAAAATGTTTGTTTATAAAAAAATAAAAAATAAAATGTTTATCTATTTGTTTAAAATGTGTATGTGTAATAAAAAAATGTTTAAAATGTTTACTTATTTGTTTAAAATGTGTATGTGTAATAAAAAAAATGCTCAAACAGTAGATCGGCAGCCTGTGAGTTGAATAATTTGTGAATTTATAATTAGTACATTGGGTATTGTGACAATCTATTATGCCAATTTTGCTATTCTTATTGTTTTAGAATTTTTGGTTATTTTTCACATATTTTTTAACCTTAAATCTAGCGTTTCATTGCGTATCGTCCGATTCCAGGCCGATACCGCGACCCCGTGATGTAGAACACAAAGGTAGTTTTGATAAGGTGAAGGACTGTAAACTGTCAGGACTGTTTTCCAACAATGAATAGTAACGTGAACAGTAAATAACAGGACTGTTATGTGAATAAAGTTGAATTGAAATGAAGGGAAAAGGAAGAGGGAAGAAAGAATTATCTAGGCTTCACACCTAGGGCTTCTTTGGCATCACACCAAAGGAAGGCTGCATCTCACAAGCCAAGAAAGCTGAATAGCTGTAGAAATTTCTTCATTCATTGATTTCTAAAATCTTGAGATACAAAAATTTATAAACCACCAAAACATAGATTCAAGATATAGGTTTAATAGACAGTCAATGCAAATGTCCTTTGCTATTCCCTAAGGGGTTAGGTGGGGATGCAACTAACATTTACCCTAAGGGATTAGGTGGGGATGCAACTAACATTTACTGAAATGGACCTAGTAAATGCAAAAATGTGTCTAATAAATGCTGATTACATGCAACTATGTGTTGGCTCAGCCACTAATAACTAAGCCCATATATTAGGCAATCTCCCATGTGGGTTCATGTCATCCAATGCATGCCAAATCAAGTTCTGGGCCTTAGAATACTCCTTAGAATGATCCCGCCCAGATCTTTTATTCCCCTTAGAATGCTGCCACTGATTTCCATCAACTCTTCCTGGCTTGAAAGAACTCGACCCTGGCGAGTTAATTGCATGGAATCTCTAATAGAGGTCATGGTTGAGATGTTGCAACTCATTATCAATAACCCACGTGCAATTTGAAAGTGATCGCCCCTTCCATTTGACAAGATATTTCTGGTAACCACCACCCCAAGTAGATACAATTTGATGGTCAACAATATCTTCAATTTCTTCCTTCAGTTTTGGAGCTTGCGGGAGACGAACAATCTGATCACTGGGAGTACTATCATCATGGTGCCCAGAATAAGTAGTGAGGTCCTCAATGTTAAACACATTACTAATGCTCATGTCGTTCGGTAAGTCAAGTACATAGGCATTGGAGCTGATTTTCTTCAAAACTTTGTAAGGGCCATCACTCCTTGAATGAAGTTTCCTATAAGAACCTCTAGGATAACGTTCTGGTCGGTTTCGAACCATAACCATATCCCCTTCATTAAATTCAACAAACCTTCTTTTCAAATCAGCATGTTTTTTGTAACCCTCATTGCTGGTTGCAATTTTTCTTCTAACTTCATCATGTATGTCATGAATGTGCTTACTAAAAGCTTCAGCTTCCGCACTAGGACGAGCCTCAATTGGGAGAGGAACCAAATCAATTGGTTTCCTAGGGAGTAAACCTGTCACAATCTCAAATGGGCTTCTACCCGTGGTCCTGTGCACAGAACTATTATATGCAAATTCAGCCATAGGAAGTACTTGATCCCAACTGGTAATATGATCACCCATAAGGCAGCGAAGAAGATCTCCCAAACTCCGATTAACAACCTCCGTCTGTCCATCAGTTTGTGGATGGAAAGAGGATGAAAATTTCAGCTTTGTATTCAGCAACTTCCATAGAGTGCGCCAAAAATAACTCACAAACTTCACATCATGGTTGGGCCCTCCACCAATTCCAACATGTGATGCATCACAAGTTACTTCAAACACTTTTGAAAAGTCGGGAAGATGTAGAACAGGAGCTGAAGTCATCAGCTTTTTTATCTCCTCAAAAGCTTTTGTTGCTGATTGGGTCCAAACAAGTTGTCCTCCTTTCATACAATTTGTGATTGGTGCCATTACTGTGCTGAAATTTCTGATGAAGCGTTGCTAGCCCATGAACACTCCGTACTTCATGCAAGGTACTTGGAATCGGCCATTCTAATATGGCATTCACCTTGCTTGGGTCAACCTTCACGCCTTTAGATGAAACAACAAAGCCCAAGAATACCACACTTGGACTCATAAAAGAACACTTCCTCAAATTTAGGTAGAGACTTTCCCGGCGAAGGACCCTCATAACTTGTTCAAGATGAGAGATATGCTCTTCTCGCGTCTTGCTATATATTAAAATGTCATCAAAGTAGACAACCAGAAATCGGCTAATGAAAGGTTGTAATAATTGTGTCATGAAGCGCATGAAGGTACTTGGTGCATTTGAAAGACCAAATGGCATAACTAGCCACTCATATAGCCCATCTCTTGTTTTGAAGGCCGTCTTCCACTCATCTCCAAGTCTTATACGAATTTGATGGTAGCCACTTTTCAGATCCATCTTCGAAAAGACACAAGAACCAGCCATCATGTCTAACATATCATCGAGTCGGGGAATAGGGAAGCGATATTTAACTGTGATCTTGTTAATAGCGCGGCTATCCACACACATTCGCCAACTGCCATCTTTCTTTGGGGTGAGTAAAGCAGGGACAGCGCAAGGGCTTAAACTTTCACGGATAAAACCTTTGGATAGGGGTGGCAATCGGGTCGTGTCGGGTCATAATCGTGTCGGGTCATTATCGTGTCGGGTCATTGTCGTGTCGGGTTATAATCGTGTCATAATCGTGTCGGGTTATAATCGTGACGGGTCATATACGGGTCACCCGTTTAACCCGTCTAACCCGTGTAGGGTGTCATTGGTTCGGCTCAGTTCGGTTCGGATCGGATCGGATTAAATCGAATCGAATTTTTATTTTTTTTTCAACTTTTTTTCCATGTTTTGAAAACCAACCGAAGTGGTCGGTTCGATCTATTTTGCCAATTTTGGCGATCAGATCAATTTTTTAGTTGTAAGTAATTTAAGAAACCCAATCGGTTAGCTCGGTTCGGCTATTCGAAATAAGCTTACAACCCAACTAAGAACACAAACAAGTTTTCCATCAAATGTATCAATTATTAACACGTACATCTTAAATACCAAAATACTACAAAAATAGCAATATCTAACTATTATAAACTTAACACCCAAGCACATCCACACAAACTGAATAAGAAGAAATATTGTTTTTACTAACAGTATAAAAAAATTTCTTCACTTGCCATCCATCAAGAATCAAGATTAACAGTTGTATTTATCTAATTGACTAATTTGTCTCCCTCTCAATCCAGCAATCCTAGCGGGCTTCCTCCCTTTTTTTTCTTTCTTTTTTATTTTTTAATTATTTTTTATTTTTATTTTTTATGCAATGCTTGATGCATGAATGCTTGCAGGCTCCAGCTTCCTTCGTCCCTTATTAGTTATTAATTATTATTTTTTTATTACATTAGTTATTAATTATTATACATAAATTTAATTGTTTGGTAAGTTGGTAACTACTTTTTTTTTTTAGCAAAAAAAAAACAATTTTAGTTTATATATATCTATATGTATTTTAAATATTTTTTTTTTCTCTAAAAAAAAATAATAATAATTTTTAAAAAAAAAAAATTTTAATTTTTTTATATTACTTTTATTTTAGACTTCCAGATTATTAAAAATTATTTTTAAAACTAAAAAAAAAAATACCCCAACTACACTTAAATACTTAATCGGGTCAAACGGGATAGACGGGTTGACCCGCTTCAACCCATTTATTAATCGTGTCAAACGAGTCGACTCGTTTACGACCCGTGCCCTTATACGAGTCACTCAAACCCGTTTATTTTCGTGTCGGGTTGCCGTGTCGTGTCGAAAATTGCCACCCCTACCTTTGGACAACAGCTCATCCACTTGCCTTTTAAGTTTGGCATGTTCACTTGGATTCATGCGGTATGCTGGAAGATTTGGCAATTGGGAGCCCGGTACAAGGTCTATTGCATGCTGAACATTGCGCATGGGAGGAAGTTCTTTAGGTAGTTCTTTTAGTGCAATGTCAGAGAAGTCAGACAGAAGCTTACCCACTTCCTGAGGCATTTCAGAGGCATGTACAGCGGCTGTTTTTGCTACTTCTTTCATCACCACAGCATACATAACTCATGTTTCCTTGCTCCCTTCTTGAAATTGCTTCTTGGTAAGAAAATGCAAGGACTTGGACTTATTTTCAGCAACATTCTTTGGCCCCTTTTCTTTGTATTTTCCCATTTCAGATGTCGTCATAGGCTTCAAAACAATTGTTTTCTTGTCGAATAAGAAGCTATATGTATTCTCTTTCCCACAATGATACACATCTCTATCATAAAGCCAAGGTCTCCCAAGAAGAATATGTGTAACTTTCATGGGAATCATGTCACACCAAATGGAATCTGTGTAAGCACCATAAGAAAAAGTAACAAGACAACATTGGGTTACCGGAATGGAAGTACTATCAATCCAAGCTACTTTGTATGGTTGAGGATGCGATTGAGCGGAAAGCTTAAGCCGCTCAACTGTTGCTGATGATACAACATTCATGCAACTCCCACCATCAATAATGAGCTTCCGGGCTTGATTACCACAGCGGACCATCATCTGAAAAATTGAAGTATGCCTCCAATCCTCCATTTCAACTTTAGGGGCTGCAAGGATTTGTCTAACAACAAAATTAGGAGAAGTGTCTCCTTCCTCCTCTAAATCTTCATTGTCATAGTCCCCTAAGTCAAATGAATTTTCTTCACCCTCATTTCCTTGTTCTTCATTTTCCACCCCAATATGCAGATTCCTCTTTGGACATTGATATGCCATGTGGCCAATGTCACCACACCTAAAGCACCTGTTTTCATTACCTCCGGGTTTATTAGTCATAGGAGCCTTGCTTTTAGGGTCAGCCACATTTGAAGAAGATGGCTTAGAACCATTAGGACAATTGCGATTTGCATCAAAGAACTTCTTAGGTGCTGTCTCCCCGACTTGAGATCCAAACTTTCGAGTAATTGGATAAGTCAAGCATTCCTCCATATCCAAGGCAGCCTGAAATGCATGTTCCAGGCTGTATAATGGTTGGCGAAGTAACTCCCTCCTTATGTCCGGTCTTAGACCAGTCTTGAATCGAGCAAGCGTCTAAGTTGGACTTTCCACCACCTGACTTCTAGTCTTTAGCTCATCAAATCTCTGCATGTACTCTGCCACATTCATGTTGTTTTGTTTCAATTCAACAAGCTGCTCACACAGTTTGTCAAAATAACTGGAAGGCATATACTTCTCTCGCAACTTAGTCTTCATTTCTTGCCATGTACCAATTGGTGGTTGTCCTAATCTCCTGATATCACCTTCAACACCTGTCCACCAAACTTTTGGTAATCCCACCAGTATCATCTTAGCAAACCTCACTCTCCGATCGTCAGTCATATCATACCAATCGAAGTACTCCTCAATGGGATCAATCCAATCAGCAAAGAGAGTGGGATTGATTTTACCTTCAAAATCTGGGACCTCCATTCTTACTTTCTTGGTGATATCTCCAGCATTGTCATTTGGGACAAAATGGTTTGTTTCCAGCACCCCCCTAGCCCATTCGCGAAAAGGAGGTTGTTGTATTTCAGCCTGTACTTCACGCCTCGGAGGAAGATCTTGGGGCTGCATTTCTGGTTGTTCTTCATTGTTCACACCCCTTTCTGCTTCAGCATCTTCATGACCAGCACCTCCCAGGTTATTGATGGGCTGAATGGTTCACGCTTCCAAATCATTCAGTCGAATATTAACACCGTCAAGTTGCTCCATAATGCGGAATAACATTTCATCTCGTTGTTGATCTGTCATTCTCCCTCTAAAAATCCTTCCGGATCGCGTAGACATAGTGCTACCCTGCTCTGATACCAAAAATGATGTAGAACACAAAGGTAGTTTTGATGAGGTGAAGGACTGTAAACTGTCAGGACTGTTTTCCAACAATGAACAGTAACGTGAACAGTAAATAACAGGGCTGTTATGTGAATAAAGTTGAATTGAAATGAAGGGAAAAGGAAGAGGGAAGAAAGAATTATCTAGGCTTCACACCTAGGGTTTCTTTGGCATCACACCAAAGGAAGGCTGCATCTCACAAGCCAAGAAAGCTAAATAGCTGTAGAAATCTCTTCATTCATTGATTTCTAAAATCTTGAGATACAAAAATTTATAAACCACCAAAACATAGATTCAAGACATAGGTTTAATGGACAGTCAATGCAAATGTCCTTTGCTATTCCCTAAGGGGTTAGGTGGGGATGCAACTAACATTGACCCTAAGGGATTAGGTGGGGATGCAACTAACATTTACTGAAATGGCCCTAGTAAATGCAGAAATGTGTCTAATAATGCAACTATGTGTTGGCTCAGTCCACTAATAACTAAGCCCATATATTAGGCAATCTCCCATGTGGGGTCCATGTCATCCAATGCATGCCAAATCAAGTTCTGGGCCTTAGAATACTCCTTAGAATGATCCCGCCCAGATCTTTTATTCCCCTTAGAATGCTGCCACTGATTTCCATAACCCCGAGTCATCACAATGGACTCCGATACCGCAACCTCGAACCATGTTGAGAATATGGTTATAGAAGTATTGACTAGTGGTAAAGCCGGTACATAATTAGCAACAAATATGGGAAATATCTAGTTGAGTGGCTTACTAAGGACATTAGAGCTCATTATGGGGCTGTATTGTGGAGAAAACATGAAGGGCTTGGACTTCTGTAGTATTCGAATTCAGCTTGAAGTAGGAACATGTTACCAAATTAGGTTCTGGTTTGACAAATGGTGCAGTGAGCAACCTGTGATGGTGGGAGACTGAAACAGAATGAGATGGGCACCCAACAAAAATGGTTGTTTTCAGGTGAGGGCTATTTATATAGCTCTCAGATATAAATGTGATAGTGATTTCTCTTGAAACGAGGTTTGGACTTTGGAGGATTGAGAGTTTTTTGGGTCAACTTCAAAAATTATCACGAATTGGAATAAAAGATTTTTTAAAAGGCTTAGAGCTTTCTAAAAAAGTTGTTTTTTAGCTTTAAAAATTAAAAAAGAATCGCAGTGCTTAAAAGAATCGTGAAAAAGCTAACACAAACAGTCACAACTTTTTAAACAATCACTAACAGGTAATTGTTGGCCCCGAAGAATCTATCCCAAACAGGGTCTAAAGCTCCTACCAAGGTACCAATTCTTGAATGAGCATTAACTGAAAAAATATTAACAATGGGTAATCTCAATGAGGAGACATGTTATTGTTATTGGTGTTTCATGGAAGACGGATGAGGAATTGGTTACCATCAGCTAATGCATTGCTCGGTGGCGAGAGACCTTTGGTTTATGTAGGCGTCTTTTTGGCATCAGTAGTTAGTGATGAAGCATGTGGCTGATAGTCTGATGGCTTAGGAGTCAAGGTTAGGAGAGAGGCAAATGAGGCTTGGGAAGTTAGTCCTCTTTGTATGCTGATGGTTATGGAGGGAAAGGAATAGAAGACCTTGAAATACAGATTATCATAAATGTTTGTTTTTTTATATAAAAGGAATTATCTCCTCTCTCTTGTAGAATTATTGGATAACTTAACTTTTTTGTTGCCTACATCCTGTGCACATATGCGCACCACCCTTTTGGTGGTTTCATTGATAATTCTTTACTTATCCAAAAAAAAATCTATCTGAACTTTTTTGTTGCCTACATCCGCACATAGCACACCAATCTTTTGGTACTTTCATTGATAATTATTTACTTATCCAAAAAAATCTAGTGTAAATTAGGACACTCCTTTAAAGCATTGTTATAAGCATGGAACGCTATATATGTTATCGTTACTCCTTGATCTATGTACCTGTTGAAGCTTGATATACATTGTTGGGCCCATTCTCTAGTAACTTAAGCTTTTGGAGTAGTTGGTAACTTAACATGATATCAAAGCCTTGTTTGTGGGAGGCTATGTAGCACAGATACGGATACCTGACACGAAGACGACACGACACGGAGACGGCGATACGGCAAATTCCAAAAATGTAGGATACGGAGACGGCTAGGATACATCGAATAAAAACATATTTCTAAAAAATATATTTAGTTTGAAGTAAAAGAAGAAGAAGAGAGGATTAAATATCAACATTACATTACATATTCTGATATTCACCCATAGAAACTAGGCAAATAGCAACTTACAACATATACTCATAAAATGATTACAAAACATAATAATTTAATAGGATACAGACACAGTAGGATACAATCATACAACGATTAAATCATTATATTTTTTAATGAAATATACAATTTGCAGTTTCACGTCCACTCATGAGTCCATAATTTTCAAATAATCTAATTGCTTATCCCCAACTTTACAATATTAAGGTTATTGCCTCAAAGTTTTAAAACACATTTCTAATGAGTGGCCACCATGCTACATTCAACCTTGTGGGTCCGGCCATGTCAGTTGCATGTCCGACACGTGATCAAGGTGTGTCTGATGTTTAATATTTAAGACACGTTTTATAGCGTGTCTGACACGTGGTGACGAGTGTCGGACGAGTATCGGTGTCTGACACGGACACGATACGGAGACGGCACCCAAAGTGAAGTGTCTGTGCTACATAGGTGGGAGGTCCTGGGTTCGACTCTCCATCCCCGCTTTGTTGTGCATATTTACACTTTGTTATTTGTCTCCACGTGCAAGTCGGGGTTGCACATGAGGGAGGGTGTTGAAACTTGATATACATTGTTGGGCCCTTCTCTAGCAGCTTAAGCTTTTGGAGTAATTGGTAACTTAACAGTACCTTTGAGACATAACATTGTCTCCATGAGATTTGCAGCTAAGCCATTAATGTGGTGGTTCTCGTGAACAAAAACAAGCCAAGCTAATTGTGGCTAGCTCAACTTGTTTACTAAACAAGCTTTAGGGCCTCTTCGGGAATATCCAAAATAGGATCTGGTTGAGACCAAGTCCAATTTTTTATCTGGTTGGGTAGCTTGACACAGAACCTATTTATAGAAATTTATTAGACTGGGCAATGACTCCTATGTAAGAAATAGACACTCACCAAATCAGGTTCTCACAACAACCAGATAAAAGTTGGACTTTTGACTGAACCAGGTCCTGTTTTAGGCTTTCCCAAACAGGCCCTTATATATATGGGATTAAGCTTGGCCCGCTAATTAAGTCAACGAGTTAGAAAGAATTTATTACAAAGCAAAGCCAAGTTAGTCATGAAAAACTTGGTTGATTTCCAACTCTACCTAGAGCCATGCCCTACAAATCTACCATCCCCTTAACTCCTACAATATAAAAAAGTACATAACTACATCTATTACATATTAACCTAGATTTACATAAACAAGTTTAGTTAACTACTAAAAACGAGCAGCCCAGTGCACGAGGCTCCCGCCATTGCGGGGTCTGGAGAGGATGAGAAGTAAACAACCTTACCCCTGCAAGCAGAGAGGCTGTTTCCAGAAGTTTACTTACCTCCTATAGTATAAAAATGTACATAACCATATCTGCTACATATTAACCTAGGTTTACATAAACAAGTTCCTAACTAAACCAAACTTGATTACTCAAGGTGCAAGATGCAATCCAAGTAAAATGCATGGCTTCTCCCTTTGCCTGTTATCATGTAACTAACAAAAATCAAAAGCACTATCATGGAAGAATATATTTCCAAATCTACACAAAAGTTGTAGAAAACGGCATGCGAAAGTTTCGACTAACGGATTCCTTTCCCCTCCTAAGGCTTTGTCTAGTTCATGGATTTCGTGAGGGAAAAGAGAGGGGAAGGAAAACAAGAGGGAAATTCATAAACAAAACAAAGCCTAAGAGAAATTTCTGGCACAGCAACAAAATAACTCAAGCAAGCAAATCACTTGCTATTCATCACCAATTGACCCCTAACTGAACTATACAATGAGGTTGGATGTATAAATCTCATTTAGCACTTTATTGTCAAATCTTACTAGGTCTTTAATACAGATGTTTTCCTCACTATTCGAAATCATATAATTTCAGTTGTTTCACATCTTATGATAATCGACTACCTAATTTGGGTGTGACATTGAGTCCTTTCATGATATACCAACCATAATCAAATATTTCTATATCATTATCCTATTAAGGTTATATAGTGGTACTACTTGTAAAACACCTATTTCAGAAATAAGTTAAAAATTGCAGA
Organism: Hydrangea macrophylla; assembly: GCA_033977485.1. Taxonomy (NCBI): domain Eukaryota; kingdom Viridiplantae; phylum Streptophyta; class Magnoliopsida; order Cornales; family Hydrangeaceae; genus Hydrangea; species Hydrangea macrophylla. Next base: position 35,351,010 of record CM066989.1, read on the forward strand.
ATAACTCAGTTAAAACAAATGTTATCCAGTAAACATACAGTTGGATAATCTATCTACAGTTTGTCCCATATCTTACAAATGCAATATGTATTATTTTGACACGAATGTGCAGCCTTTAAAATCAGCTTGATTGATTAAATCTACAATACCTTCAGCTTCTAACAAAGGTTTCAAATGCTTTTCCTCCAAATGTTGCTGAAAAAAAATAATGGTACTTGAATTAGTAGATGAAATTTTTGTACCAGTTAATGAATCACAATCAATGAGGGCCTGTTTGTGCATCCATGAATTTGAATGATATACTTCACAATTTGTAAAGCATTTTATATTGTAACTAACCATCTTGAATTTGTTCATTATCAAAAATGGAAAAGTTCATCATGTTTCTTCACATGTTGTCATTCCTAGGTTGAAAGTTCTTTCAGGCACTATTTGGTTCATGGATTTCGTGAGGGAAAGGAAAACTAATTCTCTCAGTGCTTAAATAACATTAAAAATAAAAGATTTCAAAATATAATTCTGCGAATAAATGAAGGGAATTGACTCACAGCATTAAAAATGTTTAATTTCTTTTCTCAATTTAGTTTCTTTTTTTTCCTATTTTCCTCGTCTTTTTCCGTTCTAACCAAACAAAGGAAAAGATTTTTTTCCTCTATGTTTTCTTTTCTTTTACCTCCCTAAATCCAAGAACCAAACAAAGTCTTAAATGGTATAACTGATGAATTAAAGCAATACTTCTAGCATAACTAACATTTCTCAAAATGACCTAATTTATGATGATGGATTTATACATTGAAATACTATGTGATAAATCCAAAATGGTCAGAGTACCCGATACTCCTGATCGACCACTCTATTTGACCAATAGGTCGGGACGCAGAGCTCGGATAAACTCCTTCTCAGCAGAACAATCCTAGTCAAACTCAGCCAGCTCTATAATGAGTTTCACACGTCCCGGACTCAGTGACTCCTAGATAAACAGCCAACTAGTGGCAACCTAATCTAGGACTGCAAAGGATAAGGAAATAGTCCTCCGATCACTTTCCTAAATCAACTAGGATACCATATTTGTATTAGGAAACACTTCGTGCTATAAAAAGGGTCCTCCTCCCCTTCTACAGGGATCTAGGAATCGCATCCCTAACCCTAGCATCTCATAGCCGGCTTCTTCCTCTCTCTCCTTGAGGCAAAGAAACCATAGTCAGCTAAAGCTCCCCTTAGAATGCCAGAAACAGTTGTGTAAGGCAGCCCTTTGATAGTTCCAACTTCATTGTTGGTCATCAAGGCCTCCTACATTTACCTCTGTAAACAGTTTTCTACATGGTGGAAGCATTCACACACAAGCACACGTGAGCATATGCTAGTTCATTAACAGCGCCGAACCACATACAAATCCTATGTCTCTATCTTTTATATTTATTGCATCCCGAATACTCAATCTGACCCATTAACAAAATCCGGTATCATCAATAAGTAAATTATAAATGAACTCTTTCAATTTCTTGGACGCCCAAACATGCCCTTAAGGTTTTTCTCTAAAATGTTGAAAAATTAGTAAGTGAAACGTTGAAAATATATATATATATATAAAAATAAATAATTGAGAGTGATGATAGCTGCTTACTGAGAGACAGTCTCTGTATTTCTTCCACTCAGAAACGCACTCTTCTTTGTCCCAATGGCCCTTCAAGAATTTCTCAGAGTACCACCTGTTCTCATCGCATAAATTTACAGAGCGATTAGGGTTTTTATATATAGAGATACATATATATATATGTATGTGTGCATTATATATAAGAAAAGGAAAATTGAGACCTGTTAAAGCAATTGTTATAAGCGGCTCTGAGATGAGCACAGGGTGATGTTGACGAAGAAGAGCTTCTCTTCTCTCTCCTAATAATCCCCATACCATACCCAACAACAACATGCAATCAATTTTTCACCCCCTCAAAAATATTGCCCTAGATTTCCTCGCTCACCATGACTGTAAGGCGCCGTTTGGCGCAGCTTGTGATTTTGGGATTGTGATTACGTCGGTCAGAGTAGATTATGGTTAAAATTAAGTGATTAATGGTAGCGGTGGCAATTTTCGACCCGACACGGTAACCGGACACGATCCGATATGGAAATAAACAGGTTTGGGTGACCCGTATAAGGGCACGGGTCATAAACGAGTCAACCCGTTTAACACAATTAATAAACGGGTTGAACCGGGTTAACCCGTTTGACCCGATTAAATATTTAAGTGCAGTTAGGACCCTATTATTTTTTTTTTTAAGTTCTAAAAATAATTTTAATATTATGGAATACAAATAATATAAATAAGAATTAAAAAATAAAATTTTAAAAATATATACATTCATTTAAAATATATATATATAAACTAAAATTATTTTTTTTTTCTCATAAAAAAAAAAAAGAGTAGTTACCAACTTAACAAACAAGTAAATTTACATTTAATAATTAATAACTAATGTAATAAATTATTAATCATTAATAACTAAAAAGGGAGGGAGTAAGCTGGAGCCTAGAAGCATTCATGCTTCAAGCATTGCATAAAAAAAATAATAACAAAATTAAAAAAAAAAAAAAAGGAGGAAGCCCGTCCGAATTACTGGATTGGGAGGGAGACAAATTAGTCAATTAGACATATACAAATGTTAATCTTGATTCTTGATGGATGGCAAGTGAAGAAATTTCTTTATACAGTTAGTAAAAACAATATTTCTTCTTATTCATTTTGTTTGGATATGCTTGGGTGTCAAGTTTATAATAGATCGATATTGTTATATTTGTAGTATTTTGGTATTTAAGATGTACGAGTTAATAATTGTACATTTGATGGAAAACTTATTTGTGTTCTTAGTAGGGATGTAAGCTTTTTTTTCGAATAACCGAACCGAGCTAACCAGTCGATTTTTTTAAAATTACCAACAACTAAAAAATCCGATCCGACCGCCCAAATTAGCAAAATCGACCAAAAGGCGAAAAAATCGACCGAACCGACCACTTCGGTTTGTTTTCAAAACATGAAAAAAATCGAAAATTTATAAAAGTAAAAATTTGAACCGAACCGATGACACCCTACACAAGTTGGACGTGTTAAACAGGTGACCCGTGTATGACCTGGCACGATTACGACCCGACACGATTATGACATGTTAAGAATGACACGATCATGACCCGACACGACAATGACCCAACACGATAATGACCCGACACAATTATGACCTGACACGACCCGATTGCCACCCCTAATTAATGGTACTAAATTTTCCACATCTTTTATCTATCTATTATACATATATATATATATATATATGAAGACCGAAAAATATGGTCAAATGTCTCATTCTACCAATGTTTTTTTGTAATAGGTCATCAATTGATACTTGATAATAATAGGCCCTATAATTGTCATTGTTGTTAGAGATTAGTCCAAAATATCATATTATGGAATAATTAGTAGATTACGATTCTACCCCTAACCTATATATATATATTTATATAGAACCATATATATAAATATAGTTAATTGAAATTTAAATATTGAATCAGTTACCAAATCTGACCAAATCTTATCAAATCCCAATTGATATTGAGAATATAGAAATTTTATCCCAATATTTTAGGATATTACTTTACAAAATGGTTACAAACGAGTTTCACCATTTCTAATTCACGGTGTATTGCATATTCAATCAAGATATCACATCATAAACAAGTCTAGGCTCACTGTTGCGTTTTGGATTGAAGATTCTGCGGGCATTCAATTTTACACTACAAACTAGTTCATTTTTATACTGCAACTGGTTTTATTAATGTGAAATTTTATACTGCAACTGGTTCATTAATGAAATTTTACACTGCAACTAGTTCATTAGTGTAAATTTTTACACTGCAATTAGTTCATTTTACATTGCTACTGGTTCAATCGTGTGAAATTTTACACCGCAAAATGATTCATTTTACAACTATGTGAAATTTCACACTATAACACAATGAAAAATTTGTACATTTTCTTCCAACAGTGTGAAGTTTGATATCTAAAAAAGAAAATAAAAGAAGAAGAGTTGAGGACTGCATGTACAATAAATATGTACAGACATGTGGTTCAATGGAGAATCGTTAATTTTTTTTTTTTGGACTCAACAAGGATGAATATTATTCATAATTAAAGAATTACAACTATAAAGGAGCCAAACGCATAAGATCTCAAATCGTCAAAAACTGGACCACAAAATCATAAAAGAACAAAAAAGTAATGGTGAAAAGTCAAATCAAGTGCGCAAAACAACCACCAAGATCAACAATGTTCTCGAAGATGTCGTTGATGAAGTTATTCATGATCCCCATGGCCTTTGCTCGAGATCCCAATATCATTGGAAAGTCCCATTCCATTCAAACCCATATGCGAATCTTAGTACCAAGAGCACCAAAGAAGTCCATTAGAGCCATAAATCTGTAGAAATCAATGAAGAGTTGAAAAGAAGGCCAAACCCTATCATGCAAAGACAATAAAATCGAGGAGAGAGAGAGAGAGAGAGAGAGTTCTTTTCTCCCTTTGTGCTATCATAATTTTCTAGAGAGAGAGATAGACAGTGAGAGAGTATAAAACGAAATTGGAAAAGATGATATATATATGGTGTTTAAATTTTAAAACCCCTTGATTTTGGGTGTTTTCAGATCAAATAAGTGGGTTTAAAATGGAATGACTCATCTAATGGGTTTAGGGGGTAGTTTGGTCACCAAACAAAAATATGGACTAATCACTAAGTTGTGTTGAGGGCTAGGTCTATTGCAACAAAACTATAGCAACTAGGACTTTATAATAAATGACTCTATAAAGACCAAAGTCAAAAGCCTTCCCACAATGTGCCTGGCATTTTGTGGGATTTTCTTTTTTTCACATGGCCTTTTCTTTTTCATTTTTCCCCCCTTTTTCAATGTTTTTTTTGTTATTATGCTTTATAATCTCTTCACCTATACACTTAAATGGCACCATAATTGCTTCTTTCTCTTTCTGTTAAAGCCTATTACTGATATTAATTTCTTTCAATTGGCCTCTTTTTTTTTTTCTGACTTGATATCTGCGTAGCTTCCTCCTTCCATTCACAATGCACAGATTTTCTTTTACTCCAGACCGCTTGATCTTCCTATAAGTTGCAGGTTTAGAGTGACAATTGTCTTCTTGATCTTTCCAACACTAGCGACCTTACCCTTTATCTTGGAAGTTAAAAGTGCCCTAATTAATTCTAGAGAGAAAGGACCATAGTTGAGCTTTTATTGTTCCTAAAAGCTTTCTTTCTTCATCACAGTGCATGTCTCTATACACCTATACATCTTTGTATGTATATATTGCAAATGCATATTGCTCTCTCTCTCTCTCTCTCTCTCTCTCTCTCTCTCTCTCTCTCTCTCTCTCTTATAGCTCATATTCTTAGATCCTTATATTGTATTTTGTATATCATTTCCTATCCCTTTCCATAGTTTGTTACCATTCTTATCATGCCTTTCAACCTTGATACTTGATAATCCTTTTATCAATTTCCTAATTGATTTTTGTTTCGCAGTGTAAAGGGACTCGATTATCTACTCTGAAGGACTACGGACTGCAAATAGCTATTTCATTCACTAATTAAAAGGTTACCGAAAAATATGGTCAAAAGTCTCATTCTACCAATGTTTTTTGTAACAGGCCCATCAATTGGTACTTCATAATAATAGGCCCTATAATTGTCATTGTTGTTAGAGATTAGTCCAAAATATCCTATTATGGAATAATTAGTAGATGACTATTCTACCACTAACATATATATATAGAACCATATATATACATATATTTAATGCAGATTTAAAGATTGAATTAGTAACCAAATCTGACCAAATCTTATCAAATCCCAATTGATATTGGTTACAATATATATATAGAAATTATATCCCAATATTTTAGGATATTACTTTACAAAACGGTTACAAACGAGTTTCACCATTTCTAATTTACGGTGTATTGCATATTCAATCTAGATATCACATCATAAACGAGTCTAGGCTCATTGTTGCGTTTTGGATTGAAGATTCTACGGGTATTCAATTTTACACTACAAACTAGTTCATTTTTATACTGCAACTGGTTTTATTAATGTGAAATTTTACACTGCAACTGGTTCATTAGTGAAATTTTACACTGCAACTAGTTCATTAGTGTAAAATTTTACTCTACAGCTAGTTCATTTTACATTGCAACTGGTTCATTCGTGTGAAATTTTACACTTCAAAATGGTTCATTTTACAACTATGTGAAATTTCACACTATAATACAATGGAAAATTTGTACACTTTCTTCCAACAGTGTGAAATTTGATATCTAAAAAAGAAAATAAAAGAAGAAGATTTGAGAACTGCATGTACAATAAATATGTACAGATATGTGGTTCAATGGAGAATCATATTTTTTTTTTGTTTTTGGAGTCAACAATGTTGAATATTAATCATAATCAAAGAATTACAACTGTAAAGGAGCCAAACGCATAAGACCTCAAACCGTCAAAAACAAAAGGAACAACTCCAAAGAGCTACAAAATGGACCACAAAATCATAAAAGAACAAAAAAGTCATGGTGAAAAGTCAAATGCTATCTAAAAAAGAAAATAAAAGAAGAAGATTTGAGAACTGCATGTACAATAAATATGTACAGATAAGTGGTTCAATGGAGAATCATTTTTAATTTTTTTTTTGTTTTTGGAGTCAACAAGGTTGAAAATTATTCATAATCAAAGAATTACAACTATAAAGGAGCCAAACGCATAAGACCTCAAACCGTCAAAAGCAAAAGGAACAACTCCAAAGAGCTACAAACTGGACCACAAAATCATAAAAGAACAAAAAAAGTCATGGTGAAAAGTCAAATCGAGTGTGCAGAACAGCCACCAAGATCAACAATGTTCTCGAAGATGTCGTTGATGAAGTTATTCATGATCCCCATGGCCTTTGCTCGAGATTCCAATGTCATTGCAAAGACCCATTCCATTCAAACCCATATACAAATCTTAGTACCAAGATCACCAATGAAGCTCATTAGAGCCATAAATCTATAGAAATCAATGAAGAGTTGAAAAGAAGGTCAAACCCTATCATGCAAAGACAATAAAATCGAGGAGAGAGAGAGAGAGAGAGAGAGAGAGAGAGAGAGAGAGAGAGAAAGAGTTCTTCTCTGCCTTTATGCTATCATAATTTTCTAGAGAGAGAGAGAGACAGTGAGAGAGTATAAAAAGAAATTGAAAAAGAAATTGGAAAAGATGAGAGATATATGTATATATGGTGTTTAAATTTTAAAAACCCCTTGATTTTGGGTGTTTCCAGAAAAAATAAGTGGGTTTGAAAGGGAATGACTCATCTAATGGGTTTAGGGGATAGTTTGGTCACCAAACACTAAATTGTTTTGAGGACTGGGTCTATTGCAACAAAGCTATAGCAACTAGGACTTTATAATAAATGACTCTATAAAGACCAATGTCAAAAGCCTTCCCACAATGTGCCACTTGGCATTTTGTGGGTTTTTCTTTTTTTCACATGGCCTTTTCTTTTTCTTTTTCTTTTTCTTTTCCTTTTTTTCCTTTTTTCTATGGGTGTGTTTGATAAAACTGAAAATTAAGTACTGAAAATTAAGTGCTGAATTTAAGTGCTGAAAATTTTAAGTGATTTGTATTAGCAAAACTAAAAACAGTGTTTCAAGAACTAAAATAGACTGCATTCAGTGATTATTTTCAGCAGAAAATTTTCACTTAACGTTTTCAGTGGATTTTTGGTTGCTTTTTCAATTAAGTGATACATTATCAAACACACTGAAAAAAATTAAGTGCTGAAAATTTTCATTTTCACCACTTAATTGAGTTATCAAACACACCCTATGTTTTTTCTTTTATTATGCTTTATAATCTCTTCACCTATACACTGAAATGGTACCATAATTGCTTCTTTCTCTTTCTATTAAAGCCTGTTACTGATACTAATTTCTTTCAGTTGGCCTCTTTTTTCCTGACTTGATATCTGCGTAGCTTCCTCCTTCCATTCACAATTCACAGATTTTCTTTTACTCCAGACCGCTTGATCTTCCCATAAGTTGTAGGTTTAGAGTGACAATTGTCTTCTTGATCTTCCCAACACTAGCCACCTTACCCTTTATCTTGGAAGTTAAAAGGGCCCTAATTAATTAGAGAGAGAAAAGACCATAGTTGAGTTTTTATTATTCCTAAAGGCTTTCTTTCTTCATCACAGTGCATATCTCTATACACCTATACATCTTTGTATGTATATATTGTAAATACATATTGATCTCTCTCTCTCTCTCTCTCTCTCTCTCTCTCTCTTGTAGCTCATATTCTTAGATCCTTATATTGTATTTTGTATTTCTTTTCCTATCCCTTGTCATAGTTTGTTACCATTCTTATCCTGCCTTTCAACTTTGATACTTGATAATTTTGTTATCAATTTCCTAATTGATTTTTGTTTCGCAGTGTAAAGGGACTCGATTATCTCCTATGAAGGACTACGGATTGCAAATAGCTATTTTCATTCACTAATTAAAAGGTCTGTTGCAATATACTTTATATTAATTCTTTTTAAGGACCATATATGTCTAATTTCAGTTTACAAAGTATAGAGTGGTGAAAATCTGAATGAATGGTTTGAAATATCATTTCGATCTCTAGGATTATACAAAGCAATTTTTTTTATTATTTTTTTATAATCATTTAGTCTGCTCTTTAGCAATCCTGTAATTTTCATTGTCTTTTGACAAAGTTAGGATTTCCTTTGATTATGTCTAAAATTCCCAAACCAAGGAGTAAATATGTTGTTATTGACGTTATAATCTGACATACATGTAGGCTTTTAGCCAAAGGCTTCATACATACATTTTGTTTGGGTTCTATCGCATTTTGAGATCATTAGATATACATTTTCATTTTTTCCTTTTTATTTCCCCTTCTCTTCCAATCTGTATTTGTTTTTCCCTTTCCTTCCTAGCATTTTCATGTTGGGCTATGCTTTCCTAGTTCTTACAAACTCCTGTGCATTTGCACGGGTTATCGACTAGTTTTATAGTTCAAATGGGTTCAACTATGTGGTAAGAGTAATGCTATGCTTCCCAAATTGTTAATCTCAAATGCTTTCCGAATACATGTGATAGCGGACCCACTGAATTTTGATTGGAGGATGTTGAAGTGATCCCAGCATTATTTCAGGTGATCCCACCATTATTTCTGGGAGTTTTGGGCTTTCAGGGGCATTTTGATCATTTGTACTAGTTCCTGAACACTCTGAGAGATATAATTGACTTCCGGGAGTCTCTTTTCGCATCTTTTCAATCATCGTGAACCACCAAGCTAGTGGTCTCCTAAATCTGATAGCCGACAAAATAGGGTTTCTACACTTACTAACTTTTTGTGTCTTCAATAGTTGCCTATGCCTAAAGCCATTTTTCCCCGATAAAGGGCTTTCAATTGTGTGTCTTCGACACTTTATATACGCGTGCCTAATTACACTACTATCGAACAGTTCTAAAAGCGTCCGGTGCCTAAAAATAACTTGAATTAATTTACTAAAAAAGTTAAAACGACCTAGATTTTTCTCCATACGTAAACTGAATAAACTTAATGATAAAATTTGTCAGCGTCCACATTAACTTGAAATTCATCAAATAGTCTCCAATAGTTCAAACCATAAATTGGAATGATTAGTGGAGAAATTATTGACCAGTCCAGGACCTAATATTAGCAGTGATTAGTAGTTGTAAGGTCAATTCCTTTTTCTAGCAAATCTGAGGAATTCTTATGTGAATTGGGCATGTCTTCATGTGTCCATTCCATTCATTTATAAATGGCGTGTTACATTTAGTATTGTTAATTGTAATTTCACAATGTTGACAATCCATTCGGGATACTCGGTGACCATCAAGAGTCCAGCTTTTAATTGCTTTTCAACTTCTTCTTTTACTTTAAGTGCCCATTCAGGCCTCATTCGCCTCAATTTTTGTTTTATTGGTTTTGAATTAGAAAAGAGGGGGATATGGTTTTGGACTATCTCTGAATCGATACTTGGAATATCACTATAAGACCATGCAAAAACATCTTTGAATTCATTTAATAGATTGATCAATTCTTTGCCTTATTCATTGCTAAGTGTAGAGCCAATAAAAATATTTTGTGGATTATCTTCATTTCCCAGATTAATCGTTAAAGTGTCCTCAATGGTTTTGCATGTAGATTCTTCTTCTTTTTCGATTCGTTTTTGCAATTCACTTGGTATTTCATGGTCATCACATTCATCACATTCATTAAGCGCATTCGAGTAGGTAGATTTAGTCATACTTTCATTAACTTTGTTCGGGGTGATTATAACAGACATAGTAATAGTAAGATGCCTCATATAGGCCATTACAGACTCCGGGAAGGGGGGTACTTATCACTAGACTGGAAGACCCACTCTTTGTTGACTCCTTGCTTGAGCTCCACGGTGTAGCAGTCTGGCAGCTTTCCATTTTCATCCCCTCCTTCTGTCATTGCTCCTTCTGGTTCTTCCTTGGCATTCTCCTTATCCTTTTCCAGCACCTCTTCCACCATATCCTCAACATACTCTTACCCAATCTCGGCTTCTATAATCTCTTCTTGGCCTTTTTCTTCAGTTTTTGCGCTTCCTTTGCCGAACAGGTTTTGCATAACTAGGCCACCTAGCGTACCGATCCAATCTTTAACAGTGGCAGACTCCACAGGCACTTGTAAATATGAGTCTTCATATTCGAAAAATTCATGGGGTAAGAAGATTTCAAACCCTGGCTAAACAATTGTCTTTCCAATCTACCCTGACTCTTGAAAGCCACAGAAGGGAAAATCTTCTCCTTCCTTCACAAAGTACCCATTGAGCGTTTTCTGATAAGGGATCATCGATGCATCAGTTGCTTTCTTATTTTCCTTCAATTCCTTCTTTGACAGCTGATAACCCAAACCATGAGTATGGGTCTATGTGGGGATTCTTGAAAGCTCTGGCAGACCTTGATGATTTTTACCTAGTCCCATTCCTGGGAAGAAACTCATCTTCTTCATAATTCTGGCAACTAACGGGCTCGCATACTAATCAAAATATAGTGGCAGGAACTCCCTCAGCTTTACTTCCTCTAATATATTGATGAACTCAAACCCTTCTAGACTTATTTCCTCCTCTTGAAACTGTACCTCTAAAATTGGTGCACTTAACGAAGCTTCAGATAGGCAGACCCAACTATCCCCGAGAATATCACAAATCTTGTTTCCCCAAACACACTTGACTTTATGATGAATCGTTGACGGTATGGCACCGAGGCTGTCTAGCCATGGTCTACCTAACAGTAAGTTGAAAGAGGCAGGGATGTCGATGATTCGAAATTCAGCTTCTTTTTCTAAAGGCCCGATAGTGAGATTGAGGAAGATTATACCCATGAACGCCCTTTGGCTGTTGTCATATGCTCTTATCTTCTGCTCAGATGGTATGAAAGTTGACTCATCTAGACCCATTCACTTGGCTGTTCAGAACGGGCGTCGTTTAGAGCAGACCCGTTGTCTATGAGACAAGCGGGTACGGCATCCCCCAAACACTCAATAGTGACGTACAATGGCTTATTGTGAACAAGCCCTCCAGGGGGTAAATCATTTGATGAGAAGGTAATAGCTAGAGTCGGAATTCTATCGATCATTCCCACGAGATCTTCTGGTGCTGTGTCGGTAGAAATATCAGACTGATTCAAGGCATCCAGGACTGCCTACCTATGACGTTTAAAAGTGATCAATAACCCCTAGATGGTGATGTTGGCATGTGTCTTCTTTATTTGTTTCAAAACCCTATCCTCCTCCTCTACTTCATTCATCTTCCCTTTTCCTTTGTCTAACTCTCTCCCTGGGTGATCTTCCTCTAGCTCATATGGTTTAAAGTGTCTTCCCGATCGGGTTAGATGATTGACTTCTTCTTTTGCCCATAATTTGTCTATTTCTCCAGAAATTTTTGAACTTTCTTTCCCCACTTCAGTCTCTTCATCGCTTTCGTACCACAAATCATCTTCTACCTGATCTATATCTCGACTATCAGCTTCTGCGTACTAAGTGGAGTTGTTAGTTTCTTGGACCCGCCAATCTATTATGGCCATTTGCTTCCTTGTCTCCCCTCTATATTCCTCCGGCCGATTTCCAAGAGTACAGACTAATAAATCGTTCGGTAGCTGGTAAGGCTTCCTTGGTTTCCTAACTTTAGTAATTAGCCTAGTCGGATCAAAGGTCGTCTCTTCCAACCCTAAAAAATAGAGGCCCTGTGGTGGTGGTATAGCATGATGATTCGGCAGTGGATTTCTAGTAACGTTAGGAGCTTTGACTGGTGGTTCAGATATTACCTTATTATCGATGAGATCTTGAATCTCATGCCTCAACCTTGTGTACCATCCATAGCATGACTCTTTTGCTGGTGAAATTTGCAATAAAGATCTTCCTAAAAGCTTGGAAGAAGTGGATTTGGTAAGGATCGAGGTTCCAATGGGCGAAGATGCCCCTTTGTCATCAGCCTATCAATGGCGGTTGATAGTGAAACTACCAAATTAGAAAACTGCCTTTGTGGCTTATCTGACCCAGGTCGACCTCTTGTTATGTCAAATTTTCTCGCGGGTTCGCTTAACGCATTGACCTCAGTGGGGCCCGAGTGACCTCCGGAATGTCCTCCGTTCGACCCACAGTTTGGCCTCCTGTACCTGTTCAGTTGCTCCTCTTTCTTAATTAATTGCATCCTCTATCTTGGTTCCTGCGTCGAAGACTTCAGCAATAGTGTTAACCTCATCTTTTCTTGACAGACAGGTTGAAGATTCTTCATTATCATCTGGATTTGTTCTTTCTTAGACGGCCTTTGAACCATCTTGGCTGCCTTTCCCCTCCATCGACTCAAGTATTCAGCGAATGATTCCTTGCTCCCTTGCCTGGTGGTTTTCAAATCCTGGACTGTGACATCCAAGTCTTAATTGTACTTGTACTGTGCTATAAATGATTTGACCACCTCTTCCCAGACCTTAGTCTTTCTTGGTTCGAGTGTGAGATACCAGGCCAAGGCTGCCCCAATTAAAGTCTACTGAAATAAGACAGCTGACACGAAAATAAATTGTGTGCACTTGTGTGCTATACCCAAGTGTAGGTAATCGTGTAACTAATATTCTGGTAAGACTAGGTCGATCCCACAGAGAAGGTTTAAAGCTAGTTACTTAGGCTAAACTCAAAAGGGGAAAATAAAAAAAATCTAATGTTTAAATAAAGTGTAGAACACGAAGTTCCACAATTAACGACTACTTAAGCAAAACAACTAAATTAAACTAGTATTAACTAACTGACTAAGGCGATATTTGAAATGGTTTTTTACTTTATAAAATGGAAGTGTTGGGATCACACGAATCTGCAATTACCGAACCATCTACCATGCAGTGTCAATAATGCTCCAAGGAGTACATCCATCTATAGTATTCCGTATTTCTCTAAATATAAAGAATCAATAGCCCTTTCATGACCGGGACTATATCATCACAGTTGATTCGAAATACATGAAAGCAGTTTAAAACAATAGTTAAGACTCGCACTATGAGTAGTGTAAGCATTCAAAGTGGTTTGCAAAAGTTATTGAAGAGAAATGCCTTAAGGCTTAAAGTTAAGAAACTGTTTTGCCAAACTGAGCATATGGGGACAGTTTGATAACAAATCTCAAAAATAGAAAGTCTAGGAATACTGCAAAGGATCATCTCAAGAATTTGAGTGTTCGATCGATCGACGCGCTCTCAATCGATCGAGCATCATATTCTCTCAATCGATTGAAATGTCTTCAATCGCTTGACTATATCTCTGGTTCGATCGATCGAACTAACTTTGATCTATCGAACACAGGTTTTATTATAGTGCATGGCAGATGCTGGAGATCACTGTTTCATCATGATCTCCCAACTCTGGGACTACCCAGACATGGTCTGGAGTACCATAGATTGATTTTTAACATACGAAAACATTAAGGGTTTGTTTGGTTGTGTTTTAATCATAAAACTTTGAAAAACTATGATTTAACAATAAACTAACATGCAGAACTATGGTTACCACTACTTACACTACGAAAAATCACTAGCAGAATGTAAATAACTAATAATACGAAACCTGGATGAACTGAAAAACTTGTATTAAACGTTGAAATCTCCAAAAACCAAGCAATATCAAAAGACTAACCTACAAAACCAAACAAAGCTCTCTTTCTCTCTCTAAAACTGTAAAAAAAAAAAAAGTGGGGCGTCCTTCTGGATGTGTTTACAACTAATATATATAGAAAAACCTAGGCTAGGGTTACAATAATGCGTTTCTGCTGCGTGCCCGCGTTATTCTGAAAAAGGCATGTTCGATCGATCGAACATCATTCGATTGCTTGAACTGTGGAATACTCGAGCGCTTGAAACTCCTTCGATCGATCGAAATTTTGATCGCTTGAGCTCTCTTCGATTGCTCGAACTTCCTATTTCAGCTTTGAATTATCTTGTTTGTGACTAAGCTTTATCCCTTTTTCTGTTATTCATTCCTGTATACAGCAACACAGTAATTTGCACAAAATAACAGCTAAAATAACCCAACTCATCATAGATTTGTCACATTGTATATAAACTGGCATTATAACACAAGTTGCAGATATAATAGGGAGTTGTAAATTAAATCAGTAAATTTTCTTATTTTAGCGCGGTTGTAATTAAATCAATAATTTTCTTATTTTAGTGCGGTTGTATTTTACAAATACCCCCGCTAGTCACAGCCCCCAACTAGCTTATTGCTAGTCCCTAGCGATAAAGCGATAATAAAAACAAGCGAAATTAAATAACGACTAAAGGAAAACAAATTAACAAAACAAACTGGCCTAGATAGAGAGAGATATCTTAACTCACTTTCGCAGGAATCGCGGTTGCATTTAGCGAATGCAACAAGCCGTTAAACCCCTAGGTTCCCCCTAGTGGACGAGTGTTGTGTCGTGAGGGTTTGCAGTGAATATACCCACAAAATTCTTAAATTTAAGTTCAAAAAAATAAAGAAAAACTTTTAACACTCCCTCCCAGTCAACTGCTAACTCAGCTCTACAAAGACATGTTAATCTCAATCAAACCATGAAAGAAATTCACATGCTCCCCATACCACCAAGATAGATATAACATATGTATCACATCCATGCATCCGTGTGTGTGTGAAGTTAACAGCTATGCATCCAACCTTATGTAGAGTTATTTAGACTATCGTACCTCTAGAACTTGTAGTTTCAACTCAATTCTTACATTATTTTACACTCAGAAAGGAACGTCTCACGGAAACTTGCTTAAGAATGATTGCACTTTGTATGAAAGCTTTGATAGGAGTGACGTTTTGGTTAATAATGCTTTCATACTTGACTCTATGAAAAACGAAGATTTAGCGTGTATCGTTTCACGAATAGAATACTACTTACTAGAGGAGCGAAATAGTGGATAACTCAATTCATACGTTCATGTTCAAACTAATTCGTTAAGAATCATTAAGACTTTGATTTTTTTTTTTGGGTTTTTATATAGTAGCCGAAGATGCTATGAGAGAAAATGCGCGTCTTAGTAAGTGATGGAGTCTTTCTTCTCATTTTATTCTTTACACTTCTGCAACCAACTTCCATTCTTGTATATATTTTTTTTTCTTTTTATATATATATACTCCCTTTCACATTCAAGTGTTTCTTTGTATACTTTTTTTTTCAACAACTCCCACAGCTACTCTTCTCCAATCATATGCTTTGACAATTTATTCAAATTAAATGCGCAATGGGGTCCATTGGGGTCAAGGTATAAGATTAGGAGTTTATATTTTCGTAATAGAATTGCCAATATTGAATCGGTGTAGGGTTAGAAACGAAACAGTTTCTTGAATGTAGGTATAGGGATGTGTATAGATTAGGGAATGAGTAACGATGGCTTAAATCATTTTCTTAATTTCTTAGTTTTAACACTTCGATGTTTATCGAGTTTAGTTGGTAGATCCTGAACGTTCTCCTCTAATAAGCAGCCAAAAATGAAGAATTAAATGAGACTATTTCAATGAATTTGTATAAGCATAATCAAGAATAACAATTTGAGTTTATGTGACAATTCCTTCAGAAACGAAGATTGGATCAAAAGCTTACTGGGGGTCATTAGTTTCCACTACTCATTCTTTTAGCACAAAAGTCGTATTAACTCATTTTTAGATTTTCTACATAACTATCAACACGTGCATATGAATGTTGGATACATGAAAGGTCTACACATGCAATCATCCTAGTGATACTAGAAAAATGCGTGAATGTAATTCATAAAAGGATGAGACAACTATGAATGCGTCATTGCATAATAACAACTAATCAGGAGTGAAAGTTCAAAGTTATTCTATCAATAAAGTAAAAAATTGTCAAAATTTTTCAAAATTTTAAACTTTAATTATTGTTTTTATTGAGATTGTATGTTAATAAAGTTTCTCAAAGTTTCAAGGTGCTAAGGGTGAAATATGCATGTGAATACCTATCTATCCCCTACTCCCAACTGAAAAAAACGATGTCCTTAGAAGTTGGTTTTCAAAATAAAATGGATGGGTATCACCTGGTAGAAGCAAACCAATAACAGCAGACATAGCAACCTGTAATAAAGCATACAATCTCCAAACAAACAAGATCAATAGATATATAATTACAAAACATGATCCATACATAGCAATATAACCAATCACTGGAAAAATAAAACAATAATAGGACAGAACAGTGATCCAAATATCCAAAATATCCAAAATAGTACCAAAAGAGGGAAGAGAGAAGATAAAAGAAAATAAAATCAACCAATCTCTCACACCACCCAAATACTAACATAATCTAATCGACCGCGATCGGTTCGTTATCAGCAGCATCAGAAGGAATCTCTATAGAGGCAGCACGAGCATCCTTACCTCCACCCTCATTGATTCGAGGTGAAAAGTGCATATTCATAGCGTATTACGTGGTCCTTTACGTATACTTTTATCCCCAAAGCCCCTACATTTAGGTGTATTTTAATAACAATGTTCTTTTTATTTTGTTAATGCAAAAACATGTGTTTATGCATTGTTTTATAGGTATTAGAATGTAAATCAATGAAGTGAAGCTAAAGAAAAGTGATTCTGGTGAAGAGAACAAGAGAAGTAGCTGAGAAAATGCCATTTTTGACAATGAAGACTTCAGATTTTGAAGATTCCCCAAAGATATGAAATGTAGATCTTTGAGTTACGGTCGTGTGGCCGCAAACGGGAGGTCAATCCGAGGTCCGAGTGAAAAGTTATGGCCATTCTCCCATCGGTGCGCAGAACTGTCAAAATCAGAGAAGTTCAAGGGCTTGAGGAGAGTTCAATCGATCGAGACTTCGATCGATCAAACTAAGCTCAATCGATTGAACTTCATATTCACCCAAAAGTTGCGTACAGTCTGCGAAAACCCTATAAATAAGTCGTTTTGATGGCAGACGGAAGGAGGACGCTCCAGAACGCAGAAAATAGCAGTTTTAGGGTAGTTTTAGGGCTATTAGGAGTAGAATAGGTTAGATTATTGTTTTTTTTCATCTTTTCCATTGTAAACTCAAGATTCAAGTTGATTTCAAGGTTATATTCAGATTTATTCCAGGTTTTTCCTTTCCTTTATCTTATTTGATTGTTTATTGATATAGTTGTTATGATTACTTTAGTTCACTGTTTCTACACCTGTTTTATTATGTTTCCATAGTTTAGACGTTGGGAATATGTGATGAAATATTGATTTCTAGCCTCTGCCATGGAATCTTTAGAAAACCTGGGCTCGATCGATCGAAGACAGTTCGATCGATCGAACCAGAGCCACAATCAAGCGATCGAAGACATTTCGATCGATTGAAGGGTGATGCTGTCCGATCAATCGAGAGCGCTTTGATCGATCGAAATTGCAGAATCCTGAGATGATTCTTTTAAGTATTCCATGACTTTTTGTTTTAGAAATCTGTTATCAAATTGTCCCTATAAGCTCAGTTTGTCACAACAGTTTTTAGAATTTAAAGCCTTAAGGCTATTTTCTTCAATGACTTTTGAAAACCACTTTGAATGCTAACACCATTTAGAGTGCAAGTATTAACC
The DNA here is from genome assembly GCA_033977485.1 of Hydrangea macrophylla. Lineage (NCBI taxonomy): Eukaryota > Viridiplantae > Streptophyta > Magnoliopsida > Cornales > Hydrangeaceae > Hydrangea > Hydrangea macrophylla. The sequence goes on from CM066989.1 coordinate 35,369,210, forward strand.
ATTGTTTTAAACCGTCTTCTAAGTATTTTAAATCACTTGTGATGATTTAGTCCCGGTCATGTAAGGGCTATTGATTCTATATCTTTAGAAAAGTACGGAATGCTGAAGAGGAATGAACTCCATAGAACATTAATGAGTATGCATGGTAGATAGTTAGGATCAATGCAGATTCTCATATTTCCAACACCTTTAATTAATCTATTTAATTATTTATGCTTCTTTATACTTTAGTATGTTATTTAGTTTAATTTAATTAATTAGGATTCGTTAGAACTTCCACTTCTACATTCTTATTTTCTTTTCTTTTTCTTTAGGTTATAACTTAGTATATTTTCTTCATATTCCTTCCCTGTGGGATCGACCTGGACTTATCCAGTACTACTTGCACGATCACCTAGACTTGGGTGTTGCACAAGAGCGCACAACTTTTTAGTCGTGCCACTCATCAATAGCAGAAGCCATGGCCGGGTCACTCGCTGTCGTGTCAGACGGTATAACATATGAAGGAACAGACACAACCGGAGGTGGTGGAGCAGATGATGAAGGATCTGAGGTGGGTGGTGCAGTCGGGGGATATGTAGGTGTATGTAAAGACTGGGTAACCCCCAATTGGACCAAAAATGAATCAAGCAGTGTAGTCAGATGGTCGACCTTACCCTCATGTCGCATTCGTGCCTCCCTCTCCTCGATAAGCAAAGTGTGGAGAGTCTGGAGAGACACTGATGACGACTCTCCCTGGGTATGAGCCTAAGACCACTGTCTCAGCTCGAACTGCTACACAGTAGCAACTGGATCCTCCTCCTCCTCAGTATCCTGCTCCTCGGCCTCAGTAGGCATCCCAGAAGCAGCTCCCTCGGTGTTCGTCCTGCCTCCCAGCTTCTTTTTTGCTCCAACCTTCTCTTTGCCCTTTCCTTTTCTTTTTCTCTTCTGTGCGTTCGAGTGTCGGGCAACCGTCTCACCATAATGGCTAGAAGAGGTCTGAAACGCATCGACAGGGAGTGGGGGCAATCCAGATTGGGCCACAATGCTATGAATAGCCTACGCACCTTTCAGATGTTTCTTTACAAAAATGTAGTGCATGGGCTGCACCAAGAACTCAATATATAATCGCGGCATGCAGACCCTCTTCCCCGTCCCCACAGAATCCAACACCTAGACGTACCACGATGCCATCTTCTCGTGATAGGAGGTTGAGAAGATACAGTTGCATAGCACCAAGTGAAGCATATTATAGTCATCGATCAGGCGGCGACCCTCGATAAGCGACACGCCGTTCCAAAACTGGACAGCCCCTGCCTGTAATCTCCGGCACTATAGTGGCATGAGGGGTCTCAGGAGCTCCCAGTCGCTGAGGACAATCATACTCCGACTCCTTTAGGGCTCCTAAAGTGGCAGCTAATGTCACTGGACTGAAGATGATCTCCCGCCCGTGGATGAAAGAGTGATATGTAAATGGAGCAGCGGGGTCTTTGATCATGGTAGCGCAGGCCTCCCGCACCCAAGAGATAATGACCCTTTTGGCTTGGGTCAACATCTGGAACCACTGCGGCATGTCCTAAATCCTGGCCAGGAACCATGGAGCTGAAAGCCAGACAGTCTCCAGGGGTCTCTCCAGCATTATCTTACGGTGGCTGAAGAAGAGAGTAAACCAAGACTGGTCGAAAAGATTCCAGAACCCGTGTACAGGTACAGGATCTGGGATAATCAGATCAAATGGCTTCTCCTTATGGTAGCCAATCGTAGGATTCATGGCGAGGGTCTTGAAATAGAGAAATAGAAGAAAAGACTAATTAAAACATGAAAACAAGAACAAAAGAAGAAAACTGTCACTGCATATGTTCGATCGATCGAACCTTTTTCGATCGATTGAAGAAGGGCCAAGCTCGATCGCTTGAGCCCAGCTCGATCGATCGAGCACAGAGAATATGCAGAGATATGGAAAAACGCAGAAACAAAACTAGCAAAGGAAATATACAACCAAAATGCAAATTAATTGGTCTTAAGACCAATGGAGGGCAGCCCCTCGCAATTTTGAATGAAAAAGAATAGAGATGGTCACAGAGACCGTACCTCAGTATACGCGTAGGGAGGAAGAGGTGAGGTGATGATGATGATGGCGTAGGGATGACTAGGGCTCTCCAATTGGCGTGTGTATGTATTGACCATGAAATCGCATGAGTTTCTCTCTATCTCCGAGCGTTTGAGAGTGTGAGGGAGAAGAGAAGACTGAAGAAGAGTCTGAAGGATGCCTCGTTTAAAAGCAAGGTTCGATCAATTGATAAATGTTCGATCGATCGACAGAGCGATCACTTGAGCTTTGTTTAAGCGCTTGAGGATAAAAGATCTCGATCGATCGAGAATTGTTCAATCGATCGAAGATAAAATTCCTATGAACCCTTTGATTTAGTATATCTGTGTACCCCCAACTAACAAAAACTTATCTGGACATACACGAATACCATAAAAGTAGTTTAACACAGAGCATGTACTCCAGAAATAGTCATCATTGTGATATAAAATTGCAAATTTCATAAATATAAATTGGTATAGCATTTGTTTGCAAAATTATTCCCCCAAAATTGGTGCTTAGACCTTGTTACAAAGAAAAGCTAAAATTAAAACCAAAAAATAACAATGCTTTGTCTAGGATTACACTTCAATTGCCGAAAGATTGACCAAATGGATAAATACAATTGAAGTGGACCACTATTCCTCGAATATGAAAACTCCCTCTTCTACATTTGTTTCATACTCCGCCAAATCTTCTATAGTAGAGTCCAAACTTGATAATTCCCATTTCCAGAATAGTCTGAAGGTGTTAAGGATATCATCAAGCAAGTCTGGAATTTCCAAGGAATTGATTTCGCTCATAAGAGGTGATTGTGATGGAGACATGGATAATGGAGTATGGCTCCGCAGTTGTTCTACCTCTTGTGGCGGAATGCCAGGGGACCTCACGAGAGGCCCATGAAATAGCAGGTGTGGAAGGAACACCAGTGGTAGGTTCTGATTCATAGTGATTTTCCTAGACAAGGACAAAAAAACAACAAAACAAGGACAGGAATTAAATTAGAATAAAACAAAAAAGGAAATTAACGAAAGAAATCAAATGAAGGGAAAAAACATACAAAAACGGAAATAAAACGAGTTGTGACAAGGATTCAACTTCACTATTAGCATGACGGAACCATGTGCACTAGCAGGTAGTGGGCACTGAAACCTGAACAACAAATAGCTTACGTGCACATAGATGTATGGAACCAATTCAATGATGATAAAGACATCAACATACGTGAAGACAACATTATGGTGTTCGGGCATAACATCTTGCAAGTCGTTCTCATCCCATGCTTCCTACATTCGTTCTCCCACTGTTGTAGGAGTGCGTCATCTACCTCCCCAACAAAATACCCTTCCTCTTCTTCTTCCACATCAGCAGGAAAGTCCATGTTTTCAAAAGGGTTGATGGCAAGAAAGGGCTGGCGGGTAGGGGATGTCCCCTTGGGATAGGTCAATTACGTCATCCGCCCTGGCCCTTGATATGGTAAAAGGCAGAACGCAATCTCATTAGCAGTCCATGGGGGGTTTTGATACTCAGAATCGGCCCATGAGCCAATCAAAAACACTGACTTTGTATCATCATCATTTCTCATTTTTGGAAACCTACAGATTGGAGAGAAGAATATGGAATAGCATATTACAATCGAAGTCACACTCAAAAAGATAAAATAGAAACAAATGAAAATAAGCAAAAAAAAAAAACACGAAACGAAAAGATTACAACAAGAGAGAGGATTCTCTTTGGTGATTTAGGTAGATGAGTAGTTGGGCTCATCCAGTTGGATGTGCTCAACTTCTGGTTGGAAGTTTTCCAAGAACGGCTTTAACCTTTGGCCATTAACCATGAAGCTGTCATCGTTCTTTGGGGTTATTAGCTCAACGGCCCCATGTCGGAAGACAGATTTAACAACGAACGGACCTGTCCATCGGGATCAGAGTTCTCCTGGGAAGAGGTGAAGGCAAGAGTCATATAGCAAGACTTTTTTCCCCGGCTCGAATGATTTACGAAGGATCGTTCTATCGTGGCGGGCCTTCAACCTCTCCTTATGCAACTTCGTAGAGTCATATGCATCTCTACGGATTTCCTCAAGCTCTGCAAGTTGGAGTTTTCTTAGTTGACCTCCCTCTTTAATATCGAAGTTTTGCGAGCGTGTCGCCCAATAAGCTTTGTGTTCAATTTCAACAGGGAGGTGACAAGCTTTTCTGTACACTAGCCTATACGTGGACATCCCCAGATTTGTCTTGAATGTGGTGCGGTATGCCCATAGAGCATCGATCATCTTGTATGCCCAATCTTTCCTATTTGAGCTAATCGTTTTCTTGAGAATATGCTTTATTTCTCAGTTTGCCAACTCTGCTTGCCCGTTAGTCTATGGGTGGTAGGCTAAAGCAATTTTGTGGTTGACCCCATACTTCTTTAGAAGTTACTCCAAGGGCCTATTACAGAAGTGTTTGCCTTGGTCACTAATTAATGCTCTCGGGGTTCCGAAACATGACATAATGTTTTCTTTTAAAAATGACATTACTGTTCTGTGGTCGTTTCATCTTGTCGGTATTGCCTCCACCCATTTCGAGATATACTCCACAGCTAGAAGTATATACTCACAGTTATTCAATTTTGGGAATGGGCCCATAAAACCTATGCCCCAACAATCGAATATTTCAATTATGATTATGGGAGTTAAAGGCATAGAGTTCCTTTTTAAAATTGTGCCTAACTTTTGACAGCGTTGGCATGCTTTGCAGAAGGAGTGGGCATCTTTAAACACGGTGGGCCAGTAGAAACCGTTATGTAAGACTTTTTGTGCTGTCTTCTGTGAAGCAAAATGGCCACCGTAGGCTTCGAAGTGGCATGAGGCCAGGATTAAAGTTATATCCTCATTCGGAACGCAACGTCTGATGACCTGATCAGCGTAATACTAGAAAAGGTATAGGTTATCAAAGAAAAAGTGACGTGCGAATGAGAGAAATCTTTTTCTATCCTGATTTGACCAATGCCTGGGGGTTTCTCACGTGACTAGATAGTTTACGATATCCGCATACCATGGTAAAGCGGACACAGTCATCAGTTTTTCATCTGGGAATTCATCCTTGATGGGTAGCGGTTCAGTGTTGTCAACAAAAGTTAACCGAGATAAATGATCCGCGACCACATTCTCTACTTCTTTTTATCTTTGATTGTGAGATCAAACTCTTGGAGTAGGAGTATCCAGTAAATGAGCCTTTGTTTTGTGTCTTTCTTGGATAACAAGTATTTGAGGGCCGAGTGGTCTGTAAAATAGACAATTGGTGACCCTATCAGATACGACCTAAATTTATCCAAGGCAAAAACTATAGCCAGTAGCTCTTTTTCGGTAGTTGTATAATTCATTTGAGTTTCATTCAGCATTCGACTTCATAGTAAATAACGTATGGCTTATTGTCCTTCCTCTGCCCTAGAACTACGCCAATAGCGTAGTCATTAGCATTGCACATTAGTTTGAAAGGCAAACTCCAGTCGGGTGCCTGTATTATTGGTGCAGAGGTAAGGAGGTCTTTTAGTGCATCAAAAGATGTTTGGCAGCTTTCCGACCATTCGAATGGTGTGTCTTTAACAAGCAGTTGACATAGTAGTCGGGATATTGCACTAAAATTTTGAATAAATCAACAGTAGAATCCCGCATGTCCCAAGAAAGAACGGATGTCTTTGACTGTACGGGGGATAGGTAGATTCGAGATAATGTTGATTTTTGCCTTATCCACTTGGATACCTTCATCGGAGATTATGTGGTCGAGGACTATTCCCTTGGTCACCATGAAGTGGCATTTTTCCCAGTTTAACACCAGGTGTTTGTCCTTACATCGTGTTAACACCTATCAAGGATTTCAAGACAGTTGTCTAAACTATGGCCAAACACTGAGAAATCGTCCATAAAGACTTCAAGTATTTGTTCGATAATGTCATTGAAAATACTTAACATGCACCGCTGAAAAGTAGCAGGTGCATTGCATAAGCCGAACGACATTCGTCGGTAGGTAAAGGTACCGAATGGGCACATAAAAGTTTTTTCTCCTGATCTTCAAGAGGGATTTCGATCTAATTGTACCCACTGTATCCGTCTAGAAAGCAGTAGTACTTGTGACCTGCCACTCGTTCTAGCATTTGGTCCATGAACGGTAAAGGAAAGTGGTCTTTCTGGGTCATAGTGTTTAACTTTCTATAATCGATACACATCCTCCATCCAATGGGGACACGCATCGGTACCAACTCACCATCTTTATTAGGAATAACCGTTATGGCCGCTTTTTTAGGGACTACTTGGGTTAGACTGACCCACGGACTATCAGAGATTGGACAATTATCCCAACGTCAAGTAATTTTAAAACTTTTTTTAACTACTTCTTACATGTTGGGATTCAGACGCCTTTGCATTTGTCGTGACGGTTTAGCATCTTCTTCCAGATAAATTTGTGGGTGCAAATGGACGAACTTATGCCTTTGAGGTCAGCAATAGTCCATCCTAGGGCTCCCTTATGTTGTTTCAGCATTCGAACTAGTTTACCCTCTTGCTCAAAATTTAAGGTGGATGCTATTATAACCGGGTATGTTTTCTCAGTTCCTAGGAAAGCATATTTAAGCTCCTTTAATTCCAAGTCAGGAAACTGGAAACTCGAGGGCATAACTAATCTTGCTTTAGGAGGCAATGGTTCATATGGTGTAACCTACATGCATTCGGCTCTATCCTCCTCTATTGTTTCCATCATGAGGCAAATTTGATTTAGGTCAGCATCCAGTGGAGTAGAATCTTTTGATCGATAGACAGCGTCAAATTGTGACACAACTACCTCCAAAGGATCTTTGTAATCGACCAAATCAGCCTTCGATGACCGTCTCGATGTAGTTTACTTCCCCCTCATCCTCGTATTCTTCAGGTCAGGGATTTGAAAAGATTTTGACATTTAAAGTTATATTCCCAAATACGATGGTCATTATACCACTTTTTTTTTATTTATCATGGCATCAATTGTGTTAAAGAATGGACGTCCGAGTATCATCGGGATTTGTGCACATGGATTGGACACAGGTTCAGTATCTAAGATTATAAATCAACTGGGAAGACAAACGAGTCTATTTGTACAAGGACGTCCTCCAATACCCCTCTAGGGTACTTCACCGACCTATCTGCCAATTGTAGAGCAACTCGGGTAGGTTTGAGTTCACCCAACCCTAGTTGTTTATAAACTGAGTATGGCAGTAGGTTATCACTCGCTTCTAGATCGAGGAGTGCGTTGTCTATTCGTTGGTTCCCAATCTGACATGAGACAGTAGGAATACCGGGGTCTTTAAGCTTTGGGGGTAGTTCATTTTGAATAATTGCGCTAGCTTGGCAAGCGACATAGGTGTGTTTTTTCACACTCTGCCGCCTCTTGACTGTGCATAAATCTTTCAGATATTTAGCGTAGGTCGGTACTTGTTTGATTGCATCAAGTAGTGGAAGGTTTATTTTAACTTATTTAAACAGTTCCAAGAACTCCTGATTCTTTATCTCGTTTTTGGGTTTCTTTAGCCTTTGAGGGTAAGGCGAGGGAAAAGGGCCTTTTGGTAATTCGTCATTAACGGGCTCCTTTCCAGGCCTTCTCTCAACTTCTTCTACTTCTATGGGAGCTTCATCATTTGATTCTAATGTTTCGTTATTATTAATTGACTCCTCATCCTTAGTAGATGGTTGCTCTCTATTTACCACTTCATCCTCTTCATACTCTTCAAGTGTATAAAGAGGCATGTTGTGCCCTATAGTCTTGCTACTTCTCAGAGTAGTCACGGCTTTAGCATGTTCTTGATTATTGGGACCATCATTGTATCCCTTAGGGTTTGAAAGTGGTTGGACAGGAAATGTTCCTCTCGTTCCTTCTTATCTAGCATCTATACTCTCTAATGTCATAGACATCTTGTTCATCATTTGAAATAATTGCTGCGTTAGGTTTACGTTAGCGAGTGGATCTTCTTCTTGCACCTTTTTATATGGTGGCATATACACATTCGACTGTTGATTTGAGGGCTGAGCTTGGTTGTAGTTATTAGATCTATTTTCATTGAATTGTTGGGACTGCCTATTGTTTTACCCTAGATATTGATTGTTATTGTAGGACTGTTGTTGATATCGATTTTGGGTCCCAGCGTCATTTTTCTAATCAAAACTGGGGTGATTCCATCGATTGTTATTATTTGTAAAATTAATATTGTTATTATAGGAATTCCCCGCCCCTCTGTACCCTTGCATGGCATTCATTTCCATGGGGGCTTGTTCTTGAAAATACGGCACATTGGGACAGTATGAAGTAGTGTGTCCCAACATGTTGCATGTGCCGTATGGTTCTTCAGGCAAAACCTACCTAGAACTCTTTCCTTTCATCCCTAGCTCCTCTACCTTCTTCACTAGCTCCTCGTATTTGGTCATTAGAGCATCCTTAGTTTATAGTTGGTAGATACTCTTATCCACTATCCCTTGTGTTTGGGTTCTCGAGACATCCTCTTAGTTAGCCCATTCATGGGAATGCTCAGCTAACCACTCGAAATGAGCCTCAGCCTCTTCGGTATTCTTACTTAGAAACTCGCCTGCACTCATGGTTTCTACAAGGTTTTAGTTTCTCCATTAAGTCCTTCAAAGAAGTAACTAATGGCTCGCCATTTCTCATATCCGTGATGTGGGCACGAGAGAAGTAAATCTTTAAAACACTCCCATGTTTGAGTGAAGGTTTCATTGTTTCTTTGTTTGTAAGAGTTAATTTGGTGTTTTAGTTCAGTGGTCATGCGAGGTGGGAAAAACTTCTTTAAGAAAACAGAGTTCATTGCATGCCATATAAATATTGAATTTGGTTTGAGGGTGAGCTGTCATGCTTTTGCTTTATCCTTCAGGGGGAAAGAAAATAGCATTAAGCGTGTCACATCTATAGGACAGCTTTGAGAGAATGTTTTGCACACATCCTCGAAATCTTTAACATGTAGATATGCCTTCTCACTTTCCATCCCATGAAAGGTTGGAAGAAGTTGGATCATTCCATTGTGGAATTGGAATTCGCTCGCATATGGTGGAATGAGAATACAAGAAGGTGTAGGTGCATATTCTGGTTGCATGAGTTCGCAACGAAGGACGCAACGAATCATCAATAGGCACAACCCTATTTTCACCATTTTCACTTTGATTGTCCCCCATTGAATCTGTAGGTGTGGCTACGGGGTTGATAGAACTAGAGGAATCAGGCGAGTATAATGGATTTCTAAAAATTCCCTCTATGGAGTTATCGGACATGAAAGGGTAGATCTAAGAAGATTTTATATCTAAAGAACTAAAAGAAAAAGAAAAGATAGAAATAGATGAAGAAAGAGTGAGGTAACCTAAGTAATAACTAGTCGCCTTCCCCGGCAACGGCGCCAAAAACTTGACACGAATAAATTGTATGCTATACCCAAGTGTAGGTAATCATGTAAGTAATATTCTGGTAAGACCAGGTCGATCCTACAGAGAAGGTTTAAACCTAGTGACTTAGGCTAAACTCAAAAGGGGAAAATAAAAAAATCCAATGTTTAAATAAAGTGTAGAACACGAAGTTCCACAATGAACGACTACTAAAGCAAAAAACTTAATTAAACTAGTAATTAACTAACTGACTAAGGTGATATTTAAAACGGTTTTTTACTTTATAAAAGGGAAGTGTTGGGATCACACGAATCCGTAGTGACCGAACCATCTACCATGCAGTGTCACTAATGCTCTAAGGAGTACATGCATCTACAGTATTCCGTATTTCTCTAAAAATAAAGAATCAATAGCCCTTTCATGACCGAGACTATATCATCACAGTTGATTCAAAATCCATGAAAGCAGTTTAAAACAATAGTTAAGACTCGCACTATGAGTAGTGTAAGCATTCAAAGTGGTTTGCAAAAGTTATTGAAGAGAAATTCCTTAAGGCTTAAAGTTAAGAAACTGTTTTGCCAAACTGAGCATATGGGGACAGTTTGATAACAAATCTCGAAAACAGAAAGTCTAGGAATACTGCAAAGGATCATCTCAAGAATTTGAGTGTTCGATCGATCGACGCGCTCTCAATCGATCGAGCATCATCTTCTCTCAATCGATTGAAATGTCTTCAATCGATTGACTATATCTCTGGTTCGATCGATCAAAGTTAGACTTCGATCGATCGAACACAGGTTTTATCTGGTGCATGGCAGAGGCTGGAGATCACTGTTTCATCATGATCTCTCAACTTTGGGACTACTCAGACATGGTTTGGAGTACCATAGATTGATTTTTGGTTGTGTTTTAATCATAAAACTTTGAAAAACTATGGTTTAACAATAAACTAACATGCAGAACTATGGTTACCACTACTTACACTACAAAAAATCACTAGCAGAATGAAAATCACTAATAATACGACACCTGGATGAACTGAAAACTTGTATTAAACGTTGAAATCCAAAAACCAAGTAATTTCAAAAGATTAACCTACAAAACCAAACAAAGCTCTCTTTTTTTCTCTAAAACTATAAAAACAAAAAGTAGGGCGTCCTTTCGGACGTGTTTACAACTTATATATATAGAAAAATCTAGGCTAGGCTTACAATAATGCGTTTCTGCTGCATGCCCGCGTTATTCTGAAAAGGCATGTTTGATCGATCGAACATCATTCGATCGCTTGAACTGTGGATTACTCGAGCGCTTAAAACTCCTTCGATCGATCAAAATTTCGATCGCTCGAACTTCCTATTTCAGCTTTGAATTATCTTGCTTGTGACTAAGCTTTATTCCTTTTTCTGTTATTCATTCCTGCACACAGCAACATAGCAATCTGCATAAAATAACAGCTAAAACAACCCAACTCATCATAGATTTGTCACATTGTATATAAACTGGCATTGTAACACAAGTTGCAGATATAATAGGGAGTTGTAAATTAAATCAGTATATTTTCTTATTTTAGCACGGTTGTATTGTACAAATACCCCCGCTTGTCAACGGTCATCATGGCGGTGCTCAACCCACTAGGCTGGAAAGCCCCGATACACATCCTCACATGGCTACAAGGATTCCCTATTCCATCGAACTTGTTAAAGACATGCATTTTAAAACCGACAGGTAGAATCTCGTGGACCTCATCGTATAACCCTTCCAGTTCCAGCAAATAGTTATCAACTCCCTGAGCCTTGCATACCACTTTTTCAAGCTTCTCTAGCTACTTTCTTGGCCATTATCCTTTCCTTCTAAGTCTTTTCTCTTTCTCTTTCTCTTTCAGCCCGCAGTACATCAGCTCTTTGTGCCTCTTGATCATTATACCAATCTTATTCTCTTGCTGTTGCAGGGGGTGGGTTGACAACTCGTGGGTTTGCGGGTGGCGGCTGGCGAGTCCTTGCTTCTATCATGTTCATTATGCGATTCATGTTCTCAGCCTGTTGTCTCATGTGCTCTTCCTGCCTTTCTACTATTACCCTCAATTCTAATACTTCCCCGGTATTCCCTTCGTGTGCCATTTCAATGTTACTTCCTCTTCTCACTAATCTCACCGCGGGACCCCTAAACCAAACAATGCCTAAACCAGATGCTATTTTACCCTACAAAAGAATTTTGAAATGAATTCTTCATCTTGTCAGTTCTTTTCTTTTCCTTTACCATTACCCTTTTTTTTTATTTTTTTTATTTGATTATACGTGTTGCAAATACTTGGTAAAATATTTATGAATGGTTCATATGTCACACGGATGCAATGCATGTGCGGGTATGCCTAATCTATACACCAAAAAAAAGAAAATCCCAATCCTAACACATAAAGCGCATAAGCACATAAAATCCTTACTCATGTTAAGTACGCCAACTTCTCCTTTCATTGTGATCCTCATTACCTTGGAGGTCGGAAAAATTTTCAAAATTTATTTTGAAGAACATGATGAGATCAAATAATTCTCAAGAATCTTGAATCTTTTTGTGAAAACATATCTCAATAAAAGATGATTAGGTTTCAATCTTTACATGGTTAAAAAAATAAACTTTGGACCTTTTCTTTGAAAGAGTGATTTTTCAAAACATTTTTGGGTAACAGGTGATGGATAATCAAAATCTGTTATAAACAGTGAATTTTGAACTCTTGGGTAGGAGTATCGCATGATTGGATAATTATCACACTTTTCATGAATTCGGATGCATACAAGGTCAATGATGCTTAGCTAATAGGATATAAGAGATGTAATCTTATAATCATAGTTTGGCATGTTCTCAAATGTCATGAGACATGAGAAGGAATTGCTAAAAGGTGATTAAAGTATTACAAGTTTCATATCAAACGAGCATCGTCATCATTTCAAATAATCCCTTCTGGGCATACAAAACTCCCTAGCACATAATCCTAATCAAGAATTGATTTCCTTAGATTGAAAGGTTCTATCGAAGCTATCATGCAAAGGCCGGGTTTTGGTCAAATAAGGGACCCTTGACACACATCCGATAGGATTCTTTATATACCAAAACATGGTACAAGATCAAGGGTGATCACACAGTCCCATGATAACTTGACCGACTGGGTTGCCCCGAGCCTGCAAGGTCATAGTTTCGTGCAATCGATTGGCTATATATGCAAGTGCAATGCAACAGGCATACAAAAATTAATTAATTGGATTAAAAGGATGCTTTCAAGTCTAATCCTCGAGTGAACCCAAAATTAGAAATTCTGGTCTGCGAAACCAGATATTCTGGGTTCGATCCCCAGCAGAGTCGCCAGATTGTGGATATCGCAGGCTAACCACACTTTTTAAAACCTTTTCAAATATCAATTTCAAATGCAAGTCGCCACTTAATTTTTTTTAAAGAAAAATTAAGAAATCATTTTAAAAGCAAACTGATCTTTTGGAAACCAAAGATTTCTAGGTCCGGGGATTATGGAATGAGAGGGGAAGGAGCCCAGCGGACTAAAACACCCCCTCTCATCCTATCTCGTGATAGGCCTCTACTCAACATCCTTTTTCATCGAATTATTAATCTAATCATGCCCTCAATTAATGCATATATATATAATATTACAAAAGCATGTCGAAAGGGTACAAGATTGCTAATGATAAAAGGCTTGCAAAACCACGTATTTCAAATAACAAGCAAGATGATATGCAATAGAGAACAAGGAAACTTACCCGGGACCCAGCCGCGAATATTTAATCGTGTAATACATACAAGAGTAGAAAATCCTAAGAAAAGGTCTCTAATCACATATATACACATAAATCAAGACCTAGTCCACAAGAGTAGAAAATCCTAAGAAAAGGTCTCTAATCACATATATACACATAAATCAAGACCTAGTCCAAGGTGTCGTGCATGGAGTCAAAAATCAATAAAATCAAGAAATAAATAAGCTAGAAAAGAATCAAGAAATTGTACCTCAATAGCGCTACAAAACAAAGGTTAGTTCACATGCTTTGAACGAGATATAATATCGAGTCCTAACTAACATACGCACACTTCTAGCTTAAACCTATCAAGAATGGAAAGAATTTACACAATCATGAATTCCTTCTAACTAGTTGGAACCACAACACCCCTATAGATATACAAGTCTCAACTAGGAGCCAATGTAATGTCTATATAGAGATGGTATAATCCCAACATGATCACAAGGAACTCACAACTAGGTTTAATTATATGCAACTTAACCTGAGAATAAATCCTAATTACAAGTATCAACATATATGGATGAATGCATGAACATGAACAAGAATAAGCTATGAACTATTCATTGATTTGGATCATTTAACCTCTGGATTTAAGTTTAACTATCATTATTCAAAACATGGTTTAAGTCCTAGGTCATAGAATAGTCATTTGGGCCTTTATTTGCAAAGTTCATCAAATCTATCACAGAATTCCGAAATTACAGAGAGCAAATCAGACTTTCAAAAATAGGAAAAGCATACTTCATATAGTTTGATCTTAATGAGTTTTGGATACAAAATGCCTCTATGAGTCTAGTTTCTAACCCAAAAAGAAAATCAAAGATCAAACGGTTCAATCTTCGGGAATTAGATCAAACCAGAGATCACTTAGAATTTAACAACTCTTTGTCTAGAGATTTTGTGTGATTTTCTAAAAATAGTAAATGAATCTGAATTGCTTCATTCATTTTAGGGGATCTTATTAACACATTAAACTTCATAGAAAAATTTATTAAAACTAAAGAATGTTTGGTTAAGGCTCTGATCGATTCAAATCAAAACTGACTTACTGTTCTGAAATTTTGGACAGAGAGTAGCTAGTTTAGAAATCCTAAGACCAAACCATCTTAAACATGGAATCTCATCAAAACAAAAAATGCAGTGGTAGATGTTTATGTTATGAACACAGTCTAATTGGTCTCATTCAATTCCAATGGACCATGATTTAATTAAAAATCCTTGATCGTTGTTGGTTATTGAACTCACTGCACCAATGTTGACATCTAAGCCATTGGAGTTGGCTTTTATTAAGCCCTTATTCCTTTCTCAAGTTGATGGTCCTTGAGGAATATAGACTTACTTTATTCAATTCTTTTCCCAAGGTAATGATCCTTGGGGACTAATTATGACCAAATCCATATAAACCTCAATGGAATATGGGGAGGATTCCATGAGACTTCAAATTTGAGGATCCAAATCATGAGCCAAGACTTGGATCCACTAATTATATATGGACATAACTATGATCAGCCTTGATTCCCATATAAATCACAAGATTATAGAGAATTTAAAGGATCAAATTCAAGGGAATCAAATGAGCTACTGAAAATCTCAAGAATCCTAAGAGAGGAATATAAACAAAAAGGAGATGGAATCAGAACTCAATTGATGTTCTAAGTTAGTCTTCTCTTTAGAACTTATTTGGTCTTAAACCCAAAGCTATTTAGGTCCAAATCAATGAAAAACAAATGGAATTCAATCACAATTCTAGTGGTGTGTGATGAAATGAGGTAGGAAGAGACGTTTGAAAAATGTGTAAAAGACTCTAAGTAGTTCTATGAATTGTGATTGAACTTGAACTAAGAGCTAATTAAAATTAGAGGTTACCTCCAATATCCTCAACTCTTTTGTGGTTTGGATGTCTTCACAAGGTTCTCCAAGCTCCCTTTTTAATTTTGAAATGACTTTTCCCTAATTCTATCTAAGAATCTCTTAATGGTAGTCTCCTAATTACACCAAAGATTACTCAAGAATCCTCCTAGAAGTTCTTCAAGATTCAAGATTCAAGATTCAAGCCCCTTGCAATGAGATATTCACCCCTTTATCTAGACAAATTTTTAAGGGTCATTTTGGTAAATTCGAGGGTCAATACCCTAATCCCGAAAGTACTTTTGATGGTATAATGCATACTATTTAAAACAGGCTGTTAAAAAAGGTGACACTTGGTGGAATTGTCTGTGGCACTCAGTAAACGCCGGAATGGCACTCGCCAATAGCCGATACAGCATTTTTTGAGCGCCACAGCGGTACTCTCTCAGACAACTCGCGTACAACCGTCTTTTTATGTATCTCATTTTGCCTTATTTTTTATTTCTTTTTCTTTCTTTCTTATTCTTTTTCTTTCTTTTGCTTTCAAAACTATTTCCATTTTTCGCATTTGGCGAGTTGTCTGCGGCGTTTAGGGAGTGCCAGTGCGGCCATTAGTGAATGCCGGAACGGCATCCAGTGAGTCCTACAGTGGCACCACGTGATTGCCACAGGCTCCGCCGTGTGCCGTTTTCTTTCCTTTCTCATGTTCTCGCTTTTTCCATTCTTTTTCTTCTTTTTTTTTTTTTTATAATTAATGTTTCTTTTGAAATGAAAATTGAAGAGCCTTTCGAAGAGCCTGAATCACCTTGGAAACCCAAAATTCATCGGACACTGTCATCATCGGTTTTGGAGGTAATGTCACGCCCCGACGTAGCATAAATATGGAAAGCGTTTAATTTCCTTTATGGACCCGTAGGTCGCGACAGTTTGAAGGATCGATTCCGTCCCAAAACGTCGAACAACATAAAAACTATTAATCAGAGTAGGGCAATCAGGGCTTATAAAAATTTTTCTAACTTATTACATCCTATGGTACGGGGTTAACTAAGGCACAGACCGCCTTGAAATAAAACAATAACTTAAAGTCTATTACAGTCATCCTTATTACAAAACCAAATCATATCTTAAAGCACATAAACATAAAGCATATAAAAGTAAATTCTCTTCTCAGCAGTTGATCTCAATTAGCATAGTCATAAGGTTCATCCTGATTATAACCTGCAAAGCCTGAACACGAATGTCCAGGACGCATCAACGCCGTCAGCTTCAAGAAGCTGGTGAGTATTAAAAACATAACCCTGAATGTAAAACATACTCATTTACCTTTTTCCCATTTCCATTTAAAAACCACAAGTTTATATTTAAGATAAAGAGCTCGTTTAGAAAACAACCACAACATTATTTAAAAGATAAATTCACACATATGTGACCGTGTATGAGAACGATGCACCATCTCATCTAACCGACTCTTTTCTCTCGACAAAACCCAACAACCCACTATCCTACTCCTGGTATCTTTGAAACACTAAGATAGCCACACTTTAGCAACGGGGCGCCAGGGAGTGTCCAGTTTGCCTCACACTTTGGTCCGGGGTACCAGGGAGTGTCCAATGCCTCACACTTTGAATACCCTAACCGCCATGCAAATACCGGGGCAACCCCTCACACAGTATCCAGACTCGAGTTATCAGGGAGTGTCCGTAGGCCACACTTTAGCACTTCCATGGGTGCCAGTGAGTGTCCAAGTTCGGCGTCACACACTTTAACGCTTCCATGGGCGTCAGGGAGTGTCCATATTTGCCACCTTCGCATTTCAAAGACACCCTCTTCCACATTTTCAACTACAACCACAACCACAACCACAACCACAACCACAACCACGACCACAACTCAAACTCATACTCTTTCCACACTATCATTACTCTTTTCCACACTACCATTACTCTTTTACACACTACCAACACTCACCATGCATGTACAACTGACTCCACATGAATGTCATCAAACTTTAAACATAAAGGAATTCACAGAATTATAGAAATAATGCGCGTACGGGGATTGAAAATTCGTAATTCATTGCCTTAATCATTTTAAACATAACTAATAGCATTCTGTGTTAATAAATTTCCAAACAGGACCTTAACAGTACTTTAAATTTCATCCCAAACAGTCCCTGACCACAAAACAAGCAAAACTAGAAACTTCCGAAAATCGCGCGCGCGGGCCGCTCGCGCGAGTCGCTCGCGCGGTGGTGGCACGAGTTTGTGCAGTAGTGTAATCAATGTATTTTTTTTTTTCAACAATCTTAAAACAGATTCTATATATATTTTACAAAATAAAAACAGATTCGTTTCTGGAAAAACAGAAATCATATTTTGGAATACAGTTTTTTTTTTTTTCTTTTTTTTTTTTTCGTTTTAAAAAAAAAACTGCTACTGTAATCCTTGTTTTCTGTCCAAACGGTGCAAAATCTGATAAAATTGCATTAGACGAAAAGTGTGCAGAATCGAGTTTTGCTTGGGACAAAGCAAGCAGAACCTTAAATTTCCTTTGTTTTCCTAACAAAAATCTGAAAACAAAATTCTGCTACTGTTAAAATTAAAAGAGAAAATATTAGATTTAATTTCTAATATACTTTCTCTGCTACTGTAATCCTCATTTTCTGCCCAAACGGTGCAGAATCTGAGAAAATTGCATTAGACGAAAAGTGTGCAGAATCGAGTTTTGCTTGGGACAACGCGGGCAGAATCCTAAATTTCTTTCGTTTTCCTAACAAAATCTGAAAACAAAATTCTGCTACTGTTAAAATTAACTACCTAAATCAGTAAATAAGGAATGAGTTACATTTTGAGTGAGTTAGTAATACTCACTGTGATTAAGTGCAAAGAGATTTGTTGAGAAAGATAACCAAATCAAGAAACCCAATACAAGCTTGGCTATGGAAATTGAGGAGCTCTTCTCTCTAGAAATTTTCAGCAAATTGAACTCTCAAACTTTCTCTTTTCTCTCTGAAAATTCTCTCTATTTTAGTTTGTAGAATGTGTAGAGTGTGTGTATGAGAGTGTTGTAAGTGTGTATATATATAAACTCAGCAATTATAGGAACTTGGGGCCCAAGAATTTCTTAGGATTTCTTAATAACCCACTTTGGTTTAACAAATCTAATAATTAACCACTAATTTCTAAACTATTAGTAGATTAATAGGATTGTGCATAATGTGTAGATACCCACTAAATCTCCATCATATAAGTATAGGTAATATATGTAGTGTGGAGTTATACCACTCTCGGATGATCCAAGGGCCAAGTATATAGGGGTCAATTTGTGGGTGTTTGGCAATTAAGCTATAGACTTAACAATTACACATGCAAGGTACTCATTGCCAAACAAAGCACAATCAAAAGATTACTTTTCCATTAATTAGTAGGAATGTGCAGAATGATGTGTATCCACTGCACATAAAGCTCCACTGATAATTGCAAGGGGTAGGTGGAGTTGATGTGGGTCAAGGTGTGTTTGGGAATTCTAGCTTATGGCATAAGGACAACACACATACTACAAGCATTTGCCAAACAAGGCCTAAAGAAAAGCATCAGCAATAATAAATGGGTATAAAGAAATTTGTCCAATCAGTCACTCCCAAAATTCTGTGGAAATTTAGCACTGCGCGGACAGTTTTAAACCTAAACTGGTATTTTCGTGACACGGTGTTCATCACAAAAATACAGAAAATTCATTTTAACGTAGGAAGTGATTTTCTGGTTTCATAAAAATACTGATTGAATCCAAAGAAATTATTTTCACCGTTTTGAAATACAGATTTGAAATTTAACACATGTATTGCCAGATTTTATGAATATCGCATTTTGACCCCAAAAGAAATTTCAATAATGAGATT
This sequence comes from Hydrangea macrophylla, assembly GCA_033977485.1. Lineage (NCBI taxonomy): Eukaryota > Viridiplantae > Streptophyta > Magnoliopsida > Cornales > Hydrangeaceae > Hydrangea > Hydrangea macrophylla. The sequence goes on from CM066989.1 coordinate 35,388,217, forward strand.
AGTCAAGAAATAAATTTTTCACATAAGGATTGAAAATAAAAGCAGACAAAGTATATATAATTTTAAATATGACAATGCAAGAAAAATGCAGGTTATTACAGGTAACAATCTCCTGAATTCGATGGTTGGTCAAAATCGAGGTGTGTCACACCCCAACCCACCCCCGGTGGATTAGGACATGTGTAACAAGAGTAACCGCACCCAAAACACACACTGATTAGAAAGAAAATGTGAATAAACCACTTTAAAGAACTCTATTGTGATAAAACAACCCCCAAGGGCAAAATGGTCATTAAGAAAGTATGTAAAATTTTTATACCAAAATTTAGATTTTTGAGTCCTGGTTCCAACGCAACAAACGGCGCGCGAATCCGAGTTTTATAGAAAAAGTTATGCACGTTTCCGTAAAAATGGACATATTGTGGAAAAATACAAGGCGGATCGATCCCTTCATAAAGGGCGGATCGATCCATTTATATGAGTCTCTCGCAGAATGTCCCCTTGGAAGGGCGGATCGATCCCTTCACAAATCGCGGATCGATCCCCTTCACAATTCTGCTGCTAAATTTTGTTTGCTGTCAAAACAAGTTTTAGCTTACCAAAACTCAATCAAATCACATGGAAACATTATGAAACTTTGAGAAATCAATTCCAACACATTTCTAAACATGTTTAAACTCAAGTTAAGCCTGGATCATAGAATCATATTCACAATTTGATCAAATCAACCATGGACTCACTTCATTTGAACTAAAACGAACTTTTCAAACTTTAACACTCAATTCTAATCCAAAATACATGAAACTTGCTGGGACTAAACTCAATGACACAACTAGCATTATGAGCACTAAAGAAACATGTTTAAAACACTAGTGACACATCCGAACTTGTCAAGATGGTCTTAATTACTAACTTAAACCATTTGAGCAAAACAAAAGAGATTATACGTGGGTTCTACTTTTCTCTTCCAAATACATAGTTATGATCCAAATTCATTTCCAATAACCCAAGTATGAACACCAACATAAAAGGAACCATAATTTACATCATTTTACAAGTTCAAAAGAAATTCATAAGCATGGGGCACAAATCTCCCCCATCTCTCCCATCCCTCCCATCCACAAGTCAAGACTTTAATTCACAAGTCAAGGATACTAACCCACAAGTTATACTATATTACAAGTTATAAACATAATTACAAGACCCAAATCTCCTTCCTAATCCCGAGTACGTCACTTCCTCTTCGGGTATTGCTCCGTACTTGCGGTGGTTGTTATGTACCACAACAGAAATAGGAAAACAGTTTTCTTAAGCAGTTTGCTTAGTGAGAATTCTAAACATGGCTGAATGTTTAAACATGTGCAATGCAACAATAAACACATAAATCATATCTTTGTAATCGCCGAGTCACCGGTTCAATGATTCATTCAGACCCGGGACCTCCCTTGGTCCCGTGGCCACTTCTATTCCTTGGACTTCCGTATTTCTCGGATTCTTCCTCTTCACCACCCTTATTACTCCCAACTAATGAATCATTTTCCCGATGCTCATTGAATACCACATAAACATATAAGCACATAAACATGTAGGCACATAAATTCTTCATAAAGTTAACATGCAATTCACAATTTAGTAATTACATGCTTTCTAAACATGAATAATCAACACAATAAGATCATTCTATATATCTCTACATCATTGGTGCCTTGAACATAGCTAAACACAACCATTCTTTAGGCTAGAAAACTCACCTTAGCAAGATCTACCCAAATTCAAGCTAGAAATGAAGAATTCCTTCACAAATCTTGCTCAATTCTTACCCAAAGTAAATCCTACATGGTTTTGGTTCAACAAATATCATTTATCAAGAACGGTTACCGAAAAAACGTTGCCGAAAATGAAAACAAATTGCATGCATGTGATCCTCTTACCTCCATGAGTCCAAAGGTGGTCTTGGATCATAAATCCGGTGAACGGCGGCGACGGTACGGCGAAAAACGTCGTCGGTGACGGTTCCGTCTTCTCTCTCGGTGAGCTCTCCTCTTCTTTTGTTTTAATTTCAGTGTGATTAATGAGACAAGTCTCATGTTTTGACACACACACACACACTCATGCACAAGCATGAGGTGCCAATGCCTCACTTAAGCCATTTTTCGTTTACCTCCCCGGAATTTCTTAAGTTCTTATTATGAAATCCCCCAAACATTCCATTAACTACCCAATTATCAAATGAGTGTTTATCTAAGTTTTGTATGGGTCCCAACGTGGGTCCCATATATTTTGTGAAGTTGCTATCGTACCTACCAATTATAAATCTTTTTCAATTATACCCTTATTTGGGTGTCCAAACTAATACTACCACATAACAATATCTATTAAAAGCATCTTATCAAATATCCATGTAATCATATAGAAATGCATTTAATCACTTAAAATGCAAATTACCAATTTATCCTTCAATGGGTTAAATTTCAATACCTGTCCCACCTTTCTGGGGACTTTTCCAACTAGTGTCCCTCTATGAACACTTTTTACTTAGGCGAGTCCAAGCCTCCCCTTAATCCATTTTATACACTAATTATATTAATTAGTGCATATTAACACAATAATTTACCCGTTTCCCCGGGTACGGGTGTTACAAGGTGTCTACAATGAGTTATTTCAAGTTGCCATTATTTCTTTAGGGGTATGCTTTGGAAACCACATACATACTAAATCTTGTTCCAAGCAAATCCATTCCTAAGAACCACGGGAGATGTGGATTGGACGCAAACCCTCTTTGCAACATCTTCAGATATGGGGGTGTCCAGCACATGCGCTGAAGGAAAGATGAGCAAATTGGAAACTAGATCGGAAGTATGTTACCTTGTAGGGTATCCAAAGGGTTCTTATAGATGGTATTTTTATGATCTAAGAGAAAAAAAGTGTTTGTTTATAGAAATGCTTGTGGATGCCGGGATTTGGACCCACTTTTTAAACAATTTTCAATTTTCAAAGAGTCGCCACTTAATTTTTAAAGGAAAATTAAGAAACCACTTTAAAAGCAAACCGATCTTTTGCGAAACCAAAGATAAACTGGGTCCGGGGATTATGGAACGAGAGGGGAAGGAGCCCGGCGGACTAAAACACCCCCTCTCATCCTATCTCGCGATAGGCCTCTACTCAACATCCTTTTTAATCGAATTATTAATCTAAGCATGCCCTCAACTAATACATATATACATATACATTATACAAGCATGTTGGAAATGGTGTAAAATTGCTAACGACCAAATATCATTCATAAGCCACGTAATTCCAGTAGCAAGCAACATGATATGTAATAGAGAACTAGAAAACATTCCCGGGATCCGACCGCGAATATTAGACGTGGAATGCATGCAAGAACAAAATAAAACCTAAGAAAAGGTCTCTAACACATCTAAACACATAAGGCAAGGCCTAGTCTAAGGTGTCGCACATGGAGTCAAAAATCAATATAAATCAAAGAATGGAATAAACTAGAAAAAGGTTGAGAAATTGTACCTCGAATGCGCTACAAAACAAATAGTTAGTCCATATGCTTCAAACAAAATATGATATCAAATAATCAATCCTAAACTTCTAGCTTAAACCTATCAATCATGGAAGGAATTGACCTATTCTTGGATTCCTTCTAATTAGTTGGAAATATATCACCTCTATAGATATACAAGTCTCAACTAGGAGCCAATACAATGTCCATATAGGGGTAGTAAAATCCCAACATGATTATAAGGAACTCACAACTAAGTCAATAAAATGCAACTTGACCAACTGCAAAATAAGTCCTAATCACAACATACATGAATGAATGCATGAATATGAACAAGGATGAGATATGAATTTATTCACTAATTTGGATCACTTAGCCTCTGGATTTAAGCTAAATTATCATTATTCAAAACATGGTTCGAGTCCTAAGACATTAGGAGACCATCTAAGTTGAAATAAATAAGATTAGACAAAAATAGTAGCAGGTTTTTATGAATTACAAAGAGCAGACCAGACTTTCAAAGCTAGAAAAACCGTAGTTTCAACGGTTGGATCTTAATGATTTTTGGATATGATATGCCTCTGTGAGTCTAGTTTTTATCCAAAAAAGAAAATCAAGGTTTGAACGGTTAGATCTCCAAGAATAGGGAAAATACTAGACATCACTCAGGAATCTGCAACTCTCTGTCCAGAGATCTTGTACAATTTTCTAAAAATAGTAAACAAATGAGAAACACTTAGATCTTTTTGGGGTATCTTCCTAACACATTTAACCACTTAGAAAAAATTATTTGAGGTCAAGAAAACTTTGTTAAGGTTCTGATCTATCAATTTTAAAACGGGTTTACAGTTCTGAAATTCTGGACAGAGAGTTGTTTATCTTGAAATCATAGGACCAAACCATCTTAGACATGGAGATTCATTAAAACAAAAATCACAGAGGTACTTGGATGAGTTATGAACAACCTCCAATTGGTCTCATCCCATTCCAATGGACCATGATTTAATGAAAAAATCATTGATCACAGTGGGTTTAGGGATTCAATGCACCATTGCTAGATTAGTGTTCATATTTTGAATTAACTCAAACAACACCTAGTTCCTCTCCCAAATATATGATCCTTGAGGAATATAGAATTATTTGACTAAGTTCTCCTCCCAATTTAATGGTCCTTGGAGATTGAAACAAAACCAAACCCAAATGAACCTTCAAAGAACATAGAGAGAGTTTTATGGGATTCTCAAGTTGAAGGCTCCAAGTCATGAATTAAGACTTTGAATCCATCAAACATGTATGGGTACAACTACGATCAACCTAATCCCCATATAAATCATAGGATTATAGTAAATTAAGGAATCAAACTCAAAGAGACTCAATAAGATATGTAAAATCTCATGAATCTTATGAGGAAAATAGAAATGAAGAATCAAAGTTTATTTAGAGAAATTGGAACACAAATTCTTCAAAACCAAACTTATTTTAAACCCAAGGCGCCAAGTAGATCCAAATTAATGAAACACTATGAGATTCAATCACAAATTCTAAGTGGTGTGTGATGAAATGAGGTAAGAAGAGAGGTTTTGAAAATGTGTAAAGATCCTAGAACTATGAATTTGTGATTGATCTTGCCTAATTCTACAAAGGATTGAGAGGTTACCTCTATGGCCTCAAAGATTTCTTCTATCTCTTATGAAGTTCTTCCAAAAATCTTCAAATTCTTCTCCAATTCTTCAAGTTCTTTAAGAAAACTCTCTTTTTCTCTCTCTCTCAATTCTCTCTATTGTATATATATCACTCTTGTATATTAGTTTTGATCCAAAAATCAATTGGAAGTCCCCCAATAATGGAGATGAAGATCTGTTTATATAGTCCAACATTACAAGGTTAAATGGGTAAATTCGGGTGAGAACCCATGTGCAAAGTTTTCTTCTAGAATATGTGAGAAAAGTAGTCTGTTGCAGCGCGCGACACTCGACGAATTGCCAGCGGCACTCGCTGAGTACCAGGCGGCACTCAGTGAATGCCGGGCGGCACTCAGTGAATGCCGGCGCGGCACTCAACGAGTGCCGCCGGCTTCTCCGCGTGCCGCGGCTAACGGAATTTCTGCCTTTTTTTTAATTTTCAAAATATATATTACCAAAACTTAATTATTAACAAATTATATACTAATGTACTTATATTTGTAATGTACTTTATTAAGATACACCCATATGCATGGTATATATTCTAATATATCATTTAATTCTTTATTTTCTTCTCTCTCTTTTCTTCTTTCTTCTTTTTTTCTTTTCTTTTCAAAACTCTTTTCCTCTTTTCTTTTGAAGACTTCCTTCATATTATATCTCTTTTTTTTTAATGAATTCTCAGGCTGATTTCCTCACATGTTATTCAACGTTCTGGTTTCCCCAGAATACCCAATTTCCCACTCTTTTTCTTATTTTAAACTTTGAAATTTGTCTTGAAGAATCTTTGAAGGATTTGAATTTTCCGAAAAATCTTCAAATTTCACCGGTCATTGTCATCATCGGTCTTTAGAGGTAACCAATCCCTGGATTTGACGTTTGGTCAAAATCGGGGTGTCTACAGTTTGCCCCTCTTCGGCAGAGCTTGTAAAGCAACGCGTATCACAAGTGAATGTCGAAGCCTGTATGAAAGATAAGCCTTTGACCAAATTGTCGAATCCAGGTAAAAACAAAAAGTGCGTTGCAAAATCGGGTGCGCAGATGGTCGGTGCTGGTCGTGCTCAATGGTGAGCTGCCTACGTATCCTTAGAGGAATCAGACCAGGACGTAGATCGGGCAAGGGATCAAACACACGTAATCACAAATAAACATACAGATGAATGCACCTATCCTATCGTGATACATGTGCTCAAGCAAATTTATGCTCCATGCTCTCAGGTTCAATGACTTAGGACAATGTTATTCCTTATAGTAGCAAAACTTACCTTTTTGTCTTGAAATTCTTTCATGCCGATGACGTCCTATCCTGGGAAAGTCGTGACTATCATTTTTTATGAGAATGACGATCGAATGAGATGCGCTTTGCGTCTTATACTCCGGTGCCGAGTCAGGTAGTATGCTGAAAAACTGAGATGCGCTTTTGCGTCTTATACTCCGGTGTCTTCTAAGAAATGAGATGTTTTGCACAAAAGTCAGAATCGCTCCAGATTCAATGACCCCAGGTAGAAAAGTCAGAATCGCTTCAGATTCAATGACCCCAGATAACAGAAAAGTCAGAATCGCTCCACATTTAATGACCCCAATGATCGCAGAAAAGTCAGAATCGCTCCAGATTCAATGACCCCAATGATCGCAGAAAAGTCAGAATCGCTCCTGATTCAATGACCCCAAAGATAGCAGAAAAGTCAGAATCGCTCTAGATTAAATGACCCCAATGATCGCAGAATCCCAATGATCGCAGAAAAGTCAGAATTGCTCCAGATTCAATGACCCCAATGATCGCAGAAAAGTCAAAATCGCTCCAGATTCAATGACCCTAATGATCGCAGAAAAGTCAGAATCGCTCCAGATTCAATGACCCCAATGATCGCAAAAAAGTCAGAATCGCTCCAGATTCAATGACCCCAATGATCGCAGAAAAGTTAGAATCTCTCCAGATTCAATGACCCTAATGATCGCAGAAAAGTCAGAATCGCTCTAGATTCAATGACCCCAATGATCGCAGAAAAGTCAGAATCGCTCCAGATTCAATGACCCCAATGATCGCAGAAAAGTCAGAATCACTCCAGATTCAATGACCCCAATGATCGCAGAAAAGTCAGAATCGCTCCAGATTCAATGACCCCAATGATCGCAGAAAAGAAGCTTGGTATTGCTAGGATAAATCCCCTTTCTTTTTCTCTTTTCAGAACAATCATGTGGACTTAACAATCTGTTTTCTATTTTCAAAAAGAACTGGAGTCGCACGGACTCAAAAATTCACTTTTCTATTTTCAAAGATTTGGAGTCGCGCAGACTCAAAAATTCATTTTCTATTTCAAAGATCGGGAGTCTCGCAGACTAAACAATTCATTTTCTATTTCAAAGATCTGGATTATGCATATTTTTTGCTTTGATTGGTGACACATAGGCTATGATAGACGACTTATGCCAAGACCGAGGATTAGATTGGTAACTCATAGGCTGCGATAGATGACTTATGCCAAGACCGAGGATTTGATTGGTAACTCATAGGCTGCGATAGACGACTTATGCCAAGACCGAGGATTTGATCGGAGCTGGTCCAGCCTCAAGAGATTTGCCTTGGGGCTATTCTAGCTCAAGATATGTTTATGTGCCTATCATTTTGGATTGATCTTTTTCAAAATTTCCTTTTGATAGATTGTTTGCTATGGACATCAGTTTAGGTGATTTGAGCAAGAAGAGGAAGAAGTATGAGCCAGTTCTTCATGACAACCCCACTTTTCTACTTACTGACTTCCCTTTTGATTATGGACAAGTCCAAAGGCTTTCTGGTACATCTTGATCTGCTGAGGATATTCACTTGATTTTGTTCTCTCTGAAGATATTACTCGCCCTTTCCTTGGCGGAGCAGAATCTGACTTCCTGTCCTTCGTGCTATTACCCTTCTTTTGAAATTTCCAATTCTTGCTGATCCATCCGAGGAATGTGTCTTTCGGATTTCGGGAAGGTAGACTCAAACTGAGTTAAGACACACACATTTTTTCAAATTTGTGACCAATTTTGCTTTCTTTTCTTTGCGCTTTTTTGATTTGTAATTTTTTAGAGAATCATCATCCCATAGTATTTTTTCATTATATCTTCCTTTACAATTGACTTTAAGGTAATGAGGAATTCTTCTTTTCAATGTTTCTTTCCATCTTAAATCAATTTCAGATTTATGCATGAAAACTTCAACTTTTAACCTCAAGAATTTTCAGGATGTCCAAACTTGATCCTTATTTGGAAAGCCAGTAAACCCAGAGATATCTTATTTGGCAAACGACAGTTTGCCCCTAGTTTGACAGGGGGATTGGAAGTGCTGGGCAAATGAAGTTTGCCCCTGGTTTGAGGGAGATGACGCGGCCTCTGGGCAAGCGAAGGTAACTTCATGAATTGGTTGGGTTTCTTCTTTGGACCGAGGGCCTTAGGAGACCCGCCTACTTATCCCCGAATGGGCATCAGGTCCTATAGTAGTTCGGTCGAGGCCTGAAAGAAGTGCAATGATTGACTCTGTATGTGTGGTTATGACTGAACCTTGCAGGCTGCCTACGTATCCCCGAATGGGAATCAGGTCAAAATGTAGTTCATCTACTCTGGAGGTTTTGAAAGAATAAGGCTTTCAAGAATTGGTGGGCTTTTCGAGCCATGTTTTCATTTGGGTTCAATGAGTGCCCTTTCTGGGTAGATTCTCTGAAACAGATTCCTTGTGGCGGCTTTTGAACAAGATGATGAGAAGATGAACTACTTCTCTCTCTTTTTTTTTATTACATATTTTATTATTATTATTTTTTTGTGGCGGTTGATTCTTTCCACCTCCTCACTAGCCAGTCAATCCTTATAATACATCGTGTTTTAATCATACTCCATCATACTCTCAAAGAAATATTAATCTTTCAAATCACTCTTCAAATATATCTTTGCATTGTTTTGGGCTTATTTAGACATTGAGCCTCTCACAGAATTTTGAGACTAATTTCAAATCTCTCTTTTTATTTCCAATTTCTTTTCTTTGTTTAGAGCAAAATAGAGCCTTGGGATAATTCATGTGCCAATGATGTACTTTGGAGCACCCAAAGATTTTCAATCTTATTTATTCTTTGCCTTTTCTTTTCTCTTTCCTTTCTTTTCTCTATCTCACTATCTCTTACTCTCTTCATGATTTTGATTGGCCAGGATTCAAGTTTTGAAGTCAACACGCATCTTATTTTGCTCTACCTTTTGCCTAGGCACCCTTTAGAGTTTTCATCCTAGCGAGCCCCTTCATCTTCTTCTTTTTCCTCTCTCTCTTTTTTTTTTTTTTGTTTTGAGAGAAGAAGTTCATCTAAAATATTTGGCTACCATCAAGGATCATGTCATGGCCTTGGATTGTGAGCTCACCTTTTAGGCTTGGTATAAGGGAGTGGTGTTGGATAATCTCTGGATTTATTCCTGGCATATCGTTATAGGACCATGCTAAACATCCTTATATTCTCTTAGTAATGAGATCAAGTTTATGCGTTTATCTTTATTGAGTGAAATATGAAAAGAATCACTTTGAGAATCTTCTTTATTTCCTAAGTCAATTGCCAAGGTTTCCTCAATGATCTTGCATGCAGGTTCATTTTCTTTTTCACAGTTACTATAATTATTTAAGCACAATCAAGTAAGCAGAATCAGTCACTTTCATTGATAACAGAAAATTAAAAAGTTTGGCTCATACTTGGCCATTACAGACTTCCGGGGTAGGGGAATTCGATTACTAGACTCAAGGACCTATTGACAAATCTCCTGATTCTATTTCTCCTCCATTTTTTGGCTCCCCTTCCTTGCTTTATCTCCCTTTATTTCTTCCTTCAGTATTTCTCTCATCTGGTCTTTCCCAATCTTCACTTCCATGATCTTCTTTGGAACGCTCTCCTCGGTCTTACTGCCTTCTTCATTAAAGAGATTCCTCATGGCCAGGTCATCCAGTGCACAAATCCAATCTTGGACAGAAATTGGTTCTGTGGGCACTTGTAGGTATGGATCTTCATAGTCAGCGAATTCATGTAAGAAAGAGATCTTCAAGTATTTATCTTTACAGTCCACCCATGGCTCTGGAAAGCCACAGTAGGGGAAATCTCCTCCTTTCTTGATGAAGTGTTTACGTAACGCTTGACCTTCTTCTTTATTTTCCTCAAGATCTTTCTCTTTCCCTTTCTTCAAATCATTCCCATCTAACCCATGTAGCTGTCACGCCCCGAAGTACCAAAAATAGGGAAAAATAAATTTCCTTTATGGGTTCGTAGACACGTGACTGGTTGTGAGTGTCACCTGATTGTCCAAACATGCTTATAACAATAATGTGATATAGGAAAGTGACTAAGTTCAGCAGAAGCAGAAATTTAAAACATCCAAGTCTTACATCAGTAGTATATTACAGGCCAAAAAGATATCCAAAAGATACATATTATAAGACCAGCTAAACTATTACATTACTGACATAATAATAACAGAACTACAACAAAAGAAAAGCTCCAAAGCCTTCAACTGGCGAAACCGTAGCCTTCCTCGTAGTAGTCTTCACCAGCATAGTCTTCAATAGTAAAGTCAGCATCTTGATAGCAGTCAGCTCCGTCTGGACCTGCAAAGGCTGGACGTGGAAGGTCCAGCGGCATGAAAAGCCGTTAGCGGTTAAGCTAAGTGAGGGTCTCCTTAAGGTTACCACCACTTAAGGTACGTTATTCTTCATCTCTCTTATTTCTCGAAACCATATCTCATTCATCATTTCTTATTCTCGATACTATGCCTTGTTCGTCTTTTCTCATTCTCAAAACCATGTCTTATTTAAACCCAATCATTCCCTTTGAAACTTAACCCAGAACTGAACTGACCAATGACATTGACTGAAAGAAGACTTAACTCCAAACGCATTTATTGGACAAGAAAGAACAACACTCAACAATGAATAGTTTAACTGTCGCCCAACTGGCACTCAAACTGTCGCCCAAATGGCATAAGTGTGCGGGACATTAACAATCTCTTGGTCGAACACGTCATGCCGATCCTCAGGTCGCCCGCACGTTACCGAACACGTCATGCCGATCCTCAGACCAAGGGTACGGGAAATTAATAATCACTTGGACGAACACGTCATGCCGATCCTCAGGTCACCCGTACATAACCGAACACTTCATGCCGATCCTCAGTCCAAGGGTGCGGAAAAATAATCAACCACTTGATCGAACACGTCACGACGATCCTCAGGTCATCCGCACTTGACCGAACACGTCATGCCGATCCTCAGATCAAGGAACAAAACATAACTCACCAATCGACTCCACGGAATAATCGAGAGACCAACTTTGCAAGAATTATCCAAACATGACACAAAAGTTCATGAATCAACTTTGACCAGTAGACACACGACTAGAAACGAGGCCCAATATCCCTTATTCACATTAAATCTGTTATCGAAGGTTTTATCATTATTTTACGCGTTCGCACGTTTCGTAGTTTAGTTCATTAATATCATCCATTTATAACCGTTAATATTTCGCTATACGTCCGACATTCCGTTTTCCTCTTAATATACTTATGATGGAAACTTTCCCGATCACTTATTAACGCAATAATCGTACCATACAATATACTTATAGTTTGGGTATGAACTTTCAACGGTCATTAAAATATATTCATAACAATAGAAAACATAGCACGTAGCTCATGGATATATAACGTGAATTTAATACCAATAAACACATAGACGAAACCCTTAACATCATCATCTACACGATAACATTACCATAGCATGAGATTTTCATAAAACACATGTACCGGAAAACTAGCATCAACAATCAACACCATGTATAAACAAAACATTATATAAAAAAAAACTACACAATCTGCCAGGATACATTTTCACTGTGTTGACTGAATTAATATGATTTATTTGGGCATGATAAATTGCTTTGTAGATCAAACTCAAAACTAAAATATTATAGATAATAGGAATATCTTCATGTACAAAAAAAATCTAGCTTCAATAACATTTTTGAGCTACTCAAACTATTTATTTTACAAGACATTTCTTATATCTCGGACTGTTCTGTCCCAGATTTATAGTACTGTATTGTACGTGGATTTCACCTATGAAGGAGGGGTTTTTAGACTGAGCTATAGAAGGGTTATTTGTAGATATATGAGTTAGCTTTCACCAAAAAAAAACCTAGCTTAATTCTCATTTTTGAACTGCACAAAACATTCATTTTACTAAACTATGTTCTGCTGAGAGTTTCAGTTTCTCAGATTTATATCACTGCGTTGTACATGCATTTCACCCATGAAGGAGTGATTTCTAGACTGAGCTATAGAAGAGTTATTTGTAGATAAATGAGTTATCTTTTACCACAAAAAAACCTAGCTTAATTCGGATTTTGGAGCTCCTCAAAACATCAATTTTACTAAACTATGTTCTGCTGGAAGTTTCTGTTTTCTCAGGTTTATAACACTGCGTTGTACATGCATTTCACCCATGAAGGAGTGATTTCTAGACTGAGCTATAGAAGAGTTATTTGTATATATATGAGTTAGCTTTTACCACAAAAAAACCTAGCTTAATTTGGATTTGTGAACTACACAAAACATCCATTTTGCTAAACTACATTCTGCTGAGAGTTTCAGTTTCTCAGATTTATGGATTTGTTTTGCATGTCATGGAATCTTCAACACAACAACATCAAACTTCTACTAAATATTAGTACATATTATGGGTTCTAAATTGAGTTATATTACTCATAATTTACTCACAATTTACTCACTATTTACTCACTATTTACTCACCAAAGCTTGAAATTAAGCTTGATGTTGTTCTTGAGCTTGATGGAGCTTAACCTTCAACTTCAATGGTGTCACCTTCTTCTTCTCCTATATGAACTTATAACTCCAGCTCTAATTTCTTCACTTAAGTGCAGATTATAAGAGACAAAGTGTGTCAATTGTGTGCATGTGCATGTTATATATAGAAAGTGCATTAGCTTAGGTGTCATTTGCATGTTACATGCATAGGACATGTGTCCATTAAGTGGACATGTGTCCATTAAGTGGACATGTGTCCAAAGAGATATCATGTGGTTGCCACATGGCCGGCCATGTGGGGCCCACCTTGGGTTGCGTGCAACTTTCTCGGTTTACGTGCATAAGTTTCTCGATATGCGTGTCAGTCTCAATTTACGTGCAATCGGGTATTATTTCTAATGTCCGGCTCCAGGTACGGGACTAAGTTAAATCTTATTATGGTCGAGTCGGTATGGTTACTATAGTCTATATGATAATACTACAACACGTCCATACCGTCACGTAATTAAAATAATAATATAACAATATAGTGGGTCCAATACAGAAATTAGAAAAAAGCTGATATTATAATGACAGAAAATTATAGGTGTTACATCTTCCACCACCTATTAAAGGATTTCGTCCTCGAAATCAAAGCTTGTCTAGGTACAAAACAGAAAAGGATATTTCTCTCGCATCTCTGACTCCATTTCCCACGAAGCTTCTCTTTCGTCATGATGATTCCACTGAACCTTCACCAATGGAATCTCCTTGTTTCTCAGCTTCTTGGTCTCTCGACCCAAAATCTTGATGGGTCTTTCTGCGTAAGACACGCTGTTATTCACCTCAATGTCCTTAAAGTCGATTACATGGGGCGTCACGCCTTGATGATACTCCTTCAACATACTGATGTGAAAAACATTGTGAATATCTGACAACCTTGGTGGCAACGCGAGTCTATAAGAAACTCTTCCTACACGTTCCAAGATCTCAAATGGTCCGATATAGCGTGGCGACAACTTTCCCCTTTTTTGTCCAAACCTTACTACTCCTCGGACTGGTGATACTTTGAGTAAAACATGCTCTCCTACCTTGAACTCTTTATCCGTGCGATGTTTGTCTGCATAGCTCTTATATCGATCTTGTGCTGCCTTCATCTTCTCTCTAACAATAATTATCTTCTTATTAGTCTCTCGAACCATCTCCGGTCCTAGAAGCTTGCCATCTCCAACTTCAGCCCAACATAATGGCGAACGACACGGCCTTCCATACAATGCCTCGAATGGTGCCATGCCTATGCTTGAGTGATAACTATTGTTGTAGGCAAACTCAATCAATGGAAGATGTGTCTCCCATGAACTCTCAAAGTCAATTACGCAAGCTCTGAGCATGTCTTCCATTACTTGATTGGTCCTCTCGGTTTGCCCGTCGGTTTGAGGATGAAATGCTGAACTCACTTTCAGTGAAGTTCCTAAAGCTGTCTGGAAACTTTCCCAGAATTCTGCAGTAAATCGAGAATCGCGATCAGACACTATGCTGACGGGTACTCCATGCAATCGTACGACCTGTTGTATGTATAACTGACTCAACTTCTCCACATAATATGTCATACTGTATGCTATGAAGTGAGCTGACTTGGTGAGTCGGTCCACAATCACCCAAATAGAGTCATGGCTCTGCTGAGATCGGGGTAGACCTACCACAAAATCCATGGTAATGTGTTCCCACTTCCACTGTGGAATCGGTAATGGCTGTAATAATCCTGATGGCTTCTGATGTTCTGCTTTGACTTGTTGACAAGTAAGACACTTAGAAACATACTCTGCCACTTCTCGTTTCATGCCTTCCCACCAGAAATTCTGCTTCAAGTCTCTATACATCTTTGTACCTCCAGGATGAACGGTCAAACGAGACTTGTGTGCTTCATCTAGAATGTCCTTCCTCAATGCCTCCACATCCGGAACACACAGTCGGTTCCTACATCGAAATCCTCCATCTGAGCCTACGCTCCATTCCTCGGGTTCCTTTGTTGAAACTTTAGCAAACCACTTCTTCCACTCTTCATCTTTCTGTTGGGCTTCCAAAATACGACTGAGGAGCGTCGGTTGTGCTACTAAACATCCAAAATGGTGTCCTCCTTCTGTCTCTGTGGGTTGGAGATCAAATTCTGCTATAGTTTCCAATGCTTTCCATTCTCGAATCATGAGATTAGCAACTATCTCGCGAGGTTTACGACTCAAAGCATCTGCAACAACGTTTGCTTTTCCAGGATGGTACTGTAGATTGAAATCATAATCCTTGAGTAACTCCATCCATCGTCTCTGCCTCATATTTAGCTCCTTCTGAGAGAACAAATATTTCAAGCTCTTGTGGTCTGAAAACAAATCAAACTGTTCCCCATAGAGGTAATGTCTCCATGTTTTCAGTGCAAATACAATTGCGGCTAACTCTAGATCATGCGTTGGATAACTCATCTCGTGTGGCTTCAATTGTCTCGATCCATATGCTATCACCTTCCCATCTTGCATAAGTACACACCCTAATCCTTGGTGTGAAGCGTCACTGTAGATGGTATATCTTTTACCGCTCTTGGGTATTGCTAACACGGGTGCCGAAGTTAATCTCTCCTTCAGCTCTTGAAATGCACGTTCATGTCGATCCTTCCAATCGAACTTCGAGTCCTTCTTTGTAAGACCAGTTAATGGGGCTGCGATTCTAGAGAATCCTTCTACAAATCTCCTGTAGTAGCCAGCCAAACCCAGAAAACTTCTAATCTCTGAAGCATTACTCGGTCTTTTCCAATCTAGCACTGCGTCTATCTTTGAAGAATCCACTGATATCCCATTCTGAGAGACGACATGCCCTAAGAACTTGACTTCATTAAGCCAAAACTCGCATTTGCTAAACTTTGCATATAGTTGGTTGTCCCTGAGTGTCTGTAAGGCAACCTGCAAATGTTTTTCGTGTTCCTCCTTGGTCTTGGAATATATCAGTATATCATCTATAAAGACGATAGTAAACTGATCTAGGTAAGGCCTAAATACCCTATTCATCAAGTCCATAAACACTGCTGGGG
This sequence comes from Hydrangea macrophylla, assembly GCA_033977485.1. Taxonomy (NCBI): domain Eukaryota; kingdom Viridiplantae; phylum Streptophyta; class Magnoliopsida; order Cornales; family Hydrangeaceae; genus Hydrangea; species Hydrangea macrophylla. The sequence goes on from CM066989.1 coordinate 35,404,286, forward strand.
CATTGGTTAGGCCGAATGGCATCACAAGAAACTCGTAATGTCCATATCTAGTACGGAATGCTGTCTTTGACACGTCTTCTGGTCGAATTAATAGCTGGTGGTATCCTGATCTCAAATCGATCTTTGAAAATGTCGTGGCTCCTTGTAATTGATCGAACAAGTCATCAATACGTGGCAGCGGGTACTTATTCTTGATGGTTACCTTATTCAACTCCCTGTAGTCTATGCAGAGTCGAAGCGATCCGTCTTTCTTCTTTACAAACAGTACCGGTGCTCCCCACGGTGATGTGCTTGGATGCACGAATCCTAAATCTTCCAACTCCTGTACTTGCTTCTTCAATTCATGCATTTCCGTCGGTGCCATCCTGTATGGGGTCTTGGAGACAGGCATGGTTCCAGGTGTCAGTTCTATGCAGAAGTCTATCTCTCGCTTTGGCGGTAAACCTGAGAGCTCTTTAAATACGTCCTCGAATTCTCGCACTATCGGAACCTCTGCGATCGTGATCTCTGAGCTTGTGCCCTCGATGGCAGCCAAGCGACTAGTGAGAAAACTATCACTCAACGGGTTACACTGAAAGAAAAAAGGTTGACTTCCACGTATTGTAAAGGTAATCGACTTGCTAGTACAATCCAAGATAGCATGGTACTTGGTGAGCCAATCAATTCCTAAGATGACGTCGAACTCCTTCATTGACAAGATCACCAAATCTGCGAATAGGTCTCTATCTTCTATGTTGATGGGACAGTTTCTGCATACCCTATTCAACTTAACAGATGTACCCATTGGAGATACGGCATTCAATGCTACAATAAGGTTTTGAGGTGCTAAACCCAAATCTTGTACGACTCTACTAGCAATAAACGAATTTGACGCTCCAGTATCAAATAACGTTTTAACTCTGTTGCTAAAAAGAGTGAGCGTACCTTCTAGATTCTGATGCGCTTCGGCGTCAAAACCTGCTGCTTCCGGAATAACGGCATTCAGATGAGTCTTAGCAGCTTGTCCTTGAGCGTTGGGTCCATTGTATCCTCGGCGCGGTGCCTTGCACTCTCGGCTCCAGTGGCCTTTCTCTCCACAATTAAAGCATATGACTTCACCACGATCGTGGTTCTTGGAAGTTCTGCAATCTTTGGCATGGTGGCCAGGTATGCCACAGTTAAAGCAACTTCCTGGACCTTTTCCTTGGGCGATATAACCTCCTTGATGTCCAACAGGGACTGGTGCTTGTGGTGCTATAGTGTTGGCTTGCTGTGGTTGCCTCCGTGCCTGCTGTGACTTCCTTTCTCCATTCCAAGCGCACTTATTATTCTGATAACGCATGGGTGGCCTTGTTCCTGGGACATTTCGTGATGGAAACCTACTGGTAAATCTCTTCTGCCTCTGTCTTTGTATATTCTCCATCTGTGTAGCCAACCCTACCAAAGATTCAAAGGATTGACTCACGTAAACTGCAATCGTCTCTTGTAGTGAAAGAGATAACCCTTGGTGATATTGTTCGTTCTTCTTTTCAGGTGTGTCCACCATGTGATGCGCAAAACGGGACAGGCGTTCGAATTGCGTTGTATACTCCTGAACAGACTTGTTCCCTTGAACCAATTCCATGAATTCTTTCTTCTTCAAATTTCGTTCTACTAATGGAAAATACTTTGCTAGGAATCGTTCCTTGAACACGGTCCATGTCATTTCCCTTATGGCTCTGTCTCCCAAAGTAGCCTCTTCCGCTTCCCACCAGTCTGCTGCGGCATATGTCAACTGAAATACGGCTAGGCGGCGTTTTTCGGCTTCACTGCAATCCAAGGCTTTAAAGATAAGGTCCATCTCTCGTAGCCATTGCTCCGCTTTCCATGGTTCCATCATCCCATTGAACTTCTCTGGTCTTAATGCGCGGAAACGTTCAAGTAACTTATCCCCTGTCTGCCTTGGGGGTGGTGCTGGGTGGTTGTTGTTGTTTCCTACATTGTTTGAAGCCCTCTCAATCCTTCTGACCAAGGCTGAGAGTAATCCTGTAGGGTCTATCTCATTCGGTATCTCCGTTTCTTCCTCGTTATGACCATTGCGGTTCCTCCTACGTCCTCCAGCCATCTGAAAACAACGCACAAGTTTTACTGCTATTATCCTTTGATTCCATACCGAGTCTTTATAGGTGGTTTTGGTGTGTACCAGAGTTAAAATATGATAAGCATTCATATAGTGCTAAATGTCAATGGAATAAAGTGATATAACTAAAACCATTATATTAAACCAAAAAGATTTACATCAAAGTACTGCGCCCAAGGCCAGTACATACTATATAAGAGTTTAAGCATCTCCTAGGTGTGCTTACAAAAGAACATGTACAAAGTACTTACAACTGTAATATCTATAATACGAGCGACACCAAACAAAACCAATATGTACATCACTATATAGAAGTAATAGCAGCTCTCTGAAGATCATATCAACGTGGTAGGGCATAGAAGTCTGCCTCATCGTCGGTAACTGTAGGTGGTATCTCATCCCCTGGAACGGTAACTACCTCTGCTGGCATAAAATCCAGCCACTGGTCAAACTCATCTGGTCCACCATCTGGTAATATCCATCCTGGTGCTACACCATCTCCGCCAACTCCATCCAAGTCGATGTCATCCTCATCATCTAGCTCTACAACCTCAGGTGGCGCATCGTCCAACTCAACAGCTAACTCGTCAGGCTCATCGACATCATCTGGATCCACATCGTCGTGTAGGTCAGGCTGTGCGTCGAGATCGTCCTGAATCAGCTCTATAACTAGATCGTCTACGGGGTCCTCTAAGAACTCCTCCTCCTCCGGGTCCTCCTCAACATCAGCTGGCTCTGCCCCGTGGTCCTGCTCGGGTATCGGTACTATCACGTCCTCATCAGCTGGCAGTACTGGATGATCGTATACATCATTTTCTGGTCCCTGAGCATCCTCTACTGGATCGGCCTCCTCGATCGGCTCGTCGTCGCTACTCGCTGGGTCGTCCTCAATCATCATGTCATCGTCATCGTCATCATCTGTATCGTCACCGTCAGATGGGTCGTCTGCTGTGTGGCTACCGCCTACAAAATCCTCTCTACTCGCTCTGTCGTCATCGCTATCTGTATCCATGGGGTTTGAATCTGCATCTGGCTCTGGTATGGGCTCAGGTGAGAATGGTGGTGCTGGTGCGGCCATGATAATCGGGAAGAGTATATCGTCGTATAGTGCCTCGTCCTGAGCCATGCTGATAAGCTCCTGGTGGATAAGTATGGTAGTCTCTGAAGCATGAATTGACTCAAGCTGAACTCGATCTGGATACTGTAGTGCATCAGTATGCACGGCTCTCCGCATGTCCTCCTCTAAAATGTGCCTCGCCCTCTGGCGGATCCGCTGTCGATATAGTACAGGGTCGGCAGGCTGGATACGACCGTCGAGAATATAGTGCCCTCCGAAATCATCGTAAACAAAGATCGGCTCCATAGTCCTGCAAGAGGAACTAACTTAGTGTCAGTACTAATACGAGGTAAATCTTATGCTCATAACTTAAGGTATAGGACAATCAGTGAGAGCGTCTAAACCTAAAGCTCTGATACCAAAAATCCCTGTCACGCCCCGAAGTACCAAAAATAGGGAAAAATAAATTTCCTTTATGGGTTCGTAGACACGTGACTGGTTGTGAGTGTCACCTGATTGTCCAAACATGCTTATAACAATAATGTGATATAGGAAAGTGACTAAGTTCAGCAGAAGCAGAAATTTAAAACATCCAAGTCTTACATCAGTAGTATATTACAGGCCAAAAAGATATCCAAAAGATACATATTACAAGACCAGCTAAACTATTACATTACTGACATAATAATAACAGAACTACAACAAAAGAAAAGCTCCAAAGCCTTCAACTGGCGAAACCGTAGCCTTCCTCGTAGTAGTCTTCACCAGCATAGTCTTCAGTAGTAAAGTCAGCATCTTGATAGCAGTCAGCTCCGTCTGGACCTGCAAAGGCTGGACGTGGAAGGTCCAGCGGCATGAAAAGCCGTTAGCGGTTAAGCTAAGTGAGGGTCTCCTTAAGGTTACCACCACTTAAGGTACGTTATTCTTCATCTCTCTTATTTCTCGAAACCATATCTCATTCATCATTTCTTATTCTCGATACTATGCCTTGTTCGTCTTTTCTCATTCTCAAAACCATGTCTTATTTAAACCCAATCATTCCCTTTGAAACTTAACCCAGAACTGAACTGACCAATGACATTGACTGAAAGAAGACTTAACTCCAAACGCATTTATTGGACAAGAAAGAACAACACTCAACAATGAATAGTTTAACTGTCGCCCAACTGGCACTCAAACTGTCGCCCAAATGGCATAAGTGTGCGGGACATTAACAATCTCTTGGTCGAACACGTCATGCCGATCCTCAGGTCGCCCGCACGTTACCGAACACGTCATGCCGATCCTCAGACCAAGGGTACGGGAAATTAATAATCACTTGGACGAACACGTCATGCCGATCCTCAGGTCACCCGTACATAACCGAACACTTCATGCCGATCCTCAGTCCAAGGGTGCGGAAAAATAATCAACCACTTGATCGAACACGTCACGACGATCCTCAGGTCATCCGCACTTGACCGAACACGTCATGCCGATCCTCAGATCAAGGAACAAAACATAACTCACCAATCGACTCCACGGAATAATCGAGAGACCAACTTTGCAAGAATTATCCAAACATGACACAAAAGTTCATGAATCAACTTTGACCAGTAGACACACGACTAGAAACGAGGCCCAATATCCCTTATTCACATTAAATCTGTTATCGAAGGTTTTATCATTATTTTACGCGTTCGCACGTTTCGTAGTTTAGTTCATTAATATCATCCATTTATAACCGTTAATATTTCGCTATACGTCCGACATTCCGTTTTCCTCTTAATATACTTATGATGGAAACTTTCCCGATCACTTATTAACGCAATAATCGTACCATACAATATACTTATAGTTTGGGTATGAACTTTCAACGGTCATTAAAATATATTCATAACAATAGAAAACATAGCACGTAGCTCATGGATTTATAACGTGAATTTAATACCAATAAACACATAGACGAAACCCTTAACATCATCATCTACACGATAGCATTACCATAGCATGAGATTTTCATAAAACACATGTACCGGAAAACTAGCATCAACAATCAACACCATGTATAAACAAAACATTATATAAAAAAAAACTACACAATCTGCCAGGATACATTTTCACTGTGTTGACTGAATTAATATGATTTATTTGGGCATGATAAATTGCTTTGTAGATCAAACTCAAAACTAAAACATTATAGATAATAGGAATATCTTCATGTACAAAAAAAATCTAGCTTCAATAACATTTTTGAGCTACTCAAACTATTTATTTTACAAGACATTTCTTATATCTCGGACTGTTCTGTCCCAGATTTATAGTACTGTATTGTACGTGGATTTCACCTATGAAGGAGGGGTTTTTAGACTGAGCTATAGAAGGGTTATTTGTAGATATATGAGTTAGCCTTCACCACAAAAAAACCTAGCTTAATTCTCATTTTTGAACTGCACAAAACATTCATTTTACTAAACTATGTTCTGCTGAGAGTTTCAGTTTCTCAGATTTATATCACTGCGTTGTACATGCATTTCACCCATGAAGGAGTGATTTCTAGACTGAGCTATAGAAGAGTTATTTGTAGATAAATGAGTTATCTTTTACCACAAAAAAAACTAGCTTAATTCGGATTTTGGAGCTCCTCAAAACATCAATTTTACTAAACTATGTTCTGCTGGAAGTTTCTGTTTTCTCAGGTTTATAACACTGCGTTGTACATGCATTTCACCCATGAAGGAGTGATTTCTAGACTGAGCTATAGAAGAGTTATTTGTATATATATGAGTTAGCTTTTACCACAAAAAAACCTAGCTTAATTTGGATTTGTGAACTACACAAAACATCCATTTTGCTAAACTACATTCTGCTGAGAGTTTCAGTTTCTCAGATTTATGGATTTGTTTTGCATGTCATGGAATCTTCAACACAACAACATCAAACTTCTACTAAATATTAGTACATATTATGGGTTCTAAATTGAGTTATATTACTCATAATTTACTCACAATTTACTCACTATTTACTCACTATTTACTCACCAAAGCTTGAAATTAAGCTTGATGTTGTTCTTGAGCTTGATGGAGCTTAACCTTCAACTTCAATGGTGTCACCTTCTTCTTCTCCTATATGAACTTATAACTCCAGCTCTAATTTCTTCACTTAAGTGCAGATTATAAGAGACAAAGTGTGTCAATTGTGTGCATGTGCATGTTATATATAGAAAGTGCATTAGCTTAGGTGTCATTTGCATGTTACATGCATAGGACATGTGTCCATTAAGTGGACATGTGTCCATTAAGTGGACATGTGTCCAAAGAGATGTCATGTGGTTGCCACATGGCCGGCCATGTGGGGCCCACCTTGGGTTACGTGCAACTTTCTCGGTTTACGTGCATAAGTTCCTCGATATGCGTGTCAGTCTCAATTTACGTGCAATCGGGTATTATTTCTAATGTCCGGGTCCAGGTACGGGACTAAGTTAAATCTTATTATGGTCGGGTCGGTATGGTTACTACAGTCTATATGATAATACTACAACACGTCCATACCGTCACGTAATTAAAATAATAATATAACAATATAGTGGGTCCAATACAGAAATTAGAAAAAAGCTGATATTATAATGACAGAAAATTATAGGTGTTACAGTAGCTTGGCATGATTGACACTTCTTCAGCATTTCCTTCTTCTTCTCCTTGAGACCACAGACCATCTGTATCACTATACACCTCATCCTTTTCCCAAATGGAGTCATCGACAGGGTTGTTCGGATCCCACCAACTGATTTGGAGAATTTCATTATCTATGTCTTCCTCAAATGCCTGTTCTTCTTCCCCTCCTACCAACCATTCCTCTTCCTCGAATCCTATAAGGCATATCTCCTGATCCTCCGGAAATTTGTAAGTTTTGGCAGTCTGCCCTATTGGTATGATTAACACAGACGGATCGAAGGCTTCCTCCTTATTATCCAGAAGATTGATGTTTTGCGACGGTGGTACAACATGATGATTGGGGAGTGGGTTTTGAGTCACATGCGGTCGATTGATAGGTGGAGGGGAAATGGTCTTATTATCAATCAAATCTTGTACTTCATGCCTTAACCTCATACATCGGTCAGTTGTGTGGCTGTGAGCTTGATGAAACTCACGATAGAGGTTTGTATTGAAGCCAGGCATTAGTGGATCAGGCATTGGCTTTGGATCCAGTGGCTTAAGATATCCCTTTTCCATCAATCGCTTGAGAGTGGTGGTCAATGAGATCCCTAAATCAGTGAACTGACGAGGTTGTCCCCCCAATCTCTGTCTTGGTGCACCCTCCTTGCTCAAAAAATTGACATCAGTCGCTACCTGGTTTCCCATATTCCCTCCATAAAATGGTCTGCTAGAGCGGTTCCCCTGGGATTCCCCATCTTAATCCTTCCATCCTTGATTGCGTCCTCGATCCTGGTTCCAATTTAAAATAATTCTGCAAAGGTCTGAATGCACTGGTATATGAGCTTCTTCTGATAGATGTTCTGGAGATTTTTTATTACAATCCGGATCTGTTCTTTCTCTGACGGCCGTTGGGTCATTTTTGTAGCCTTCCCCTTCCATCGCGTCAAGAATTCAGCAAACGACTCTCTATTCTCTTGCGTAGTTGTCTCTAGATATCTCACAGTTACATTAAGCTCTTGATTGTATTCATACTGGGTGACAAAAGCATTCACCACTTCTTCCCATATGCGACTCTTGCTTGGCTCTAATGTGAAATACCAGGATAAAGCTACCCCAGTCAAAGTTTGCTAAAACAGCATGGCCATCATGGCAGGACTCAGACCACTTGGCTGAAAGGCCCCGATGCACATCCTCACGTGGTTTCTAGGGTTGCCAGAACCATCAAACTTATCTATCTCTGGCATCTTAAAACCAACTGGCAGTTTTTCCCTTGTCCCCTCAAATAAACCTTCTAGCTCTAGCAGATAGCTGTCAACCCCGTTGGATTTGCGGGCAACTTTCACTAGCTTTTCCACCTTCTCCTTCATCTCGATACGCTCTTTCTCGACTTTCTCCATCTTCTCCCTTTCTGCCCTAGGTGTATCAGCTCTAGGTGCTTCTGGATCCTTAAACCAATCATCTTCCACAACCTGAAATGGAGGAGGGTCGATTATCGGTGGATCATTTACTGGCCTTTGGCGGGTCAGTGCTTCCAACATGGCCATCATTTGGTCCATTCTCTCTTTCAATTGTGCTATTTCTGCCGCATGCTGTTCCTGATCCATTTCTCTTTCTGTCTCTGGCTCTCTTCGTACTAATCTTGCACTCAAATCCCTGACCCAAACTGTCCTGGCGTTCAATACTATCTTGCCTACAACCATTTTTATTTTTAATCAATTTTCAAGCAACTTTATTTATTTTTGAAAATGCTTGGTGAAATTCTTATGAACGGCTCATATGTCACACGGATTCGATGCATGTGTGTGTGTGTGTGCCTATTCTATATGCCAAAGAAAAGAAGATCCTAGTCCTAGCATGTAAACATATAAGCACATAAAATCCTCATCCATATCAAGTGCGTCGATTTCTCCTTTCATTGCGGTCCTTATTACCCCTTTTAAGTATTTTGAAATTTATTTGGAAAGTATTTCTTAGGTGAAATTTTTTTTTTTTTTTTGAAAACAATTCTTGAGAATTCTTTTGAGAATGAGGATGTAAGACATTCCTCAACAAAATGATTGGTTTGAAATTTTGCTTTGAAATTCATTTGAAGCATTTCTCCCAAAAACAATTCCCAAGATTTTTTGATTTTTCCTTTGAAAGTGAGGACGTGAAAATTTTTCTCAATAAAAGATGATTGGGTTTTACTTGATTAAAGAAAATGAACCTTGGACCTTTTTCTTTAAAAGGGTGATTTTTCAAAACATATTTTTTGGGTTAAAGATAATGATTAATCAAGAATTTGACATAAACAAATGAACATTGGATTCTTGGGTAAGAGTATCACATGATTAGATAATCATCGCACTTTTCATGAATTCGGATGCATACAAGATCAATGATGCTTTAGCTAGCATAATATAAGAGATGTAATCTTATAATAAAAAATTTGGCATATTCCCAAATGTCGTGGGACATGAAGAGGAACTGCTCAAAAGTGATTAAGAGGTTACACATCTTTCATCAAGCAAGTATCGTCATCATCCTAAGTAATCCCTTTCGGGCATACAAAACTCCCTAGCATATAATCCTAATCAAGAATTGATATCCTAGATTGAAGGGTTCTATAGAAGCTATGATGAAAGGGTCGGGTTTTGGTCAAACAAGGGACCCTTGACACACACCCGATAGGATGCTTCATATACCAATATATGGTACGAGATCAAGGGTGATCACACGGCCCCATGTTGACTTGACCGACCGGGTTACCCCGAGCCTCCAAGGTCATAGTTCCGTGCAATCGACTGGCTGGACATGCAAGTGCAATGCAACGGACACACAAAAATTAATTAATTTGATTAAAAGGATGCTTTCAAGTCTAATCCTCGAGTGAACCCAAAATCAAAAATTCTGATCTGCGAAACCAGAGATTCTGGGTTCGATCCCCAGCAGAGTCGCCAGATTGTGGATGCCGGCATTTGGGCCCACTTTTTAAACAATTTTCAATTTTTAAAGAGTCGCCACTTAATTTTTAAAGAAAAATTAAGAAACCATTTTAAAAGCAAACCGATCTTTTGCAAAACCAAAGATAAACTGGGTCCGGGGATAATGGAATGAGAGGGGAAGGAGCCCGGCGGACTAAAACACCCCCTCTCATCCTATCTCGCGATAGGCCTCTACTCAACATCCTTTTTAATCGAATTATTAATCTAAGCATGCCCTCAACTAATACATATATACATATACATTACACAAACATGTTGGAAATGGTGTAAAATTGCTAACGACCAAATATCATTCATAAGCCACGTAATTCAAGTAACAAGCAACATGATATGTAATAGAGAACTAGAAAACATACCCGGGATCCGGCTGCGAATATTAGACGTACAATGCATGCAAGAACAAAATAAAACCTAAGAAAAGGTCTCTAACACATCTAAACACATAAGGCAAGGCCTAGTCTAAGGTGTCGCACATGGAGTCGAAAATCAATATAAATCAAAGAATGGAATGAACTAGAAAAAGGTTGAGAAATTGTACCTCAAATGCGCTACAAAACAAATAGTTAGTCCACATGCTTCAAACAAAATATGATATCAAATAATCAATCCTAAACTTCTAGCTTAAACCTATCAATCATGGAAGGAATTGACCTATTCTTGGATTCCTTCTAATTAGTTGGAAATATATCACCTCTATAGATATACAAGTCTCAACTAGGAGCCAATGCAATGTCCATATAGGGGTAGTATAATCCCAACATGATCATAAGGAACTCACAACTAAGTCAATAAAATGCAACTTGACCAAATGCAAAATAAGTCCTAATCACAACATACATGAATGAATGCATGAATATGAACAAGGATGAGATATGAATTTATTCACTAATTTGGATCACTTAGCCTCTGGATTTAAGCTAAATTATCATTATTCAAAACATGGTTTGAGTCCTAAGACATTAGGAGACCATCTAAGTTGAAATAAATAAGATTAGACAAAAACAGTAGCAGTTTTTATGAATTACAGAGAGCAGACCAGACTTTCAAAGCTAAAAACACCATAGTTCCAACGGTTGGATCTTAATGATTTTTGGATATGATATGCCTCTGTGCGTCTAGTTTCTATCCCAAAAAGAAAATCAAGGTTTGAATGGTTAGATCTCTGGGAATAGGGAAAATACTAGACATCACTCAGGAATCTGCAACTCTCTGTCCAGAGATCTTGTACGATTTTTTACAAATAGTACAAAAATGAGAAACACTTAGATCTTTTTAGGGTATCTTCCTAACACATTTAACCACTTAGAAAAAATTATTTGAAGTCAAGAAAACTTGGTTAAGGTTCTGATCTATCAATTTTAAAACGGGTTTACAGTTCTGAAATTCTGGACAGAGATTTGTTTATCTTGAAATCATAGGACCAAACCATCTTAGACATGGAGATTCATTAAAACAAAAATCACAGAGGTACTTGGATGAGTTATGAACAACCTCCAATTGTTCTCATCCCATTCCAATGGACCATGATTTAATGAAAAAATCGTTGATCACAGTGGGTTTAGGGATTTACTGCACCATTGCTAGATTAGTGTTCATATTTTGAATTAACTCAAACAACACCTAGTTCCTCTCCCAAATATATGATCCTTGAGGAATATAGAATTATTTGACTAAGTTCTCCTCCCAAATTAATGGTCCTTGGAGATTTAAACAAAACCAAACCCACATGAACCTTCAAAGAACATAGAGAGAGTTCTATGGGATTCTCAAGTTGAAGGCTCCAAGTCATGAATTATGACTTTGAATCCACCAAACATGTATGGGTACAACTATGATCAACCTAATCCCCATATAAATCATAGGATTATAGGAAAGTAAGGAATCAAACTCAATTCAATAAGATATGTAAAATCTCATGAATCTTATGAGGAAAATAGAAATGAAGAATCAAAGTTTATTTAGAGAAATTGGAACACAAATTCTTCAAAACCAAACTTATTTTAAACCCGAGGCGCCAAGTAGATCCAAATTAATGAAACACTATGAGATTCAATCACAAATTCTAAGTGGTGTGTGATGAAATGAGGTAAGAAGAGAGGTTTTGAAAATGTGTAAAGATCCAAGAACTATGAATTTGTGATTGATCTTGCCTAATTCTACAAAGGATTGAGAGGTTACCTCTATGACCTCAAAGATTTCTTCTATCTCTTGTGAAGTGCTTCCAAAAATCTTCAAATTCTTCTCCAATTCTTCAAGTTCTTCAAGAAAACTCTCTTTTTCTCTCTCTCAAATCTCTCTATTGTATATATATCACTCTTGTATATTAGTTTTGATCCAAAAATCAAGTGGAAGTCCCCCAATAATGGAGATGAAGGTCTGTTTATATAGACCAACATTACAAGGTTAAATGGGTAAATTCGGGTGAGAACCCATGGGCAAAGTTTTCTTCTAGAACATGTGAGAAAAGTAGTCTGTTACAGCGCGCGGCACTCGACAAATTGCCAGCGCCACTCGCTGAGTGCCGGGCGGCACTCAGTGAATGCCGGGCGGCACTCAGCGAGTGCCACCGTTTTCTCCGCGTGCCGCGGCTAACAGAATTTCTGCCTTTTTTTTTTAATTTTCAAAATATATATTACCAAAACTTAATTATTAACAAATTATATACTAATGTACTTATATTTGTAATGCACTTTATTAAGATACACCCATATGCATGGTATATATTCTAATATATCATTTTATTTCTTTCTTTTCTTCTCTCTCTTTTCTTCTTTCTTCTTTTTTTCTTTTCTTTTCTTTTCTTTTCAAAACTCTTTTCCTCTTTTCTTTTGAAGACTTCTTTCATATTATATCTCTTTTTTTTTTAATGAATTCTCAGGCTGATTTCCTCACATGTTATTCAATGTTCGGGTTTCCCCCAAATACCCAATTTCCCTCTCTTTTTCTTATTTTGAACTTTAAAATTTGTCTTGAAGAATCTTTAAAGGATTTGAATTTTCCGAAAAATCTTCAAATTTCACCGGTCATCGTCATCATCGGTCTTTAGAGGTAACCAATCCCTAGATTTGACATTTGGTCAAAATCGGGGAGTCTACAATGCTGTTTTCTTAGAGGATGATTATATCATGAACCATAAACTTAAAGGAAGAATAGATGTGAGAGAAATAGATGGAGAACACTCTATTCCTCTAACAACTGATAACGATGTATGACAAGAAAATATCACTTCTTCACCCATTTCCGCACCGGCACCTCGTCGTGTTGGGAGGATGGTCAGCCAACCTGACGGAGTTGTTCTTGGGAGAAGTTTTTGAAGTGGTCCCTATTGAATTTGAATATGATCCTACCTCGTATGAAAAGGCAATGGCTGATGTTGATTCAACTCATTGGGTTAAAGCTATGAAGGCTGAGTTGGAATCTATAGATTCTAATCAGGTCTAGGATCTTGTAGAACTTTCTGCCTATATTAAACTCATTGGCTATAAGTGGGTCTACAAGGGGAAAAGAGGATTTGATGAAAAGGTTGAACCTGTAAGGCAAGGCTTGTAGCAAAAGGTTATACTCAGAGGGAGGTCATTGACTATGAGGAAACCTTCTCGCCGGTAGCCATGCTCAAGTCCATCATAATAATCTTATGCATTGCTGCATGCCTAGATTATGAGATCTGGCAGATGGATGTCAAGACTGCATTCTTGAATGGCAATCTTGAGGAGGGCATCTATATGCAGCAACCAGAAGGGTTCATAGCTGGTGTGGATATCGTAATTATTCTACCCACAGCATTTTCGTTTAAAACCTTTTTCAAGTTCAAAATTCAAATACAAACGAGTCGCCACTTAATTTTTAAAAGGAAAAATTAAGAAACCCTTTTAAAGGAAAACTGATTTTTTGCGAAACCAAAGACAAACTGGGTTCGGGGATTATGGAATGAGAGGGGAAGGAGCCTGGCGGACTAAAACACCCCCTCTCATCCTATCTCGTGATAGGCCTCTACTCAACATCTTTTTTAATCGAATTATTAATCTAAGCATGCCCTCATCTAATACGTATATACATATACATTACAAAAGCATAATTGCTAATGATAAAATAGCATTCAAAACCACTTAATTCAAATAGCAAGCAAAATAATATGCAAAATAAGGAACTAAAAAACTTACTCGGGATCCAGCAGCGAATATTTAAACGTGCAATGCATACAAAAGTAGAAATCCTAACAAAAAAGTCTCTAATACACATATACACATAAGGCAGGACCTAGTTCTAAGGTGTCACACATGGAGTCAGAAATCAAAAAAAGAACGGAGAGTAAATAAACTGGAGAAGGGTTGAGAATCATACCTCAAATAGTGCTATAAAACAAAAGGTTAGTCCACATGCTTTAATCAAGATATAATATGAAATTTTAGATAACATCCTTAAACTTCTAACTTAAATCTATTAAGCACGAAAGGATTGACACAGCTATGAATTCCTTCTAATTAGTTGGAAATGTACCATTTCTATAGATATACAAGTCTCAATGAGGAGCCAATGTAATGTCCATATAGAGAGGGTATGATCCCAACAAGGTCACAAAGAATTCACAATTAGGTTCAATCAAATGCAACTTAATCCTAACACAAAATGAGTTCTAAGTATAAGCATCAATCTATATGGATGAATGTATATGAATACATGAATATGAACAAAAACAAGCTACGAACTATTCATTGATTTGGATCATTTAACTTCTGGATTTAGGTTTAACTAATCATTATTGAGACATGTTTTAAGCCCTAGGTCATAGAAAAGTCATTCAAACCATTATTTACAAAGTTTGTCAAATTTGTCACAAAATTCTGAAAATTGCAGAGAGCAGACCAGAACTTCAAAAATAGAAAAAGCATGCTTCCCATGGTTTGATGTCAATGAATTTTGGACACAAGATGCCTCTGTGAGTCTATTTTCCAATCCAAAAAGAAATATCAAAGATCAACGGTTCAATCTATGGGAATTAGACAAACATTAGACATCACTCAGGAATTTACAACTCTCTGTCCAGAGTTTTTGTTTGATTTTCTAAAAATAGTAAATAAATCCGAGAGGCTCTATTTTTTTAGGGGATCTTGTTAACACATTAAACTTCATAGAAAAAATATTTGAGGTGAAGAATACTTGATTATGCTCTGATTTACTTATTTCAAAAAGGTGTTACTGTTCTGAAATTCTGGACAGATTATGGTTGCTTCACAAAACCTATGACCAAACAACTTTAAACATGAAATCTCATTAAAACAAAATAGTGGTATGACTTTATGTTATTGACACTCTCCAATTGGTTTTGTTTAATTCCAACGGTCCATTATTTAGCTAAAAATCTTTGATCAAAGTTGGTTTATGAATTCACTGCACCATTGTCAAGTCTCATTTGTGTTAAATTTATCTATCAAGCCATGGAGATTGGCTTAACCCAAATTACTTATCCTTCCACTTGATGGTCATTGGAGACTAAGGACACTTATTCTTATTAGATTTCAATGGAGTATGGAGAAACTTCATGAAATCTCAAAATAATGAACCTAAACCATGGAAGAAGGTTTAGACCCATTGACCAAACATACCAATATCAACCTTAATCCTCTTGTAAATCGTGGTTTTATAGGAAGATTAATGGATTCAAAGTCAAGGGATTCAAATAACACATTGAAGGTCTCATGAATCCCTAGAGATGAACATAATCAAAAGAAAAAGAAAGATCAAAGCTCAAATAACATCCAAGTTAACTTCATGATTTACTTAACCTTAAACCTTAGGTTAGTTTGATCCAAACCAATAAAAAATGAAAGTTCAATCACAATATTAGTGGTGTATGATGAAATGAGGTGGGAAAAGAGTTTTTGAAAATGTGTAAAAGGTCCTAAAGAACTCTATGTATTGTGATTGAACTTAAATTAAAGATTAATTAACTAGAGGTTACCTCCAAATGTCCTTAACTTCAAAGTTTTTGGAAGTCTCCCAAAAGTGACTCAAGCTCTTCTTCCTTTAGCTCATAAAACTTCTTAATTCTTCTTCAACCTTTCTAAGATTATCTCCTAACTGTATCAAAGAATTTGAAAAGATTCAAAGAATGAAGAGATTCAAGATAAGGTTTTAAACTGCAAGTTGAGATCCAAGACTAAAAAAACAAGACTCAAAATCAAGATTCTTTGTAATGGGATATGCATCCCCTATATATAGGCAAACTTTAGAGGGTTATTTCAGTAAATTTGCAGTAAAAACCCTCATCCCGGATGTCCTTTTGAAGGTACAAAATGTACTATTTCCAAGTAGATTGCCACAAAAATGTGGCACTCAACGGAGATGGAAGCGGCACTCAGTAAGTGCCAGAACGGCACTCACTGATTGCCGAGGGGCATTCACTGAATGCCGGATCGACACTTAATGAATGCCGTGGACAACTCCGCGGACTATTGTCTTTTCTGGAATTCTGATTTTCGCAGCATTTGGTGCAATTTTACGGTGGTCAGTGAATGCCGGTGCGGCACTTACTGACTGCCGACTGGCAATGAGAGAGTGCTGTAGCGGCATCCCATAACTGTCGCTGACAATACCATGTGCCATTTTCTTCTATCTTTCCCTTTCCTTTTTCTTTTTTTCCTTTCTTTCTTTTTGTTTGAATTGAAGAGTCTTTTGAAGAGCTTGAATCACCCTGGAAAACCTCAGGTTTGTTCGGACATTGTCATCATCGGACTTGGAGGTAACACTCCCCTTAATTCGACGTTTGGTCAAAATCGGGGTGTCTACAGTTGGTGGGAAAGGTAACTTGGCATGCAAGTTGCAAAAGTTCATTTATGGGCTTAAGTAGACATCTAGGAGTTGGAACATTCACTTGGACCAAGAGGTCAAGTCATTTGGTTTCATACAGAATTTGGATGAGCCTTGTGTATACAAGAAATGTAAAGGTAAGGTGGTGGCCTTTCTTGTGCTTTATGATGACATTCTACTCATTGGGAATGATATAGGGGCATTGTCATCAATTAAGGTTTGGCTAGCAAGTACTTTCGATATAAAGGATCTAGGAGGGGCGAGCTATATCCTTGGGATAAAGCTCTTTTAGGATCTTACGCGAAAGATAATGGGATTATCTCAAGCTGGTTATATCGAGAAGGTACTAACTAGGTTTTCCATGGATAACTTGAAGAAAGGTTTATTACCTTTCAGGCATGGTTTAGCGTTCTCCAAGGACCAGTGTCCTAAGACACAGGAGGAGAGGAATTGCATGGCAGGAGTTCCCTATGCTTCGGTAGTGGGAAGTCTCATGTATGCGATGTTATGCACTAGACTAGATATCTGCTTTACCGTTGGTATGGTTAGTAGATATCAGTCGAATCCTGGTCTAGAGCATTGGAAAGCCGTTAAGTACATTCTTAAGTACTTGAGAAGGACTAAAGATTAAATGCTTATGTACGACGGGGATGAGATGATTCCAATGGGATACACTGATTCAAACTTTATGTTAGATAAAGATTCGAGGAAGTCGAAATTCGGACATCTCTTTGCCTTTGGAGGTGGTGCTGTCAGTTAGAGTAGCATTAAGCAGAAATGCATTGCAAACTCGATTAACTATAGAAGCTGATGGCTGCCTGTGAACCCATAAAGGAAGCTGTTTGGCTCAAGAAGTTCTTTATGGAGCTTGGGGTGGTACCAGCGTTGCTGTCACTTATTAAGCTATACTGCGATAATAGTGGGGCAGTGGCTCAGTCCAAGGAGCCAATGAACCACGGAAAGGGAAAGCACGTAGAGCGGAAATATCATCTAATTCAAGATATTGTTCAAATGGAGATGTGATTGTTGAAGAAAAAATAGGTTTAAATTAAAATTTTAAACGCGCAGCGGAAAGATTATGTTTCAAAAACTTGTTGGTAGCCCAGGATCTACTACTCGTCAATTCCATAGATGCGTACAAGAGTTATACCTTAGTGTCTTGAACCCAATTATGAAATCTCTAACTTTCAGCAGCTTCTACTAGATGGTGTTCACTCTTATGACTCCTGCGGATGCTCCTAGAGAGGCTAGGGTTGGTGGGAACCCTAATAGAGAGAATAGAGAAGGTTTTGGGAAACCTAAACAGTTTCTGCAGCTTCTACGTATAAAAATGACGATTAGCAATATTCAGTACGCAGCTGCCCTATTTATAGATTCCCAGAACCGATCTAACGTTCGACCGATCAAAGTGATCTCGATTGATCGAACCTTCGATCGATCAAAGCACCTTCAATCGATCGAAAAGACTTCAATCGATCGAGACTACTTCGATCGATCGAACCTGCCATGAAAAGATCCTCATGTGCCTTTCCAAGTATCCTGGCGGAGTTAAGAGTGGGACCTCCTAGGCTCTTTATTGTTGGCTCAGATCAGTTGATTAATTACCATGACCAAACTCTTTGATCAGCAAATTGA
Organism: Hydrangea macrophylla; assembly: GCA_033977485.1. Taxonomy (NCBI): domain Eukaryota; kingdom Viridiplantae; phylum Streptophyta; class Magnoliopsida; order Cornales; family Hydrangeaceae; genus Hydrangea; species Hydrangea macrophylla. The sequence goes on from CM066989.1 coordinate 35,422,502, forward strand.
TCGACTGATCAGTTAACGTTTACTCCACTATAAAATGATAACTAAACTCCAATGCAAAAGAACATATCCGAAGCGATAACTAGACTTGTATGTTGTACTAATGTCCTTCTACCGTCAGCATTCGCAATCATATTCAGGTAGTCGGATAAATGGTCACTGTCAACCTGAATCATTATTACTTCTTGAATTCCTTGAGTCCCATTCACCTTTCATGATTACCAAACATGTTGATAACTCTTATCAACAAGACTGCAGTACTCAGTAATCAACTTGGTGACATACTCAAGGGAATGCTTACTCTGATTTAGAGGGTAGATTCTATCTGGACAATATATGTTCACAACCCTATGAACATGACATACCCAAGATACCCAGGTGTTGATCTTTTATAGACCTCACTGATTGGTAAGTCAAAGCAGTCATATCCACTGTCTGTGTTCATAATCGTCTCAAGATTGAGAACACGTACCTTATACAAGTTATGAGTTCCTATTGACTGTTGACAGCCTTAAGTGTCAATTGTAAAGCTAAGGTCCGTCAATGCACTATAAGCACTAGTGTATTAACTAAGAGTTACACTCTAGTGATTGAGATTCATCACTCTATCCAATGGTAGTCAATCATGCTACAATGTATACCTGATGAGATATCCAGTCTCATCATCCACTGTGACAAGTTCTAAGTATCAATGAATAGTAAATCATCTCATTGTATGCATCTCATACATACACAAATTATTTACTATGATACTTAAGGATTAAACAATCATCTCATGAAAGAAACATACATAATGAAATGCAAAGCTGATATCCATATATTAAAATGCTAACGTCTAATACATAAAGCAATGGTTTGAGGGCACAAACCCAACAAACTCCCACTTACACTCACAACTATACAGGATTACATCTAAGACCTAGACTATCTAGATGACGATCAAAGACCTTCTGTGGCAAGGCCTTTGTAAACGGATCAGCAAGATTGTCAGCGGTGGCAATCTTAGTGACAATCACATCTCCACGTTGAACAATATCTCGGATAAGATGATATTTCCGCTCTACGTGCTTCCCCTTTCCATGGTTCCTTGGCTCCTTGGACTGAGCCACTGTCTCACTATTATCACAATAAACTGTAATAGGTGACAGCGACGCTGGTACCACCTCGAGCTTCATAAGGAACTTCTTGAGCCAAATAGCTTCCTTTGCGGCTTCACAAGCAACCACATACTCAGCTTCTGTAGTTGAGTCTGCAATGCATTTCTGCTTAATGCTCCTCCAATTGACAGCACCACCTCCCAAGGTAAAAAGATGACCGGACGTCGACTTCCTGGAATCTTTATCTGACATAAAGTCCGAGTTAGTGTATCCCACTGGAATTAACTCACTACTGTCGTATATAAGCATGTAATCTTTAGTCCTTCTCAAGTACTTAAGAATGTGCTTAACAGCTGTCCAGTGCTCTGGACCTGGATTCGATTTATACCTACTGACCATGCCTACGGCATAGCAGATATCTGGTCTAGTGCATAACATCGCATACATGAGACTTCCCACTGCCGAGGCATAGGGAATTCCTGACATGCGATTTCTCTCCTCCTGTGTCTTAGGACACTGGTCCTTGGAGAACGCTAAACCATGCCTGAAAGGTAACAAACCTTTTTTTGAATTATCCATTGAAAACCTAGTCAGCACCTTATTGATATATCCATCTTGAGATAATCCCATTATCTTTCGCTTACGATCCCGAAAGAGCTTTATCCCAAGAATATAGCTCGCCTCTCCTAGATCCTTCATATCGAATGTACTAGCTAGCCAAACCTTGACCATTGACAATGCTGCTACATCATTTCCAATGAGCAGAATGTCGTCAACATAAAGCACAAGAAAAGACACCACTTTTCCTTCACACTTCTTGTATACACAAGGTTCATCGAGATTCTGTATATAACCAAACAACTTGACCGCTTGGTCAAATCGGATGTTCCAACTCCTAGATGCCTGCTTAAGCCCATAAATGGACTTTTGCAACTTGCATACTAAGTTACCTTTCCGACCAGCTATGAACCCTTCTGGTTGCTGTATATAGATGTCCTCCTCAAGATTGCCATTCAAGAATGCAGTCTTGACATCCATCTGCCAGATCTCATAATCTAGGCATGCAGCAATGGATAAGAGTATCCTGATGGACTTGAGCATGGCCACCGACGAGAAGGTTTCCTCATAGTCAATGCCCTCCCTCTGAGTATAGCCTTTCGCTACAAGCCTTGCCTTAAAGGTCTCAACCTTTCTATCAGATCCTCTTTTTCTCTTGTAGACCCACTTGCAGCCAATGGGTTTAATGTTGGCTGGAAGCTCTACAAGATCCCAAACCTGATTAGAATCTATAGATTCCAATTCAGCCTTCATAGCTTTAACCCAATGAACTGAATCAACATCAGCCATTGCCTCTTCGTATGTGGCAGGATCAGATTCAGATTCTATGGAGACAGCTTCAAAAACTTCTCCTAAGAACATATATCTATTAGGCTGGCTGATAATACTCCAACTACGACAAGGTATCGGTGCGGAAAATGGTTAAGAAGTGGTATTTTCTTGATTTACATCGTTATCAACTGCGGGTAGGACTGATGGCTCTCCTTCTATTTCTCTCAGATCTATCCTTCCCTTAGGTTTATGGCTCATGATATAATCATCCTCCAAGAAGATAGCATTTGTGCTAACAAACACTTTCTGTTCTCTCTGATCATAAAACTACCATCCATAAGTACCCTTTGGATATCCTATAAAGTAACATACTTCCGATCTAGAATCGAATTTGCTCATCTTTCCTTTCAGCACATGTGCCGAACACCCCCATATCCGGAGATGTTGCAAAGAAGGCTTGCGCCTAATCCACATCTCCCGTGGTGTCCTGGGAACAGATTTGCTTGGTACTAGATTTAGTAGGTATGCAGCGGTTTCCAAAGCATAACCCCAAAGGAATAATGGCAACTCTGAATAACTCATCATCGACCTAGTCATGTCTAAAAGAGTCCGATTCCTTCTCCCCGCTACACCATTCTGCTGAGGTGTACCAGGTGTAGTCAACTATGACAGAATCCCATTTTGTATGAGGTGATCAATAAACTCATTAGAGAGGTATTCGCCACCTCGATAAGATCAAATGGCCTTCATATGTGTGCCCAATTGCTTCTCCACTTCAGCCCTAAACTCTTTGAACTTTTTAAAGGCTTCAGACTTGTGCTGCATTAGGTACACATATCCATACCTAGAGTGGTCATCGATAACTGTTATGAAATACTCATAATCACCCCTTGCTCTAATATTTATTGGTCCACACACAACAGTATGAACTAATTCCAACAATGCATTGGTTCTATTGCCCTTTGCAGGAAAGGGACTTTTGGTAATCTTACCCTTTAAACAAGACTTGCAGACTTCCATTGGTTCGAGAACCAAATCGCCAAGACCCCTTCTTTGACTAGTCTGCCAATCCTATTTAGATTGATATGGCCAAGCCTCATATGCCAAAGCCTTGTTGGATTAGTGGAAGGTTCCTTTCTTTTAGGTGGTATAGTTACCACTGAGTTATTAAGTTTCATGCAAGAGTAATCACATACAATCCATTTGATTTAAAACCAGAACATATAAAAGAACAATTTCTTTTAATCACAACTTCAGTTCTAAAATGAAAAGAATAACCATTATTCGATAGATTAGAAACTGAAATTAAATTACGTCTCATTAAAGGGACGTAAAGTACATCTGATAAAATCAAGACTTTAATGTCTAGAAATTCTAAAGCTACGACTCCTATAGCAACCGTAGATACGGTTGCACTAGAACCTAGAGTAAGTACAATTTCCCCATCACTGTACCTCCTGGTTGATCTAAACCCCTGCAATGAATTACAGATATGGTTAGTCGCACCAGAATCAATGCACCAAGTGTTTGAAGTATCCATTATAAAACTTACTTCAATCACATGTGATTCAATCATACCTTGAACTCTTGCAGCTAAGAATCCTGGACAATTCCTCTTCTAGTGGCCCTTGTCGCCGCATTGGAAACACTTTCCTTTGCCTTGGTCACCTACCTTCCCTTTGCCCTTACCTTTTCCCTTAGATTTTGCAATCCTAGGGACCGGTCCAACACTTGAACCACCAGTGCTAGCCTTCTTCTTCCCTTTCTTTTCTTTTGGTGTAGATCGGGAAGAGGAAGCGCTTTTCTCAACATTCAAAACGTTGACCCCAAGCTTGATCACCCCTTCCGCTACCAGTAAAGAACTCATTAATTCGCTCATTGAGAAATCCATTTGATTCATATTATAATTAAGTTTAAATTGAGCGAATGAAGGCAACATCGAGTTGAGGATCATATCAACTTGGGTCTGTGCATCGATGTTGGCACCTAGGGTCTCTAGCTCATTTAAATAACCAATCATTTTTAAAACATGTTCCTTGACTGGAGTCCCTTTCGACATCTTTGCACTCATTATCTTCTGCATGGCTACTTGTCTGGCAGGCCTGTCATGCTCCCCAAACATCTTTTTCAGGGACGTGATAATGTCACTGGTAGAATCATTCGATTGGAATTTGTGTTGCAACACGCCAGCCATTGAGGCCAGAATGTAGCAACGAGCCATTCCATTCGACTTCTTCCATTTGTCGAACTCGCGTCTGGCAGCTGCCGAAGCATTTATCGGGGGTTCTTCAGGGCTTGGGGTGGTGAGGACATATATATGATCCTAGTGAGGACATATATGTGATCCTCCACAGTTAATACGATATCAAGGTTACGTTTCCATTCAGTGTAGTTGTTTCCAGTTGACTTGTTTTGAGTGAATATGGTGGCAAGTGGACTAAATGCAGATCCAGACATTATGATTTTTGAAAATCAATCAAAATAAATGTGGATATCAGTTTTGACAGTTTAAAATAAAAGAATCCTTAAAACTCTTATTTAAAAACAAAGTCGCCAGTATATCAAAATGAAAGAGTAAAGCCTCCATGTGGTGGTCAATGTTCGATCTTTCGATTAATCATGACTTGTCCACTATGCAACTCTTGCAAAACAAGTTATGACTCCTGAACCTATTTGATCTCTAAGTTCTGAATAATACTCTGTGTGGGATCCCTTATCCATAGCTTAGCTAGTGTGTACCATCAACTAGGATCTAATCACAACCGTCTCAAGTAGCGCCTCCATATGGTGGTCACCCTCTAACACGTCTGATTGATCCTATCTATAGGAAGTTCACATCTAGTAACCAATGAGTAGTGTACCTTCCGTATGGAATGATCACCCTTGGCGAGGTGACACAGAATGCACCACTTATCTTACAGTGAACCGTTAATGGAAGATCGTGGGTGTTATTAATAAGACCCTCTCCCACTAGATTTAGTAAATAAGGATTTTGCTTTTTAGAAAAATTGTTTCCACACATTACCCATAAACATCCAATGTTTACTAATGCGTTGAAAATGGTTTTTGAATTTTATTTTAGAAAACTTGTTTTACGTGTATGCAAGTAGTAACAATATAATTAAATGCAAATCACAAACCAAGCACATAAAACAAAAACTAAAGTTGAAAACAAAGGCATTCATATGCCTCTATCTCCCATGGCTCTATCTCCATAGAACCTGTTTCTTGGTTTGATCGCCTCTATGCCCGTCTTCATGGACAACGGCTCCTTGCTCCATCTTCATGGATTTTCTAATTCTATTACATTGGTCCTATGCTTCTTTTGATGCTTACAATTTATCTAGAAAAAGAAGTTGCAACAAGAAAATAAAGAAGGCTAGAGAAACTGGTGCGACTTTCCTTTTCATAGGATTGAAGTCGCAGCGCCCTTTATATATGCCTTAAAACCAAACCAAATTTAAATTACAACATGCACCAATCTCAAACATTTAACTACCAAAATTCAACAGATCTTGGTGCCATGGGAGATAACAGACTAAGCTTGCTGCAAAAGGATTAGTCGTACACGCATCCACATATATATAATAGATATATGTAACTATTAGAACCCCTAATTGATTCACACAATGTATAAACTCTTTATATTCTGAATTAGAACTTGAAATAGCATCTAACTTCTCTGTCACACTTCGATCGATCGAAGACCGTTCGATCGCTCGAACATTTGATCGATTGAACACTGTTCAATCGCTTGAACTTTTTTGTTTCACAGAATGATTTGAAATTTTTTTTTCAGAATAATTTAAAATTAAAGTATATAATTTAAAATACCCTAAAAACTCTAAACAGAACACCTGGATAGAAAGTTTGTCTCTATCGATCGAAACTTGTTCGATCGCTTGAGAACAGATGATGTTCGATCGATCGAGACTACTTCGATCGATCGAAACTACCTTTCATCCTATGCAATCACAGATTTGTATTCTGCTACGATAATACTGCAGAAATAGATCTGTGACGATGCTGTTTAAAAAATAGTTCTAAAATTAACATGCAAATCAAAACTAGTGTTCCAAAACGCATCTGTAGATCCAAATGAGCGTGGCTCTGATACCAATTGAAGGAAAAATAGGTTTAAATTAAAATTTTAAACGCGCATCAGAAAGATTATGTTTCAAAAACTTGTTGGTAGCCCATGATCTACTACTCGTCAATTCCATAGATGCGTACAAGAGGGGACAAGAGTTAAACCTTAGTGTCTTGAACCCAATTCTGAAATCTCTAACTTTCAGCAGCGTCCACTAGATGGTCTTCACTCTTATGACTCCTGCGGATGCTCCCAGAGAGGCTAGGGTTAGTGGGAACCCTAATAGAAAGAATAAAGAAGGTTTTGGGAAACCTAACCAGTTTCTGTAGCTTCTACGTATAAAAACAATGATTAGCAATATTCAGTACGTAGCTGCCCTATTTATAGATTCCTAGAACCGACCTAACGTTTCGACCGATCGAAGTGATCTCGATCGATAGAACCTTCGATCGATCGAAGCACCTTCAATCGATCGAGACTACTTTGATCGATCAGTTGATTAATTCCCATGACCAAACTCTTTGATTAGCAAATTGATCGACTGATTAGTTAACATTTACTCCACTATAAAATGATAATTGAACTCCAACGCAAAAGAGCATATCCGAAGCGATAACTAGACTTGTATGTTGTACTAATGTCCTTCTACCGTCAGCATTCGCAATCATATTCAGGTAGTCGGATAAACGGTCACTGTCAACCTGAATCATGATTACTTCTTGAATTCCTTAAGTCCCATTCACCTTTCATGATTACCAAACATGTTGATAACTCTTATCAACAAGACTGCAGTACTCAGTAATCAACTTGGTGACATACTCAAGGGAATGCTTACTCTGATTCAGAGGGTAGATTCTATCTTGACAATATATGTTCACAACCCTATGAACATGACATACCCAAGATACCGAGGTGTTGATCTTTCATAGACCTCACTGATTGGTAAGTCAAGGCAGTCATATCCACAGTCTGTGTTCATAATCATCTCAAGATTGAGAACGCGTACCTTATACAAGTTATGAGTTCCTATTGACTGTTGACAGCCTTAAATGTCAATAGGAAAGCTCAGGTCCGTCAATTCACTATAAGCACTAGCATATTAACTCACTCTAGTGATTGAGATTCATCAATCCATCCAATGGTAGACAATCATGCTACAATGTATACCTGATGAGATATCCAGTCTCATCATTCACTGTGACAAGTTCTAAGTATCAATGAATAATAATCTGTATCTTATTGTATGCATCTCACACATACACGAATTACTTACTATGATACTTAAGGATTAAACAATCATCTCATGAAAGAAACATACATAATGAAATGCAAAGCTAATATCCATATATTAAAATGCTAACGTCTAATACATAAAGCAATGGTTTGAGGACACAAACCCAACAATTGTCACCAAGATTGCCACCGCTGACAATCTTACGAATCCATTTACAAAGGCCTTGCCATAGAAGGTCTTTGATCGTCATCTAGATAGTCTAGGCCTCAGATGTAGTCCTGAATGGTTATGAGTGCAAGTGGGGGTTTGTTGGGATTGTGCCCTTAAACCATTACTTTAGGTATGAGACATTGGCATTTCAATATATGGATACCAGCTTTACATTTCATTGTGTATGTTTCTTTCATGAGATGATTGTTAATCCTTAAATATCATAGTAAGTAATTCGTGTGTGTGTGAGATACATACAAGTGAGATACAAATTACTATTCTTTGATACTTATAATTCATCACAGTGGATGATGATACTGGATATCTCATCAGGTATACACTATAGCATGATTAACTACCATTGGATGGAGTGATAAATCTTAATCGCTAGAGTATAAGACTCTTAGTTAATATGCTAATGCTTATAGTGCATTGACCGATCATGAGCATTCCTATCGACACTTAAAACTGTCATCAGTCGATAGGAACTCATAACTTGTACTAGGTATATCTTCTTAATCTTGAGATGATTATGGACACAGACTGTAGGTATGACTACTTTGACTTACCAATCAGTGAGGTTTTAAAGATCAACACCTGGGTATCTTGGGTACGTTATGTTCATATATATTGTCAAGATAGAATCTACCCTCTAATAAAGAATAAGCATTCCCTTGAGAATGTCACCGAGTTGATTACTGAGAACTGCAGTCTTTTTGATAAGTAGTTATGAACATGTTTGGTAATCATGACAAGGTAAATGAAACTTAAGGTATGGAAAAGGTAATCAGCATCCAGGTTGACAGTAACAGTTTATCTGACTACCTGACTATGATTACGAATGTTGATGGTATAGGGACATTAGTACAACTGTATAAGTCTAGTTATCACTTCGGATATATTCTTTTGTGTTGGACTGCAGTTATCGTTTTATAGTGGAGTAAACATTAACTGATTAGTTAGTTAATTTGCTGATCAAAGAGTTTGGTCATGGGAATTAATTACTAATCTGAGCCAACAATAAAGAACCTAGGAGGTCCCACTCTTAGCTCTACAGGGTGTAAGAGGATTTGAGAATAGAGGAGCCAATCGATTGGCTTGATAAGCAATCGATTGCTATGGCAATCGATTGGACTTATTAACAATCGATTGTTATGGCAATCAATTGCAATTGATGGCAATCGATTGGGACTTAAGGTTTGTTAGAAAACCTATAAATAGGAGATCTACGTCCAGAATTAAATAGAACGTCATTTTTCTACTCTAGCTCTTCATAAATCAGTTTTAGGGTTTTCTTTTGGCTTTTCCTTTCTCTAGTATGGCAATCGATTGGACTTATTAACAATCGATTGTTATGGCAATCAATTGCGATTGATGGCAATCGATTGGGACTTAAGGTCTGTTAGAAAACCTATAAATAGGAGATCTACGTCCAGAATTAAATAGAACGTCATTTTTCTACTCTAGTTTTTCATAAATCAGTTTTAGGGTTTTCTTTTGGCTTTTCCTTTCTTTAGTAGGATTCCCACAAGTCGTATTCCTCTTATAAGCATCCATCGGAGACATAGGAGTGAATATCATCTAGAGGAAGCTGCTAGTTTTTCCAAGAAGAAGATTCAATTGAAGTTTGATCGTATTCTGAATTGGGTTCAAGACCTACAGGTACTCTTCTTCTCTACATGCTACTAGATTCACATGAGTAGTAGATTCTGAGATACAAAAGTTTTTGAAACCTATTTTTCCGCTGCACAAATCTAATTTTCATAATCAATTTCCTACATTAATAATACGGTCCGACCCAATTCGGTTTGAATTTTTCTCTAGGATCGTAAACGGGCACCTTAAGTTCTTTGAGGACCAGGTTACCCTCAACAAGCTTCCTTAGGCGGACATTTTGTTGAAAGCATGAGCTATCCTTTTCTGATATCCCCAAGTATGATTTATCATAGCCAATCTCCTCTCATCAAGCAACATCAGCTCTTCATACCTCCCCTGTATCCATTTAAGTTCCGTTACTTCACATTCCAAAACCTTAAGCGAGGATATTTCTGATGGAAAAATAGGTTTAAATTAATTTTTAAACGCGCAGCGGAAATAATCTAGTTATGAAACTTATTTGGTAGCCCAAGATCTACTACTCGTCAATTCCATAGATGCGTACATACAGAGGGGACAAGAGTTATACCTTAGTGTCTTGAACCCAATTCTGATTTTCTTCCTCCTTGGTGATGCAACAGCCTCTACTAGGCTGTCTTCACCCTTATGTCTCCTACAGATGCTTCCTGGAGAGACTAGAGACGGTGGGATCTCTAATAGAGAGGAATGAGAAGGTTTTAGGGCTCTAAAACAGTTTCTGCAGCTTTAGACGTTCAAAATGACGAACAACCTTTCCAGAACGCAGCTGCCCTATTTTTAGATTCCCAGAACCGACCTAACATTCAATCGATCGAAGGACTTCGATCGATCGAACATTCGATCGATCGAACCATTCTCGATCGATCGAACCTGCCATGACTTCGATCGATCGAACTAGCTTCAATCGATCGAACCTGCCTTGACAGCTTCCTCAAGTGTTTCTCCAAGTATCCTGACGGAGCTAAGAGTGGGACCTCCTAGGTTCTTTATTGTTGGCTCAGATCAGTCGATTAATTCCCATGACCAAACTCTTTGATCAGCAAATTGATCGACTAATCAGTTAACGTTTACTCCACTATAAAACGATAACTGAACTCCAACGCAAAAGAACATATCCGAAGCGATAACTAGACTTGTATGGTGTACTAATGTCCCTCTACCGTCAGCATTCGTAATCATATTCAGGTAGTCGGATAACAGTTACTATCAACCTGAATCATGATTACTTCTTGTATTCCTTGAGTCCCATTCACCTCTCATGATTACCAAACATGTTGATAACTCTTATCAACAAGACTGCAGTACTCAGTAATCGACTTGGTGACATTCTCAAGGGAATGCTTACTCTGAATCAGAGAGTAGATTCTATCTTGACAATATATGTTCACGACCCTATGAACATGACATACCCAAGATACCTAGGTGTTGATCTTCTATAGACCTCACTGATTGGTAAGTCAAAGCAGTCATATCCACAGTCCGTGTTCATAATCGTCTCAAGATTGAGAACACGTACCTTATACAAGTTATGAGTTCCTATGGACTGTTGACAGCATTGAGCGTCAATAGGAAACTCAGGTCCGTCAATGCACTATAAGCACTAGCATATCAACTAAGAGCTACACTCTAGTGATTGAGATTAATCACTCCATCCAATGGTAGTTAATTATGCTACAGTGTAGACCTGATGAGGTATCCAATCTCATCATCCACTGTGACATATTCTAAGTATCAAAGAATAGTAATTTGTATCTCACTTATATGCATCTCATACACACACGAATTACTTACTATGTTACTTAAGGATTAACAATCATCTCATGAAATGAACATACATAATGAAATGTAAAGCTGATATCCATATATTAAAATGTCAATGTCTCATACATAAAGTAATGGTTTGAGGGCACAAACCCAACAATTTCCACTTCAACCGGAAGAACAGCTTCATCCCGTAAACCAAAGAATATAGCGTAGATCCTACAGAGGTCCGATATCCCCATAATGCAAATGGAAGTTTCTCGTGCCAATCCTCATACGTATCTATCGTTTTCCCAGGATTGCCTTAACATTCTTGTTCGTTGCTTTTACTGTCCCATTAGTTGTGGCCTATAGGGAGAAGATTGATGGTGGGTGATCCTATACTTCTCTGATAGTGGGATAATTTCCCCCTGGAATTGACTACCATGTTCAGAAATGAACTCATTTAGAACCCCATATCTACAAATTATGTTCTTCTGAATAAAGCTCACAACGTCCTTGGCCTTCAGGGTCACATATGACGTCGCCTCTGCCCATTTAGTAAAATAATCAATCACCACAATGATGTATCGGTATCCATTGGATGCTTTGGGAACTATTTCATCGATAATATTAATACCCCAAATAGATAATGGCCAAGGCGTGGTCATGCTATAAAGCTGAGAAGATGGGGTGTGCATTAAATTCACATGGATTTGACACTTGTGACATCTCCTGACATATTCACAATAGTCCTTATCTAGAGTTGTCGAATAGTACCCTTGTCAGATTATCTTCTTCTCCAACATGTGCCCATTCATATAGGGTCTACAAACTCCCTCATGTATTTCTTCCATCATTTTTCTCGCTTCTTTTTCGTATAGACACTCCAGATTATACCCGGCATACGACTTCTTCTATAGTTTATCAGCATAGATCAAAAACTGGGTGGAGAACCTCTGTATTTCCTTCTTATCCTTCTCTGAAGCTCCTTCAGAATACTCTCCCTTCTCAGTAAATTCCTACACATCCAAATACCAAGGCACTTCACTCTCTTCTTCTTTAATGGCTGCGATCATTTCAAATGAGGGTCGGTTCCTTTTTTCTATGGACAACGGGATCATGGTAACTCCTACAAGGATTTGAATCATAGAGGCTAAGGTTGCTAGAGAATCGGCTAGTTGGTTTTCCTCACGAGGGAGGTAATAAAATGAAATTTGCTCGAACTGCACCTTCAAACTTTCTAGATACTCTTGGTAAGGCTTCAATTTCTTATGCTTCACTCTCCAATCGCCACGCACCTAGGATCTAATCAAATTAGAATCACCAAAAATATCGATTCTTTCCACATTCAAAGCTAGGGCTACTTTTATCCCGATTGTACATGCTTTATACTCTGCCCTATTATTGGTCGAGTTGTACTTAAGCTTAATGGCTAGTGGGGTGGGGGCTCCACTAGGTGATACAACAATAATTCCTACCCCATATCCCATATGGTTGGCTGCTCCATCGAAACATATCTTCCATAGATTTTCCTTTACCTCCCTCACTTTTTCATCTGGGAATCTAAATTCTCATTTCTCCTTGAATTCTACTGCAAGGTCAGCTAAATACTCAGCAACGGCTCTCCCTTTAACAGATTTGGTGGTCACATACTTAATATTAAACTCGGCTAACATTATGGTCCATTGGGAATCCTACTAGGCGGACTTTTCGAATAGGTATTTGAGTATGTCCATTCGAGGAATCAAAGTTTCGAAAAAGGCTAACATGAAATGCCTAAGGCGACGGGTACACCAAACTAAGGCCCAATAGGCTTTCTACAAAGGTGAATAATTTAGCTCATATTCAGGAATCCTCTTGCTCAAGTAATAAATAGCCTTTTCTACATGCCCCTCTTCTCCTCCTTGGGCCAATCATACACCCCATCGAGTTTTCTGACACAGATAAGTACAATAGTAAGGGTTTCCAGGTTGAGGAGGTGATAGGACAGGTTAGTTTTGAAGGTAGGTTTAAATTTTATCGAAGGCTTGTTGGCACTATTTATCCCATTCGAATTTCTTTGCCTTTCTTAATAATGTAAAGAGCGGGTCACAATTTAGGGTGAGTTTCAAAATGAATCGGCTAATGAATTGTATCCTACCCAAAAATCCCATCAACTATTTCTCATTTTTTGGTGGTTGCATCTCAACTGTGGCCTTAATCTTAAGATTAAGGCCACAGTTGAGATGCAACCACCAAAAAATGAGAAATAGTCCATTCCTCTTTGTATGATAAGGAATCCCAGCAATTTCTCAGTAGTGACTCCAAAGGTGCATTTTTGCGGGTTCAATCTCATCCTAAACTTACTTAACCTCTCAAAAAATTTTCTTAATGCCCCCAAATTCCCCTCTCCCTCTTTGGATTTCACAATCATGTCATCTACAAATACCTCAACTTCTTTATGAATCATATCATGCAGCAAAGTGGTGGCAGCCCTCTGATACGTTGCCCGTGCATTCTTGAGCCCAAATGGCATCACCCTACAATAGTATGTTTCCCATGGAATGATGAAATTGGTTTTCTCTCTATCCTCTGGTGCCATAAGAATTTGATTATACCCCGAGAACTCATCCATGAAAGATAAAAGTTCATGCTTGGTGGTATAATCGACCAATATATCAATGCGAGGTAAAGGGAAGTCATCTTTAGGGATAACCTTATTTAGATCCCGAAAATCAACACATACCCTTATGCGACCGTCCTTCTTTGGCACAAGCACAATACTAGCAACCCATTCAGGATACTCGGTGACAATAAAAAATCTAGCTTTTAATTGCTTTTCAACTTCCTCTTTAACTTTAAGTGCCCATTTAGGTCTCATTCACCTCAATTTTTGTTTTATTGGTTTGGAATTTGGAAAGAGAAGGATATGGTGTTGGACTATCTTTGGATCAATGTCTGACATTCGTTATAAGACTATGCAAAAACATCTTTGAATTCATTTAATAAAGTGATTAATTCTTTGCTTTCTTCATTGCTAAGTGTGGAGCCAATAAAAATATTTTGTGGATTATCTCCACTTCCAATATTAATTGTGAGAGTGTTTTCCATGATGTTGCACGCAGACTTATTATCTTTTTTGATTAATTTTTGCAAACCATTTGGTATATTATGATCATCACATTCATTGCATTTATCACATTCATTAAGCGTATTCCAGTAGGCAGAATCAGTCATATTCTCATTAACTTTCTTTGGGGTAGTTAAAACAGACATAGAGATAGGGAGACGCCTCATTTGGGACTCTGGGGAGGGAGGAAGCCTATCGCTAGACTCAAATACCCATTCTTTAGAATTTCCTCCCTTGAGCTCGGTGACGATGTAGTCTGATGGATCCTCCGTCTCTATGTCCACTCCCACTTCTTCTTTTGATTCTTTTTTTTTTCATTATTCCTCTTTATCTCTTCCACACTTTTTCTACCACATCCTCCACATGAACCTTCTTGAACTCGGCTTCCATGATCTTTTCTTGATCATTCTCCTCGATCTTCATCATTTCTTCTTTATTTAATAGATTTTTCATTACTGGGCCACTAGAGTACAAATCCAATCCCGAACAGTAGCAATTTTCAGGGGTATTTACAAATATGGGTATTCATATTTGGAGAACTTATGTGTGAAAAAGATCTCAAACCATGGCTTCAAGCATTTATCAATACGGTCTACCCATGGCACCGGAAAACCACAGAAGGGAAATCTTCTGCCTCCTTAACGAAGCACCCATTAAGAGTTTTCAAATATGGTTCCATTGATGCATCTGCTACTTTATTCTTCTTTTTCAACTCTCCTTTCGGCAGCTGATAACCCAATCCACGAGTATGAGTTTGCGTCATAATATTCGGGAACTCTGATAGACCTTGATGATTTTTGCCTAAGCCCATCCCCAGGAATAAGCCCATTTTTCTCATGATTCCAGCCACCAAAGGACTTGTATATTGGTCGAAGTAGAGTGGTAGGAACTCTCTCAGCTTGCCATTTTCTAACATATTTATAAATTTAAACCCCCCCAACCTTGTCTCTTCCTCTTGTAACTACAATTCTAAGATTGGAGCGCTTGACGAAGCCTCTGACACATGGATCCAGCTATCTCCAAAGATATCACAAACTTTGTTCCCCCAAATGCATTTGACCTTCTGATGAAATATTACTGGAATTGCACCCAAACTATCTAACCATGGCCTACCCAATAACAAGTTGAATGATGCGAGGATGTTAATAATCGAGAACTCAACCTCCTTTTCCAATAGACCCACCATGAGATTAAGAAAAATGATACCCATAACCGCCCTTTGAGTATTATCGTATGCCCTTACTCTTTGCTTAGATGGTATGAAAGTTGACTCGCCTAGACCCATTCTCTTTGTAGTTCAAAAAGGACACACATTCAGAGCTGACCCATTGTCAACAAGACATGCGGGTAGGGAGTTTCCCAAACACTCGATAGTGACGTCCAACGGCTTATTGTGAGCAAGCCCCTGGGGGATCTGAGGTAAAAGTGATAGAAAGGGTCAGGATTTTCTTAGTACTGACCATCCCTACAAGGTTTTTTGGGGTAATGTTGATGGAAACATCTAATTGGTTCATGGCATCCAAGGCTGCCTGCCTGCCTGTGATGCTTAGAGGCGATCAACAATCCCCAAATGGTGATATTAGCCTGCGTCTTCTTCATCAGTTTAAGAACCCTATCCTTTTTCTCTTCTTTATTCATCTTTCCTTTTCCTTTATACATTTCCCTACCCTAGTGATCTTTTTCCAATTCGTGTGGCTTGAAGTGTCTGCCCGATCGAGTCAAGTGGCTAACCTCTTCTGTTAGCCATAGGCTATCTTTGGTCTGGGTCATCCCTGAGCCTTCTTCCCTCACATTCTTCTCTTTATCACTTTCATACCATCGATTCTCATATACTTGATCAACACCCTATCTATCCCCTTCTTCATACCAAACAGAGTTGTCCATTTCTTGAGCCCACCAGTCGAGGGCAGAAGCTTTAGTTGTCACTTCTTCCCCAAATTCTTCTAAGTGACCTCCTAGAGTGCAGATCATTATGCTTTCCGACAACCGATAGGACTTTTTTGGTTGGTCAATCCTGTTAATCAATTTGGAAGGATCAAAAGAAGTCT
This sequence comes from Hydrangea macrophylla, assembly GCA_033977485.1. Lineage (NCBI taxonomy): Eukaryota > Viridiplantae > Streptophyta > Magnoliopsida > Cornales > Hydrangeaceae > Hydrangea > Hydrangea macrophylla. The sequence goes on from CM066989.1 coordinate 35,438,994, forward strand.
CTTCCAATTCCAAGAAATAAATGCCATGCGGTGGCGGTACATCATAATGGTTCGACAGTGGACTTCTAGTGACATTAGGGGTGTTGATGGGTGGCTCGAATATTACTTTATTATCGATGAGGTCTTGAATTTTATGCCTCATCCTTGTGCATCGATCCGTGGTCTCTCCCTTCGACTGATGAAACTTGCAATACAAATCCTCCCAAAAGTTCTAAGGGGGCGGATTTAGCGGTGATCGTGGTTCCAATAAACTGAGATGCCCTTTGCTACCAATTTTTCAAGCACTGTAGATATTGAAACTCCCAAATTTTAAAATCATCTTTGTGGCTTCTCCACCCCCAGACGACACCTCGCTATACTGAACTTTTTTTCTGACTCACTTAATGCGTTGACATCGGTAGGGTGAGAGTGATTCCCCGAATGCCCTCCATTTCACCCATAGCTCGGTCTCTTATACCTTCCTTGTGGTTCATCTTTCTTAATCAGCCCCTCTTAGATTGCATCCTCAATTCTTGTTCCCACATCGAAGACCTTGATGAAAGTATTGATTGATTGGAATCTTATCTTCTCCTGATAAATGGGCTCAACCTAATCTACTCCTTTTTGGACAGCCTCTGAACTGTCTTTGCCGCTTTGTTGCTCCATCAGCTCAAGTATTCGATGAAAGATTCCTTGTTCTCCTGCCTGGTGGTTTCCAAATCTCAGACTATCACGTCTATCTCTTGATTATACTCGTATTATGAAATGAATGATTTTACCACTTCTTCCCAGATTCGAGTTTTACTTTTCAATCCTAGGAAATCCTTCTAATTCCAGTAGATAAGTATCAACTCCTTCAGCTTTATGGACCACTCTCTCAAGCTTCTCCACTTTTTCAACTATTTTTACCCTCTCTTTTTTGTTTTTCTTAGCCTTTACATTCCATATTCTCTCTCTTTTGGCTCATGGCATATTAGCCCTCTGTGTCTCTGGATCATCATACCAATCCTCTTCTCTTGCAGTGGGAGGATCAACAACTGGTGGATTTATAAGTGGTGGTTGTCACGCCATCGCTTCTATCATAGCCATCATGCAATTCATGTTTTTGGCCTGTCGTCTCATATGCTCGTCTTGTTCTACCATCGCTCTCAATTATGCTACTTCCCTAGTATTTCTTTCATGTGCCATTTCGGTTTTGATGATGGTTTGCCTTCTTACTAGTCTAGCTGTGGAATCTTTAAACCACATAGTGCTTGAATCAGATGCGATTTTTAATTTATTGCAAATGCTTGGTGATATGCTTATGAATGGTTCATATATCACACGGATGCAATGCACGTGTGTGTGTGTGTGTGTGTGTGTGTGCCTATTCTATATGTCGAAACAAAAGAAAATCCTAATCCTTATAAAATCCTCACCCATGTCAAGTGCACTAATTTCTCCTTTCATTGCGATCCTTGTTACCCTTTCCAAGGTTGGTTATTTTGAAACAATCCTTTTTTTTTTATTTATAAAATTCATTTTGAAAGCATCTCTTGGAAAACACAATCTTTTGACAACCACCTCCAAAATTTTGGATTTTTCCTTCGAAGATGAGATTTGTGAAAATATGCCTCAATTGGTTTGAAATTTTCTTTGATAAAAAGGAAGTGGACTTTAATGATTCTCGAAAAAGTGATTTTTCAAAATTCTGAAACACTTTGGGATAGGCAATGGTAAATAGTCAAAAATTTGTTTGCTTACAAAGATACAATCAAAAACTTTTTGGGTAGAAGGATCACATGACAGAACTATCACCGTACTTTTCGTGGATTCGAATACATACAAGGTCAATGATGCTTAACTAACACGTCATAAGAAGTGTAATCTTATAATCAAAATTCGGCATGTTCCCAATTGTCATGGGACATAAAGAGGAATTGCTAAAAGATGATTAAAAGGTTACACATCTTACATCAGGCAAGTATCGTCATCATCTCAAATAATCCCTTCCGGGCATACAAAACTCCCTGTCATATAATCCTAATCAAGAATTAATTTCCTAGGATTGAAAGGTTCTATAGAATCTATCATGCAAAAGTCGGGTTTTGGTCAAATAAAGGGAACCTTGACGGACATCTGATATACCCCTTGTTACAAGGTTACATGGTTATGGATGCTTTTATATACCAATACATGGTACGAGATCAAGGGTGATCACACGGCTCTATGGTAACTTGACCGACCGGGTTGCCTTGAGCCTCCAAGGTCATAGTTCTGTGTAATCGACAGGTGAGACATGCAAGTGAAATGCAACGATTGGATTAGAAAATTAATTAATTTGATGAAAGGATGCTTTCAAGTCTAATCCTCAAGTCAACACAAAATTATAAATCTGGTCTGCAAAACCAGAGATTCTAGGTTCGATCCCCAGTAGAGTTGCCAAATTGTGGATATGGGAACTTTTTACTTTTTTCAAGACAATCAAGAGTCGCCGCTTAATTTTTTGTTAAAAGGAAATTTAAGAAACCATTTTAAAAGCCACTATTCTTTTGGAAACTAAAGATTTTTGGGTCCGGGGATTATGGAATGATAGGGGAAGGAGCCCAGCAGACTAAAACACCCCCTCTCATCCTATCTTGCGATAGGCCTCTACTCAACATCCTTATACTCGAATTAATAATTAAAGTGTGCCCTCAAATAATACATAGATATAGAAATACATTTCAAAAGCATGTTGAAAGGGGTGAAAGATTACTAACGATAAAAAGGCATACAAAATCAAGTAGATTGATCTAGCAAACGAATGTTATGCAATAAGAAACAAGAGAACTTACCCAAGATCCAGCTATGAATGGGAAACGTGCAATGCATACAACAAAATAGAAAAATCTAGAAAAAGGTCTCTAATTCATATATACACATAAGGCAAAACCCGAGTCTAAGGTGTCGCACATGGAAAGTCATAAAATCAATAAAATCAAGAAAATAACCAATAGTAAAATAAACTAGGGAGAGAAAGAATGACTTTTCTTGAGTCCGATACAAAACAAAGGTTAGTCCACATACTTGAGTATCAATAATATCAAATAGTATCTAAATCCAACAAAAATAGAGGAGATTGACAAAATCATGAATTCTTCCCAATCGAGGGAGTCACAACATTCCTATAGATATACAACTCTCAACATGAAGGTCTAGAGGCACCTTAACCTAGAGCCTATGTAATGTCCATATAGAAGTGATATGACTTAACATGATTAAGGAGAATTCATCACTAAGTCTAATTAATAACAACCTATTCCTATGCCCTATATTCAAATACTCATAAAATACAAGTGTTCCTTCTAAGCATGGTAATCATGGATGCATGAAAATGAACAAGACATGCATTATTGGTTAATTTGGATCATTTGACTTCTGGATTTTAGTCTAATTAATCTTATTCAATACATGATTCAAACCTTAAGGCATTAGAAAATCATTTGGATCATAGTTGGTAAGATTTACCAAATTGGTCTCAGAATTCCAGAATTTACAGAGAAGAAACCAGACATAAAAAAAATAGACAACTCATGGTTCCCATGGTTTTATCCTAGTGATTTTTGAGTATGACATGCCTTTGTGAGTATAGTATCTAGCCCAAAAGGAAAATCAATGATCAAATAGTCCAATCTCTTGGAATTGGACCAAGACCTGACATCACTCAGAATTTACCAATTCTCTATCCAGAGATTTTGTATGATTTATTAAAAATAGAAAACTTATCTCAAACCTTTCAAATTTCTTGGAAGATGTAGTGGACTCATCATAGTTCATAGGAAAAATAATTTAAGACCTAAGCTACTTGGTTAAGGTTCTGATCCAAGTATTTTAAAATGGGTTCACTGTTCTGGAATTCTGGACAGAGAGTGATTAAGTTACAAAACCAATGTCCAAACCATGTTCATCATGCAATTTGATTAAAACAAAATTTTAGTGGTAAAACTAGGTGTTATGGACATATTCCAATTAGTCACATCCAAATCCAACGGACCATGATTTAATGAAAAACCTTTGATCATAGCTTGTCAATGAATTCACTGCACCATTGTTGAATTGTCACTTATTGTTGAACCCAACTTGATCCAAGAATTCTAGGGAGATTTTGGATCAAAGTGGTGATTATGACCACTTAGACAGTAATCAAGTCATCAAAAGGGATCCATAGACTGGACCATTAGATATACTTCCATGAAAGACCTCCAAGGATTTCCTCAATCTCATGGATATACTTAATCACTTGGGATCATTAGAATCCAAACTACCAAACCATGAAAATTGGATTGTCCTAAGTCAAATTCCTCTCTCAAATTGATGATACTTGAGGAATTGAGACTTATTTTAGTTACTTCTCCTCTCAAATAGATGATCCTTGGAGACTAAGAATGCTAATCCTCATGAATTTCAATGAAGTATGAGATGAACTTCATGAAAATTCAAATTAATAGACCCAAATCATGAACATAGACTTGGATCTACTAATTATACATAAACATGGTCAAGATCAATCTTAATTCCCATATAAATCATCAACTTACAAAAAATTGAGAGATCAAACTCAAGGAATCCAAGTGATATATTGAAGATCTAATTGATTTCCAAGAGAAGAGCATGAACAAAGAGAGATGAAATCTATATCAACTTGATGATCCAAATCAAATTTCTCTTGAAAAATTTATTTATCAATATTAAATCCACAGCTACTTAGATCCAAATGAATAAATAAAAATTAAAATTCAATCACAATTCAAGTGGTGTGTGATGAAATGAGGTTAGAAGAGACGTTTTGAAAATTGTGCAAAGATCCTAGGGTATTCTATGAATTGTGATTGAATTGAGTCCAAAAATGAACTAAGATTAGAGAATTACCTCTAAATTTCCTTAGTTTTTTCTTGTTTTGTGAAGATCTTCAAGGGTCTTCAAGACCTTCTTCAAGCTCTCAAGCTCTCAAGCTCTCTTCAATGGTTTCTCTTCAAAATTCTCTCCATTCACTCACAAATCCTCTCTAAATTGTCTCACCCCAAACAATGGAGATGTATATTGTTTTATATAGACCATTTAGGAGGGGTTAATTTAGTGAATTTGGGGTAAATTTGCATGTGAGATGGAATCTTTGGTTGTTCAATATGCATTTGAATTAAACAGATTGCTACAGGCAGCGGCACTCGCTGACTTGTCCGCGGCACTCATTGAGTGCCAGTCTAGCACTCACTGACTGCTGGCGCGGCACTGTGAGAGTGCTGCTGGCTCTACCGCGAGCCAATTTTTCTTTCCTTATTATTATTATTATTTGTTTTCCTTCTTCTTTCTTTTTCTTTTCTTTTCAAATTCTTTTCCTTCATTTTCTTCCTTTTTTTTTGAAATTCTTTTCTTTTCTGTCAAAATTTCATTTTTTTAACATGCATAGTGAGATTTTGAGCATTATCAATGTTATTTAATAATGGTGGATGAGGTTGACTATGGGTCAACGATAAGGTGTCAGTGAGGACACAGGAACTTGAAAGTTCATTTTGCATCGACACGACTAAATGACATTTATGTGATTTAAATATTATATAAGAGATCTGGTATTTTGTGAGTAGCAAATTTACCCATGTAGAGTAAATTTCTGGTAGTTTGATATTGTTATATATCATTTTGAAGACTGTGGTGAGAACGTGAGAGTTACACTGCATAAAAAGGTAGGTGGTATAGAGATTCCACAGAATTTAGTTTGGATCCTTATTTTGGACCCAAACGGAACTTAGTTGTAAACTTTTACAACTTTTAGTTTTCACTCATGAAATAATAAAGTAGACGTTTAAGACGTTTCTGGAGATAATTAGGAGTCTTGGAGAACTCGTGTGGAGGTAATCGTAATATCCAATTTTCGTGCCTATAAATTTTAGGCTAAAAAACACTTTGGTACCCTGTATTTATAGCAAAATTTCACTTTGGGCCCTACATTTTTAATTGCAACACTTTGGGCCCTCAATTTACAAATTTGTTTCAATCAAGGACAATCCTTAACGGCGTTAAAAAAGACTAATAGAATGGACTTCATGGAGTTTCAATTTAGGCCATGTACGTATAGCAGAGTTTCACTTTGGGCCCTATATTTATAGCGAAGTTTCACTTTGGGCCCTGTACTTTTAGCGAAGTTTCACTTTGGGCCCTCCATATAGTCCATTCTGTTATACTTTTTTAATGCCGTTAACGATTGTCCTTGATTGAAACAAGTTTGTAAATTGAGGGCCCAAAGTGTTGCAATTAAAAATGTAGGGTCCAAAGTGAAATTTCGCTATAAGTACAGGGTACCAAAGTGTTTTTTAGCCTAAATTTTTTAAGCTTGAGATTTCATTAGTCAAACTTTCTAAAAATATCCTTGGAGTAGAGAGAAAAAGGAAATTTTGTTGCCACGAGCTTTACGACACCGAACGACGACCGTTCGTCCGTCAAATTTTTACTAGATTATAGATTTGGACTCCTGGAGATAAGACCTACGTTTTGATACCTCTTAGGCCATGTTTGGCAACCTTTTTCTGAAAATCTAATTTTTATAAATTTGGGGAAAACCCAGTAAAACTTGTAGGAATAGCGTATAACCTGAGATCCGACGTTTATTCGAGCCTCTAATCGATCCTTCAAGATTTTGGATAAATCGCATGAGGTATGAATTCTAGACCTATGAAATATATGAAATTTACATGTTTTGAATATCAACTTTGATATTTTGGATCCAGGCAAAATTCATGTGTTATTAGGCCCATTAATTATGCATGCGAAAATGTTAGAAAAGCATGTATAACTGTTTATGTGAGCATGCTATATGTTTATTTGGATTAAAGGGGAGTTTGGTGCAATTTCATCCGGGGGTTAGCTCCTTGATGTTTGAGGATTGTGATCTTGATTGTGTGGTGTCTGGTATGGAGGAAGGCCCAACCAGGACACAGTACCTGGTATGGAGGAAAGCCCAACCAGGATACGGTACCTGGTATGGAGGAAGGCCCAACCAGTGTACAGGATGCGTGGGAGAGGTGTGCTTTCCACGGCATCAGTTTCATTACCGGATGAAAGCGTACCACTCACCCTAGAGACTATTTCTATGTGTTTTAGATGTTTAAAGCATGGATTGTCATATAAGCATATATTTAGAATTGTGCACTCAGCATGTAGCTGAGCAGTGGAGATTTACTCCATTGCAGGTGATAAGAAGCAAGGAAAGAAGAAGCATGAGGAGTGAGGCCGAGGAATGCCGGGGGTAATACTCTTGTTTATACTTTTGTTTTCTTTCCAACTTGCAATAAGAAATGTAATGAACTCTGCATAAATTGACTAACAACGCCTATAGCAAAAGTGATGCCTGGCTAAGTTACAGTCAAATAAATTAGCTTACCCACAAGTCTCCTATATCGTCCAACATAAAAAAAATCTTCCCCCTCATCTTTGCTAAACTGTATGTTTGAATCCATTAGAGTGTCAATAGGTCATGAAACAATCATCCCTATTTCATCAAGAAGGCAAAGAACATACTTCCTCTGAGACAAATAGATTCTTTCCTTAGACCAGGAAAATTCATTACCCAAGAAAAAATGCAGTAGTCCCAAGTCTTTCGTATGAAAATGCTTGCTCAATAGACACTTCAACAACTGTATACCATCATTATCACTGTCCGTGATCACTATATCATCAAAGTACACTGCTAGAACAATAGTGCATTTCTCACAATGTCTCACAAATACTGAGCGATCAGAACTCATCCTCTTTCACCCATATAAGCTAGCTACTTGACTAAACTTGTCAAACCAGGCCCTTGGAGACTGTTCAAGTCCACTGCTAGCATTCTTTAACCAACATACCTTAGGTAACTCCCCCTAAGCAACATACCAAGGAGGTAGTTGCAGGCTATGAAGGCCAGAAAGGGTTCGGCACAGGCTAGGAAGAGGCTGGAAAGGTGGACGCAGGCTAAGGGTGAGCCAGTGTGGTCGGCGATGGCTAGGGAGGGGCTAGGTAGAGTTGCGAGAGGCTAGGGTGTTGGGCAGGTTGTGATTAGGATGGTGATTAGGGTTGGTGGATCTCCATGGTTTTTCTCATACCATGTTAAGAAAGGAGGAGTATAGAGAAAGTAAAGGCTTAACCTAAACAGGTAAAGCCAATACACACACACATATGTATATACATATATATATATATATATTAATGAGGAACCACACTTACAACATTACTGTTGTACTTAAACTTTGACTATCTACGAATGAAATGGGGTTGCGTGCGAGGAGGGTGTTGGAGCTTCATAGACGTTATTGAGCTCATTCTCTAACAGTTCAAACTTTTGGAGCAATTGGTGAATTAAGGCAATCCATAACATCATGGTAGATGTAATTACCCATTATGGCTTAGAACAACCTATCTCTAATATTTGGTATTAGGGAGGAATGGAAACGAGGAAAGGGGTGGAGAAAAGAGAGGAGGCAAGAGATTCAAAACACTAGTTTGGTAAGATGGAAGATGGTATATAGAGAGAGGGAGAGAGAAGGGACATCACTTCCATTCAAGCCCACAAATTTTAACACGTCCAAAATTGGATGGATTAGGAGAGAGAAAATGCTTCTCTTCTATTTTGACTATTTTGTTCTTACAAACAATGATATTTGTTTTAATATAGGGCTATAGTAGTAAACTATATAGTATTTTATTCTTTTCTTCCTCACTCATGTCTTGTTTAACCAAACAAAAGAAGTGAGCACACATTTCCTTTCCTTAGGGACACCTCTTCCATCCATCCATTCTTTCTTTCCTTCTACTTTCCATATCTCCTCCCAAACATAGCACAAAAGTATGTTTCATATTAGAAAAATGGAAAAGAAGGAAAAAAAAGGGAGGGAAGCAGATAGAATAGTATATTTTTTTGTTTGATGGAAAGGATGAAGGAATAGAATACTGGAGAAATGCATCTTCATGTTTTCTATTTTCTTGAGAATCCATGATAAATAAATAAATAACAAAAAGTTCAACTCAGAAAATAAATCGAAAGCTGAAATTGTCACTATTATTATTGTTCTCTTAATAATCAATTATTTATGATACTTTTAAGCACAATGCATGGTATTGTTAGTACAACAATCATACCCAGTCAAACTTTTTCTTCCAACCAGCATTAGTATAGCTTAAATAGAAACCGTCATCTTTCACTAGCCAGTAGCAATTCCCTATGCCTACATAGCGAACCCTGTGACACGAGGCTCTCATTTTTTCATTGTAAACATCAAAACTCTGTGTCTTCTTATCTCCGTACCAAAAGTAGCAGTAGAACCTCGTGGTTCCCCAGAAATTTTTATGGAAATGCCAATTGAAGTCGTCACCCACATGTGGGACATGCATTCCAAGGTCGTCGTCTTTGGATTTGCAATGAAATCTTAAAGGAGGGCTAGCGGGTGTGAGTCCATTGATGATATGAACTATGTACTTATTTTCCCCAATAAAGATATGATCTACGTACTTGTTGATATAACCGTTTTCAGCATTTGTTGTGAAAACAACATAAAGTGCTAGCATGATATAGGAGAAGAAACTTCTCATCATGTAACTCATTTTCAAATTTTTTTTTTGGATGTAGTGTTTTAATTTGGTGTCTTTTCACCTTAGACTAATGATTGGATTTATATTCGTGTTGATGTACAACATGATGTATGGTAGGTATATTTTGGTATTGCAAGTAGATTATGACAATCTCAATAGCGAGATTACAAAATTTAATAACCACTATGACTTTCTAAATACATAGATTTCAAATATCTAAATACCTTTATAGCTTTCTAAATAATGAAAATTAAGACTTAAGTTCTTTTCTTTGGGTACTTTACATGCTATTTTGAAATGCCAGCATGAATGAGGAGAAGATACTTCTCATGTTATAACTCAATATTGAAAAATTGTGGTTGTGATGTTTTAAGTTACCGGTCCTTCATTTTACACCTAAGATTTAAGGATTTTGATTTATATGTAATCTATCACAACTAGATTGTTGATATAAGAACGCTTAGATAACAAGTATATAATTACCACCACAATTACAGTGCAATGGAATATTTCTCTAACAACATGTTTAGTATAGGGGAAAAGGGAAGGAAGATGATAGAATCATCTATTTGGAACGGTAGAAAAAAATGGAAGAGTGAGGGACGCCTGTTTCCTTCTAGGCCCACAAATTGTCAATGGAAGAAGAATATTTTGCAAAATGACTTTGTTCACCTCAAATAACTTCTCTATAAGATCTCATGATTTCAAGTGAATTACGTTAAACAAAACAAATAAAAGGATGCCAATTGAATTACAATGCACAATAGACATTTTTTTAATAAATTGTAGGAAATCATTTGGTGCGTTAAGAATCTTTATGAAATAAACTCTTATATTTATGAGATTACGATTGTTACATCTTCTTTTTTGGTGAAGTGATCAATGCTAAATCAAGCCTCTTTCTTCTATTTTCTTTCTTTTGTTTTTTTCTTTCAATTTTGGTGAAAATCAAAATTTTCTCTCCTTCCCAGGATCTTCTATTATACATCATTCGTGGTTTAAGATATATCGATACATCGAAGACTAATAGGATATATCATAGAACTTTTCTTCCTCTTTTTTCCTTTTTCTTTTTCTTTTATGCATAGGTAAAACCCCAGTTCATTAGTTTTCATTTTCATGAAGTTACAAAATACTCTGTCTATATGAAAATAGTGAATGATGAAAAACTGGATTTTAGTTTTAGTTATAATTAAACTGTTAGTTCAACCTTTGGGTAAAATGTCTTTTGGAGCTTTAAAATGAACATCAATTTGCATATTATGTAACACCTGCTCCCGTGGTTAACATTTATTTATGTTTTAGTACAATCATGGCATGCCTGACCAATCTTTTTTTTTTCTTCTAAGAAGAATAATCATCACTGAAATAGAAACCATTATATCTTACCTACCAGTATCCATTCCCCACAAACCAAGCATCAGGTGAATCTCTAAGACATTTATAGGCCATTTTTCATTGAAAACGACAAAGATAATGTGGTTCTGATTTCCTTTACAAAAGAAGTAGAAGAAGTGTGTGTTTTCCAAGAAATTGTGTTTGAATTGCCATTGCAACTCTTCAACTCAATCGAGGTAGTGTTTCCAAGGTCATTGTCGTTGGATTTCCAATAAATGGTCAAAAAGAGGCCACTGAATCGAAGTTTATTGATGATGTAAACACTGAACGTTCGTAGAGTGATTAATGTTCGACCTTGTGTTATGCAAACATAATTTGAGTGCCACCATAGTAAGGATAAGAAAGTAATTTCTCGTGGTGAAATTTATGTTGGCAAGTGCTGGTTGTGGTGTTTGAAGATAGGCAATTAAATTTATAGAACAGAGTATTAGAATTTGATAGGCATATTTCCACTTTTTTATTTGTCTCCATTACTATGGATCTTAGTTTGTTGCCTGTTAAGAAAGGGCGAATAGAGAGACAGTGACGGCTTAGCCTAAATCGGTTTAGCCAACACACATATATACATATAATAATGAAGAACCACAATTACAAAATTACCCTTGTAATTTAACACTCTCCCTTAAGCTGGAGAATAAATATCTATCATGCGTAGCTTGTTACAAAGATCATTGAAAGGTCACTTATTCAGAGCCATAGTGAAAATATCTCATAATTGACCATTTGACCTAACAATTCAAGTAGCAATTTGTTTCCTCATGACCATGTCTCTAATAAAATGACAATCAACTCCAATGTGTTTAGTCCTTTCATGAAACACTGGATTACTGGCAATGTACATGGCGGCTTGATTTTCACAATACATCTTCATAGGTTTATCACTTGAGAACCCTATCTCTTGCAGAATAGACTTCACCCACAACATCTCAAAAATAGTATGTGCCATAACTCTATACTCAGCCTCAGCACTCGATCTATCAACTACATTTTTCTTTCTTCCTCTTCCATGTGACAAGATTGCCACCAACAAATACACAGAATCCTGAAATTGGACGTCTATATAAATGATCTCTTGCCCAGCTAGCATCTAAGAATCCCACTACCTCCAAGTCATCTGAATGTTTCAACACTAAACCTTTACTAGGAGTATTCTTCAAATATCTCAATATACGACATACTTCCTCCCAATGTTATTTTTTGGAACTCTGCATAAATTGACTAGCAGCGCCTATCGTGAAGGTGATGTTTGGCTAAGTTACAGTAAAATAAACTAGCAGAAGTCTCATATATCATCCAGCATGAACAAAATCTTCTCCCTCATCTATACTAAACTGTATGGTTGAATCCATTAGAGTGTCAACAGGTCATGAAGCCATCATCCCTATTTCATCAACAAGGCAAAGAACATACTTCCTCTATGACAAACATATTCCTTCATTAGACCAAGCAAATTCAATGCCTAAGAAAAAATGCAGTAGTCCCAAGTCTTTCATATGAAAATGCTTGCTCAAAAGACACTTCAACAACTGTATACCTTCATTATCCCTGTCCGTTATCACTATATCATCAACGTACACTGCTAGAACAATAGTGCATTTCTCACAATGTCTCACAAATACTGAGTGATCAGAACTCATCCGCTTTCAACTATATAAGCTAACTACTTGACTAAACTTGTCAAACCAGGCCGCCCTTGAAGACTATTCAAGTCCGCTGATAACTTTTTTAAACCGACACACCTTGGGTAACTCTCCCTAAGCAACATACCAAGGCGGTAGGTGCAAGCTGTCAAGGATAGAAAGGGTTCGGTACTGGCTAGGAAGAGGCTAGAAAGGTAGACGGAGGCTAAGGGTGAGCCAGTGCATTCGGCGATGGCTAGGGAGGGGCTGAGGGTGGTCGGTGATCGCTAGGGAGGGGCTAGGTAGAGTTGCAAGTGGCTAGGGTGTTGGGTAAGCTATGATTAGTATGGTGATTAGGGTTGGTGGATCTCCATGGTTTTTCTCATACCATGTTAAGAAAGGAGGAGTATAGAGAAAGTGAAGGCTTAACCTAAACAGGTTAAGCAAATACACACACACATACATATATAGATATATATATATATATAAGGAACCACACATACAAATTACCCTTGTACTTAAACTTTGCCTCTCTATGAATGAAATGGGGTTGTGTGTGAGGAGGGTGTTGGAGCTTCATAGACGTTACTGAGCTCATTCTCTAACAGTTCAAACTTTTGGAGCAATTGGCAACTTAAAGCAATGCATAACATCATGGTAGATGTACTTTGGGTATTTCAAGCATATTATGGCAATCTAAATACCTTAATTACAAATATCGTAGTGCCATTATGGATTTTATATACCTAGAGTACAATATCTAATTACCCATTATGGAATATAACAACCTATCTCTAATATTTGGTATTAGGAAGGAATGGAAACGAGGAAAGGGGTGGAGAAAAGAGAGGAGGGAAGAGGTTAAAAACACTAGTTTGGTAAGATGGAAGATGGTATACAGAGAGGGGGGGAGAGAAGGGACATCACTTCCATTCAAGCCCACAAATTTTAACACGTCCAAGATTGGACGAATTAGGAGAGAGAAAATGCTACTTTTCTATTTTGACTATTTTGTTCTTACAAACAATGATATTTGTTTTAATATAGGGCTATAGTAGTAAACTGTATAGTATTTTATTCTTTCCTTCCTTACTCCTATCTTGTTTAACCAAAAAAAAAAAGTGAGTACACATTTCCTTTCCTTAGGGATACCTCTTCCATCCATCCACTCTTTCTTTCCTTTTATTTTCCATATCTCCTCCCAAACATAGCATTAAATTATGTTTCATATTAGAAAAATGGAAAAGAAGGAAAGACGGGGAGGGATGCAGATAGAATGTTATATTTTTTGTTTGTTGGAAGGGATGAAGGAATAGAATAGTGGAGAAATGCATCTTCAGGTTTTCTATTTTCTTGAGAATCCAAGAAAAATAAATAAACAACAAAAAGATAAAAACAAAAAATAAATCAAAAGCTGAAATTGTCACTATTATTATTGTTCTCCCAATAATCAATTATTTATGATACTTTTAAGCACAACACATGGTATTGTTAATACAACAATCATACCCAGTCAAATTTTTCTTCTAACCAGCATTAGTATAGCTTAAATAGAAACCGTCATCTTCGGCTAGCCAGTAGCAATTCTCTGTGCCTACATAGGGAACCTCGTAACACGAGGCTCTCATTTTAACATTGTAAACATCAAATCTATGTGTCTTCTTATCTTCATACTAAAAGTAGCAGTAGAACCTTGTGTTTCCCAGGGAATTGTGATGGTAATGCCAATTGAAGTCGTCACCCACATGCGGGACATGCATTCCAAGGTCGTCGTCTTTGGATTTGCAATGAAATCTCAAAGGAGGGCTAGCGGGTGTGAGTCTATTGATGATATGAACTATGTACTTCTCATCATGTAACTCATTCTCAAATTTTTTTTTTTGGATGTAGTGTTTTAAAATTTGGTGCCTTTTCACCTTAGAATAATGTTTGGATTTATATTCGTGATGATGTACAACATGATATATGGTAGGTATATTTTGGTATTACAAGTAGATTATGAAAATCTCAATAGCGAGATTACAAAATTTAATAACCATTATGACTTTCTAAATACATAGATTGCAAATATCTAATTACCTTTATAGCTTTCTAAATAATGAAAATTAAGACTTAAGTTCTTTTCTTTAGCTACTTTACATGCTATTTTGAAATGCCAGCATGAATAAGGAGAAGTTACTTCTCATGTTATAACTCAATATTGAAAAATTGTGGTTGTGATGTTTTAAGTTACCGGTCCTTCATTTTACACCTAAGATTTAAGGATTTTGATTTATATGTAATCTATCACAACTAGATTGTTGATATAAAAGTGCTTAGATAACAAGTATATATTTTCCACCACAATCACAGTGCAATGGAATATTTCTCTAACAACATGTTTAGTACAGGGGAAAAGAGAAGGAAGATGATAGAATCATCTATTTGGAACGGTAGAAAAAAAATGGAAGA
Source organism: Hydrangea macrophylla (assembly GCA_033977485.1). Classification (NCBI taxonomy): domain Eukaryota; kingdom Viridiplantae; phylum Streptophyta; class Magnoliopsida; order Cornales; family Hydrangeaceae; genus Hydrangea; species Hydrangea macrophylla. The sequence continues at coordinate 35,454,020 of CM066989.1, forward strand.
GTGAGGGACGCCTTTTTCCTTCTAGGCCCACAAATTGTCAATGGAAGAAGAAAATTTTGCAAAATGACTTTGTTCACCTCAAATGACTTCTCTATAAGATCTCATGATTTCAAGTGAATTACGTTAAACAATACAATTAAAAGGATGCCAAATGAATTACAATGCACAATAGACATTTTTTTAATAAATTGTAGGAAATCTTTTGGTGAGTTAAGAATCTTTAGGAAATAAACTCTTATATTTATGAGATTACGATTGCTACATCTTCTGTTTTGGTGAAGTGATCAATGCTAAATCAAGCATCTTTCTTTTCTTTTCTTTGTTTTGTTTTTACCTTTCAATTTTGGTGAAAATCAAAATTTTCTCTCCTTCCCAGGATCTTCTATTATACATCATTGGTGGTTTAAGATATATCATACAATATTTTGGGACCTGTCTACAACATACTAGGACCAAAACTACAAAAGATGTATTATCGATACATCAAAAACTAATAGGATGTATCATAGAACTTTTCTTACTCTTTTTTTCTTTTTCTTTTTCTTTTTCTTTTATGCATGGTAAAACCCCAGTTTATCAGTTTTCATTTTCATGAAGTTACAAAGTACTCTGTCTATGTTAAAATAGTGAATGATGAAAAACTTGATTTTAGTTTTAGTTATAATTAAACTGTAGTTCGACCTTTGGGTAAAATGTCTTTTGGACCTTTAAAATGAACATCAATTTGCATTTGTATAACACCTGCTCCCGCGGTTAACATTTATTTATGTTTTAGTACAATCATGGCATGCCTGGCCAATCTATACTTTTTCTTCCAAGAAGAATTATCTTTACTGAAATAGAAACCATTATGTGAATCAGGTGAATCTCTAACCAGAAACAATTCCCCACAAACCAAGCATCAGGTGAATCTCTAAGACATTTACTGGCCATTTTTCATTGAAATTGATAAAGATAATGTGGTTCCGATTTCCTTTACAAAAGAAGAAGAAGAAGTGTGTGTTTTCCCAAAAATTGTGTTTGAAATGCCATTGCAACTCCTCAACTCTATCGAGGTAGTGTTTCCAAGGTTATTGTCTTTGGATTTCCAATGAATGGTCAAAAAAGGGGCCACTGAATGGAAGTTTATTGATGATGTAAACACTGAATGTTCATAGAGTGATTAATGTTCAACCTTGTGTTGTGAAAACATAATTTGAGTGCCACCATAGTAAGGATAAGAAAGTAAGTTCTCGTGGTGAAATTTATGTTGGCAAGTGCTGGCTGTGGTGTTTGAAGATAGGCAATTAAATTTATAGAACAAAGTATTAGAATTTGATAGGCATGTTTCCTCTTTTTATTTGTCTCCATTACTATGGATCTTAGTTTGTTGCCTGTTAAGAAAGGAGGAATAAAGAGACAGTAACGGCTTAACCTAAATAGGTTTAGCCAACACACATATATATATAATAATGAAGAACCACAATTACAAAATTACCCTGGTAATTTAACACTCCCACTTAAGCTGGAGAATAAATATCTATCATGCGTAGCTTGTTACAAAGATCATTGAAAGGTCACTTGTTCAGAGCCTTAATGAAAATATCTCATAATTGACCATTTGACCTAGCAATTCAAGTAACAATTTGTTTCCTCATAACCATGTCTCTAATAAAATGACAATCAACTCCAATGTGTTTGGTCCTTTCAGGAAACACTGGATTACTGGCAATGTACATGGTGGCTTGATTATCACAATACATCTTCATAGGTTTATCACTTGAGAACCCTATCTCTTGCAGAATAGACTTCACCCACATCATCTCAAAAATAGTATGTGCCATAACTCTATACTCAGTCTCAGCACTCGATCTTTCAACTACATTTTTCTTTTTTCCTCTTCCATGTGACAAGATTGCCACCAACAAATACACATAATCCTAAAACTGGACGTCTAACTAAATGATTTCTTGCCCAGCTAGCATCTAAGAATCCCACTACCTCCAAGTCATCTGAATGTTTCAACACTAAACCTTTACTAGGAGCACTTTTCAAATATCTCAATATATGACATACTGCCTCCCAATGTTATTTTTTGAAACTCTGCATAAATTGACTAGCAGTGCCTATCGTAAAGGTGATGTCTGGCTAAGTTACTGTCAAATAAATTAGCAAAAGTCTCATATATCGTCCAGCATCAACAAAATCTTTTCCCTCATCTATACTAAACTGTATGGTTGAACCCATTAGAGTGTCAATACGTCATGAAGCCATCATCCTTATTTCATCAAGAAGGCAAAGAACATACTTCCTCTAAGACAAACATATTCCTTCCTTAGACCAGGTAAATTCAATGCCTAAGAAAAAATGCAGTAGTCCCAAGTCTTTCATATGAAAATGCTTGCTCAAAAGACACTTCAACAACTGTGTACCGTTATTATCACTGTCCGTGATCACTATATCATCAACGTACACTTCTAGAACAATAGTGCGTTTCTTACAATGTCTCACAAATACTGAGTTATCAAAACTCATCCGCTTTCACCCATATAAGCTAGCTACTTGACTAAACTTGTCAAACCAAGCCCTTGGAGACTGTTCACATCCGCTGATAACTTTTTTCAACCAACACACCTTGGGTAACTCCCCCTAAGCAACATACCAAGGAGGTAGGCATAGGCTATCAAGGCCAGAAAGGATTCGACACAGGCAAGGAAGAGGCTGGAAAGGTGGACGGAGGCTAAGGATGAGCCAGTGCGGTCGACGATGGCTAGGGAGGGGCTGAGGGTGGTCGGCGATGGCTAGGGAGGGGCTAGGTAGAGTTGCGAGTGGCTAGGGTGTTGGGTAGGCTATGATTAGGATGGTGATTAGGGTTAGTGGATCTCCATGGTTTTTCTCATACCATGTTAAGAAAGGAGGAGTATTGAGAATTGAAGGCTTAACCTAAACAGGTTAAGCCAATATACACACACACATATATATATATATATATTAATGAGGAACCACACATACAAATTACCCTTGTACTTAAACTTTGCCTCTCTACGAATGAAATGGGGTTGCATATGAGGAGGGTGTTGGCGCTTCATAGACGTTATTGAGGTCATTCTCTAACAGTTCAAACTTTTGGAGCAATTGATGACTTAAAGCAATACATAACATCATGGTAGACGTACTTTGGGTATTTCAAGCATATTATGGCAATCTAAATACCTTAATTACAAATATCGTAGTGCCATTATGGATTTTATATACCTAGATTACAATACCAAATCACCCATTATGGAATATAACAACCTATTTCTAATATTTGGTATTAGGGAGGAATGGAAACGAGGAAAGGGGTGGAGAAAAGAGAGGAGGGAAGAGGTAAAAACACTAGTTTGGTAAGATGGAAGATGGTATATGGAGAGGGGGAGAGAGAAGGGACATCACTTCCATTCAAGCCCACAAATTTTAACACGTCCAAAATTGGACGGATTAGGAGAGGGAAAATGCTTCTCTTCTATTTTCACTATTTTGTTCTTACAAACAATGATGTTTGTATTAATACAGGGCTATATTAGTAAACTATATAGTATTTTATTCTTTCCTTCCTCACTCCTGCCTTGTTTAACCAAACAAAAGAAGTGAGCACGCATTTCCTTTCCTTAGGGATACCTCTTCCATCCATCCACTCTTTCGTACCTTCTATTTTTCATATCTCCTCCCAAACATAGCACAAAAGTATGTTTCATATTAGAAAAGTGGAAAAGAAGGAAAAAAGGGGAGGGAAGCAGATAGAATGTTATATTTTTTTGTTTGATGGAAAGGATGAAGGAATAGAGTAGTGGAGAAATGCATCTTCAGGTTTTCTATTTTCTTGAGAATCCAAGATAAATAAATAAGTAACAAAAAGATAAACACAAAAAATAAATTGAAAGCTGAAATTGTCACTATAATTTTTGTTCTCTTAATAATCAATTATCTATGATACTTTTAAGCACAATACATGGTATTGTTAGTACAACAATCATACCCAGTCAAACTTTTTCTTTCAACCAGCATTAGTATAGCTTAAATAGAAACCGTCATCTTTCACAAGATTGGATTTATATTCGTGGTGATGTACAACTTGATATATGGTAGGTATATTTTGGTATTACAAGTAGATTATGAAAATCTCAATAGCAAGATTACAAAATTTGATAACCATTATGACTTTCTAAATACATAGACTGCAAATACCTAATTACCTTTATAGCTTTCTAAATAATGAAAATTAAAACTTAAGTTTTTTTCTTTTGCTACTTTACATTTTATTTTGAAATGCCAGCAAGAAAGAGGAGAAGATACTTCTCATGTTATAACTCATTATTGAAAAATGGTGGTTATGATGTCTCAAGTTACCGGTCCTTTCATTTTACACCTAAGATTTAAGGATTTTGATTTATATGTAATCTATCACAAGAAGATTATTGATATCAAAGTGATTAGAAAACAAGTACATAATTACCACCGCAATTACAGTGCAATGGATTTCTCTAACAACATGTTTAGTATAGGGAAAAGGGAAGGAACATGATAAAATCATCTAATTGGAAGGGTAAAAAAAAATGGAAGAGTGAGGGACGCCTTTTTCCTTCTAGACCCACAAATTGTCAATGGAAGAAGAATATTTTGCAAAATGACTTTGTTGACCTCAAATCACTTCTGTATAAGATCTCATGATTTCAAGTGAATTACGTTAAACAAAACAAATAAAAGGATGCCAATTGAATTACAATGCACAATAGACGTTTTTTAATAAATTGTACGAAATCATTTGGTGTGTTAAGAATCTTAAGGAAATAAACTCTTATATTTATGAGATTACGATTGCTAAATCTTCTTTTTTGGTGAAGTGATCAATGCTAAATCAAGCATTTTTCTTTTCTTTTCTTTCTTTTGTTTTTTCCTTTCAATTTTGGTGAAAATCAAGATTTTCCCTCCTTCCCAGGATCTTCTATGATACATCATTGGTAGTTTAAGATATATCATTCAATATTTTGGGACCTGTCTACAACATACTGGGACTAAAACTACAAAAGATGTATTATTGATACATCGAAAACTAATAGGATGTATCATAGAATTTTTCTTAATTCCTCTTTTTTCTTTTTCTTTTTTTTTTATGCATGGGTAAAACCCCAGTTCATTAGTTTTCATCGTCATGAAGTTATAGAGTACTCTGTCTATATGAAAATAGTGAATGATGAAAAACTTGATTTTAGTAGTTAGAATTAAACTATTAGTTCAACCTTTGGGTATAATGTCTTTTGGAGCTATAAACTGAACATCACTTTGCATATTGTGTAACACCCGCTCCCGCCGTTAACATTTAGTTATGTTTTAGTACAATCATGGCATGATTGGCCAATATTTTTTTTCTTTCAAGAAATATTATCATCACTGAAATAGAAACCATTATATCTTACCAACCAATGGCAATTCCCCACAAACCACGCATCAGGTGAATCTTTAAGACATTTACTGGCCATTTTTCGTTGAAAACGACAAAGATAATATGCCTCTAGTTTTTATTACAAAAGAAGTAGAAGAAGTGTGTGTTTTCCCAGAAACTGTGTTTGAATTGCCATTGCAACTTCAACTCTATCGAGGTAGTGTTTCCAAGGTCATTGTTTTTGGATTTCCAATGAATGGTCAACAAGGGGCCACTGAATGGAATTTTATTGATGATGTAAACATAGAACTTTCCTAGAGTGATTAATGTTCGTCCTTATGTTGCCCAAACATCATTTTGAGTGCCACAATAGTAAGGATAAGAAAGTACTTCTTATGGTCAAATTTATGTTGGCAAGTGCTAGTTGTGGTGTTTGTAGATAGGCAATTAAATTGATAGAACAGAGTATTAGAATATGGTAGATGTTGTTGATATCAGTCTCTAACAACTTAAGCTCTTGAAGAAACTTGTGACTTAACATGGTTTCAAATCCTTTTTAGTGAGAGGTCTCAGGTTCAAATCTCAATACCATCCCTTTGACGTGCATATTTGCACTTTGTTATTTGTCTCCGTTACTATGGATCGTAGTTTGTTGCCTGTTAAGAAAGGGGGAATAGAGAGAAAGTGATGGCTTGACCTAAATAGGTTTATCAACACACATATATATATATATATTAATGAGGAACCACAATTACAAAATTACCTTTGTAATTTAACACTCCCCCTTAAGCTAGAACTTAAATATCTATTATGCATAGCTTGTTACAAAGATCATTGAAAGGTCACTTATTCAGAGCCTTAGTGAAAATATCTCCTAATTGACCATTTGACCAAACAATTCAAGCAACAATTTGTTTCCTCATGACCATGTCTCTAATAAAATGACAATCAACTCCAATGTGTTTGGTCCTTTCATGAAACACTGATTACTGGCAGTGTACATGGTGGCTTGATTATCACAATACATCTTCATAGGTTTATCACTTGAGAACCCCATCTCTTGCAGAATAGACTTCACCCACAACATCTCAAAACCAGTATGTGCCATAACTCTATACTCAGCCTCAGCACTCGATCTGTCAACTACATTTTTCTTTTTTCCTCTTCCACGTGACAAGATTGCCACCAACAAATACACAGAATCCTAAAACTGGAGGTCTATCTAAATGATCTGTTGCCCAACTAGCATCTAAGAATCCCACTACCTCCAAGTCATCTGAATGTTTCAACACTAAACCTTTACCAGGAGCACTCTTCAAATATCTCAATATACGACATACTGCCTCCCAGTGCTATTTTTTGGAACTCTGCATAAATTGACTAGCAGCGCCTATTGTAAAGGTAATGTCTGGCTAGGTTACAGTCAAATAAATTAGCTTACCCAAAAGTCTCATATATCGTCCAGCATCAACAAAATCTTCTCCCTCATCTATACTAAACTGTATGTTTGAATTCATTTGAATGTCAATAGGTCTTGAAGCCATCATCCCTGTTTCATCTAGAAGAGAAAGAACATCTTCCTCTGAGACAAACATGTTCCTTCATTAGACCTGGCAAATTTAATGCCTAAGAAATAACGCAGTAGTCCCAAGTCTTTCATATGAAAATGCTTGCTCAAATGACACTTCAACAATAGTTGGGGATTTGTATGGCGATCGGAGATGGGATATTCGAGTTTGAAGCAAAGCACCCTAGATTTCATTAGGGGCTTACAGTTTTTGTTCTAATAGGGATCTATATGACTATTAAAGATGGGATATTTATTCCTGCAATATCAGTCAAACATACACACTTTGTACAAATATTCGTTACAATAAGAAATATTTGTTACGATAGTTAATTGTATAACACACCTCCAAAAGCCAAAAAGGAATTTCACTATTTGTACAAATATTTATCCTAAATTTAGGAAAATAATCTTCACCCATCACATAATACCCATATGTATTAGTGTGGTGATACATATATGCAATGACAAAGGATTGATGTAGATAACTGTTCCAACGGTTGCTGTCATGACATCTACTTTAGAAGAATTACTATATGGTCCTAGACCATAGGTCAAGTGTTCGTCCTGACAAGTCGGGGACTGCCATGTGATGAAATGAACTGGCTTTTGAAGACAAAAAAAATATGTACTTGACCACATGACATTCCCTATAGAACAGGACCACCAAGCGGCTATGGTCCCAAACCATAGAATTATTTCTCACTGTTGCGAGGGCTTAGCATTACGTTAAAAAAAAATGATGTTTGTAGCACATATTTTGCAACCCAAATCCATTGGGTCTGGTGTTTAAAGAATAGCCTAATGGATGTGGGTTGATAAGAGCAGCTCATGGATTAGGCCCAATTAGAATCGACCCAGCTTTTTTTTTTTTTAAATTCTAAATAAGGCTTACTGCTTTTCAAACTTCTGATCTATCTATTAGAGGAGGGGAAAAAAGCACAGAAGGTTCGTTCGAAAATTGAGGTTACTTCTCTAACTCATTCTTTGCTTATGTGTTTACTCAGTTTATCAAAAGTTGTGATTGATGAAGTTTCGTTGTACCCAAGGGCTCACATGCTTATGTTACGATTATTGGTATTCAGTTTTTGTATCCATGATTGACTCTAATTGGAAAACTTTTCTTGAAAAATGAAACCAAAAAGCGCAACAGTATCATTTGAACCCAAACTACAAGGGTACACTTTGTAATTAAGCCTAAAAAATAAGTTGGGTGTTACAGAGTTCATCTTGTGAATGTAGGAGAAATAATTGAGTAAGTAATAAAATATATAGACACAGTGAACAACTTCCCAATATCATTATTTCCTTATAATAATCACTTATTATATATCCAATCCCAACACATGATCTTGTTAGAACAATCATGGCATGGCTGGCCAAACTTTTTTTTTTCATCCAAGAAGAATTATCATTACTGAAATAGAAACCATTATATCTTACCAACTAGTAGCAATTCCCCACAAACCACACATCAGGTGAATCTCTAAGACATTTACTGGCCATTTTATCACTAAAAACGACAAAATTAATATGGTTCTGATTACCTTTCCAAATGAAGTGGAAGAAGTGTATGTTTTCCAAGAAATTGTGTTTGAATTGCCATGGCAACTCCTAGACTTTATCGATGAAGTTTTGCCAAGGACATTGTCTTTGGATTTCCAATGAATGGTCAATAAGGGGTCATTGAATGGAAGTCTATTGATGATGTAAACATTGAACTTTCCTATAGCAATTGATGTTCGACCTTGTGTTGCACAAACATAATTTTGAGTGCCACCATAGTAAGGATAAGAAAGTACTTCTAATGGTGAAATTTATGTTTGCAAGTGCTGGTTGTGATGTCTAAAGATAGGCAATTAGATTTATAGAACATAGTATTGGAATTTGATAGTTGTTGTTGATATCAGTCTTTAACAACTTAGGCACTTAAATCAACTTGTGACATAACATGGTTTCAATTCTTTTTTGTGAGAGGTCTCAGGTTCAACTCTCAATACCATCCCTATGACGTGCATATTTGCACTTTGTTATTTGTCTCCATTACTATGGATCTTACTTTGTTGCCTGTTAAGAAATGGGGAAAAGACAGAATGTGACGGCTTAACCTCAATGTGTTTAGCCAACATACACACATGTATATATATGTAAATGAGGAACCACAATTATATATTTACCCTTGTAAATTAACACTCTCCCTTAAGCTGGAGCATGGATATCTATCATGCCCAGCTTGTTAAAAAGATCATTGAAAGGTCACTTATTCAGAGCCTTACTGAAAATATCTCCTAATTGACCATTTGAACTAACTAAATAAGTAAAACTCATGACCATATCTCTAATAAAATGACAATTAACTACAATGTGTTCGGTCCTTTCAAGAAACACTGGATTACTAGCACTGTACATGGCGGCTTGATTATCACAATACATCTTCAAAGTTTTATCACTTGAGAACTCCATCTCTTGTAGAATAGACTTCACCCACAACATCTCACAGGTAGTATGAGCCATAGCTCTATACTCAGCCTCAGTACTCGATATTTCGACTACATTTTGCTTTTTACTATTCCACGTGACAAGATTGCCACCAACAAATATACATAATCCTGAAACTGAACATCTATCTAAATGTTCTCTTACCCAGCTTGCATCCGACAATCCCTCTATCTCCAAGTCATCTGAAGGTTTCAACACTAAACCTTTACTAGGGGCACTCTTAAAATATCTTAATATACGACACACTGCCTCCCAATATCATTGTTTGGGATTCTGTATAAATTGACTAACAAAGCCTACAACAAAGGTGATGTCTTGCTAAGTTACAGTCAAATAAATTAGCTTACCCACAAGTCCCATGCATTGTCAAGCATCAATAAAATCTTCTCCCTCATCTATACTAAATTGTATGTTTGAATCCATTGGAGTGTCAAAAGGTCTTGAAACTATTATCCCTATTTCATCTAGAAAAATCAAGAACATACTTTCTCTGAGACAAACATATTCCTTACTTAGACCTAGTAAATTTAGTACCTAAGAAATAATGCAGTAGTCCCAAGTATTTCATATGAAAATGCTTGCTCAAATGACACTTCAACAACTGTTGGGGATCTGTTTGGTGATCGGAGATGGGATATTCGGGTCTGAAGTGAAGCGCCCTGGATTTCATAAGGGACTTACGATTTTGGTTCTGTTGGGGATCTATATGGTAATCGAAAATGGGATATTCATTCCTGTAATATCAGTCAAACATGTACTCTTTGTACAAATATTTGTTACAACAAGAAATATTTGTTACAATAGTTAGCTGTATAACGTGGCTCCAAAAGCCTAAAAGGAATTTCACTATTTGTACAAACATTTATTATAAATTCATGAAAAACATCTTCACCCATCACATAATACCCATATGTATTAGTGTGGTGATACATATATGCAATGACATAGGATGATGTGGATCAGTGTTCCAACGGTTTCTTTTACGACATCTGCTATGAAGAAATTATTATATGGTCCTAGACCATAGGTCAAGTGTTGGTCTTGACAAGTTGGGGACTGCCATGTGACGAAATGATCTGGCTTTTGAAGACAAAAAAATATTTACTTGACCACATGACACTCCCTATTGACCGGGACCACCAAGCTGCCATGGTCTCGGACCATAGAATGATTTCCCATTGTTGCAAGTGCTTAGCAGTACGTTCTAAAAAAACCAAGTTTCTAGCATTTGGCAACCCAAATCCAATGGTCTTATCTTTAAAGAATAGCCTAATGGGTGTGGGTTGATAAGACCAGCTTATGGATTAGGCCTAATTAGAATTTGACCAACTTTATATATTTTTTTTTAATTCTAAATAAGGCTTGCTGCTTTTCAAGTTTCTGATCTATCCATTAGAGGAGGGGAAAAAACACAGAAGGTTCGTTTGAAAGTTGAGGTTACTTCTCTAACTCATTCTATATATATGTGTTTACTTAGTTTAGCAAAAGTTGTGATTGATGTTGATGCATTGTACCCAAGGGCTTTCATAAAAATATGACAGTTTTTGTATCCATGATTGACTTTAAATTGGTCAAATTTACTTGAAAAATGAAAACAAAAATAAAAAACCATAAAGCGCAACAGTATCGTGCGAACCCAAACTATAAGGGTATACTTTTTAATTACGCCTAAAAAAATAAGTTCGGTGTTACAGATATTATCTTGTGAATGTATGAGAAATAATTGAGTAAGTAATAAATTAGGTAAACGCAATGAACAACATCCCAATATCATTGTTTCCTTATAATAATCACTGATTATATATCCAATCCCAACACATGATCTTGTTAGTACAATCATGGCATTACTGGCCAATTTGATATTTTTATTCTTCCAAGATGAATTATCAGTACTGAAACAGAAACCATTATATCTTACCAACCAGTAGCAATTCCCCACAAACCACTCATCAGGTAAATATACTGGCCATTTTTCACAGAATACGACAAAGATAACATAGTTCTGATTACCTTTCCAAAAGAAGTAGAAGAAGTGTGTGTTTTCCCATAAATTGTGTTTGAATTGCCATTGCAACTTCTTAACTCTATCGAGGTAGTGTTGCCAAGATCATTGTCATTGGAGTTCAAATGAATGGTCCATAAGGTGCCATTGAATGGAAGTTTATTAATGATGTAAACATTGAACTTTCCCACACTGATTCATGTTCGACCTTGTGTTGCACAAACATTATTTTGAGTGCCACCATAGTAAGGTTAAGAAAGTACTTCTCATGGTGAAATTTATGTTGGCAAGTGCTGGTTATGGTGTTTGAAGATAGGCAATTTGATTTATAGAACAGAGCATTGGAATTTGATTGATGTTGTTGATATCAGTCTCTAACAACTTAAGCTCTTGAAGAAACTTGTGACATAACATGGTTTCAAATCTTTTTTTTGTTAGAGGACTCAGGTTCAAATCTCAATTCCATTCCTTTGACGTGCATATTTGTACTTTGCTATTTGTCTCCATTATTATGGATCTTAGTTTGTTGCCTGTTAAGAAAAGGGGCAATAGAGAGAAAGTGACGGCTTAACGTAAATAGGTTTAGCAAACACACATATATATATATATATGGATACATATTAATGAGGAACCACAATTAGAAAATTAACATTATAATTTAACACTCCCCCTTAAGCTGGAGCATGGATATCTATCATACCCAGCATGTTACAAAGATCATTGAATAGTTACTTATTCAGAGCCTTAGTGAAAGTATCTCATGATTGACCATTTGACCTAACAAAATAAGTAATAATTTGTTTTCTCATGACCACATCTCTAATAAAATGACAATCAACTTCAATGTGCTTGGTCCTTTCATGAACCACTAGATTACTGGCAATGTACATGGCAACTTGATTATCACAATACATATTCATAGGTTTATCACTTGAGAACCCCATCTATTGCAGAATAGACTTCACCCACAACATCTCACAGGAAGTATGAGCCATAACTCTATGCTCAGCCTCAGCACTCGATCTTTCCACTACATTTTTCTTTTTTACTCTTCCACATGACAAGATTTCCACCAACAAATACTCTATCTCAATATACGACACACTACCTCCCAATGTTGTTGTTTGGGACTTTGTATAAATTGACTAACAATGCCTACCGCAAATGTGAAGTTTGGCTGAGTTATAGTCAAATAAATTTGCTTACCCACAAGTCTCATATATCGTTTAGCATCAGCAAAATCTTCTCCCTCGACATTACTAAATTGCATGTTTGAATCCATTGGAGTGTCAACAGGTCCTGAAGCCATCATCCCTATTTCATCTAGAAGACGAAGAACATACTTCCTCTCAGACAAACATATTCCTTCCTTAAACCTGGCAAATTTGAATGCCTAAGAAATAATGTAGTAGTCACAAGTCTTTCATATGAAAATGCTTGCTCAAATGACACTTCAACATTTATTGGGGATCTGTATGGCGATCGGAGATGGGATATTCGGGTCTGAAGTGAAGCACCCTAGATTTCATATGGGGCTTACGATTTTGTTATGTTGGAGATCTGTATGGCAATCAGAGATGGGATATTCATTCCTGTAATATCACTCAAACATGTACTCTTTGTACAAATATTCGTTACAACAAGAAATATTTGTTACAACAGCTAATTGTATAACGTGGCTCCAAATGCCAAAATGAAATTTCAATATTTGTACAAATATTTATCCTAAATTTAGGAGAAGCATCTTCACCCATCACATAATACCCATGTGTATTAATATGGTAATACATATATGTAATGACATAGGATTGATGTGGTCACTGTTCCAACAGTTGCATTTATGGCATCTATTGTGGAGAAATTATTACATGGCCCTAGATCATAGGTCAAGTATTGGTCCTAACAAGTCAGGGATTGCCATGTGATGAAATGATCTGGCTTTTGAAGACAAAAAAATATATATACTTGACCACATGACACTCCCTATTGACCGAGACCACCATGCGGCCATGGTCTCAGACCATAGAATTATTTCTTATTGTTGCGAGTGCTTAGCAATACGTTCTAAAAGAAACAAAGTTTCTAGCATTTGGAAACCCAATTCCAATGGGTCTAGTCTTTGAAGAATAGCCTAATGGATGTGGGTTGATAAGATCAGCTCATGGATTAGGCCCAATTAGAATCGGTCCAACTTTTTTTTTTATTATTCTAAATGAGGTTTACTGCTCTCAAACTTCTGATCTATCCATTAGAGGAGGGGAGAAAAAAACAGAAGGTTCGTTTGAAAGTTATGGTTACTTCTCTAACTCTTTCTTTGCTTGTGTGTTTACTCAGTTTAGCAAAAGTTGTGATTGATGTTGTTTCGATGTACCCAAGGGCTCACATGATAATATTCGATTTTTGGTTATTAGTTTTTGTATCCATGATTGACTCTAAATTGGGCAAATTTACTTGAAAAATGAAAATAAAAACCGTAAAGAGCAATTGTATCTTGCGAACCCATACTATATGGGTATGCTTTTTAAGCGTCGCTTCAAAAAAAAGTGTACATTAAATGTAACTTGACAAGCCGGTTCGACTGTGACGGTCTGGTCACATTTGTACCGCCCTAGTAGGATCCTGATCAGACCAATCGCTTCTAGACATGTGGCAGGTACCGACCCCGATCTCCCAAGGTACCCGATCAGTCCAAGCCCTAATTTACCAGGACGACTGATCCAGCACCGAGCAGTTTCCCGGGTTTTATCCTGGACGGTTATCCGAGGCATAGAGATTTCCAACCCTCATCTAATGAAGCATCGCATTAGCCTTGGAAATGGGGGGCAGCTGATATGTACAAAAAATGTTCAGTAAAGGCAAAGCCCGTCCACCGCACCGAGGGGTGCATAATTCATCTAGGGATCGTGTTATTCTCAGACCCTTCCCGAGCGGTAGACCAAGCATCCTGAGGCCCGACCGAGCCAGTCGGGATTGTAACGCTGGCCCAACCCACCACAGATACAGCATGGCCCAGTCCCAGGACGTGATCCAGAATGTTCCAGATAGTTTCCTATACATGTTAGAAGACTAATGGAAAGTGTAAATCGTTTCCTAATCCAATTAGGAAACTCACACGATTTATGCTAATCAATCTCAATTGGATTGTATTACCTTATAAGTTTACTTGCCATGTACGAGTAGGTCTCTTGTATCTATAAAAGAGACCACTCATCTCTTTTAAGGGGGATAACATTTTTGTCTCACTCCCATACAATTATCCGGCCAGTCTCTGGTAGCTCCATCCCCATTGTTGGTTCAGCAAAGATCCCAGGCCATTTAATACCATAGTGCAAGTGCTCTGACACACACGTGGATTTAGGTTTCTTCATTAATAGGGCCAAACCACATAAAATTCTCTTATCTTCTTCTTCTTATCTCTAACCCAATTTTAGGCATCATCAGTTTGGCACCGTCTGTGATAATAGATAAATTTCTCAAGAAACAAATCTCTTGACTGGTCATCATGCCGTTAAAGAAGAACAAGAAGACCGTTCAGCCAACAGGTTAGGCAGAGCCCATGATTTTGGAACAAATCACCGTGGCTCTTGCACAACACCTGGAGGGCCAACATCAAACCCAACAACAAATCAAGGCTCTGCTGGCCTAACAGAGCAAGCCCCCTCAGATTGTGGAACAGCTTAGGATAAAAGAGTGTGGTTGGGTTTCCTGTACGGGCCCAACATCGTGCCCAAACTGCACTATCATCCCCCTAGGCTGTGGGACAGCGAACGATGAGCGTAGCTGTAGCCCTATACGAACCTGGCAATGTTCCCGGGCCAACCCAAACCCCATAGGGGATGCTAGAAACATCATCAATGATAGGCGCGCAGCCAGAGTGGAAGGACAAGAGCGTTTGACCTAGAAATCAGCCCAAGAATGCCCAGCCAGGAGTCAGAGCGACCTTAGGCACACGATTAATCAGAGTCAAAGCCGATCCCATTCCCTAAGGATAGCGCACTTCAAGGAAGAAGCTTCTTCATTAGACCCGACCTACCACACTAACATCTGGCAAGATACTGGTCGGGGCGACATAGAAGCTCGCATCAATGACTTGGAAAAATGATTCGAGAAGCTAAGTCGAAAGCCAAGTCATAAGTACACCAACACAGAGACGGAGTCACCATTCACCATCCGTGTAATAGGATTTGCCATGCCATGCAAATTCAAGCAGCCTTATCTTGACTCTTACGACCAGTCGACCACGGCCAGACCTACAAGGCTCAGATGGCACTAGAGACCAACGCTAATGAACTACACTGCCTGACCTTTTCAAGCACTCTGAAGGGGCCAACCACACAATGATTCCATTCCCTCAAGCCCCGATCAGTGGATGACTTCAAGGAACTCAGTAAGATTTTCGTCAGCTAGTTCGTGGGGATGCTCGGCCGACCACAGTCAGACACCGAGTTACTAGCTATCAACCAGCAAAAGGGAGAGTCCTTGAAGGACTACGTCTATCGGTTCAACTAGCAAAAGCTCTAGATTCATGACCCGAATGAGATGGTCGCGATCACAACCTTCTGTTCGGGGGCTTAGAATACCAAGGTTGCCACATTATTCCACCGTCAATGACCAGTAACCTTGGTTGAACTCTCGGAGAGGGTCAGGAAATACATTGACATCAAGAAGTTCTTAAAGTCCAAACGTGCAAGTCTCGCGAAAGATGATTCCCTAAGGGTAAAACAAAAATGGGATAAGAAGGGCTCGGGAAAGAAACAAAAATTGGATCAACAACAGGGTGGTCGAGATCAGACCCCGATTGTCTTCAGGACACTTTTCTGACCCATCCAAGAGGGTGGTCGAGATCAGCCCACTATGTTGAAGAGCCCACTCAACAAGAGGAATCGGGACAAGTATTATTGGTACCATAAAGAGCACGGTCATGACACCAAGGACTATTTCAAGCTCAGAAATTGCTATTAAGAAGCTTATTGAGCAGGGACATCTTGTCGAGCTTGTCACCACAGGCAGACGACCGCGGCAAGATACCCCAGCCCCTAAGCAGTAGCAACCTCTCAGCCACATCACCGTGGTCTCCGGAGGGATGTAGGGCAGTAAAGACTCGAAGTCAGCAAGGAAGAGGCATGCTAGGGCATCCCGAGCGGATATCGTGTAAGTCCAACCAGCCAACTGTCCACCGACTGATACTCTTACCTTCTTGTCAGATGATGTACGGGACATGCACTACCCCCATGATGATCCTCTAGTGGTAACACTCTTTATAGCCAATTACATGGTGAAGAGGGTGCTTGTGGACACAGGTAGCTCCTCTGACATATTGTTTGCTTCAGCCTATGATCAGCTCAGAATATCAAGGAATCGGCTCTAACTAGTGGCCACTCCATTGGTCAGATGCAACGGATCCAGCACACAACCACTCAGCATGATCGAGCTGCCAGTTCTAATGGGGACCTACCCACAATAGACCTCCATGCTTGCAAACTTTGTGGTGGTAGAGGCCCCGTCTTCTTACAATGTCATTCTCGAGAGAGCAACACTCAACAAGGCCAATGTAGTTGTGTCAACCTACATCTTGATCGTGAAATTCCCGACCCCCAGAGGTCGAGAATCCTGAGGGGAGATCAACCAACCGCTCGGAGCTGCTATGTTAATTCCTTGCATAAAGGCATAATTTCGGAAGCATTGAACGTGGAAGAAATGGACCCAAGGGACGTTCGGGATGGAGTTAGCTCGATTGAAGAGCTCAGTCAAGTGGTATTGGACCCTTAGTCTTTCGACTGGTCTGTCCGCATCAATACTCTCCTGGAGTCAGGTCTCAAAGAAAAGCTAGTCCGGTTCTCAAGACAGAGTTAAGATGTTTTTTCTTGGAGCCATGAGGACATGCCAGGAATTGATCCCCGGGTTATGTCCCACTGACTCAACGTTGACCCGAGCTTCTGCTCGGTCAAGCAAAAGAGGACAGGTATGGCCCCTGAAAGATAAGAAGCAGTACGTGAGGAAGTCAAAAAACTTCTCAAAGCAAGGTCGGTCCACAAAGTACAGTATCCCGACTGGTTAGCCAATGTGGTGTTAGTCAAGAAAAGCAATAGAAAGTGGAGGTTGTGCGTGGACTTTACCGACCTCAACAAGGTATGTCCCAAAGATTGCTATCCACTGCCCTGGATAGATCTCCTTGTCGACTCAAGGGCCGGTCATTCACTCCTCTCATTCATGGATGCCTACTCAGGGTACAACAAAATCTGCATGTATCTCGGTGATAAAGAAAAAACTTCCTTCATCACTGACCAAGGGACATAGTGCTACAAGATGATGCCCTTCGGCCTTAAGAACACCGGAGCTACTTATCAACGCTTGGTTGACCATATGTTCAGAGATCTAATCGAGAAGATAGTGGAAGTGTACGTTGACGACCTCTTGGTCAAGAGCTGGGATGAATCCGACCATCTTGAGCACTTGGCCTAGGCGTTTAGCATCCTAAAAAAGTTCCGGATGAAGTTAAACCCAGCTAAGTGCGCATTTCGAGTCTCGTATAGGAAGTTCTTGGGACACCTGATCACCAGGCGAGGAATTGAGGTGAACCCGGACAAGATTCAAGCCATCATCAACATGTGGTCGCCTAGATCAACCAAGGAGGTTCAAGGCCTGGCAGGGTAAGTGGCAACACTAAATAGATTTGTATCCCGAGCGACCGACTGGTGCCTCCCATTCTTCAAGATCCTCCAGAAATCCTTTGAGTAGTCAAAGAAGTGTGAAGAGGCATTTCAGGAACTCAAGAATTATCTGACATCACCTCCTCTGCTCTCAATGCCCATACCAAAGGAAGAGTTGTTTCTTTACTTGGCCGTATCAACCTCGACGGTAAGCTCGGCACTGATCAGAGAGTAGCACGGGATACAGTACCCGGTCTACTACATAAGCCAGGTACTCTAGGTGTAGAAAGTCGATACTCTCGCATAGAGAAGCTCGCCTTTGCACTCATCACCTTAGCTCGGCGGCTCCACCCGTACTTTCAAGCCCATATTATAATGGTCCCCACGGATCAGCCTCTGCACAGGATTCTATGCCGGCCTAAAACATCTGGGAGGCTCATGAAGTGGGCATTGGAGTTGGAAAAATTCGAAGTAGTTTACAGACCCGGAATAGCAATCAAGGGGTAGGAAGTGGCAGATTTTCTTGTAGAGTTCACCTACCTGGAAGATCCAGTAAAGGAGTTCAACCCACCCGAATTACCGCCCGAGCTACAGTCTGGCATCCCGACTTGGATACTTTATGTGGATGGATCCTCCAACAAGCAGGGTAGCGGGGTAGGAGTCATCCTGACCACACCCGAAGGGATCTAGCTCGAGTATGCCCTAAGGTTCAAAATTCAGGCTTCCAACAATGAAGCCGAATATGAAGCCTTATTGGTCGGGCTACAATTGGCTACCTAAAGGGGCACATAGCAAGTTCAAGTTTATAGGGACTCTTAACTGGTTGTCAATCAAGTTCGATAATAGTACGAAGCCCGGGAAGATAACATGGTGGCCTATCTGGCCCTTGTCAGGACGGTCACCAAGAAAAAGGGTTCTCTATCACATAAATCCCCAGGGAAGAAAATGCAAGGGTTGATCGGTTAGCACACCTAGCATCATCTTCCGAGTCAGACCTTCCCAGTGTGTCCAACTCGGAAGGTATGGAGGTTGACCTGGTCAATTTAGGGCCCTGCTGGATGGATCCTATCATAACATTCCTTATAATCGGAGGTTTACCGAGTGGGAAGGATAAAGCCCGACGGGTCAAATACTGAGCGGCCCAAGTACTACTTCGTCGATGGTATACTTTACAAGAGGGGATTTTCCATCCCCTACCTCTGATGCATCCACCTAACCTATATCCAGAAAATCTTGTACAAAATCTATAAAGGAGTGTGTGGAAGCCACATTGGAGGCCGGGCACTCTCTCGCAAGCCCTGTTGCAAGGCTATTACTGGCCAACAATGGCCTGGGACTCTCAGGAGTTTGTCAAGAGGTGTGATAAGTGTCAGCGGAATGCAGGCATGATCAACCGCCCGGCAAAGCTCCAAACCCCAATCCTCAGCCCCCGGTTGTTTGCTCAGTAGGGCATCAACTTAGTCAGGCCGCTCACCGTAGCAAAGGGTCAGGTCAAGTTTTCCATCATAGTGGTGGATTACTTTACAAAGTGGGCAGAAGTCGAGCCCTTGGCAACAATGACTAAGAAGAAAGTGGAAATTTTTTTTGAATAGAACATCATCAATAGGTTCGGTGTGCCCCGACTACTAGTCAGTGACAATGGAAGATAGTTTGACACACTGGTGTTTAGGCAGTTCTGCTAAGGCCATGGAATATTAAATCACTACTCTTCTTCTGAGAATCCTCAACCTAATGGACAGGACGATGTAACAAACCGAATGATTCTATAGTCCATTAAAACTAGGCTTGAAAAGGCCAAGGGACTCTGGGCAGAGGAACTACCGACCCTTCTGTAGGCCTACTAAACTACTCCCTGAGTTGTAACAGGAGAGCCCCTATTCTCACTCACCTATGTCTTTGAGGCAGTGGTCCCCATAGAATTGGGACTACCAACATACCAGGTAACAAACTACAGCGATCAAGGCAATGAGGAAGCCCTTAGAGGAGAGCTCGACCTGATAGAAGATAAAAGAGATCGGGCATATATCAAAGTGGTGGCCTATAAGCAGAGAGTCTCATGGTACTTCAATAGTAGAGTAAAGCACCACAGTTTCCAAGTGGGAGACCTCGACCTCAAGGTGGTAAATCAGTCCACCAATAACCTGAGCCACGGAAAGCTAGGGCCAAACTGGGAATGACCCTATAAGGTTACCCGGGTCAAGCGACCAAGAACATATACTGGTTACAGACACTAGAAGGGCAGGATCTGTCGTACCCTTAGAACGTGGAGCATCTATGGAAGTACTTTCAATAGAGTCAGAGCCGACATTGCTTAGGAGTGTTTATGTTTTCTTTAAATAAGTTGTAGCTCACTCCGAGCAGTTTTCCATATTGATTAAAAGAAAATTTCTTTTTTGCAAACAGTATCCCTTAGCAAAAGCTTGGGGGGCAGGACGAGATAATGAACTAAATAGGGAGTCACACTGGGCACTCACAGGACTTGGAATTAACTAAAAGTAAACCCTTAAACATTCCCAAGTGCCTACAATGCTCAGAGTTCACCGAGAGGGTACCTTTAGGACTTAAAAGCTCCTACACTACCCTGGTTGGGACCTACAGACCTAAAATCTCCTAGTCGTCAACAACTCAGGAAATTTAAGAGCCTATACAGGTCCCCATAAGAATGAGTGCTCCTTACCAGTCAGTTTCAAAAACTTCTGCTAAGGCAGGGTCATAACAAAGCTAGACAGCTGGTCGGGCACGGGCAAACACAAACATGCATAAAAATATATAAGTACAAACATTCACAGTATGTCAAAAAGTGACCTCAAGGGGCCTTTTAATTACTAGTTTTGAAAGGTACATTACATGGGGGTAATTATAGCAACCTTCCCACAAAAAAGAAAAAGAGAAAATTCAAATAGACAGGGCAGGCAACAGGCCAAGAACGACTCGACGAAGCGGTCCAAGAGTGGTCGGGCATGTCCTTTAGTGAGGATCATCTACGATGACTATCTCATCCTCGATATTCCCGAGCTCCCCAACAGGAGCCACCTCTCCGAAAGGTGTCCCATCTCCAACAGCATCCTCAGTAGTGGAGGGCTCCGTGTCCCAAAAGTCAAAATCGACCCCCCCAAGTAAGAAGTAAGATCCCACTGGGGATGGTCCACGGCCACCCTCCTCTTCAAGTCTACATAACCCTAGAAGAAGCCAGCGTCGAACCCTTCATCTGCTACCCCTCGGCCCCTGCCGCCTTCTCCCGAGTGGCTACAGCATCCTTCAAGGCCTTTTTCTCGGCCTCAGCAGATGCCAGGCTCGTCAAGACAGCCTCGAGCTCCGCCTGAGCTGCTCTCAGGCTCAAGGCGAGCCCCTTCACCTCCTCCTTCTCCTTTTCCTTCTCTTTCTCCATGGCCAGGGTGGACTCCCTAGCCTTCCGCACTGCGCTCTTGTTTAAAAGGGTAGTCTCAGTAGCAGCACCCCTATTTGCCAAGCTGGGTAGAGAGAACCCTACCCTGGTAGCCAGAGAGCAGGCCTGGATAAAGAAACAAAAGTTAGTAAATGGCCAAAGAAAAGATGAAGGAAAGGTGGAAAGAGAAAGGGCACAATATTTACGAGATTAAAGTGGCTATGAAGCCACCCGACTAGCTCGCAGGGGGGCATTCCCTAGTATTTCTCGAGCTATTCTAGAAGGAGGGCGGCCCGTATCCTCATCTGAGTCTCCTCCTCGGACTCAACCTACGGCACCCTAACTGGTGTGCTACTCGGGGGGCTTACGATGAACACCACCTCCACCCTTAGGGTCGATGTACCGACGATGCCTCTTTTGTCCTGTGAATAAGCAGCTGGAGTGGTGGGCCGACAGCCGTATAGGCCCTTCTCCTCTTCTGACCTGCCCGGGCCGCTACCGCGCCCACCATTTCCCATAGAGCGTCAGCATTTCTCTTGGGAGCCATCTCCTACCTTGTTACAAAGATCATTGAAAGGTCACTTATTCAGAGCCTTAGTGAAAATATCTCCTAATTGACAATTTGACCAAATAATTCAAATAACAATTTGTTTCCTCATGACCATGTCTCTAATAAAATGACAATTAACTCTAATGTGCTTGGTCATTTTATGAAACACAGGAATACTAGAAATGTACATGGCAGCTTGATTATCACAATACATCTTCATAGGTTTATCACTTGAGAACCCCATCTCTTGCAGAATAGACTTCACCCACAACATCCCACAGGAAGTATGAGCCATAACTCTATACTCAAACCTCAACACTCGATCTTTCCACTACATTTTTCTTTTTTACTTTTCCACGTGACAAGATTACCACCAACAAATATACAGAATCCTAAAACTGAACATCTATCTAAATGATCTCTTGCCCAACTAGCATCTAAGAATCCCTCTATCTCCAAGTCATCTGAAGGTTTCAACACTAAACCTTTACCAGGAGTACTCTTTAAATATCTCAATATACGACAGAGTGCCTCCCAATGTTATTGTTTGGAACTCTACATAAATTGACTAACAGCGCCTACTGCAAAGGTGATGTCTGGCTGAGTTACAATCAAATAAATTAGCATACCCACAAGTCTCCTATATGGTCCAACATCAAAAAAAGCTTCTCCCTCATCTTTACTAAACTGTATGTCTGAATCCATTAGAGTGTCAATAGGTCATGAAGCCATCATTCCTATTTCATCAAGAAGGCAAAGAACATACTTCCTCTGAGACAAACATATTCCTTCCTTAGACTAGGCAAGTTAAATTAAATGCCAAAGAAAAAATGCAGTAGTCCAAAGTTTTTCATATGAATATGCTTGGTAAAAAGACACTTCAACAACTATATACCTTCATTATCATTGTTCGTGATCAATATATCATCCACGTACAAGAACAATGGTGCCTTTCTCACAATGTCTCACAAACACTGAGTGATCAAAACTCATCCTCTTTCACCCATACAAGCTAGCTACTTAACTAAACTTGTCAAACTACGCCCTTGGAGACTGTTCAAGTCCGCTGATAGCTTTCTTCAATTGACATACCTTAGGTAACTCCCCTAAGTAATATACCAAGGAGGTAGGCGCAGGCTATGAAGGACAGAAAGGGTTCGGCACAAGCTAGGAAGAGGCTGGAAAGGTGGACGCAGGCTAAGGGTGAGCCAGTGTGGTCGGCAATGGGTAGGAAGGGGCTGAGGGTGGTCGGCGACGGCTAGGGAGGGGCTGGGTAGAGATGTGAGAGGCTAGGGCACTGGGTAGCCTATGATTAGGATGATGATTAGGGTTGGTGGATCTCCATGGTTTTTCTCATACCATGTTAAGAAAGGAGGAGTATAGAGAAAGTGAAGGCTTAACCTAAACAGGCTAAGCCAATACACACATATATATATATATTAATGAGGAACCACACATACAAAATTACCCTTGTACTTAAACTTTGCCTCTCTACAAATAAAATGGGGTTGTGTGTGCGGAGGGTGTTGGAGCTTTATAGACGTTATTAAGCTCATTCTCTAACAGTTCCAACTTTTGGAGCAATTGGTGAATTAAAGCAATGCATACCATCATGGTAGATGTACTTTGGGTATTTCAAGCATATCATGGCAATCTAAATACCTTAATTACAAATGTCGTAGTGCCATTATGGATTTTATATACCTAGATTACAATATCTAATTACCCCTTATGGCATATAAAAACCTATCTCTAATATTTGGTATTAGGGAGGAATGGAAATGAGGAAAGGGGTCGAGAAAAGAGAGGAGGGAAGAGGTTAAAAACACTAGTTTGGTAAGATGGAAGATGGTATATAGAGAGAGGGGGAAAGAAGGTACATCACTTCCATTCAAGCCCACAAATTTTAACACATCCAAAATTGGATGGATTAGGAGAGAGAAAATGATTCTCTTCTATTTTGACTATTTTGTTCTTACAAACAATTATATTTACTTTAATATAGGGCTATAGTAGTAAACTATATAGTATTTTATTCTTTCCTTCCTCACACTTGTCTTGTTTAACCAAACAAAAGAATGGAGCACACATTTCCTTTCCTTAGGGATGCCTCTTCCATCCATCCAATCTTTCTTTCCTTCTATCTTCCATCTTTCCTCCCAAACATAGCACAAAAGTATATTTCATATGAGAAAGATGGAAAAGAAGGAAAAAAAGGGGAGGGAAGCAGGTAGAATATTATATTTTTTTGTTTGATGGAAAGGATGAAGGAATAGAATAGTGGAGAAATGCATCTTCAGGTTTTCTACTTTCTTGAGAATCCAAGAAAAATAAATAAATAACAAAAAGATAAACACAAAAAATAAATCAATAGCTAAAATTGTCACTATTATTATTGTTCTCTTAATAATCAATTATTTATGATACTTTTAAGCACAATACATGGTATTGTTAGTACAATAATCATGCCCAGTCAAATGTTTTCTTCCAACCAGCATTAGTATAGCTTAAATAGAAACCATCATCTTTCACTAGCCAGTAGCAAGTCCCCGTGCCTACAAAGGGAACCTCGTAACACGAGGCTCTCATTTTCCATTGTAAACATCAAAACTCCGTGTCTTCTTATCTCCGTACCAAAAGTAGCAGTAGAACCTCGTGGTTCCCCAGAAATTGCAACGGAAATGCCAATTGAAGTCGTCACCCACATGTGGGACATGCATTCCAAGATCGTCACCTCCCAATACTTATGCATTTTCTAAATACAAAAACAATTTGCTAGCCAACAGATATTATGGCCTAAATGTATGATCCAGCAGGATTATCTTTTTAACCCTCAAGCCATATCTATTTCTAGCAAAGTCAAACCCCTCTTGAGATATAAGTTTAACCAGTTATTTTCCCATAATACTAATTTAATGAGTCAATTTGAACCCTTCCTTCTGCTGATTATAAGTCATGGTTAGATTTCTACCATTCACTCCACTAGTTAACTTCCCCTCAAATACCTAATATCCTAAATGGATTTATTTGCTCTAAAAAATTCCTAAAAAATTCAGTTGTGGAGAGATTTATAGAGCTGTTCGCCTTGAATCCCAAAATTCACAAATCATTTCTGAAATCTTTGAAAAAGGATATCTAAAAATCTTAGTCATTACTTCTTTTAAATCACTTCGATTACTCTCAAAGATTATTCACAACACAGTCCAAGATTACACTAATCGAGTTGACAATAAAAGATTTGGTTACATAGCAATTCTTGGTATCACTTCAGCCAATCCTGAATGAATTCCACCTTCTAAGAATATTTGGAGCCAATGCATGGAACTCTACTTTTATTGATAGACCTGATCTTGAAACACAATTTAGTCAGCCAATATCAACAAGTAATCGTGGATATCGCATTTTTTCCTACCCACAACATTTCTTTTAAAATTCTTTTTCAAATTTCAAATTCAAAAACAAATGAGTCGCCACTTAATTTTTAAAAGGAAAATTAAGAAACTGTTTCAAAGTAAACTGATCTTTTGTGAAACCAAAGATAAACTAGGTCCAGGGATTATGGAATGAGAGAGGAAGGAGCCCGGCGGACTAAAACACCCTCTCTCACCCTATCTCACAATAGGCCTCTACTCAACATCCTTTTAATCGAATTATTAGTTTAAAAGTGCCCTCAACTAATACATATGTATGAATATACATTACAAAAGCATGTCCAAAGGGTGTAAGATTGCTAATGGTGAAAATAGCATTCAAAACCACATAATTCAATTAGCAAGCAATATGATATGCAGTAAGGAACAAGAGAACTTACCCGGGATCCGGCTGTGAACATTAAACGTGCAATGCATACAAAAGTAGAAATCCTAATAAGAGAGTCTCTAATACACATATATACACATAAGGAAAATTTTAATTTTAAGGTGTCGCACATGAGGTCAAAAAAAAAACAATAAATTTAAAGAATAATTAAGCTAAGGGAGAGTCAAAAAGTCATACCTCATCGGCGCTACAAAACAAGGGTTAGTCCATATAATACATAAGATATAAAGTTAGGTGATAATCCTAGGCTTCTAGCTTGAAGCTATCGAATGTGATTAAACTTAAAATGAACGAATCTTAATATCAAGTCACGTGGATGAATGTACACATGAACTAGAGTAAATTATGAAAATTCATTGATTTAGATCACTTAAACTTTGAATTCAAGCTTAACTAATCATTATCGGAACATGGTTTGAACCTTAGCTCATGAAAATATCATCCAAACCATTACTTGTAAGATTGATCAAAATTGTGACAGATTTCTGAAAATTGCTGAGAACAGATCAGAACTTCAAAGAAATAAAAAGGCATGGTTCCCATGGTTTGATCTTGATGAATTTTGGACACAAGATGCCTCTGCGTGTCTAGTTTCCATCCCAAAAAGAAAAGCAAAGTTTCAACGGTTAGATCTCCGGGAATTGGACAAAAACCAGACATCACTCTGGATTTTACTGTAATACCTGTAATTTTCTTTTCATTAAAAATATCAGTTTTTCGAATTTCTGTATTGGACCGACTAAATTATTATATTATTATTTTAATTATGTGACGGTGTGGACGTGTTGTAGTATTACCATATAGACTGTAGTAACCGTACCAACTCGACCGTAATAAGATTTAACTTAGTCCCATACTCGGACCCGAACATTAGAAATAATACCCGGTTGTACGTAAATTGAGATCGACACGTATACCGAGAAACTTATGCAGGTAAATCAAGAAAGTGGCACACAATCCAAGGTAGGCCCATATGGCCGGCCATGTGGCAGTCATATGCCACCCTCTTGGACACATGTCCACTTATAGGACACATGTCATGGCATATACACATGCCACATGACACCTAGCTCCTAGGATTTCTATATAAGCATGCATATAGCATGCATTATACACACTTTGTCTCTATGACCAGCACTTAAAATCTATGAGAGAGAGCTGGAGTTTTAATTCTTGAGAGAAGAAGAGAAGAAGTCATCCTTGAAGTTGAAGTTCAAGCTCATCAAGCTCAAGAACAACATCAAGCTTAATTTCAAGCTTTGGTGAGTAAATAGTGAGTAAATTGTGAGTAATTATGAGTAATCTAACTCAATTTAGAACATGTATAGCATGTATTAATGTTTAGTAGGAGTTTGATGTTGTTGTGTTGAAGTTTTCATGACATGCAAGACAAATCCTTAAATATGAGGAACAGAAACTTTCAGCAGAATGTAGTTTAGTAAAATGAATGTTTTGTGCAGATCAAAAATCCAATATAACTCATATGTCTACAAATAACTCTTCTATAGCTCAATCTATAAATCACTCCTTCATGGGTGAAATGCATGTACAACGCAGTGTTATGAATCTGAGAAACAGAAACTTCCAACAGAATGTAGCTTAGTAAAATGAACGTTTTGTGTAGCTCAAAAATCTGAATTAAGCTAGGTTTTTTGTAGAGAAAGGTAACTCATATATCTACAAATAACTCTTCCACAACTCAGTCTAGAAATCATTCCTTCATGGGTGAAATGCATGTAAAACGCAGTGTTATGAATCTGGGAAACAGAAACTTTCAGCAGAATGTAGTTTAGTAAAATCAACGTTTGGAGCAGCTCAAAAATGAGAATTAAGCTAGGTTTTTTTGTGGAGAAATCTAACTCATTTATCTACAAATAACTCTTCTATTGCCTGGTCTAAAAATGACCCCTTCATAGGTAAAATGCACGTATAACACAGTGCTAAAAATCTGGGACAGAACAGTCCGAGATATAAGAAATGTCTTGTAAAATAAATATTTTGAGTAGCTCAAAATTTTAATTGAATCTAGATTTTTTTGTACATGAAAGATGATCCAAATACCTATAGTGTTATAGTTTTGAGTTTAATCTACAAAGCAATTTATCATGCCCAAATAAATTATGTTAATTCACTCAACACAATGAAAATATATCCTGGCAGATTGTACAGCTTTTTGTAAGATGTTTTGTTTATGCATGGTGTTGATTGTTGATGCTAGTTTTCCGGTACCTGTGTTGTTATGAAATCTTGTGCTATGGTAGTGCTATCGCATAGATGAGTATGTTAAGGGTTTCATCTATATGTTTATTGGTATTAAATCCATGTTATAAATCCATGAGCTACGTGCTATGTTTTCCCCATTGTTATGAATATAGTTTAATGACCGTTGGAAAGTTCATACCCAAACTATAAGTATGTTCTATGGAACAATTATTGCGTTGGTAAGTGATTGGGAAAGTTTCCATCGTAAGCATATTGAGAGGTAAAACGGAATGTCGAACGTAAAACGAAATACTGACGGTTATAAATGGATGATATTAATGAACTAAACTACGAAACGTACGAACGTGTAAAATAACGATAAAACCTTCAATAACAGATTTTATGCGAATAAGGGACATTGGGTCTCATTTCTAGTCGTGTGACTCTGGTCAAAGTTGATTTGTGAACTTTCGTGTCGTGTTTGGATATTTCTTGCAAAGTTGGTCTTTCGGTAAGTCCATAGAATCGATTGGAGAGTTATGTTTGTGTTTGGTCAAGTGCGGATGACCTGAGGATCGTCATGATGTGTTCGATCAAGTAGTTGATTATTTTTCCGCACCCTTGGACTGAGGATCGGCATAACGTGTTCAGTTATGTATGGGTGACCTGAGGATCGGCATGACGTGTTCGTCCAAGTGATTGTTAATGTCCCGTACGCTTGGTCTGAGGATCGGCATGACGTGTTCGACCAAAAGATTGTTAATATCGCACACACTTGTTCTGAGGATCATCAGTGATGTGTTCAATCAATCGATTCATTGTCGAGTGTTGTTCCTTCTTGACCAATAAATGCGTTTGGAGTTAAGTCTTATTTCAGTCAATGTCGTTGGTCAGTTCAGTAGTGGGTTAAGTTTCGAAGGGAATGATTGGGTTTAAACAAGGTATAGTTTTGAGAATA
The DNA here is from genome assembly GCA_033977485.1 of Hydrangea macrophylla. NCBI lineage: Eukaryota > Viridiplantae > Streptophyta > Magnoliopsida > Cornales > Hydrangeaceae > Hydrangea > Hydrangea macrophylla. The sequence goes on from CM066989.1 coordinate 35,483,053, forward strand.
AGAAATCTGGGAGTCTATTCGTGAGTGTGTGTGTTTGATTAATAGATGCAAGTGATGAATGTGTGTGTAAATACATGGAAGATACTTAGGAAATTTGGGAAAATGTAATACGAAATTACAGATGCTACAATCACCATTACAGAGACCATAAGAAGTATCAGCAGAAAAAAAAAGTGTAGAAAGAAGCAAGTTTATGAATCCTAGCATAACCCCAAAGAAACTGATACTACAAGCACAAATCATACTCAATCCAATAGCACACACTAGACAAATCTGAAACAACATACAACAGCTCTGCAGATCATCATAGCATAACCATACAGCAAAAAAAGCACCAAAACCAATAACAAAAACCATAGACCCAATCACTGTTAAACTGATAATATATTGATTCCACCAATCTGCCTACAGAAGCATGAGCAAAGCATCTAAGCACCATCAAGCATTAGCACCCATTCTATTTAAAAACTGCATCCTTGTTGGTTCTAAAGATGTCATCCAAACCATCTTCTGGCAGTCTAGATGATAGAGGCGGGTTTTGAAGCACTCCATACCTCAAGGATTGCTCAATTTTCACTTTACGCTTTGGTAGTTGTGATCAGGTTAGTTGGTACGCTAGATTTCCAAGCACCAAAAAAATGGCCTCCATTTTAATGAAGATACCTTGAATAAACATCCCATCCCAGCAGAATTTGAATCGGCAAAATTACCAAGAAGCATCACCAAAAATACCATGAAGTAGCAAGACACCATAAAACAACACTGTAAAAATCACATAGCCACAAGATCCAGGAAGAAATGCTTTTTTACACTTTGCAAGAAAGATCATTATACTGAGCATTAGTTTGCAATCAAATGAAGTTTTGACTATGTTAGAGTATAAGTATTAATGAGTATTAGTGAGTAGGATATACTTTTAATATAGTATTTTTATACTTAATGATATATATATATATATATATATATATGTGTTGGCTAACCTTTCTAGGTGAAGCCTTCACTTTCTCTCTAATCTATCTCTCAACATGGTATCAGAACCATCCATGGAGACTCACAAAGCCCAAACCCACCATCGTACAAACCACCAGACCCAAACCCACCATCACTGAACCAAACCCCAACATCACACATCACCAGTAGCCAAACCCCAACATCGCACATCACCAACAGCCAAATCTCACCATCGCAGCCACACACCAGACCACCCCACACCATCACAACACCCACCAGCCAATAACCCACCGTCGCTGCCTCACTCCATCCCATTGCAACACCTACCAGCCCCAATTCCACCTTCACAGCTGGCTGTTTCACGTAGATTGGATCTCGATTGTACAATTTTGATTGGTGGTTTCTCAATTCTTGGTGTTTAGGTCCTTCTATGGACACTGTTGGTTAGTTCAAAGTTGGGTTTCGTAGTATACATGTTAGTTATTATTCATGGTTAAAGTATTAGCTTTATTTTTCATTGAAGACTCCTAAATAGCTAATTTGGAGGTTGTAAATACTGAGTCTGTCCGGACGGGTAATGTCGTAAGTATGCAGATTACAACTACCAAGTTGAATGGGTCCAATTACTTGATATGGGCTCAAGGTATGGAAAGTTGCATTAGGAGCTTGGAAGAAATTGAACTATATTCAGTCCGCAGCCACCGCTAGTACAAGTAAAGAATATGATGATTGGGTGTCTGAAAATTATATTGTTATGTCTTGGTTATGGAATAGTATGGAACCTTCTGTGAGTTCGAGTGTCATGTTTTTATCATCATCCAAAGAAATCTGGGAGTCTATTCGTGAAACTTTTTCGATGGAAAGTAATGTCTCTAGGGTTTATGAGTTATATCAAAATTTGTTTCTTCTACAACAAAGTGACCGGTCTGTGAGTGAATATTACAGTATGTTCAAGGGTTTTATTGATGAGTTGAATCACTATCATCCCATTACTAATGATGTTGAAATTCTTAAAAAGCAACGGGAAGAATTTTATGTTTCAAAATTCCTATCTGGCTTTCATTCGAATCTTGAATCGGTCAAGTCATAAATTTTGACAGGTAATGGTGGTATTCCTTCATTGAGCAATGTGTATGCTCGGGTTCTTCGTGTTACGACTGAGGCCTCCTTACCTTTTGAGCCTGTGGGCAAGGATAATTCTTCCCTTGTCACATTTATTGGACATCATGGTACATTTCATGGCCGTGGTAATTTTCCTCCTCATGGTCGTAGAGGTCGTGGTTTTGGTAATTCTAACTCAGGTTTTAATCGTAATCGAGGACGAGGGGGTTATCAGGATCGTGGTCGTGGTTTTAGTAGAGGTTTTGATAGAGATGGTTTTCTTTACTACACTCATTGTGGGGGTGATAATCATACGATGGATAGGTGTTAAAATATACATAGTAAACCTTTGGGGGGTCTTTCCTAATCCTACTTTGTTCTCATCCGATAAACCTTCTGGGTTCCCATCAGGAGATTAGTGCTTCCATACCACCTGTCGTGGCTTCGTTAAGTGAGTCTATCACTCTTTCATGGGAGGAGTACAATGCCTTAGTCCAACAACAATAGTAGCTATCCTTATCTAATACAACAGGTTTTGTGCATTCAAGTAACATTGCATGCTTTTCTACATCTGCTCCTTCCCTATGGGTCATCGACTCAGGAGCCTCTGCCCATATGACTGGTAAGTCTGAAGTGTTTTCACAGTTGCTTAGTACACCCCAGAGTCCTTGGTAGTTTTAGCTGATGGCAGGTCTTGTCCTATTCTAGGTCATGTTCATGTCTCTCCTACCTCGTCTCTTCAATTATCTTTTGTCAATTATATTCCTCAATTTCCCTTTAGTCTTTAATCTGTTAGTCAACTTACTAAGTCACTTAACTATTCTATAACCTTCTATCCTTCTTGATGTGTTTTTCAGGATCTCAACTCAAAGAAGATGATTGGTGGAGGTCGTTAGTGGGATGGTCTATATTACCTTGAACAACATTCAGCAGCTAATAATTCCACAACTTTACACGCAGTGGTATCACCACATCAGTGGCACTATCAGCTTGGTCACCCATCCTTGTAGTCATTGAAGCTAGTTTTTCCGTCTTTCAAGTCTATGAATAAATTAGAATGTGAGGCTTGCCAATTAGGCAAGCACCATAGAGTGTCTTGTCCTTTGCGTCAAAATAACCATCGGGCCACTTCATTTGAGCTAGTTCTTTCCAACATTTAGGGCCCATCTAGGTATAAGAGTATGTTATGATTTTCTTATTTTGTGTCATTTGTGGATGATTGTTCAAGGATGTCATGGATATTTTTAATGAAAGAATGTTCTGATATTTCTTCTGTTTTTCAATATTTCATAAAGAAGTTGTGACTCAATTTGGTTGTACTATTCGTATTTTACAATCTGATAATGCGTTGGAATATGTTAAAGGACCTCTTCGTCCTATTGTGATTCTTAAGGAATAGTCTATCGGTCTTCTTGTGGTTATACTCCTCAACAGAATGGAGTTGGTAAATGTAAAAATTGACACCTTCTTAAGGTTGCCATAACTATTATGTTCCAAATGAATGTTCTTAAATAATTTTGGGGTGATGATGTACTTACTACATCTTATCTTATAAATTGGATACCCTCTTCTGTTCTCCATGGTGGAATCCCTCACTCTGTTTTATATCCTAATAAGTCCTTATTTTCCTTACCACCACATTCTGGGTACCCGGACCAAGTATAGGGCCTAGAAGGATTAAGCCCACTTGATTGATCCCATTACAATCCTCATATAAACAACCACGAGTGAGGTTCACCACCCTTCTTTAGCCTTTATCCGATCCAATCTGATCCGATTCGACCGATTTGGATTACTCATATTTTGGTTTCCATGGGGATTTTTATCCCACCCAAGGCAACAATTGATGCCCATGATCCATATCTGAGTTTGCACTGGTGAGTAATCCATGTTTTATCCCACAAGGCTAAATCCGGAGAGATCCTCACTAATAGACTCGCCACTTGGTTTGATAAAGAAAACCAAGAAAACTAAATCTATCAAGTCTAATGATAGAGAGCACCACCCCATTATCACCAAAGAACTCAATTCAGGGGTTAAGGTACAAGAAAAGAAGGAGCTAGATCGTGCTAAAATACCCCCTCTCACCCTATTATGAGATGGGCCTCTACTCAGCTTTCAAGGTTTTTAACTAAACATTATGAAGACCGTACTAATGATATCCTATGTTCAAGTTATAAACAGGCTAATAAAATAAAAGCATGCAAGAAACTGTACAAATATCACACAATGCATATGCTAAAACTAGTAATTCGGGGACTAAACGTATTACTACAATCCCCTATGCATGCGAAAGGAAATAAAAAGGAAAGAAACATGCAAATCGCATTTAAACCCTAGAAAAATAGGAATTCTAAGCACAAATATCATAAAAGAAAATTAAACCAATTTCATCCACCTATTCCTGCTTCTAGGTGATCTAGGAAAGCAGTAAATAAGGAGGTGTAAGGACTTACCCGGGATAGCACAACATTCCTTATAGCAGCTTCCTAATTAATCAGGATTAAAATAATAATAGCATAATAACCAAACATGAACAATATGTGCATGTGTGCATGTGTAACCCTTAATTGGGATATCCTACTATCCTACGTGTGGATAGTGTGTATGTTTATGTATGGATGCATAGATAAACATGAATAAGCTATATTATGTTACATATGAATAAACAACGCTAGAATATTAGGGTTTCATGGTCCCTAGTGAGATTGGAATAGCCATGGCTGGTTACCAATCCCATTAGTGATGGCTATTCCATGGTTGGAATAGGGACCACAAGGGATAGCCTATCCACAAATGGGATAGAAGGCTAACCTAGAAGCCTAGAACATCTAAACCACTCAGAAAAGAAGAACTACAAAGAACAAACGAGAAAACTGATCTAACTATGAACTACAGAGATCAAAACTAAGGAAAAAAAACACACAAGGAAAGAAAAGAAGAAGAAGACTTACCTCAAGAACTTCCCTCAGAATCTTCGCCGGCAGAGCTCCGCTAACACCAGGATCTCTAGGATCAGAACCCTAAAACTAAAATATTTAACTATTCCCAATAACTTTGATGAGTGCTTCAGAATCCTCCAATAGGGTTTCCTTGAGCCCTCTCTAGTTCTCAAGATTTTCTGGTGCATTGGATGGAGAGGAAAAGGCCTTTATTTATAGTTTTAATTCTAGGCTATTCGAGGTTACTTATGAGGTTTTGGTGGTACTTAACCCTGATTGGTCGAATTTGTGCTAGTTCATGTGGATTGGGACCTAATCAATGGCTAAAGATTGATCTGGGTTGAGTGCTACTGTGGCACTGGGCCCCTAAAGTTATGTTTTCTACCCTATATTCCCGGACTTCATTCTCTCACCTCCATTATCGTTTTTAGGCTTATGATATATCATTGGAAAGGTATGGAAGTCTAGTTTAAGATGCTTTTGGTCTCATTAAAAAAATAATTTGTAGATTTTGAGTTATGATGAAAAAGGTGAGGCTGACTCCGGAAAGGAACTAGCAGGAGATGTGTAAAAGGGCTATTTGGCATGAATAACTAATTTAGGAATATTTCATAAAGGGAGCTCTCCAGATCCCACCCCGAAGTGTCGAAATTTACTCAATAAAGGCGATTTTTGTCATTTCATGTGAAACGGCTATTCCAACTTGGGTTGTTGTCTCTAAATTGAGTTTCTAACATACCTAAGTCTTCCTAGAGGTTAATCTAATGAATCTAAGAGACCACGGTGCTTCATGGAGTTCTGCTTCATACAATCAATAAATCCTGATTCCAGTCATTGGGTTGTTCATGAGGCAGGGTTCCTTATGTTGAACGGACGAACCAAAATAGGTTGTCTACAATTTGCCCCTCTTTGACAGAGCTTTGCAAGCAATGCATGTCATAAGGAAATGTCAAAGTATGACAACCATTCAGTGAGTCTGAAAGAGGTTCAGAAAAAAATCGAGAAAATCAAAACATGCAAACATACAAAAAAAAATCTCAAATATTAAGTGGTCGGGCTCGAGAGAGCTGCCTACATATTCCTTTATGGGAAATCAGACCAAACGTAGTTCAAAGAGCACACCACATGCAAGCAATAATCAAGTAAAACATAATGACTGATATAAGACTCAAACTAATGCTAACATGCAACATACTCAGGGTTGTTCCATTGGGAATCACGGATGATCAAAAAGGGGTGTCCAATCTAGGATGATTCAATGGGGGTGTCCTATCATGGACGATTCAATGGGGGTGTCCTATCACAGATGATTCGACAGTGGTGTCCGATCGCAGACGATTCAACGGTGGTGTCCAATCTAGGACGATTCAACGATGGTGTCCAATCGCGGACGATTCAACGGTGTTGTCCAATCTAGGATGATTTAACGGGATTTTGCCTCGATCTAGAGGACTTCACGTGGGTTTGTCTCATCTTGAGGGCTTCACGATGGGTTTGCCTCATCTTGAGGGATTCATGACATATTCGTGCATAGCTCTTCGAGCTAGGTGGAGACAAGGAGGTCTCCAAAGCTACTTAAGGTGAACTGGACCTAAAATATGTAGTGATGAGCCAGTTACGGCAAACATCACGAGCGTCACAACAATGACAACGGGTTTACCTCATCTTGAGGGCTTTGAGACATCTCCGTGCATAGCTCTTTGAGCTTGGTGGAGACAAAGAGGTCTCCAAAGCCACTTAAGAAGAACTGGACCTAAAATACGCAGTGATGAGCCAGTTACGGCGAACATCACGAGCGTCACTACAACGACAACAAGCTTGCCTCATCTTGAGGGCTTTACGACAGGCTCTATGCACAGTAGAGACTTAAGGAGTGAACTACTTATCCCAAATGCTAACTTTGATGGGGAATGAAATCCTAGCACAATGCAATGCAACTCAACTAGGGAGAAAGTACACGTGGAGCCATTCAAGGCAAGCCACCAAAACCATGCAAGATTCGAGAACTTATTCGACATGAACGATGCAATGACAAGGAAAGCTCTTGCAATGCAAAGTGAATGCAACTAAATGCTCTGCTGGGGATTCAAATTCTTATGCAACTGTGAGGTAAAATTCTCATGAATATTTCCAAATACTTTCATCACGAAAATCTTGTTCAAAATTATATCAAAAGGATCAAAACGAGGCAACAGTTGGGTCCGAGGGCCAAAAGAAGCAAAAATAAGCATATCTAGCAAAATTGGGCCAAAGGCCATAGTGGCCCTCCCTGAGGGCCGTGCGGCCCTGGGGGACTGCAACTATGGCACTCCGCCTTTTGATATGTGTTTTGACTACTCATTTGCATCCATTTCGAAGTTTAGGACTTTCCTCTCCAAGAATGCTCTCTTGGCTTCATTTCCTCCCTCTAAAATCTTAAGTTTAAATCACCTCCATTTCATTTTCATTTTCAAAACTCTCATCTATCAATTGCAAATCATTCATTCCTCACTCAAATTTCACAAAACATAATCAAAATCAAGGCTTTGCCCATCAAATTCCACCATGTCATCTTCAAGCTCTTCTTTTAATAGTGAGGATGAACATCCACTCCTTCTCAAAACTCGAGAGGGAAAACGTTTCTACCGACCTTCCTCTAACAATTTTCCTCTTGAATTGCTCCTCAGAGATTTGAATCGTCATCTATCATTTCATACTAGAAAAGAATGGGTAAGCTAACAACTTCCATACTTTTTCTTTTCTTCTCTTTTCAATGAAAATGCTATGCTTTATGAATATAATGCATGCCTATGAATGAATGTATGGTCTAGTTATCATCTATATCATGTTTGGTTCAAAAATGGGACAAAATTAACTTCCCACCATGCTTATTTCAAAGTGCTCTAAAAATGTGCACACCAAGTGTTTCTAGAAATGCTCAACTCACCATTCTCACTCCTCTTCAGCATTCTATGATCCAGAAAAGTTCCTCAAAGGCCATGGATGCCTTACCTATGGATATGAATGGTACAAGAAGCTTCCACCAGCCGTGAAAACCAATGTTGAAAATACCGAATTTGGGGAATTCATGAAATTGCTAGTCCTGGGACTCAATGATAGGGCTCAACTTCTTAGCTTTTCGGAGCGATGGTGGGATTCCACAACACCTTCCACTTGCCGTTCGGGGAAAAGACCATGACCCCAAAAGATTTTAGCTCAATCACAAGTATCCAAGTTGGAGGGGAGGTCCTTGTAGTCAAATTCGTCATTACTCAAGAACAGGTCATCGAGCTCTTAGGGATATATCCAACAAATTAAAATAGTAAGAGGAACCATTGCACACACATGATTCCACAGAGCATTCAAACGACATGACAGGTTTACAACAAAACAACTTACGCTAGCCTTCTTAATGTCTGTCCTTGGGTGCTCTCTCCTTAGCACTCGAAGTGACCGGATTCATCTCTCCATCCTTGAGTGCCTATCCACAATGTCGGAAATCCAAAAATGGGATTTGGACGGTGCCAACTTAGCCATCCTTTATGCTCAAATGGGGAGGTTTCCTGAACGAATTCTTCATTAGTGTGCGGGTTTTGGCGGGCTTGGAAGGTAAGCATTTCATTTAATTCTCATTCTTAGTAGATTCCCCTTTTATTATTTGTTCCTTCTAATGGTTCTCTTTCCCTCTTGCAAGATTTGGAGCTACGAGTGCTTTGGGATGCTAGCCCCTATACCAATCAATTCATATGCAACCACTTTTCCACGTGGATTGAAATGGCAAAAAGAAAATGTGGGGGTGAAAGTTGGGGCTCACAGCCTCAATAAATGCAGGGACTTCCTCTTAAACTTATAGTGGATGCCGTTAATTGGGACCCTTGGGCTGACTTCATTCCTTCCATCGTAGTGTTCTTCAGGATGCTGATTCATTTATCCCAGAACCAGTTTCTACTTTCTGGGCCTTATGCTTCTACTTGCTATCTGGGAGAGCTAGTCGTGTATAAGACCAGTCTTCGAGATCATTTTATTGTTCCCAACCATCCTCCTAACATGATGCTAACATCAAATGACCTTAGAGGCACTGCTTTTAGGGGGGCTCTTGCTGGGATTCTCGTAGTGGATTGGTTATAACCTGGAAAGGATTACAACGCCTTTAGGATTTCATTCTTGATTCCCAACTTCCCTTTGACGGGAACTCCTGAGGTAAATTCTATATAGATTTCTTTTCTTCTTCACCTTTTCTTTTGCTTTCTCTCCTAACTGACTTATTCCTGATAGGGTGGCCCCTCCATGGGCGGTGTTGGGAGCTCGAGTACATATGTAGTGGATTCGGTGTCCGTGATGATGATCCTCCTGAATTTTTCAATGCTTATCTTCCTCTAGTTGATTGGATTGTACCTTCTCTGGATGAAAACGAGAGCGGGGTCCCTATTCGCGTTCCCGAGTCACTTCCTCAAGATTTCCAATCTCTCCCTCTGAGCATGAATATTGTGTCTAGAGGATATATTGAGGAGCATAGGTGGCTGGTAGCTAGCATGAGGTCTTGGATCCATCGGCTTAATGTCAAGGTAACCATGTACCTTGCCCCTTGTTTTTAAGTTCCTTACCTCTGACTTTCCCTCTTCTTCTCTCTCTTCTTTGACAGCTCAAGACGAAGACTTGTTCTCTTCAGACATGCACTGCCCAGTCCGATGCTCGAGATGCAGGCCTGGTAATCTAAGCATTTCTACAAACTCTTGTGCTAAAAATAATAAAATATGTATGCATGCAACTTTCTTTTCTTCCCCTTTTTTTTTTCTTAAAAATGGTTTTTTTTTATTTCCTTCAACGTGCCAAATTGTAGGCTAGTGAGCTTTATGTGGCATGGCTTGAGTTCGTACAGGGATCATCATCTCGCCGTGCCAGTACCAGAGCAGCACTGGAGCCCAGGAGGTGTTCCACCTCTCATCGGACGATCATTAAGGAGGATGACACTACCGACTCAGATTCGGCACCTCCGAGGAGATCCCATCAGGCACAGAGGGGGATGTGGATATCGCAGACTAACCACAAATTAGCTTTTTCAAATTCAAAATACGAGTCGTCACTTAATTTTTCAAGAAAAATTAAGAAACCATTTTAAAAGAAAACTGATCTTTTGGAAACCATAGATTTCTAGGTCCGCATATTATGGAATGAGAGGGGAAGGAGCCCGGCGGACTAAAACACCCCCTCTCATCCTATCTCGTGATAGGCCACTACTCAACATCCTTTTGAATTGAATTATTAATCTAAGCATGCCCTTAACTAATACATATATATATATATAGCACATTCCAAAAGCATGTCGAAAGGGGTGCAAGATTGCTAATAATAAAACGGTACACAAAACCACATAGTTCAAATAGCAAGCAAAATGATATACAATAGGAACTTACCCGGGATCCAGCAGCAAAAGGAAACGTGCAATGCATAAAATAAATAGAAAAACCTAAAAAAAAAAAAAGGACTCTAACACATATATATACATAAGGCAAACCCTATTCTAATGTGTCGCGCATGAAGTCGAAAATCAATAAATTAAATAAAACAAAAATAAAGGGTGGTTCAAGAAACCATACCTTAATAGTGCTACAAAACAAATGTTAGTCCACATGCTTTAAACACAATGTAATATCAAATCCTAAATATTATACCAAATTATTAGCTTAGATCTAACAAAATGGGGAGTACAATAAAATCAAAAATTCCTTCTAACTCGTTGAAACCACAACACTCCTATAAATATACAAGTCTCAACTAGGAGCCAATTTAATGTCCATATAGAAATGATATGATCTCAACATGATTAAATGGAATTCAGGACATGAGTTCAACCAATTTCACAAGTTACTTATACAAACTAATCAATGCCCTAAGATACAAGTATCACTCCCATACATGATGATTATGAATGCATGAATATGAACAAGACATTAATTATTCCTTGATTTGGATCTTTTAGACTCTGGATTTAAACTTAATCAACATTATTTAAGACATGTTTCAAGTCTTATGTCAGTGAAAAATTATTTGGATCATCATTGGTTAAGTTCATCAAATCTATCATAGAATTTAGGATTTACAGAGATGAAACCAAATATTTAAAAATAGAAAAGTCATGCTTCCCATGGCTTGATCTTAATGATTTTTCGATATGATGTGCCTCTGTGAGTCTAGTTTCTAACCCAAAAAGAAACTCAAACATCAAATTGTCCAATCTCCAGGAATTTGACCAAGACTAGACACCACTCAGGATTTATCAACTCTCCATCTAGAGATTTTGTATGATTTATTAAAAATAGTAGACAAACCTTAATCCTTCTAATCCTTTTAGAGGGTCTTATTGACTTATTGTACGTCATGGAAAAATTTATTTAAAGCTCAAAATGTTTGCTTAAGGTTCTAATCAAAACGATTTAACACTGACTATTCTGTAATTTTGGATAGAGAGCAGTTACTTTGCAAAACTCATGATCAAACCATGCTAACTATGAAATCTAGTCAAAACAAAAATTACAGTTGTAGGATTAAGTGTTATGAGCACATTCCAATTGGTCTCATTCAAAATCAAAGGATCATAATTTAATTAAAAATATTTGATCATAGTCGGTTAATGAACTCACTGCACCATTATTGAATCAATATTCATGAACCAAACCAAACTAAATCCATGACTCTATGAAGAATTTAGACCAAGTGTGATTATGATCTAACATGAAAACATCATCAAAGTATAGAGTTCTAAGGACTTACTCTATAGAACATAGAACTCTCAAGAGAGCTTAGACATGGGTTCTAAGGACTTACTCAATCCCTTAGGTGAACTTGAACACTTGAATTCAACAATCAAATTATGAAAACAACTAGATCTACATCTAATTCCCCTCCCACATACATGATCCTTGAGGATTACGAACCAAATTGCATAGAACTCAATGAAGTATAGACTAGTTCCAAGAGTTCTAAAATGATGAACCAAAACCATAAACAAGGTTTAGATCCACTCATTTATTCATAGATAAGACTTAGATCAACTCAATTCCTCATATAGATATAAAAGGAATTCACATGGAATATTGAGGATTCCATGAATTCCAAGAGAAGAGTATGAGAGAGAAAATGTGAAATCAAAGCCAATTGAATGATCCAAGTCTAAACTCTTTTAGAAGAGTTGTTTCATATCAAAGCTAAGGCTAATTAGATCCAAATCAACAAACATGAATGGTAATTCAATCACAATTCAAGTGGTGTGTGATGAAATGTGGTTAGAAGAGACTTTTTGAAAATTGTATACAGATCCTAGTCAAAACTATGAATTGTGATTTAATTATGATATATGAAGATAGATTTGAAGGTTTTACCTCTAGATCTTCTCAAAATTTGTAGAGATGTTGAATTCATCAAGCTTTTCCTCTTCCTCTTCCTCTTCCTCTTCCTCTTCCTCAAGCTTCAAGCTCCTTCAATGGTGATTTGATGGATTGTATGAATTGGGTAGAGTTTCGGAGATTTGGTAGAGTTTTTCTCTCTATATTTTTCTCCTCTAAAGCTCTCCTAATATATTTCTCTGTATAATTCCAGTGTCCAACCTCCACAAAAATGTGAGAAATAAGTTTCTTTATGGACTTTTATTTCCTTAGTGGCTAAGATAAGGTTATTTGGGAATTTTAATGGGTTAGGAATATGCCAAGGAATATTATATGGCATCTCTAACTCTCCATGGCACTTCTATGTAATTCCAAGAAACTTAAAAGGCATTTTAGTTGGGTGGAATAAAGAACATTCTAGAGCATCTCTAATCTTCAACGCACATGGGAGATTAGTGCCCAAGAAATGGCTCTTTAGGTATTTGCTTGGGTTAGGAATATGCCAAGGAATCTCTAACTCTCCAAATCATGTGGGATACTTTCTTTTATTATTTTCCTTTTCTTGTATATATGCATATATGTATAAGCACATTTTTCATTTTAAATCCAAATTAAGCATATGAGTCTCCAAATAAATTTTTTTATTTTTTTCTTTTTAAATCTTAAAATATGGGAAACAATGTTATTTTTAAAAAATATCATTAGTAATTATTATTATTCAAGCTATTGTATTTTTTTAGAAAGTAACCCATGATCCAGTGAGCTCAAGACAGATGGCCAGTGATTGGCCAAATCTAGGGGTATTAGGAGCAAGGTTTGGGAACTTGAAGCTCTTCAGAAGTCGAAGCGATGAGCTTGAAGAAAATCATCGGGATATTTTTCATCATTGATTTCTAGAGGTAAATCCCCCTAAGTTTAATAGTGTGGTCAAAATTGGGGTGTCTACAGTTTGCCCCTCTTTGGTAGAGCTTGTAATGCAACGCGTGTCACAAGCGAATGTCGAAGCTTGTGAGAAGACAAGCCTTTGACCAGACTATTGAACTTAGGTATAAAAAAAAACAAAATGCGTTGCAAAAAAAATTCGCAGAGATGGCTGGTGCTGGTCATGCTCAACGGTGAGCAGCCTACGTATCCTTTAAAGGAATCAGACTAGGGCATAGTTCGGGTAAGGGATCATACACAAACATAAATAGTCATATGGATGAATGCACCTATCCTATCCTGATGCACGTGCCCATGCAATGATGGCTACCAATGCAATTTCATGCTCCAAATTTTTATGATATGCGATGATTTAAAAAATCATGTTGTCCCAATGTATATGGATGCTTTTCATGTCCTATGCTACTTAGTGCTTGTGGTCACTTCAACTTAAAGGCGAGTTCTCTTCAAAACTCAGAGTCTCCTTGACTATGGGTTGGTATTCTTTAGCATTCGTGGCCACCTCAGCCAACCAGATGAGTATGATCAACTAGATTGCGCTTTGCGCCTTATGCCTCGGTGCCAATGTAGGTTTGCTCTTTCAAAATGCAATCAACTGAACTGCGCTTCGCGCCTTACAGCCCGGTACGAACGCATGTTTGCTCTTTCAAAATGCAATTGACTGGACTATGCTTTGTGCATTATGCCCCAGTGTCAACGTAGGTTTGCTCTCTCCAAATACAGTTAACTGAACTATGCTTCACACATTATGCCCCGAAATGATTGAATTTTAATTGAGATGTGCTTCCCCCCTTATACCCCAAAAATGAGTAGATGGATCAAACTGAGATGCGCTCGCACTTATACACCAAAATTGATTGAACTGAGATGCATTTTCTACGACTAAAACCTTGGTGTCTTATCAGGACCTGAGTCATTTGAAAGACTAAGATGCACTTTCTCTTGCACCCATGGGAGGATCAACGACTTGTAGATTTGCTGCGGGTATCTGCCGTGCTATTATTTCCATCATAGTCATCATGCGGTTCATATGTTCAGCTTGTTGTTCTACTATTTTCCTCAACTCTGCCACTTCCCTATTGTTTGTCTCTTATGCCATTTCAGTGTTGATGGCGACTTCCTTCCTCACTAATCTCAATGTGGAATCTCTAAACCAAACTGAATCAGGTGCTTTTTTGCCTACAATCACATTTTATTTTTAACAAACTTTGACTGATTTTCAAAAGAATTTTTTTCTTTTTTCTTTATCATTATCATCATCATTTTATTTTTTTATTGACTTAATTAGTTGCAAATGCTTGGTGAAATGTTCATGAATGATTCATATGTCACACAGATGCAATGCATGTGTGTGTATATGTGTAGACACCCCAATTTTGACCAACCGTCGAATTCAGGGGATGGTTACCTCTAGACCGATGACGACACTGTCCAACGAGATTCGATGATTTTCTCTAAGTAATTCAAGCTCTTCGAAAAGATTCTTCAAGCTCTGATAAAAATTCCTAAAAGGAAAGAGAGAGAAATTGGGTGTTTGGGGAAAACCCATATATTGAAGTACGTGCGAGAAAAACAGTCTGGAAAATAATTTCAAAATTGAAATATATCTATTTTGGAAAAGAAAATGAAAAGAAAAAAAAAAAGAAAAAGGAAAAATAGAATAAGGGAATGGAGGAAGAAAAGAAAGGAAAGAATTTTGAAATGAAAAAGAAAAAAAAGAAAAACCAAAGTAATCCATATAATATATAGTATAGCATGTTGTAATAGAATCTTGTTACGAGTTGAATTAGTACTTGTAAATCTTAGTAAACACTTTTGTATATATGTTTTGAATCATGGATTATAATCGTGTTGATGTTGGAAATTGGTTTGGAGACCCTTGGTTTAAGATGCTGTAGAATTGGGCAATTCTGAGAGGGATCAATCGACTGGTCCTTAGTTCAGTCGACTAAACCCCTGTGTTCTTGAGATATTTCTTTCAGTTTTTGAGGTCTTCAGTCGACTGAAGGGGGTATCAGTCGATTGGTTTCTATACAAAAACACAACCTTCTGCTTAAATAGTGTCTAGTCGACCGAACAAGGTACCAGTGGACTGAAGATGTGAGGCTTCAGTCGACTGGGTCCCCGACACTGTCGACTGGACAGAGCCTTTGGACTTTCAATACTTTCTGCTTCTGGTAACCAGTAGACCGGACCCTCGATCAGTCGACTGGACCTCTATTTCAAAATTGAATTCTTTTTGGAACTTTTCCAATTGGGCAAAACTTTTTATAACTCTAATTTTAAAGGATTGTACTTATTTTACTTTAATGGAATTGGATGAGCCTTGGTAGCGTGCCACGTATCCTATCTCCGCGCGTAGCGGGATGGGTCGTGACATTTAGTGGTATCAAAGCTAGAGGTAACACAACGTTGGGAACGTTCAACAACGAGTGGAGTGTTGAGTGATTCAACACATATTCTAGAATGCATAGATACATAGTAGAGATGTTTGATGCATATGTATGTTGTTGTGCATACATGATTCTGGTCATTGGCATATATGCGTAGTGTTTATGCATCCCGAGAATTATTGCCACATACCCGACATATGAATGAAATGACAAAAATGATTGGGAACATGGGGGATATGATACGGAATATAGCAGAGCGATTGCCTCCAATACCTCCATTCGAGCCAGGACCAATAGTTGTAGTACATGCAACTGAGAATAGAGTTATGAGATCTATGTTTGAATAGTTTGTGAGAAAGAAACCAACGGAATTTCAGGGAAAGACTAACACAATGCTAGTAGAGCATTGGGTCATGGACATGGAATGAATTTTCTGATCTATTCCGATGTTAGATAGAGAAAAGATTGAAAATGCAAGTGATGTACTGAGGGGAGAAGCCTAGAATTGGTGGGTAAATGTGTTGGATCAAGGGGCACCGATTATGTGGGAAGGGTTCAAGGCAGAGTTTAATCGCCGATTCTTTCCGAGTGCTGCCCACAATGTGGAAACGAGAAAGTTTGATAATCTTAAGTAGCGAGATATGACCGTAACTGAGTACACTTCCAAGTATAGCGCATTGCTAAGGTTTGGTAAAGGTTCAGTGCCAGAAGAAGGAAATAGGGCAAGGAAAATTAAAGAAGGTTTAAGAGACAACATTCATTTAAGGGTGGTCACCTCGAACATTCAACCGTGGCTGCGGTGCAACAAACAGCGCTTGTAGTCGAAAGAGGGATGGAAAGATTGAGGCAGATTAACAAGGAAAATGAGGTTATAAGGATAGTGACCGGCACCAAGGTAGATCTTTTAAGAAGCCATTTTTAGGAGGCTCTAGATCTAGTTTTAGTGATACTCGAAGAGTACCCAGTAACCATACCATTGTGTCCGTTTTGTAACCGACCACACACGGGCCGATGTTTTCTGACTAACTCTCAGAATAAAACCACAGGGGAAAACAGTGCGAGTTCTGCACCCTATCCGCAACTCAAGTGTTTTGATTGTGGTACCTTAGGACATCGAGTGAAGGATTGTCCAAGGAAGCATCCTCAATAAGGGGCAAGTTCTATGGCTTCTAGTGGTTTAAAGCCTAAGTAGTCTAATGACGGGGGATAAAGGATAGAGCAACGTCAGGGAAGATCATTTTAAATGAGCCTTGGAGACGTGGCTGCTACTGATATAGTGGTCTCAGGTATGGTGCTTGTATGTTCGCACTTAGCATGCATACTCGTTGATTCGGGATCTACGCATTCGTTTATATCTCATAATTTTGCTGAACATTTGAATGTTAAGTCTGCACTACTAGGATATGATTTATCCATTGCTGTACCGCTTAGTAAACCGGTAGTTATGTCTACGATATATTAGAACTGCGAGATCAAACTAGGTGAAAAGATGATGACTGTAGACCTTATACCGATTGTGATGAAACATTTTGATGTGATACTAGGAATGGATTGGTTAGCACTTAACCAAGCTACTATAGACTGTAAACAGAAAGAAGTTAATTTTCGATCACGGTGAATGGGAACTTTTGCTTTCAAGGGAGTGGGGTTACACTGCCACCATATTTAATTTCAGATATCCGAGCGGGTAAGTTATTGAAGAAGGGATGTCAGGAATTCCTGTGTTCCATTATTGATACTTTGATGACCGAATTAAAAGTAGAAGATATTTCAGTAGTACGAGAGTATCCGGATGTATTTTCAGATGACTTACCAAATGTTCTTATTGAGAGGGAGATTAAGTTTACCATTGAGATAATGCCAGACTCAAGACCTATATTGCAAGCACCGTATAGAATGACACCTGTAGAATTGAAAGAGCTGAAAATCCAATTACAAGAAATACTTGAAAAAGGTTTTATCTAACCTAGTGTATTGTCGTAGGGAGCTCAAATGTTGTTTGTAAAGATGAAAGATGGTTCAATGAGAATGTTTTTGGACTATCGAGAACTAAACAAGCTGATAATCAAGAACAAGTATCCATTGCCTAGAATTGACGATCTATTTGACCAACTTCATGAGGCATAATTTTTTTCAAAGATAGATTTGATATCGGGCTATCATTAGTTGAAGGTGAAAGCGGAAGATGTTGAGAAAATAGCTTTCAGAACACGCCACGGACATTATGAGTTCCTAGTCATGCCATTTGGAGTTACAAATACACCAGCCACGTTAATGGATCTTATGAACTGAGTCTTCAAGGACTACCTGGACAATATTGTAATAATGTTCATCAATGATATTCTTATTTAGTCGTCGAGTGAGATGAAGCATGAGAATCATTTGAGATTGATACTTCAGAGATTGCGAGAGAAGCAGCTATTCAGGAAATTGAAGAAGTGTGAATTCTGGTTGTCCAGTATTACTTTTCTTGGCCACGTGATTGACAAGAACGGAGTTTCAGTTGATCCTCACAAGGTAGAAGCTGTATCTAATTGGCAGAGACCGACTTCAGTGTTAGAAATCCGAAGTTTCTTAGGATTAGCAGGATACTATTGCCATTTTATCGAAAATTTCTAGAAGATATCATTGCATGTGACAAAGTTGATGAGGAAAGGGGTTACTTTTGAATGGAGTCAAGACTGTGAAGACAGTTTTCAAGAGTTGAAGTCACGATTGACAAGAGCGCCAATCTTGACTATACCATCTGGAACCGATGTGATCTATAGTGTTGCTTCACATCAGGGGTTGGGATGTGTACTTATGCAAGGTGGCAAAGTAATAGCCTATAGGTCTAGACAGTTGAAGACACACGAAGTTAATTATCCAACTCATGATCTTTAATTGGCCGCTGTAATTCATGTGTTGAAAATTTGGAGACACTACTTGTACAGGGAAAAGTGTGAGATTTTCACTGACCATAAGAGTTTGAATACATTTTCACACAAATTGATTTGAATATGAGACAGAAAAGATGGTTAGAGTTGATGAAGGATTACGATCTTTCGATAGAGTATATCATCTGGGGAAGGCTAATGTGGTAGCCGATACGTTAAGCCGGAAGATGACAAGGAACTTAACCGACGAGCTAACTCAGCAAAAAGAATTGGTAAACAAAATGGAACGCTTGGAGTTAGATGTGATTCCAGAGGTCAATGGTGGCTTGATGATGGCAATCATAGCTCACCCAGACATTATTAATGAAATCAAGCTAGAACAGTTTAATGATTGTTATTTGTGCAAGATGAGAGACGAGATACCTTTGGGAAGATGATCGGGGTTTACCTTAGAACAAGGAGTATTAATGCTTGGGAACCGATTATGCATACCAAATGTGAGAGACCTAAAAGAACAACTTTTAGAGGAAGCTCATAGTACAAAATATTCAGTTCATTCGGGGAGTAACAAGATGTACTGGAACTTGCGAGAAAACTTCTGGTGGAGAGGTATAAAACGGGAAGTGGCTAAGTTTGTTTTCAAATGTTCGGCATGTCAACAAGTCACGGTAGAGATACAGGTTCCTATAGGATTACTACAACCATTACCGGTGGCAGAGTGGAAATGGGATGAGATCACGATGGATTTTATATCTGGATTTCCACATTCGACCATTAAGAATGACAAGATTTGGGTTATAGATGATAGGTTGACGAAATTAGCTCATTTTCTACAAATCAGAATGACTAAGCCATCCAAGTTGGCAGAATTGTATATGAAAGAGATTATAAGACTACACGGGGTTCCAACAGTGACTATATCATATTATGATAGTAGTTTCACATCGAGGTTTTAGGGAAGTCTACAGAAGGCTATGGGTACTAAACTGAGTTTCAGTACTACTTTTTATCCTCAGACCGACGGACAGTCAGAGCATTTGATTCAGATGCTAGAGGATATGCTTAGACTTTGCGTACTAGACTTTGGAAGTGATTGGGAGAAACATCTACCCTTAATTGAATTTGTGTATAACAACGGATTTCAGTCAAGTATCAGAATGGCACCGTATAAAGCGTTGTATGGACGTAAGTGTCGATCGCCGATTTGTTGGATCGAAGTTGGAAAAAGAAGGTTGATAGGACCTGAGATAATACAGTTGACTACTGAGAAGGTGAAGTTGATTCAAGAGCCACTTAATGTGGCTCAGAGTCGTTATAAGAGCTATACGGATTCTAAACGACGAGCAATGGTATTTGAAGTGTGAGATTTCGTATACTTGAGAGTATTGCCTTCAAAAGGCATTGCACGATTCGAAAAGAGGGAAAAGCTCAATCCAAGATTTGTAGGACCTTTTGAGATCCTAGAGAGAGTAGGACCAGTGGCTTATCGTTTAGCATTGTCATCAGAATTGGAGCATGTGCATAACGTATTCTACGTATCAATGTTGAGACGATGTATGACAGATACGAGTAAAATCATACCTGAACCATTGCAGATCCAAAAGGACTTATCTTATATAGAACATCCTGTAGAGATTTTGGGTCAGAAAGAGCAAGTATTGAGAACGAAAACTATTCCGATGGTAAAAGTATTGTGGCGTAGTCATACAATCTAGGAAGCTACGTAGGAGAACGAGAAAGAGATGCGGAATGAGTATCCGTACCTGTTCAACGTATGAGGTATAAGTGTGGGGACAAACTTCCTTTTAGAGGGGAGAGTTGTCACACCCATTCCAAAATTTCATTGTTTTTAACATGCATAGTGAGATTTTGGGCATTATTAATGTTATTTAATAATGGTGGATGAGGTTGACTGTGGGTCAACAATAAGTGGACACGGGAACTTGAAAGTTCATTTTGCATCGGCACTATTAAATGACATTTATGTGATTTAAATTTTATATGAGATATCTGGTATTTTGTGAATAGTAAATTTACCTGTGTAGAGTAAATTTCTGGTAATTTGATATTGTTATATATCATTTTGAAGACTGTGGTGAGAACGTGAGTGTTACACTGCATAAAATGTTAGGTGGTATAGAGATTCCACATAATTTAGTTTGGATCCTTATTTTGGACCCAAACGGAACTTACTCGAAATCTTTTATAACTTTTAGTTTTCACTCGTGAATAATAAAGTAGACGCTTAAGATGTTTCGGGAGATAATTGGGAGTTTTGGAGAACTCGTAGGGAGGTAAGCGTAATTTCCAAGTTTCGTTCCTATAAATAGTAAGCTTGAGATTTCATTAGTCAAACTTTCTAAAAACATCCTTGGAGGAGAGAAAAAAAAGGAGATTTTGTTGCCACTAGCTATACGACGCCAATCGACGACCGTTCGTCCGTCAGATTTTCACCAGATTCTAGATTTGGACTCCTGGAGGTAAGATCTATGTTTTGATACCTCTTAGGCCACATTTGGCAACCTTTTTCTAAAAATCTAATTTCTAGAAATTTGAGAAAAACCCAGTAAAACTTGTAGGAATCGCGTATATTCTGAGATCCGACGTTTATTCGGGCCTCTAGTCGATCCTTCAAAGTTTTGGAGAAATCGCACGAGGTATGAATTCTAGATCTATGAAATATATGGAATTTACATGTTTTGAATATCGACTTTGAAATTTTGGATCCGGGCGAAATTCATGTGTTAATTAGGCCCGTCAATTATGCATGCGAAAATGTTAGAAAAGCATGTATAACTGTTTATATAAGCATGTTATATGTCTATTTGGGTCAAAGGGGTGTTTGGTGCAAATTCATCCAGGGATAAGCTCCTCGATGTTTGAGGATTGTGATATTGATTGTGTGGTGTCTGGCATGGAGGAAGGCCCAACCAGGACATGGTACCTGGTATGGAGGAAGGCCCAACCAGTGTACGGGATGCATGGCAGAGGTGTGCCTTCCATGGCATTGGTTTCATTACCGGATGAAAGCGTACCACTCACCCTAGACACTATTTCTATGTGTTTTGGATGTTTAAAGCATAGATTGTCATATAAGCATACATTTAGAATTGTGCACTCAGCATATAACTGAGTAGTAGAGATTTACTCCGTTGCAGGTGATAAGAAGCGAGGAAAGAAGAAGTATGAGGAGTAAGGCCGAGGAATGCCGGGGGAAACACTCTTGTTTATAATTTTGTTTTCTTTCCAACTTGCAATAAGAATTGGAATTAGTAGCATGTTGTAATAGAATCTTGTTACGGATTGGATTAGTACTTGGAATCCTTAGTAAACACTTTTGTATATATGTTTTGAATCATGGATTATAATCGTGTTGATATTGGGAATAGGTTTGGAGACCCTTGGTTTAAGATGCTACATAATTAGGCAATTCTGAGAGGGATCAGTCAACTAGTCCTTAGTTCAGTCGACTGGACCCCTGTGCTCATAAGATATTTCCTTCAATTTTTGAGGTCTTCAGTCGACTGAAGGGGGTATCAGTCGACTGGTTTCTGCACGAAAACACAACCTTCTGCTTGAATAGTGTCCAGTCGACCGGACAAGGTACCAGTCGACTGAAGATTTGAGGCTCCAGTCAACTGGGTCCCCGACACAATCGACTGGAAAGGGCCTTTGGACTTTCAATACTTTCTGCTTCTGGTAACCAGTCGATCAGACCCTCGATTAGTCGACTGGACCTCTGTTTCAAAACTGAATTCTTTTTGGAACTTTTCCAATTGGGCAAAACTTTTTATAACTCTTATTTTAAATGACTGTACTTATGTTTTCCGCTGCTATTTTACTTTACTGGAATTGGATGAGCCTTGGTGGCGTGCCTGTGGATATCGCAATTTAACTACCCACAGCTTTTCTTTTAAATTCTTTTCCAAAAATTTCTAATTCAAAACGAATGAGTCGGCACTTAATTTTTAAAAGGAAAAATTAAGAAACCATTTTAAAGACAAACCGATCTTTTGTGAAACCAAAGATAAACCGGGTCTGGGGATTATGGTATGAAAGGGGAAGGAGCCCGGCGGACTAAAACACCCCCTTTCATCCTATCTCGCAATAGGCCTCTATTCAACATCCTTTTTAATCGAATTATTAATCTAAGCATGCCCTCAATTAATACATATATACATATACATTACACAAGCATGTTGGAAATGATGTAAGATTGCTAACGACAAAATATCATTCATAAGCCATGTAACTCAAGTAACAAACAACATGATATGCAATAGAGAACTAGAAAACATACCCAGAATCCGGCCGCGAATATTAAACGTGTGATGCATGCAAGAATAGAAATCCTAAGAAAAGGTCTCTAACACATCTAAACACATAAGGCAAGACCTAGTCTAAGGTGTCGCACATGGTGTTGAAAAATCAATTAAAATCAAAGTATAGAATTGAACTAGAGAAAAGTTGAGAAATCATACCTCAAATGCGCTACAAAACAAAGGTTAGTATACATGCCTTAGACAAGATATAATATCAAAAAGTAATTAATCCTAAGTCATGTTCAATTAGATATAATTTAGACAAGAGATAAGTCCTACTTATGAATATGAATATGAATATGTATGAATGAATGCATGAATATGAACAAGAATGAGATGTGAATTTATTCACTAATTTGGATCACTTAACCTCTGGATTTAAGTTAAATTATCATTATTCAAAACATGGTTTGAGTCCTAATACATTAGCAGACCATTTGAGTTGAAATAAATAAGATTAGACAAAAACAGTAGCAGTTTTTATGAATTACAGAGAGCAGGCCAGACTTTCAAAGCTAGAAAAACCATACTTCCAATGGTTGGATCTTAATGATTTTTTGATATGATATGCATTTGTGAATCCAGTTTCTACCCGAAAAAGAAAATCAAGGTTTGAACAGTTAGATCTCCGGGAATATGGAAAAAAAACTAGATATCACTCAGGAATCTGCAACTCTCTGTCCAGAGATCTTGTACGATTTTCTAAAAATAGTAAAAAAAATGAGAAACACTTAGATCTTTTTAGGGTATCTTCCTAACACATTTAACCACTTAGAAAAAATTATTTGAGGTCAAGAAACCTTGATTAAGGTTCTGATTTATTAATTTCAAAACGGACTTACTGTTCTGAAATTTTGGACAGAGAGTTGCATGTTTTGAAATCATAAGACCAAACCATCTTAGACATGGAATTTCATCAAAACAAAAATCACAGAGGTACTTAAATGAGTTATGAACATCCTCCAATTGGTCTCATCCAATTCCAATGAACCATGATCCTATAGAAAATCTTTGATCACAATTGGTTTATGGATTCACTGCACCATTGTTGAATTAATGTTCATACTTTAAAACCAACTTGATCCATGATCCTAAAAAAGGACTAGAACCAAGTATGGTTGTGATTATTGGGACAAATTAATGAAATAGGAAGAAATCCCTAGATTTAACCTTGATGGATTCCTACCATAGATCTCGTAATTGGAGATCTAGCAAGAAAATCCTAAGGTTCTACTTATTTTAAATATAGACTATGAAAATCTACACCCAATTCTTCTCTCAAATATATGATCATGGAAGAATATAGAGTCATCTTATTCTCCTCTCAAATTAATGGTCCTTGGAGACTAAATGAGACACAAATCTACTCAAACCTCTATGGAATATAGTAAGGATTCCATAAGATTCTTAATGAGGAGGTCCAAGTCATGGGTTAAGACTTGAATCTCACCAATTATGTGTAGATTATGACTATGATTCATTTTAATCTCCATATGGATCATAAGATCATAGGAAACTAAGGAATCAAACTCAAAGAGGCTCCCTAAGATATGTAAAATCTCATGAGCCTTATGAGGAAAATAGAAATAAGAAATCAAAGTTTATTTAGAGAACTAGGAACACAAACTCTTCAAAATTAAATTTATCATAAACCCAAGGCATCAATTAGATCCAAATTAATGAAATATTATGAGATTCAATCACAAGTTCTAAGTGGTGTGTGATGAAATGGGGTAAGAAGAGAAGTTTTGAAAATGTGTAAAGTTCCTAGAACTATTAACTTGTGATTGAATTGTCCTAACTCTACCAAGGATTGAGAGGTTACCTCTATGACCTCAAAGAAGTCTTCTATTTCTTGTGAAGCTCTCCCAACAATCTTCAAATTCTTCTTCAGTTCTTCAAGAAACTCTATCTTCTTCCTCTCAATTCTCTCTCTATAACTCTTGTATTTCTTTCTTTTGATTCAAAAATATGTGGAAGTCCCTTAAAATGAAGATGAAGATTTGTTTATATAGACCACCATCTCAAGGTTATATGGGTAAATTCGGGTGAAAACCCATGTGCATAGTTTTCTTCTAGAACATGTGAGAAAAGCAGTCTGTTACAGCGCGCGGCACTCGACGAATTGCCAGCGGCACTCGCTGAATGCCACGCGGCACTCGCTGAGTGCTGCCGACTTCGCCGCGTGCCGTGGCTAACCGAATTTCTGTCTTCTTTTTAATTTTCAAAACATATATTAACAAAAACTTAATTATTGACAAATTATGTTAAAATACTTACATTTGTAATATATTTTGTTAAGAACATATTCATTGCATGTATTTTAATGTGTTATTTCTTTTCTCTTTTTCTTTTCTTTTCAAAACTCTCTTTTTCAAAATTCCTTTTCATTTTCTCCTTTTCTTTTCTCCGTTCTATTTTCTTTTCAAAACTTTCTTTCCTATCTTATTTCGCAGGACGAATCCTCAGACTGATTTTCTCATACGTTCTTCAACATTCGGGTTTCTCCCGAATACCCAATTTTTCTTTCTTTTTTTATTTTCAATTTTGAAACTTGATTTAAAGAATCTTTGAAGAATTTGAATTCTCTGGAAAATCTTCGAATTTCACCGGTCATCGTCATCATCGGTCTTTTAGAGGTAACCAATCCCTGGATTTGACGTTAGGTCAAAATCGGGGTGTCTACAGCCCCATGTCCTATCTCCGCGCATAGCGGGATGGGTCGTGACATTTTCTTTTCTTTTCTTCCCTTTATTTTGAAATTCTTTTTCTTTTCTTTACAAATTCGATTGGGCAGAGTCCATAGAAGAGACATATGTATATTGAATGTTTTCCATTGATTTCCTTGAACTAACTAATTGTAACCTCCTATGTGTATTTTTACTCCCGAAATTTCCTAAACACCCTATCTTTTCCTTCTTTACTTCTGAATTTTTAAACTTTTGATACCAAGAAGCACTACACTAGAATGGCCAAATTGTCATTGTTTTAAACTTTGACAAAGCCCCTTTGTCACGGTTTATATCCGTGACAATTCAAGGCGTGACAATTTTGTTTGTCACTGTCAAAAACTGTGACAAAACTCTTTGTCACGGTTTGTTTTGGTAGCACTTAAAAGTGAGATATCTCTTAAAATTGTCACATTTTTTTCACTGTTCTGAATAGTGACAAATACTTATGTCGGTCACTGCTCTAACTAGTGACAAATATACGTATAGAGGAAAAATAAAAAAGTAAAATTAGCAAACAAAAGGTATATTTAAATTACCAAACAAAATGGCATGCATAGATGAGTAATGTTGTGTATTCCAAATTTTGTATCCCAAATTCCAGGTGGTTCCACTATATGTGTTTGGGAACCATTTGGATTTGCAACATTGGATCACGCCAATTATCTGATATACCCTTTTGTGTGAAAAAGTGTGTATGCCTATCATTATTGATGAACAAAAAATAGTTCCATTGAGTTTATGAGAAACTTTAATTCCAGCTATAACAAAAGATCATTTGCAGGGTTTCATAGCTTGAACTTACTAAGAAAATTATCAAACAATTTGGGCATCAAATTTGGGACTGCGGCAATACTCAAAAAATTATCAAAGCATTTGGGAACCATGACATTACTCATAAGCATTTGGGAAATAACTTTTTTTTTGTGTGAAAATAGGATAATTTAAATTTTAAAAAAAAACCCTTTGCCAAGGCCCAAAGTTGTTTTTGGGTTCGATAATTATATGATAATATTACCTACATTTCCATGGAATCAACAACTCATCTATGACAATTAGCACCGAGTACTAATCAGGCATAAGTACTAATGCACCATTAACAACCCCGTCTAATGTTTTGTCCCGCTAACATGACTAAATAATAAAATAGTAAAGAAAGGTAGAAGTAGCAGAGAATTTGAAACTTTAGAGATTCAACTATAAAGAAAGGATAGTGATCCTCTGCCAAACCCAGTAAAACTTTGAACCGAATGAACCCACCATGATCTCTGATAGTGATGAACTTCTCTGGTGAACACAAATCCATAAGAAACCAAAACAAAGGTCTGCATTAGTAACTTTCAAGGTCTGCACAAAGGAAAGCAAGATGCCAAAAGGGTGCAAATTGATATAAAGATTCAATATAGGGCAAAACAAAATCTGTGAGCATAAAGAAATAACCTTGACCCAAAACAAACCACAAAAGCTTAAAAGCTTACAAGTACTGAAAGAATGCAAATACTTAAGCACAAACTTATTCAATTCAAACTAATAACAAATACTTAAGCAAGTACTTAATGCTCACTCAAAACATACATTTCATTGCCAAGAAAATAGCAAAATAGGAAAAGAAAAAAATTTAAAATTGACCCTAAAAATAAAGGAACTAACTCTCATTAGTTGAAAAGAATTTTTGTGCTCTCAAAGGTGCCAAATAACATGAAGCAAAAATAGCAGATCTCACAGTTGAGATCAAAAATACCAGATCTTACCTCTTTACATACCCCAAAATGGGAAGTCAAGAACTTGGGTAGTCATTTCTCTGCATTTTCAAGCTTGAGCCATCGTTAAGCATTGAGACCAACAACAAAACTGCTTAGAAACATCAAGAATTACAGAAATTTAGATCTTCAAAATCTAAAAGAAGAAATATTAGGTTTTACCTTAAAATAAGAGGGAAACAATGCAGATTCGAAGAAGGAGTAAGAGAAATAAGTAGTGAAATAAGAGACCCCAAAATGGGTTTAGGGTTAGGGAAAAAGAGAAAGTGAAGGAAAGAATGAGAGTTAGAGAAATACGATCTGTACAAATCCAAGAGCATCCAAGAGCAATGGCTTCCTGCAAACACGATCTGTACAAAGCCCCAAAAAAGAAATTAGGACCAAAGAAGGGATCTTAAAGAAGAAGAAGAGATGGGAAAAATGAAATACCCACTTGGTGGTGGTTGTCCAGCGACCTGGTGGTGGCGACCTAGTGATGGGCTGGTGATAGTACGAAGAGGGAGAGAGATTAAGAGTTAGAGAGAGATTGAATCCCTAATATTGAGTTTTAGAGAGCAACATATAGTAAGAAAGATCACTTAAAACCAAATACTAAATCATTAAAATCTCTAAATCATCACCTAAAAGAGAAAGAAGAAGAAGGAGTAGAAGCCGGAGCTCAGAGTCGGGATTACCATGTGGTGGTGGTGGTGGTGGTGGTGGCGGTCCGGCGCTATGGTGGTGCTAGTGGTACTGGACCTGTTGGTGGGCCGATGCTGTAGACTTGTGAAGGCATAGAGGTATCCAGAGAGTTTAGAGAGAGATGGAGTCACTCAGTTTAGACCGGGAGATGATGAGAATGAACAACCTAAGTAAGGAGGGTTTTTGTTTTTGGCATATGTATGCATTTGTCAATGTTTAAATAGTGACAAGCGATGTGGTTGGCTTGTCACTGTTGAAAATTGTGACAAGCCATGTGTAGACACCCCAATTTTGACCAACCGTCGAATTCAGGGGATGGTTATCTCTAAACCGATGATGACACTGTCCGACGAAATTCGAAGATTATTTTTCCAAATGATTCAAGTTCCTCAGATGATTCTTCAGCTCCAATTAAATTTTCAAAAAGAAAAGAGAGAAACTGGGTATTCGAGAAACTCATATGTGAAGTGCGTGTGGGAGAGACAGTCTGGAAATTAATTTCAATGTAAAAAATATATATATATATATATAGTGATTCGGAAAGAAAAAATAATAAGAGAGTTTTGAAAAGAAAATAAAAAGATAGAAAGAAGAAAAGAAAAGGAAAAAAATATGTATATATAATAAGTAATCTATATATATAATCTATTAAGTATACAAATACATACTAGTATATAGGTATATATTAGCATATTAGTATAGTCTACTAAAGTATATTAGTATATTAGTATGTAGTAAGTATATATTTTGAAAATAAAACAAAAAAAGGGGGATAAATCCGTTAGAAGCGGCACGCAGGATGGGCGGCACTCACTGAGTGTTGCTCGCTGTAACAGACTGTTTTTCTCAAATACGTATGGAATATTCTTGCACATGGGTTTTCATCCGAAATTACCAATTTAACCCCACTGAATATGGTCTATATAAGGAGGCCTTCAGCTCCATTACAAGGATCCGATGATCTTCTTCCATCTTCACATATATACAAGAGATATACAAGAAAACTTAGAGAGATTTGAGAGGATTTTGGAAGAAAACATTGAAGAAATCAATAATTTGAAGAAATTGAAGAGGAACTTGAAGAACTTGGAAGAGCTCTTCATTCAACAAGAAATCTCTGAGGTTATTAGAGGTAATCTTCTCATTTTTACGTAGATTTAAGTTGGAAATCAATCACAATTCATAGATCTAGGATTTTTACACATTTTCAAAAACTCTCTTCCTACCCCATTTCATCACACACCACATAGAATTGTGATTGAATCCTTATTTGCTTTCATTAATTTGGATCTAAATAGAGCTTTGGATTTAAGATTAAAGGAGTTTTTGATTTAAAATTTCAAATAAACCTTGATTTCATTTCTTTTGCTTAGATTCTTTCTCTTTGGAAATCCATGAGATCTTTAATATCTCATTGGATCTTTTTGGATTTGCTCCTCTAGTCCCCTATGATCCTATGATTATATGGGGATTAAGATTGATTGTAGTTATATTCACTTATATGTGGGTAGATCCAAGTCTTAGTCTATGATTTGGATCTTCCAACTAGGAATCTTATGGAATCCTCTCTATATTCCATAGAGGTTTAGGTGGATTAGATATGTTTTAGTCTCCAAGGACCATTAACTTGAGAGGAGAATAGGATATAATAAGCTCATATCTCTCAAGGATCATTGATTATGAGAGAGGGATTGACTTAATAATTTTTATGAATACCAAGTCAATATTGGTGCAGTGAACTCATGAACCCACTGAGATCAAAGATTTTTAATTAAATCATGGTCCATGGGAAATGAGTGAGACCAATTGGAGATTGTTCATAACTTGTATATGCATCATTAAGATTTTTGTCTTGAAGTAATTTTACACTTAGGATGGTTTGGTCTTATGGTTTGTGACATAGCCACTCTCAGTCCAAAATTTCAGAACGGCAAGTCCGTTTTAAATTTAATAGATCAGAACCTTAACTAAGCTTTCTTGATCTCAAATAATTGTTTCTAAGAAGTTTAATGTGTTTAGAAAGTCCCCTAAAAAGAATGAATTCATTCGGATTTATTTGCTATTTTTAGAAAATCATACAGAATCTCTGGACAGAGAGTTAGAAATCTCTAAGTGATGTCTAGTCCTTGCCCACTTCCCAGAGATTGAACCGTTTGATTTTCAATTTTCTTTTTGGGTTGGAATCTAGACTCACAAAGGCATGTCATATTCAAAAATCATTAAGATCCAGCCGTTGGAAATTTGATTGTCTATTTTTGAAAGTGTGGTCTGCTCTCTGAAATTTTAGTAATTCTGTCACAGTTTTGATAAATCTTGCTAACCCTTACCTAAATGGGCCCCTAGTGTCTTAGGACTCAAACCATGTTTTAAATGGTGATAATCAAGCTTAAATCCAGAAGCCAAGTGATCCAAATCAATGAAAGATTCATGGTTCATCCTTATTTATGCCTATGCATCCATCCATACATATTGATGTTTATGATTAGGATTAACGTTTAGCTTGAGTTTTCACTTAAATTGAACCTATTTGAATATAACTATGGGTTCTTTATGATCATGTTGGGATCATACCATCTGCATCTGGACATTGCATTGGCTCCTAGTTGAGACTTGCATATCTATATGGAAGTGTTGTACTTCCAATTACTTATAAAGAATACATAATTATGTCAACTCTCTCCATGCTTGATAGATTTAAGCTAGAACTTTGGGTGTTTTATTTAGGATTCGATATTGTATATTGTTCCAAGCATGTAGACTAACCCTTGTTTTGTAGCGCTATCAAGGTACAATTTCTCAACTTTTTCTCTAGTTTGTTTTACTAGTTGATGTTATTGATTTTTCGACTCCATGCGCGACACCTTAGACTAAGTCTTGCTTTATTTGTATACATGAAATAGAGAACATTCCTTAGGTTTTATTCGTATGCATTGCACGTTTAATATTCGCAGCTGGATCCCGGGTAAGTTCTCTAGTTCCCTATTTGCACATCATTTTGCATGCTAATTGAATTATGTGGCTTATGAATGATATTTTATCGTTAGCAATCTTATACCCTTTTAGACATGCTTTTGTAATGTATATATATATATGTATTAATTGAGGGCATGCTTAGATTAATAATTCGATTAAAAAGGATGTTGAGTAGAGGCCTATCATGAGATAGGATGAGAGGGGGTGTTTTAGTCTGTCGGGGTCCTTCCCCTCTCATTCCATAATCCTCAGACCTAGAATTTCTGGTTTCTAAAAAGATCAGTTTGCTTTTAAATGGTTTCTTAATTTTCCTTTTAAAAAAATTAAGTGGCGGCTCTTTGAATTTGTTTTGAAAAAATTTGTTTTAAAAGTGGGCCCAAATGCCGGTATCCACAATCTGGCGACTCTGCTGGGGATCGAACACAGAATCTCTGGTTTTGCAGACCAGAATTCTGATTGTGGGTTCACTTGAGGATTAGACTTGAAAGCATCCTTTTAATCGAATTAATTAATTTTTGTGTGCCCATTGCATTGCACTTGCATGTCTAGCCAGTCGATTGCACAGAACTATGACCTTGGAGGCTCGGGGCAACCCGGTCGGTCAAGTTATCATGGGATTATGTGATCACCCTTGATCTTGTACCATGTTTTGGTATATAAAGCATCCTATCGGATGTGTGTCAAGGGTCTCTTATTTGACCAAAACCCAGCCTTTTCATAATAGCTTCTATAGAACCTTTCAATCTTAGGAAATCAATTCTTGATTAGGATTATGTGCTAGGGAGTTTTGTATACCCGGAAGGGATTATTTGAGATGATGATGATACTTGCTTGATGAAAGATGTGTAACCTCTTAATCACTTTTTGAGCAATTCTTCTTTATGTCCCATGACATTTGGGAACACGTCGAATCTTGATTGAAAGATTACACTTCTTATATCTTGTTAGCTAAGCATCATTGACCTTGTATGCATCCGAATTCATAAAAAGTTCGATGATAATC
This sequence comes from Hydrangea macrophylla, assembly GCA_033977485.1. Lineage (NCBI taxonomy): Eukaryota > Viridiplantae > Streptophyta > Magnoliopsida > Cornales > Hydrangeaceae > Hydrangea > Hydrangea macrophylla. The sequence continues at coordinate 35,515,087 of CM066989.1, forward strand.
CGATCATGTGATCCTTTTACCAAAAGAATTTTAAATACATCTTTGAAAGCAAATAAATTTTTGCCATCTTTATTCCAAAGTATTTAATCGCTCTTTTAAAAATCTTTGGAGTTCACTTTTTGATTAAATTCCAAGTCAACCCTTGTTGAGATATATTTTCACATTCTCATCTTTGAAGGAAGAACCCAAAAATCTTGGGAATGGTTTTTAGGAGAAATGCTTTTCAAAAGAATTTCAAAGCGAAACTCCAACCCGATCATCTTTGCTAAGAAATTTTTTCATTCTCAAGAATTGTTCTCAAAAGATTTTATCATCCAAAGAAATACTGCCCAAATGAATTTCAAAACTTTTCAAAAAAAAATAAAAAAAAGCAATCTTTGAAGGGGTAATGAGGATCACAATGAAAGGAGAAGTTGGCGCACTTGATATGGGTGAGGATTTTATGTGCTTATGTGTTTGTGTGCTAGGATTAGGATTTTCTTTTCTTTGCCATTTTGAGTAGGCACACATACACTTGCATTTCATCTGTGTGCCATGTGTGCGGTGCATTCATTTAGCCACATCAAATCATCAAAGCATTGCATGCATGTAGAAGACAAATTACACCAACCTCTTTCCAGTCAAGATCAAAGTAATCTAATAGTTCCTCAAAATTCCTTGCCTCCTAAAAATCAATTCTGCATACGAACCTTTTACCTATCTATGTTGAAAGAGTGGAATATCCAGATCCCCTAGTGAGGACACTTCTAACCTTCTTGGGTTCTTTTTCCTTGGTTTTAGTTAACATGGCACACAAAGGGAATACTGGGGAAGTAGCAAAGTTAAGGGTAACTGTGGAACAACAGGCCGAAAACATGAACCGCATGATGGCTATGATGGAAACCATGGCGCGGCTGCCACCACCTGCAAATTCGCAAGGTGTTGACCCTCCTCCAGCCACAAGGGAAGAGGATTGGTTTGATGACCCAAAAGTTCAAAGAGCTAAGGATCCAAGAGCAGAGAAAGAGAGGATAGAGAAGGAAAGAGCTGAGAAAGAGAAAATAATGACTGAGAAAGTAGAAAAACTTGAAAGGGTAGTCCGCAAGGCTCAAGGAGTTGACACTTATTTGCTTGAACTAGAGGGATTGTATGAAGTGGTGCGGGAAACATTGCCTGTCGATTTCAACATTGCCTGTGCGAAAAAAAGTGTAACAATTCGGCTAATTTGGTGTAGTGAAGCTTTTCGAAGAACCTGAATCACCTTTACAGATTTCAAATTTGTCAGACATTGTCATCATTGGTTTCAGAGGTTATAATCCCCTGAATTCGATGGTTGGTCAAAATCGAGGTGTCTACACTTTTTTTATAACAAAGAGATATTGCGATATAATTATGAGATAGAGTACTATGATAACGTTTCGTAATGTTGGATATAGGCCAATCATGAATAAGTTTGATATCCATTTCATTTCATTCAGAGTAGTCAGGCTACAATGGGATGTCATTTATCAGTTTTAGTATGGAACTTAGGTAAGTTTGTTAAGTTCTAGGACTATTAGGGGAATGGACACTTGATCATGATATGTTCTTAAAAGTCGGTGAGCTGTTAATGTATTTTTAAAAGACAGTGAGCTGGACCAAATAGTCCTAAGATAGCCAGGTGATCCGTGATATGTTCTTAAAAGCCGGTGAGCTGTTAATATGTTCTTAAAAGGCAGTGAGCTGGGATCACTGGTAGACGTCGCTAAGTCATGGCAATATATTGATATGCCTTATTCAAACATTGTGTTTCTGTAATGCGGTGAGCTGTGAATATGTTCTTAAAAGCTGGGGACGGACTAAAGTGGTGTCCATGATATGCAGTGAACTGTGAATATGTTCTTAAAAGCAGTGGACAGAATGATGGTATATCCATCGAGTTGAATGATTGAGTTTGTTTATTCAGTCAAGAGTACGTTGGTTATCAGTCTTAGGATAACAAGACTATAAAGGTTGATTAAACGATGGGATTGAAGTAAAAGAAGATACTATCTAGTGGAAATATATCTTATACCTTCCATAACTTATTAATACTTCATATACTTGGTACTTCGTTAGTTCTACTCACTCAGCTTTCAGTAAGCTGATGGCCTTTTATGTATGGACATTCCTCATCCAGGATACCCTGTTCCTGACAATGCAGGCAACGACCCCTATGATGATGGCATCTGCCAGGGAGGTGGTTATGCAGAGGGTAGCCCTACCAGAGATGGCTATGTTGGGGAAGACTACTACGCTGACGATTACATCTACGCCAGTTGAATACAAGGATAGATATTAGTTTCTATTTCTGTTATTGACTTTATTACTACATTTTGTAATAGGGCATATGTTGCCCTATGACTTTAGTATTTTTTACTTTGAAACTTTGATGTAATAATTAGTAAGTTTCTCTCATGATCAGTTGATTGTATTACTGTTTTCTTTATTTACTTTGGTGGACAATTCAGTGACTTCACCAGTCATTGCCTATGGACCCAAAAAGGAATTTGATTTCACTATTTTGGTTGTTTTGGGCATGACAATCCATCTAAGCTTCTCTAAGAAGCTTCTTTCTCTCTCCTCCCCCTTGCTTGGCCGGCCACTATGGGCCTTTCCTTTCTTTTCTTTTTCATTCTCTCTCTCTCTCTCTCTCTCTCTCTCTCTCTCTCTCTCTCTCTCTCTCTATATATATATATATATATATGGTTTTGGAAGCATAAACCTCCATAGCTACTCAAACATTCAACCTTCATTTTGTGCCATTAATACTATCAGAAGCAAAACTGATCATCTCATCTTGAGCTATCTATTGATGCTTTTATTTCTTCTATTGGTGATCTCTATCACATGGTTTGGGCTAGGGCAAAGAAAGGGGTCTTGCCATGGTTTTTCTTGGAGCTCTACAACTTGGGGCTTTCTTATTTCCTTCTTGGATTCTTCATTTCTTGTTCATTTCTTCACCTAAAACAAAGGTAGATTATTTTGTCTTGACTCACTATGTCTCCTATCTCTAATGTGTGATTTGTGATTGAAATGCTAGGGATTAAAGTATAGCAAATATTCTTGATTTATTTCCCTTAAATGTTCTTGTGGATTAAACTAATATGTTTAGTTGCTAAATTGTTATCAAAGTTGCCTAAGTGGGATAAGTTGTTAAATTGTTATCAAAAGTTGATTAGACGAAATTAATTGCCAAATTATTAATTTATTTCATAATTGTGATTATTTCTTAGTTGTCCAAATGAACTACTTGTTTAGAAGTCATTGGGACTAAATGTTATTTGTTATCCTTAGAAGCTTATTTGCTCACATGTTGATATTTTTGCAAAATTGGGAAATTATATCTTGAGATTTGGAATCATGTCTTAATTTGATTTATGTTGAGATTGTAGAATTGGCTAGCTAAAATGAGAATATTTATTACTGCTTTTTAAAATGAACACTTGCATTTGGATTATAGAATTCACGTGCGTTATTGCCAAGTGGGTACAACTCATAGCATAGCATGATTTGCATATGAGAAAAATCCCAAATTGGGGATAGAATGCCTAACATTTAGTTTTGTGGTAGCATTTGCATTTAAATGGGTACCGTCAAGCTCTAAAGAGGGCGCCCTCTCTTTATTAAAGAGAGGGCCTCTATTTCGGCCGTCAGATCATGTTTAAAAACTGTGAAATGACAAAACTACCCTTAATGAAAACACGATCCAACGGTCAAAACGGAGGCCCTCTCTTTAATAAAGAGAGGGCGCCCTCTTTAGAGATATTTCGTAAATGGGTATATGTGTCTATACATATTTGTGTGCATGTATGGATGAGATATATATATAGTGCGACCCACACCCATCCCATCTAACCATCTAAGCTTCTCTAAGAAGCTTCTTTTCTTCCACCACGCACACCCCCCCGCTTAGCCGGCCACTTTCGGCCTTTCCTTTCTTTTCGTTTTCATTTTTTCCACATCTTCTCTCTCTCTCTCTCTCTCTCTCTCTCTCTCTCTCTCTCTCTCTCTCTCTCTCTCTCTCTCTCTCTCTCTCTCTGTGTGTGTGTGTGTGTGTGTGTGCGTGTGTGTGTGTGTATGTATATATATGGTTTTGGAAGTACAAAACTCCATAGCTACTCGAACCTTCAACCTTTAATTTGTGCCATTAATAATCATTGTTGGAACATAGCTATTAGAAGCAAAAGTGATTATCTCATCTAGAGCTATCTATTGGTGTTCTTATTTATTCCATTGGTGATCTCTAACACAAGGTTTGGGCTAGGGCAAAGAAAGGGGTCTTGCCATGGTTTTTCGTGGAGCTCTATAACTTGGGGCTTTCTTATTTCCTTCTCGGATTCTTCTTCTCTTGTGCATTTTTTCACTTAAAACAAAGGTAGATTACATTGTCTTGATTCACTATATATATCTCCTATCTCTAATGTGTGATTTGTGAGAGAAATGCTAGGGATTAAAGCATAATAAATAATCTTGATTTATTTATCTTGAATGTTCTCGTAGAGTAAACTAATATGTTTAGTTGCTAAGTTGTTATCAAAGTTGCCTAAGTGGGATAAGTTGTTAAATTGTTATCAAAAGTTGAATGGACAAAATTAATTGCCTAATTGTTGATTTATTTCTTAATTGTGATTAATTGCTTAGTAGTGTAAATGAACTACTTGTATACTTGTTTTGAAGTCATTGGGACTAAATGTTAATTTGCTATCCTTAGAAGCTTATATGCTCACATTTTGATATTTCTACAAAATTGGGATATTATATCTTGAGATTCGGAATCATGTCTTAACTTGATTTATGTTGAGATTGTAGAATTGGCTAGCTATAATGAGAATATTGATTATTGCTTTTGAAAATTAACACTCGCATTTGGATCATAGAATTTACATGCATTATTGCCAATTGGGCACAACTCATAGCATTGCATGATTTGCATGTGAGAAAAATTCCAAAATGGGGATAAAAGATATGAAATTCCGAATGTAGGTTATGTGTGAGGACATGGTAGATGTACCTAATAACATTCCAAACTCCAACTTATCGGAAAATTGGTATGCTATATTCCTAGTGGGAGTGGCTTACCGTCCAGTAATGAGGTGAGTGATCATGTGTGCATGGCATGAGGGCTATTTAGTTGCATTGCCTAGGCGGCATTCATGGCACCACATGTTGTATATTAGTTATGCGATCCATATTGAATCTCAACAATGTTTTCAATGAGTCGTCGTTCTCATAAAAATGACAAACCATATTTTAGATATTATCGAGTTGGGGCAAGACCCAAGAGTTACTCGACGCGTGATATCACACTTTGAAGATTTCTTTCAAGAACAATATTTGTTTCGAAAAAATTTTCAACTACTAGTGTTGCTTAAAAAGATATTGTAATAGATATGAATCTTGTAGTTTAATTCCTTTGATCCTTGATTAGGGCATATGTTTATCCCTCTACTTACAATATGTTAGAATTTTTCGACTTAATGTAATCGGGAATGTAATTGGGACTTTGAGACGCCTATGGACGCATGTTAACATTAAACATTTATTCGTGTTGATTCGGACACTTGTTAGTCCTTTTAACTTAGACGCTTTAAATCGTGTTCATGTTGGTTCGGATGTTCCGATTGTTCCTTTGAGTCGTGTTGGTAAGTTTATGGTATGGCTATGCAAGTTCTATATTTAGAAAATTTCCAAGACTTGAAAACTTAGTAGGAATTCTGGATAAAGGACATTCGACCGGTCGAAAGACCCTCTGTCCATGAATAATAACTTTTTCCATTACTTCACAAATTTTCAAAATCTAATTTGGTTAATCCTTAGCCTGTGGATAGTCTATCATGGGAAAAATACTATTTTCGATTTCTTAAGGACCGTTTGGTTACAACCCCTCAAAAACCCTTATTATATGAATTTCAAAACAAACTTCCATGTATGTATCTTTTTCTCATTGGGACTTCTCATTTTAATCTTTTAAAACTCTGTTGAAAATCAAAACATTGTTGATTGACCCGTTTGGAACTCGTGGGTCAATCTTTGACTTTTTTACTTTTCTCTGAAATCCACGTAGGATTCATTAGTAGTTTCCGCACTATTTGGTTGGTCCACGTAGGATCTTTCCTCTTCTTTAACCTCTTTCTTTGACTTTTTGATCCGTCCATGTGTCGTGAATTTTGGGGCGTGACATTATCCCACGAGCCCCGTCACATGGTGTGACGGCCTATTGTAGACTATCGATCACTATGGACTCCATGTGAGACCCACAAGATCAGCGGTGCACAATAGGCCGTCACACCACGGGATAATCGCCCCCTCCCTTCTCTTACCCCTTCCTTTTTTTTTTAATTTTCCCTATTGTAACTTTATTGAAGCTTGATACACATTGTTTGATCCCATCTCTAACAACTTGAGCTTTTGGAGCGATGTGGTGAGTGGTGACTTAACAAATATTGGGCATTTTTTCTCCTCCTGAGTTCATTGGTTTTATCTTTATGCTTTATCACTCCCCCGCCACCCCCCAATGTGTGGTGAATTTTGCTTTTGCCGGTTACTTGCCACTGTTGTAATACCGGGGATCTCTTAATTCTAATTCACGCTTTCGTTGAATAATTTCATGATCCCAATGCGTAGCGATCACGAGTTCATCCACGATGTACGTATTCCGTGTAGAGACAATGGTAATACTCAAAAGCACAATGGCTATATTCTGCAACCATATTACCTGAACGGAACAACTGAACGGAACTGTTAATTTTTCTCAATTGAAAACAGAGTTCTCTCTCTAGAGAGTGTTAAGGCAACAAAATGTATCTTTGTAGTTTTTATAAAAATTTTGGCTGATTCTGTAGGACAAACAAAACAGCCTTGGAAACCTGGCTTATGTTTTTTTACAACTTCGATTGAAGTTCAATGCTAGTTTGCTAGTGCTCGGAGGAGTCGTCGTCGTTCTAAATTCAAATACGGAGTAACATCCTATGCTAATCTCATATTATAAATTGGTGAGAAACCCATACTTTTGCCAGAGAGAGAGAGAGAGAGAGAGAGCAGTAGAGCACATTGATATTTTCCGTACATCCTAATTTCGATAACTCTTGCGGGTGAGGTGATCTTAGGCAGAAGAGGGTGTTCGTGCTCTGAAGTGGAGGAGATTGGATTGGGCACAAAGTTTGAAGTTCACTGCGGCGATACAGAAGACTTGCGGCTGATGTCAGATTGCAAGACTGCTATCGGGACTGAGTCTTGTTTGTATTTCTAAACTTATTTTAGAGTCTGCAACTGATTAACTCTATAGTGAATTGATCGTGGACAAAGGCGAGTTCTTCCTGCAATGGTTTTTTTTTTTTCATATATATATATATATATATATCTACTATCTTCTAATCTAATACTCCCTCCGTCCTATTTTATGTGTCCTCCTTTCTTTTTGAAATATTCTAAAATTGTTGTCCATTTTCCTAAATTAGTATATAAATTTTATTTAGTTTTCCAAACTATCATTCCTTGCAATCAACACTAACACTTCATTTCGTCTGATTGTGAAATTATATAATTATAATATGGAAGCCTCAAGTGCCACATGGCACAAAGAGAGGCATTGCTAGAAATTTTTTAAATTTTGCTCATTAAATTACTACAAACACTTCATTATTAACATCAACACCCAATACACCATTGATTACATACACGCATATATGCACCTAGATATAAAAATACTACCACCAAAACTATACGATCATGGTAGGATTTTCTACCACCCGTGATTTATGGACTTTTTTCTTTTACATTTTTTTAAAATCAAAATATCATATTAATACCAAAAAATATTGATTAAATATTTCTCTCGTGCATTGCACGGGTCAAGAGCTAATATATAATAGAATTGAATTGGAGAGAATAGAAAAGAAAATAAAAGAATAGAATTTATTTACAATTCTAATTCTCATGTTTGGTTTAAAACAGAAATGAAAATAATAGAATTGAAAAGAATTATTGTTATTTCCTAAAACACCCCAGACCCAGCATTACCCAAACAGACCTTAAGACGAACCAGAAGATGAAGACTAGAAAGGTCTGCTTAAGACCTTAAGCAGACCAGACCAGAAAGGAAGAAGACGAACCGGAAGATGAAGAAGGACCAGAAGACGAACCAGAAGATGAATAAGAAGAAGAAGAGGAAGGAGAAAAAGACGAAGAAGAAGAAGCTGCGAAGAAGAAGATGCGAAAGGAAAAAAAACGAAGAAGAAAAAATTAGGGCTCGAGAGATTGGGATGTTTTGGGAAGAGCACATTTTTAGACTAAATTCTCACCAAATCCGACCAATTTTGGTCGGTTTTCACTTTGGCCTAATACTTCAATTCTCAAGAATTGGCAAGAATTGGAAATCATTTCATTTCTAATTTTTATGTTAAAGAAAACACATGATTTGACACAAACAAGAATTGAAAACCAAACGGAGTGCAAAACAAAGCAAAAAAAGAAAGTGCAATGACTATGAGCAATTGTTGAAAGTAGGTGTAGATTCTTTTTGTCCCTTTGAATAGTTAAATTCCCCAAGACACATAAAATAAGACAGAAGGAATAACATATAATACCTCGATTTGCATGCCATTTTCCAATTCAATTGTCCAATTTTAGATTTTATCAACTTGGTTTGTCCTCCTCCAATTTTACACCCATAGCCGCATCACTTTCTTTTGTACTTCCTGGTTATTTTCATTTTCCCAAAATCAGTCAAATAAGTGAAATGACCGCTATTTTGTTGATTTCTTCGCTATGTGAGAGGGAGAGCCTGAGTATGGATTAAGGTCTTGTTTGTCAAATTACATTTAGGTTTCTTCTAGGGGTGTCAAATCCGCCCCGTCCTGCCATCTTGACGAGTTGGACAAGTTTTGGTGAGATAGACAGGACAGCGCGAATTGACTCAATAAGAGATACAGGGTGACTCGTCCCAGTTTAATAATTCATGGGCTAACGGGGCAGGACGAGACGAGACGGGACAGCTATCTCGCGGATTAGTAGGCCCGACCCTGGGCAGAAGCAACAAAGGCCATTGCCTCCCCCAATTCTCCTTGTATTTTTAGGCCCCCAATTCCCTAAATATGCGTACTAGTGCTAGTCCAGTCCAAAATTATTCACAGCCGAAATGAAAAGACCTAAACTAAATACAAACTAAGGCCCGACCCCAATCCCAAGGAACCTTTAAAGCTGTACCTCCTACACGGTTACTCCAGCATATTTTAGGGCTTTTACATATATTTATGGTTAAATTACATTTTGGTATCTTATAGTTTGGGCGAAGTTTCACTTTGGGTCTTCTAATTTAAATTGTAATATTTTGGTCTCTGTAGTTTTGAATTGGTTTCAATGTAGATCGTACCTCTAACTTCATTAATGCAACTTGACAAAAAACTCACATTTTGGCACCCTATAGTTTGAGTGAAGTTTCACTTTGGGCCCTAGAATTTAGACGAAGTTTAACTCTGGGCCTTAGAATTTCGGAGAAGTTATGAGTACACCGTCAAATTGCACTAACGGAGTTAGAGGTAGGACGTACATTGAACATTTCCAACTGGCAGGTGCAAGTTCCTAGTATATACATGAAACAGACTTCAGTGCTGTTAAGTGTGTACTGTTGGTGCTATTCCACACAAGTGAAAACAGCACCAAAACAGTTTGGTCAAAACTGTAATTTCACACTATTTTTACTGTTTATGTGTGGGAAACAGCACTAACAACACACAGTGAACGTCACCGACGTCTATTCCTATACATATATAGTGTCTGATTTGCTTATTTTGTTGTCATCTGGTTTATTTGCTTTGCTGTTTGACAAACATATTGGTACAATTAGCTGAATAAGTTTTAGAGACTTTGGAAGGAGTTTAGTTAATCAATTTTAAGCCAAGATCCTTGTGGTCTAGTGGCATCAATTCCTCTCCTTTAAGTGGAAGAGGGGGGTCAACTCCCAATTGGGAGTGGAGAGGGAATTTATTTCCTCTTCGGGCTGTCTACGGGAGGAGTATTCATTGAAGTGGGCCTCGGTCCCCCTGGCTCAGTCAAATGTGTGTGTGGTGTGTGCCTGCGAGTACTTTGCCTTAGCAAAAAAAAAAAAAGAAAAAGAAAAAACAGTTAATCAATTTTAAAAATTAGACATAATTTTTGCTTAGACTTATTTACCCTCCCTCTAGGTCTAAGTTTCCTAAAAACACACCTTTTCAAACTGGTATTAAAGCAGACTTTAGCGATCCCTGCCGCTTGTTAGGAATGGGTTGTTAGAGAGAAGATTGGCCTGTTTGATGGGAACAATAAACCAAAAGAGTATTGTTAGATCCACACAAAATTCAAACTGAAATTTTGGTTTCGAACCGTCCCAAAAAGGACTTCTTTTCCTTGCTTTCTTTGTTCTCTTTTCTCTTGTTTTTTTTTCCTTTTCTTCTCAGACATTTTGTCATGAACAAGAACACCGCAGGCCCACATATTAAACGTTGAATCACGCGCCTTTTCTTTAAATTCCCATAGGACAATTGATTTTTCTTTATTTCCTTGTTCTTTCATTCAAAGATATCAATTATGGGTAATTTGTAAAACATTTCCTTTGTCCACACAAATCACACCAATTCAAAGATAATGATCGGTAAGGTGTAAAACACCAAGAATAGAAGACTTTGAACCCCCCGTGGACTGTGCCCAAGTCAAGACCAGCCTCTTTATTTATCTCTCTAAGCATGATGAGCCTTTTGCATAATCACCGGGTCGGTCATGGCATTCTCTATTTCCATTTCTAAAGTAGTAGTAGTCATCATCTATTGCTCTACCATACTCTTTTGGTATGCTGCCAGTACTACTAGTTATACAACTATATCATCATTTGAACTAGAAGCAAAGGCTCTAATTAATAGTGGTTGGTGGGAAGACTGTGCTATAAACACCTCTGATCATTGCAAGTGGCCCGGCATAATCTGCAACAATGCTGGAAGTATCACTGAGGTGAGCATGTCTAATAACTCATTGGTCGTAGGTAAGTTGGAGAAATTTAATTTCTCTTCCTTCCCGAACCTTGTCCGTCTTGATCTATCCATGAATCGACTCAATGGTAGCATCCCGTATCAAATAGGTGCACTTTCAAAACTTGCAATTCTCAACTTGTCCTCGAATGAACTAACAGGTGAGTTACCTCTTTCGATTACTACCCTAACCAAATTGGTTGATCTTGTCCTGAGCTCGAACAAACTTTCCGGTCCCATCCCAGCCGCACTTAGTCGCTTGACTAAGCTTTCCAGTCTAGACATGTCTTCATGTTCGTTCGAAGGTTCCATCCCCCCAGAAATAGGGAATATGAAGAGTTTGATTTATCTTGACCTTAGTGATAACAAAATCATAGGTCCAATCCCTCAGAGTCTCAGTCAATTAACCAATCTGACCACCTTGTTCCTTGATTATAATCAAATCAATGGTTCCATACCTAAAGAAATTGGGCTTCTGACAAGTTTACAACATGTCTACCTCTCCTCCAACAAGCTCAATGGACATATTCCAATAGATATAAGAAATTGGTGGAAGTTGGAAGAGTTGTACTTGAATAACAACTACTTGACTGGAAGCATTCCATTTCAAATAGTTGACTTATCTTATCTCAGCACGATTGACCTGAGTAACAACTCAATTAGTGGAAAGATACCTCCCCAACTCGGGCGTAGTTCCAACTTATTTTCTTTAAACCTATCCTACAACTTAATTAGTGGAGAGATACCTTCCCAACTCGGGTTTTATTCCACCTTAGTTTCTTTGGATCTGTCCCACAATAAATTCTCCGGCATGATTCCACCTTATCTCATCCACGTAAGCATCGTTAACCTATCATTCAATGCTTTGGAAGGTCAAGTCCCAGAGGGTTTTCTTTTTGAACATGGCTGCAATGTGTTTATTGGAAATCAAGGTTTATCTGGTAAAGAACGCTGCACTTCACCGCCTCCCACGAGCCTTGGAGATCAAGGTTCAAGCACTGGTTTCCTACCTAAAATCTATGTTGACATTTTTCTTCCAATCTCTGCTTTCCTTGCCTTCTTAACTCTTGGAATTCTGTGCTTTTCACGGTGTAAGTCTAAGAAAATCCACCAGAAGTCAAGAGTGATGAAGCACGGGGACATATTATCCATTTGGAATTATGATGGTACAATAGCATACAAAGACATCATCAATGCAACAGAGGATTTTGACATCAAATACTGCATTGGACCCCGAGGTTATGGCAGAGTATACAAAGCCCAGTTGCCGAGTGGGAAAGTAATTGCATTGAAGAAACTTCACCGTCTGGAAAGTGACGAGCCAGCCTTTGCCAACAGTTTTAGAAATGAAGCCCGCATTTTGTCAGAAATAAGGCACCGAAACATTGTGAAACTTTATGGGTATTGTATACATAAGCGGTGTATGTTTTTGGTCTATGAGTACATGGAGAGGGGAAGCCTATTTTGTGTATTGAGGGATAGAGTTAAAGCCGTGGAATTGGATTGGGGAAAGAGAGTGAGTGTTGTGAAAGGCATTGCCCATGCCGTATCTTATATGCATCATGATTGCAACCCGCCAATCATTCACCGCGACATTTCAAGTAACAACATCCTGTTGAACTCAGAAATGAAGGCTTTTGTCTCTGACTTTGGCACTGCTAGATTGCTTGATCCAGATACTTCAAATCAAACTTTAGTGGCAGGCACCTACGGATACATTGCTCCAGGTATGTAACCATTGTTCCTCATGCCCCTATATTGTTTTTCTCTTTTCTGTTAAGGAACCAAGAAATCGTTTAGACTTGATAGGTTCTATTAGGGGTAGCCATGGACCGGGCTGGGCCGGGTTAATATTGGACATTCAATGAGAGTAGCCTTTGGCCAAGCTTGGCCTAGCCTAGTATTGGGCTTTAGTTAAACACGGCCCTGAGGAAACATATATAGCTCGCTCACACCCATTCTGGCCGGAACAATTTTTAAACTATAGAGTCTTGGTGTGGTTATCCTAATATTAGGTATAGTGAACAAGACTCTATAGTTATTGGGTCGGATTGATAATTTTTCCTTCCCCAACTTTATTTTCTTGAAATTTGTCTTTCTTGTCAGTGTTCATATAGCACTAATAACAAAGCACAAATAAAATTTTAACGAACACTCTAATGTGCACATCCCTTTTGCAGCAATAGAAAGTAGAGACTTTGGTATTATATACTTCACATAGTGTAAATACTGAAACATTAATAATAACATACACGGCTATTAATAAGGGCCCGGTCGGGCTTAATTAGCCAGGCCTATGATATAACGTCCAAGCCAGCCCAAAAATTGATCATGGTCCAAATCATTTGCCAAGCCCAGTCCTATAGAACACTAATACTCCCTTTTATTTTTCTGGGCTATTTTTGTAATTTTGCACTTATATTCTGCTACTCCAATTCTATGTGATAAGAGTGGCTATCAATGTACTTTATAATCTCACTTTCTACCTTTAGAGCATATTGAAAATTGCAGCACTTTCGTGAATGTAACCCAACCACCTCCCTTGTGGCCGGATGGCAAGGCCTCTGGGTGTTATACCTAAAGGTCTCAAGTTCGAATCTCAAGGGGGTGGCCACAGGTGATTCACCCGGACGCCCTGGCCTTGTGGGATTAGTCGATATGCGCGCAAACTGGCCCGGACACCCACGGTTACCAAAAAAAAAAAAAAAAAGTGTATGTAACCCCACTATTGGGTTAAACCATGTAAAATCTAGTGCTCAGGTGTTGTGCGAAAGTATCTCACAGATTTTGGGATATGTGTAAATCGTTAACATCGTTGTCCTATAGAAAAACAATAACGATACACTCACGTCTCTAACTACACTTCCAATTACATTCTTGTTTTAAATACATGTACCATGTACTGTGTAAGTGGTGCACAGAAAAATGTGAAAAAATCAAACAACATAGGGTACATGCATTTAAAGCATAAAATGTGGTTGGAGGTGTGCTTGGAGATATGAGTGTATCATTATTGATAAAAAAAAATATATCAGTGCCATGTAAACCACACATGTGTGCACAAATGCGGGAAGGGAGGAGGATTTTGTTCTTGTCTAACAGATTTCTTGCTGATGCAGAACTTGCCTTCACCATGGCTGTGACTGAAAAATGTGATGTTTATAGCTATGGGATCGTGGCACTAGAAACAATGATGGGAAGGCATCCAAGAGAACTTCTTTCTTCATTATCATCAAAATCTGCTCAACATATAATGCTCAAGGATATTTTGGACCCACGCCTAACGCGTCCTGTGAATCAACTGCTTATTGAGAACATGGTTCTTGCAGTAACACTTGCACTGGCATGTGTATCTCCTAATCCAAAATCTCGGCCAACAATGCAATATGTGTCTCAAGAATTATCTGTACGCAGACCACGATTACGAAAGCCACTGCATGAAATTGTAATATCACAACTGATAAATTAAGATCTAATACATATTGATAGGGAAGCAAAACAATGCCAGATTGAATAAGTACTTATGGATTTTTTTTTTTTTTTTTTCTTAGCAAAATAAAAAAGTAGTTATTGTAATTATTTATGGCATTTGTGCCAATTTTTCTAAAAGCAGTTTTTCATTATTAACGGCTGAAAATCATCTAATAACAACTTTAGGAGTTCAAGACATTTTCAAATTGCAGAAACTTAAAACTATTTATTAAAAAAAAAAAAACTTTTAACTGCAAAATTTATTATCACGATTGTAAGCAATTTTTTTCCTTCTCAAAAGTTTATATTGCTTTTCACTTCAAAAAAAAAAACTAAAACAAAAAGTTTACATTGCTTTAGCAATAGATAAACAATACAGACTTAATTTGTCTACCGTAATTAAAAAGAAAAAAGAAAGAGAAAGGAAAGTGCTTACCGGTGGAAATGTTGGACTTATGTTTCTAAAATTTTTATCTCTAAAGTGTTTTTCAAATGATGTTGCAGCAGCGGGGTTATGACTAAATACAGTGGGATCAGTTGAATTTTGATTGAAAGTTGTTTATCAGGCACTACTGCAATATCATTTAGAAAACACTTTTGGGATAAAAATTTGGAAAAACTCTGTCCATAATTTTTCTCCATAGCTAGTCTTAACTTGCCACAACTTCACAAGTTTTTTTTTTTTTGGTAATCGGGGTGTCCGGGCCAGCTTGCGCGCACCTCGACTAATCCCCCGAGGCCTGGAGGCGCCGGGTGAATACTCCAGTGGCCACGCTCCCCATGACTCGAACAATAAACCTCTTGGGTAGTACACCCAAGAAGCTTACCACTCGGCCACAAGGAACTTGGTTACAACTTCACAAGTTGAATTCCTTCTTTTCCGCAGACTTTATGTTCTTTTCTCAGCACAAACTTTTAACATATCAAAGCTAAGCATGAGTGATAAAGAGTGGTGTGAAAATCAATTATAGTTTGGTTGGAGGATTCAGTGTGTGCCTCTTCTTCTTCCTTACAAGTCTTGTGCGTCTGGATCGCCCTAACCCTATTTGTTAGATAGCATCAAAATACAATAATTTCTCTGTATTTCTAATTTTCTTTCCTCTGTTATTGGAAGAGAGTCTTGGACTCTAGTTAAATAAAATGCAGATAGAAATCACATTACGGAAACCCAACCGTTGACAGATTAAAAACATAAGACCTCAATAAAATAAAGACTTAAAATATGCCATTAAACAAGAATTTTTTTTTTCCTATTGGAACGAGAAGAGTATCAAACTCAAACAGATCGAATATTTAAGTTTTTACGCCCAAAACCATCGTATAAGCCACCAACGAGTGGCGGATCATGATTCGACCACATTCTAACCCTTCTCTCGTCTCAAAAAGAAGGAACAACCATTAACTTCAAGAGTTATGTGCTTTTCAATTTTTTTTTCCTAAAAATATTTCTTTAACACATGTGGCAGTGGGCTCTGTTGATTTTGTTTGATTGATTTTGAAGCGGTCTTATCACTATTGAAGAAGGTCCTACTACCACATGTGTTAGGAAGTACTTTTTGGGAAAATTTTTTGAGAAGTATAGCATTACACTAACTTCAAAACCTAACGAAGCAATTTTAAATTTTTACCAAATGATCCAATTCCCTAGACCGCATAGAAACAAGAAACAAAAAGAGAAGTATTTGCTATAGTTTTAAGTTTGGGCTTCCACAGTCAAACGGGCTCAGTTGTGTAAACTAATTTCTTAAAATACTTGTGTGAGTAATACACAAGACTTCGGAATCTAACTTATAACAGGTGATTGTGATGACCAAGTAGTTAAGTACCATTGGCCGGAGTTCATAAACATTACTGAAGCGCACAAGTCTAAAAATAATAAATTTACCAGGTAAATAGTCACAAATAATTAATAAAACACCTACGAAGATACTTTTTTGAATGCTACTAGGGACCCACTCACAAAGTGAGTGTAGAGATTTTAAGGGAAGTTAAAAGTAGTTTATGTATGATATTTTTGTGACATTTGAGTCCATTTGTATATATTTATTAGGGAAAGAAACTTAATAGTTTTTGTGTAATTATTGATGGTAGAAACATTTCTCATGCTACCTCTCCATTTCCCTTTACAATAGTATAATTAGTCCATTGTATAGATTTATTAGGGAAATAACTTAATGGTTTTTGTGTAATTATTGATGGTAGAAAAATCCTCATGGTACCCCTCCGTTTCCCTTTATAATTACATTTATCAGGGAAAGAAACTTAATGGTATTTGTGTAATTATTGATGGTAGAAAAATTTCTCATGGTACCCATCCCTTTCCCTTTATAATAGTATAGGTGCTTAGAAACTAAACACAAACTAAAGATCAGGATCAGAACAGGCTCTGATCGTTCAAAAGAAATATTGAAAATAGGAAAATGACAAGGACAGACCTATTGCAGAAAAACAAGAACGCTGGGTTGAATGCTATGTGTTGTGTGTATGCTATTTTCGAGATAGACGTGGGGTGCCTTGGACGTTGGGCCGGCCTCTATATTTATAGCGGCCTTAGAGTTAGGATATGGTACAGTTTCCTCCAATCATACCTCTCAGTAGGATAAGGACGACCAGAATCCTTTCTAAATCCAACTCTTTCCAGCTTTATCCATATCTACACTAATCCCGAATCCTTTGGGATTAACCTTCCATATCTAACTGGATCAAATCAAATCCTCCCCTAAATCGACTCTTCCCTTTAATCATAGGCTGCTTATCTCCTTAACTGATAAGGAATGGACCGCAAGCTTTATCAGTTCCTGTCATTGGGCTGCTCCCTCATTGTCAATCTGCCAAGCCTCATTTCACGTTAAAATGTCTATGCCCGATGGCAGTGGCGTGCATGCCTTCGAACAATCGAGCTTGAATTCTGGAAGGCTGCTTGATATTCTTCAAACATATAGTGTCCGATGACTTTATGTGTCTTTCTCTATCATATATCGAGCATTGCCCTTCTTCTAGAGTTGGGCTTTTATGCCTTGACCATATCTAAAGTACGTAATGGTCTGTTATTTGAGCCCGATCATCTTCAGGTTTCTCTGGGTATGTTCGACCAAAAGTGTCACGGGCCGAACGAGCCCAAGCCCATTCAGCCTTGAAAACTTTTGGCAGTTTTTGGGGGCAAACAATTGCCCCCCCAAATGTCATATCAAACGTCCCTTTGATTGATGGGACGTTTTGAATTTCAAAAATAACACGTGTCCATTATGCAAAGATTGGCGGTCCTCGAGAATCCCACCAGTCACTCCTCATTTAATGCCCAACGTATATAAGATAGGATTGAACTAAAAACCCCTCACTTTCCCAAATCACCTTCGTTTACCTCTCTCTCTGTCTCTCTAAAAACCATAACCTGAGACTCTCTCTCTCTCTAGCTTCATCTTCTCCGGCGAGCTCTCCTTAACAAGTCCGTTAGAACTTGATTTTGATCCTTCAGCTATTTTTCGCCCTTTTGGCCTCAAGATTGTTATCTTAGGCCGATCAGACTGCTGGTCAGTGGCATCCACATTTTCGTTCATTGCTTCTACTATTTCTGGTTTGACAGTTTTTCCATCGTTCCAAAACAGATCTTCTATCATGGTCGACTCTTTCATCTAGCCTTCCATTACAACTCCCTTCGTGGTTATTGGCTGGTCTGGCTTGGCCATAAAGGACATTGGTAGGGTGAATACCATATTGGACGATAACCCTTTTGGAATCGACCCGAATCATCCGAGTCTGAAAAATCATCGGTCTCTTTATCTTTATCGAGCTTGTAATCCATTAGAGTCTTTCCTTTTCTGAGCTGCTTCTTCAAACGCTCAGAGGCTTGCATCGCTCCTTTGCCGATGTTTTTTTTCAAATACGAGCTCTTCTTTAGTTGACAACAAATTTGGAGAATCAGGCACATAGGGTTTAAGAAATACTGGTGGAGTTTTTGCCCGATCTTCCCAATATTGTCATTCCCATTCTACCTGCCTTGGTCTTTGGTATCTCCTTTTTTAAGACTTAGTGTATTTGGGTTAGGGTGGTCCACTCGATACCATCTCCCTTGCTCCACTCTCAGTGTTAATACCATTCTTGAACGTAAGTCTGAAGAAGACGCAGCTCCCTATGGCTTGCTTCGCCTTGGAGATGTTTCGTGATGCCTTTCTCGTGATTGGCCAGACTCTCTGGTGTTGATCTGTAGAGCCAGTGATGGTTTTGGTACCCATTTGGGCCTAGATTGACCATGTTTTGGCAGCAAAAGTCTATCATGAACTGACTTCCTTGGACTACGCTTGTGGTGCTCACTCCTTTTCGGCCTCTTGCTAGAGCCGATTGTTTATGTAACGACCCTGGTGTTGTGGGCGGGCTGTTGTAGGTGCCTTTGTGGTTGCAGTATGTGCTGGCAGGCTACACACTATGGGAAGTTCGTCCCACATCGCCTGGGTGTGGAAAAGTAATGTGCTATATATGTGTGGTTTCAAGTCTCCCTAGTAAGAGGCCTTTTTGGTAGTGACCCAAGAACAAATCCGTGCGGGTTTGGGCCCAAAGCGGACAATATCTTACTGAGCGAGACTTGGGTCGTGACAGAATGGTATCAAAGCTAGACCCAACCGGAAGTGTGCCAACGTGGACGTTGGGCCCTAAGGGGGGTGGAATGTAACGACCCTGGTGTTGTAGGCGGGCTGCTGTAGGTGCCTTTGTGGCTGCAGTATATGCTGGGAGGCTACACACTATGGGAAGTTCGTCCCACATCGCCTGGGTGTGGAAAAGTAATGTGCTATATATGTGTGGTTTCAAGTCTCCCTAGTAAGAGGCCTTTTGGGTAGTGACCCAAGAACAAATCCGTGCGGGTTTGGGCCCAAAGCGGACAATATCTTATTGAGCGAGACTTGGGTCGTGATAGTTTATTTCTTCACTTCGGTCTTGCACATTGAACAAAGACCTTGTTCAATTAGGTTAAGTTGGTGTCGCAAATCGATCAATATTTGATCAGGTTGCTTCAATTTCGGCCTTCCTTTCTTTCCTAGTATGTCCTCTGAAGCTCATGGTCACATTCGGCCCTTCCGAGGCTGATGTAGCGACCTACTTGCCTTCTCTTTGCCTTGGCCTTTCCTCTGAAGTTTCTGACAGATCCACCTTCGCCCTGGGCCTGATTAGCTTTGACAAATCGGGCACCACCATGTTCGTGCCCACAATTTGAGGAAACGGGTTGGCATCAATTCTCATAGCTTTATCTGAAAACTTAAAAACTCCTTTCTCCACATTTTCCTGTATAACATTACGAAATACCACACAGTTAGTTATTAGTAGAATGTTTCTAAGAATTATGCCACTTACCGTAGTCTTTGTTCTTTGTATCATCGGCCCTTGGGATCTTATGACCCTTACTTAGCTTGATAACTTTTTCGACCAAGAGGGCATCAAAAGTTTGATCGACAATTGTGATATCAAATGTGTAGTTCTTTCCAGCCTCAAACGCCATCTTTTTTGTAGCCACGTTATTATTTATTGGTTTATTCAAAGAATTTCAAACTAGTGGCGATTTACAAATCACTTTGGACATATCTATTTCTCCTACTTCAAGGTCACAATCAGCCACGTGAACCTCGTAATTAGGATCTTTATAACATGTCCCAGATAGGGGATGAATAATTCCCGATCACTAAGCCTAGCTCACTTTTAGTAGCCCCGAGATTATTTTATTTGAAAGATATTATGCTTGTTTTATTTTATTTCAGCTTATTCAAGTATATAGTCAACTTGGGTGTAATTATGAAGAATTAAGGAAGAATCTAAGCTTAATCAAGTTTTTTGCCCTAACGGAGGTTGCCCGATCAGTAGTACAGAATTCTCCCAAAGAAGTGCAGAAGCGTACATGGATGCAGCAAAGGCAATTCCTAATGTTTTTAAGGTTTAGGAAGCCTCCTAAACTTAGGATACATATATGTATGAGATATATACTCATTATATACAACTTTCACTCATATACTCCATAACTTTGAGAAAGAAAAGATGAAGAAGAAGTTCAAGGTACTCTATGGACTCAATCAACAGCTACTTGTATTCAACTCCCACCATGGCCAACTAGTCACATGTTCTAGGGTTTCAATGAAACCCTAGCTATGTAAAAGCGTTCTATTTATGTCATTTATTAGTTTTACTTATATTCCAAGGATATGATGATTGTATGCTGGAGAATTTAATTATAAAATCGTGTTTTGCTTAAATCATTGTTTTCAAAGTTTATTCTTGTCTTAGATCTATTTTGATTTCAATGTGTTCCACAGCTCATAATTTTGGTGATTATATAAGATGTGTGCATGCAATGGTGCTTATGGAACTAAGGTTGTAATTATTGAATATGCCATGCTTAGGGAAGATGGAGTGTGCTACAACCCTAGTTTAGTGCAAGATACTCCATACTAACCGCAGATGGGATATGTTAGTAATTTGAACTCAGTTATTTTCTTGACGGAGGAATCAGGCTGGTAGCCACGATTCCCAATAATCATCCAAATGCAGTAATTTGAAAGATTGCTAAATGAATCTTTAATATAGTTAGTGGTAGATTTGTAATCCTAGATCCCTTTCTACCATATCTTTTAATCAATTATATTTGTTGCGTTACTTAGTCAATTAGTTAGTACTTTAATTAATTCTTTTTAGACTCTCGATAAAAAATCACTTTCATTAGTTCTAAAAATTCAACCAATAAATCAATCTTATTTTATTAGTTAATTAGAATTACTATTTTAGAATCTAAATAAATTCATAGCACGATCCCTGAGGAATCGACCCCTGCTTATCACTATATTAATATTTTTAGTAGGGTTAATTTATCTTGATTTTGACAACATTAGTCCCTTAGATGAATTCTTCATCTCTTGTTCATCTAAGAGGATACATTCGTATCGGGCAGCCCTCATGGTAGCTCAAACAGATCGCGAAAATTAGTCCCTTTAAACCTTTTGCGAAGTTCAAAGGTCAGTCCTCCCATTGCAATTTTAACGTATTCTTCTTCGAACAGGACAATCCTACATCTATATTTAGCCTTTCTGAATTGTACTATGTATGTTTCAATCGTTTCACCTGTCAATTGCAACATCCTTGAAAGATCTGCCTAAGCTGTTTCGAGCTCTGTTCTATAGAATTGATCACGAAACAGCTCATCCATCCCTTGTCAATTCTGGACAGAATTAGCAGGGAGGTGATATACCATGTGAAAGCTATCACTATGAGGGAATTAGGGAACAACATTAATTTTAAACGGTCGTTACCACCATGTGGCCACACTGCACTATGAAATGGCCTACGTGTTCGACGGTAGACTGCTTGCCCTCCCCTGAAAATAAGGTAAAGTTTGGGACTTTATAGCCCTGAGGAAAATTGGTTTGGTATACCTTGGCTGGGTATGGCCATCTATACATCGGCCTCTCCATTCTCCTCATGAACGAGCCATACTCTTCGTGTATGGCCGCCACTAACTGGTCTCTTTTAATGGCCTATTAGATAGTGGAATGTTCTACCACGGGAGGTAAAGGTTGATGTTGGTTGTTAATTACTAGCCTGATGTGGCCAAAAAGTTTTAGCAGCCCTTTATACCAACAGCGTGGGCATGGGGACCAGTGTTTCTTGCCCTCCCCTAAAAACAAGGTAAAGTTTGGGACTTTATAGCCCTGAGGAAAATTGGTTTGGTCTACCTCGGCCGGGTATGGCCGTCTATACGTTGGCCTCTCCATCCTCCTCATGAACGGGCCATACTCTTCGTGTATGGCCACCACTAACTATTCTCTATTGATGGCCTATTAGATAGTGGAATGTTCTGCCACGGGAGGTGGAAGTTGAGTTGGTTGTTACAGGCCTGATGTGGCCAGAAAGTTTCAGTAGCCCTTTACACCAACAGCTTGGGCATGGGGACCAGTGTTTATAAATAAATCGGTGTTCTGGCCTCTAGGCAGAATGGTCACCGGTGTCACCAATCCAGTAGGATCGATGACAACTATGCTACCTAGTCCTTCTACCTGGACATCACAGGAAGTTGGATCGGGCTGCTTATTTGAGTAGTTCTATTTTTGAACTTTCAGAATGACATAGGCTGCCTTTTGCCTATCAGCTAAGATAGACTCACCGATGTGTTCTTTAGGGCTTTTGGGCTTCGGGGCACCAATAAGTTCTTTGATGACTTTTGTCAAGCCCGAGATTTCTGAGACCATCCGGTCTAGTATTGCATGGGTACCTTTGGTGGACACAATCAACTCGCTCTGACCTTCTGCATGTCAGTCTTCTGGCCGACTAGCCCTTTAAAAGTCTCCATAGAACCTAACAGCGCATGGTAATCGTGCCTCATAGGTTCACACTTTGTCTCATAACTTCTAAGAGTGCTTGCAGAGTTAAGGCACTGTCTTGAGGAGAACAGGCAGTGCTTTCTTCCTTCGGTGGATCAACGGTCAGGTCATCCTGTCTTTTTTTTTTTCCAGTTTTGTTATCCATTTTCCGCAGCATATTCTAACACTAGTGTCCCACTGGGTGTACTAAAACGTTTGCTATAGTTTTGTGTTCGGGCATGCCAGAGCCAAACGGGTTCAGTTGTACAAACTAATTTCCTAAAATGCTTGTATGAGTGATACACAAGGCTTTGGAATCTAACTTCTAACAGGTCATTATGATGGCCAAGTAGGAAAGTACCCTTAACCGGAGTTCCTACACAGTACTAAAGCACACAAGTCTAAGAGTGATGAATTTTCCAGGTAAATAATCACAAACAATTAATAAAACACCTATGAAGATGCTTTATTGAATATGCTTGAAAACTAAATACAAACTAAAGAACAAGATCAGAACAGGCTCTAATTTTTCAAAAAAAAAAGATTGAAAACAGGAAAATAATAAGGACATACCTACTGCAGAAAAACAAGAACGCTGGGTTGAATGCTTTGAATGTTGTGTGCTGTGTGTATGCTATTTTCGAGAGAGACGCAGGGTGCCTTGGACACTGGGCCAGCCTCTATATTTATAGCGTCCTTAGAGTTAGGATATGGTAAGGTTTCCTCCAATCACACCTCTCAGTAGGATAAGGACGACCATAATCCTTTCCTAAATCCAACTCTTTCTAACTTTATCCAGATATTCATCAATCCTGAATCCTTTGGGATTAACCTTCCATATCCAACTGGATTAAATCAAATCCTCCCCTAAGTAGACTCTTCCCCTTAATTTTAGGATTCTTATCTCCTTAACAGATAAGGAATGAAACACAAGCTTTATCAGTTCCTGTCATCGGGCTGCTCCCTCGTTACCAATCTGCCAAGCTTCCATTCATGTTAAAATGTCAGTGCCTAATGACGGTCGCGTGCATGACTCCGAACAATCGAGCTTGAATTTTAGAAGTCCGCTTGATATTCTTCAAAGATACAGTGTCCGGTGACCTTATGTGTCTTTCTCTATCATATATCGGGCACTGCCCTTCTTCCAGAGTTGGGTTTTTATGCCTTGGCCATATCTAAAGTACATAATTGTTCGTTATTAGAGCTCGATCATCTTCAAGTTTCTCGGGGTCTATTCAACCAAACGTGTCATGGGCCGGCCGAATGAGCCCATTCGGCTTTGAAAACTTTTGGCGGTTTTTGGGTGCAAACAAGAAGAAATGGTGAGAAAAGGATGGACATGAACTCAAATTTTTTTTTGGCTATTTGGTGTTAGGTTTTGGAGACTGAATATGGACTGTTTGCTATGGAGAGGCTCCTGATTGGCTGTCCATTTTTTAGAAGTAGTCTTGCTTGTCCTCGGACTCCGTTCCTAGCATTTGGGTTAATCCCGGCTGGCTCAGCCTGGATCGTTTGGAAGTAGGCTGAGGATTAAGTCATATCCTTGAGGTTGGGCAGAAACTTGAGGGCCTCCATAACTTCACTCATCAAAAGGTCTGGCTTGTGGGTCCTGGCTCAGACAATGGGTGGCCAAATGAGTCGCTTTCTATGCACCTTTGATAGAGTAGCGGCCTTCAAGGCGGAGGTCGATAAGTCAATAGAACCTTCATCTCTCCTCAAGATATGGTCGGGCCCACTCGATGAGGTTATGTTCCCCATTTGGTCTATTTTTGTCCATGGATCTCTGTCCAGTCAACATTTCAAGTAAAACCACCCCGAAGCTGTAGATATCACTCTTTGATGTCAGATGTCCTGGTACATTAAGGT
Organism: Hydrangea macrophylla; assembly: GCA_033977485.1. Taxonomy (NCBI): domain Eukaryota; kingdom Viridiplantae; phylum Streptophyta; class Magnoliopsida; order Cornales; family Hydrangeaceae; genus Hydrangea; species Hydrangea macrophylla. The sequence goes on from CM066989.1 coordinate 35,539,751, forward strand.
TCATGTTAGATCTATGTCGTTATAAGCCTTGCCTTTCATGTTGCATCTACGAACTTCACACAAGACTAGAATAGAATATCGAAAGAAACAAGACTAGAATACAACTCATGTCTCTTGCAAGTATTTTTGATCTAATACGCTTCAAGAGGTAGCCAGAATAGTAAGTACTAGAGTTCCATCAATTATAGTAATAGTGTTTCTATAACTACCTTTTGCTCTATTTTTTATTCTTTTATTTTTCATTTTCTTTTTAAGAAGAGCTCTAGTTTTTATTCTTATTCTGTCATAAAGAATTATCTTCTCATGGTCATTCTATTCATTATTGAAGATAACTCTGTGGTTCTTCCATAGACAGTATACAAGCATATTCATAGAAAATCAGCTTTGTGCTTAAATTTTGGAAATTTTAATGCTTTGGACACCCCATTGCCAGGTAGCAGTTTGAGACAAGCGTGTGCCTGTAGAAAATTCACATACTTCCAATTTCCACAGCAATTAGAATAGAAGTGTGACTTCAAGATCATATAAACTGGACCAGCAATTCAGCTTGCATTAAGCAGTGCATGGATTTTTCTAGTCGTAATACCAGTCCAGTTAAAGTATTGATCAACACATGTTTTAGAAAATAATTTCAAATCTTCTAAACAAGGATGAATTCCACTTATATGGGAAATAAAGACACAGTGAAACCGCAAAGAACATTCATTATATGCATCGGAGCAAAAATGTAATTCCTTATTTATCTAGAGATTCAGGAACAAATCATAGTGAGTACTAGGCGAGGTTTGTAGCATCCAAATCGGCTAAGTTGTCCTTCGGTATATATAAATGTGGTCATACAAGCAAAAAAACTTGTAGTACCTCAAACTTTCTGAGTATTTTATACTGTCAAATACTACAAGGAAGGCCCATTAATTTGTGAGAGATCAGCTTATGACATTGTAGATAATGATTGACAACGCACATAGTCTTACAAGCACATGTCACCAATGACTCCACGTGTATCAATATTGCCACTACTTATGGACACAGTCTGAGACGGTGTAATGTCTGCCTCTCCTCAGAGTTGATCACTCCCACCTCAGAGGAGCCCACTCTAAAGCCCTCCTTAAAGTAGCCCACAAACGAAGACCGCCTAAAGGAGTCCACCCTAAAGCAAAGTGCTATCTGTGTCTCACCCATTACTCTCTTCACTCGCTACAATCACGTGTCATTTTAACTATGCATAAACACACACTCACACTCGGACACCCACCCTTGGTCGGGAAGCAGTACCTAAGGGTGGTGGTCACGTCCATTGGGATCTCTGGACCTAATGGTTAGGTGCTAGGACCAAAGGCATCTCCCTGACTATTGCCTCACATGTAGAGTTAGGGTTAGTCCCAAAGAAAGAGGGAGAAATGTGACTACTTTCACTTGCCCTGCCCTTCCAACATCACAACCAACCAAAAAGATCCGTGACCGCAAGGCCAGTTGAAACCTTTGACGCTCATCTTACCTAGTCACTGCAACCTCACTAAATATTCTTCAAACCAATAGCATTATCTCGATATTCCCTTTGCTTAAGGGTCTGCACCAATGGCCTTAGCTTGGGTACTTACCCTCGATTAATCTTCTGAAACCTAAAACCACAACAGCATGGTCTCGAGAACCCCATTGCTTAACCTTTTGCACCAATAGAAACCATTCTTCCCTTGACCTATGCATAATATTGAGTTGTAGCTCTGAGTGACTACAACCCTTGCTTAGCACACTACACCAATAGAATATTGTCCCCCTTTGACCAACCCATAGCATCGGCTTATCATCCAAACTAACAACACCTCCCTCTCGTATGACTTGCCCCCTTGGCTTGTCCCCATCTCATTTAATGACCCCAATTACCTTAAATAGACCACCACTTAGAAGATGCCAACTCAGCCCTTTCAGCTAAGATAAGAACCCTTGCAACCCCTCACAATTCTGTGTATGAATACCAGCCTCATTCAATACATCAAACGATCGAGTCTCATCCAGAGCAACTTAGCTGACAAACCATTTTACTCTTACATTTACTCTAAGCTCCTCCGCAAAACCGCCATCATCCCCCTTTTGGTTTATCCCGATACTTAAACTACCACTTGCCCTATTCCGATACCCAGATAACCCATCCTAGACACTATCATTACCCGATCCCACACATCATTCGGTACACAAAACCCGAATACTTACTACTTGCTCTCTCTCTCTCTCTCTCTCTCTCTCTCTCATTCATTTAGGCTACTTTTGTTCTCACCCGAGCCGAAGTCTCTCTGAATCCCATTATTTTTGCTATATTTTTATACGTTACTCTTGTACCACACTTGCTACATTATTTAATCACATTTTATCTGTTGCTCCACATGTACTAACATGCTTACATGTTATACCTATCCGTATATCTTATACACATCACACTAGTACTTACCATATTTTGGCGACCACAGCGGGAGGTATACTTACAAGCGTGGTTAGTGAACACGAACATTAGTACAACCCGATCGTGACTTGCCCAAACTAGCTTTTAGTGGCGATTTGGAAAACCTATCGGTTGGCTTTAAGTTGTAGAGTGGTGGCATTGATTATAGTCCCAGCTACACCCTATGACACATGTTAATTAACAAATCCCTTTTAATATATCATCTCAATTTTTCATACATTTATAACTCTAATCTAGACTCTAGACCCTACTACTTCTACCATATCTCAAGCACCAATTTGAGTAATACTCATCCAAGCCACCATTCACCTAATCACACACTGCTACATCAACTTTCCCTCTAAGACTTACAGCTAAAATCGAGCTATTACAACACCTTACGGTACCACTTTGATAAGACCCAACTTCCCACCTTCGAGATATTTAGTAGTCTCCACACATCCCCCCTCTCTCTAGACTTCTCTCACCTTGGGCTCTACACCAAAAAAATAAAAGAGAGAGGAAAGAAAAGAAAACAAGAAACCCATCCCCTCTCAACTCCCCCGACCCCCACACGCTTCTCTCTATTCCCCTCTTTTTCTCTCCTTCCTCCCCCCCCCCCCCCCCCCCCCCCCCCCCCTCAACTCTCTCGTCAGATACACACCATGCATGCCCACCAGGGTGGTTCTGCTATGGTGGTTATAAAACCACATTGGTTATATATATATTTCCTTCTTGTCATGGGGTTACTTTTTCTTCTTTGTGGTTACAAAACCACCATTGTTAAAATTTCAATTTTTTTTTTACCAATTTATATTTTTCCACATCCAGTTATAATTTTCTCATCAAAAGTTACATGTGGCTACGTTACAACCTCACATTTCCCTTAGATGTGTGCATGGTGCATGTGATTTGAAAAAAAAATACAAATAAATTTCAAAAGTCAAAGTCAAAATTCTTTTCTACCATGCTTGAATTTATTGAAAATCACTTTTTAGTATAATTCATTTTCAAATTTTAAATATTAGTGGGCCATTTAAATTGTCATTTTTGGGACAAAAAAAAAGACATGCCACAAACCATTTCAAAATAAAGCGCTCATCAAAACAAGCCCGTTATTGTTTGAATCATCCCGATCGGATCACGGATGAAAGAAAATTTGCAAGTCAAAATTTATTAGGCCAAAAGTTAACAAATGTATCATGCATGCTGCTACACTCAATAAACTTCCATGTCCCATTTTAAGACCCATACGTCCAGGAGAACTTTTGTTTGATTTTGGCCTTTTATACTCACCATTTGACCAACTAGATTCTTCCCAAAAAAAAATAAAAAAATTCATTTAGTGGTTTTTAATTCAATTCCACATGTTCTTACCACACCAGATCAATTCCACCACATGCTTTCATTTTTTTAGCAGAGTTGGCTAGACCCTGTATATGCTCTAAGCCCTGACACTTGCACTAAAGAGTCTATGGTTTTGACCCACGCTCACACGCCTCTTACCCCACATTAAATGTCACCTAACTGCAACACAAACCTAAAACCACCACCTCCAATATTTCTCCTTTCTCTACCCATGCCCCACCATTAGGGGTGTAAACTGTCCGTCTGGTCGATTTTTTTTTTCCAAAAAACCTCATCGAACCGATAGGCTCAGTTTTGCATAGTATGAAACTATTTTCGATTGTAGACTGAAACAGTCGGTTATTTTCGACCGTTGTGAACATGGTCGGTTTTGCGGTCAGTTTTCGGTTGGCCTGTGGGATAAAATTTGGGCAAAAAAAAAATTCAAATTCTAGACCTGTTTGGACTATTTTGGGTCTTTTGGGCTCTTATAGGGGCTGCTTAAGGCCTTTTGGGACCCATTTATAAATAGAAAAAAAATAAATAAATAAAAAGATCAACCCAAGGCAAATACATAACATAAAACCATTAAGTGGATGTCCAACAAACACACATCCAAATGGCAAAATGCTTAACACATAGAATCAAGTCAATAAAATAGATATTGCATAGCCAACACTACCACAAATCTTAACTAAAATTAAATACCAAGTCCATACTTCAAATAACATCCAAAATGAAATACACCGTATTGATAACCATCCTTCCTGCCCATAAGTAATCTTCATTCTACAAAATGAACAAGAAAAGTAAGTTAACTTAAAAAATACAATTTTTGAAAAGTAGAGATATAGAATTGAAATAGATGTCTCACCAAGTAGGACTACTCCACATCCTCAATAGTTGTAGGGTCACCTTTCATTTGAGTATCTTCTGCCACAAGCTCTAAAACAAAGCAAAACATTTTTAATGGACATGACAATTATTTTGACTAGTAACAATAAATATAGCAACTTGAAAGTTGAAAGACAAAAAATATCTATGGAATGATATATACTTGACTCAAAATTTTCATATTCCTCAACATCCTCCATTGTATCTTGAAGACTTATCGGAGTAGATGAAAAATGTAGCCAATCTTTTGAGCAAATGAGAGCCTCAACCATACTCGAAGACAATGAGCTATGGAAGGAATCAAGGACTCAACCTCCCATGCTAAATGCACTTTCAGAAGCCACGAAAATAGCAAGCACATGTCATGAAACTAAAGAAAGGACATGAAATCTACTTGAATTCACCTTCTATCATTTTAACACATCAAATCCATCCCTATCTTCTTCACAACTCTCCATTAGCTATGTTTCCAATTCGGTCTTGTTCTCCATTGAATCCTCCGATTTCAAGTGCTTCTTAAATTCAGACATCATCATTTCCCTTATATCCATAGGCCCAGGCTCACTACTTGATCCCTCCATTGATTGACCTCTCATTGGACCCACTCCTCCCTCATTTGTAACATACAAGTCAAACAACCTATTCAAAGTGTCCACCTTTCTTGTCAACTAATCGGATGAGCCAAATTAAAATTTGATACCACATTTTCCAACAAGGGTTAAGAACCATAGCAACGTACAACAATGCATTCATACTACTAGTTATTCCCCAATACTTAGCAAACTTTATTTTCATGTTTTTCGCCATAGATTTCAAAAATAAATCACCTTTCTTAACCTCTTTTCAATTGTTTCTTGAAATAATACCATCTCCATTAAAAAAAGCATTACATGTTATATGTTTTGAACCCAAAAACTACAAAGTTGCATCATAAAAAAGTTTTAAGAATTTCACAAATAGCCTACATTTGTCCCAATCATCATAAGTGAGAGGACCTAAATCCTCCCCATGACATTCTTGAAGTTACAGTCATCCTCATCCAACCACTCAAATAATTTTTGATATTTTTCTGCCCTATCCAACATCAATGTATAGTTCCACCTAGTAGGCACATCTAAAATTATTTGGTTCTTATGTGGAAAATTCTCATTCTCCACACATAGCTCAAACAATTTCATCCGTTGTGGAGAGGACCTCACATACCTTACCGCATTCCTCACCCTCACAATAGAATCATCCATGTCCTTCAACCCATCACGAACAACAAGATTCAAGATATGAGCACATCTCATATGCAAGAACTCATGTTGTAAGATAGTATACCTCCTATCCTTAGTCTTTTTCACTAAAAAAATCAACCACAGTATTATTCAAACTAGCATTAACAATTGTGAGTGTGAGAATTTTATCCATCCCCCAATCAAGTAAACACATTTCTAATGCCTTACCGAGTATGGAACCCCTATGACTTTCAACCAAACAAAAATTAAGAATCCTTTTGTGTAGTTTCCAATCATTGTCTATGAAGTGCGCAGTTAGACACATATAATTCAAAATTTTCAAAGAAGTCCATGTATCCATGGTAAGTCAAATCCGTTGCCCTTTTTAAGCATTTTTCAACAATTTTTTCTCTCTCACATACACTTTATAACAATCTTTTGCAATGGTCACTCGACATGGGATCTTTTTTCCATGTAGGACATGTAACAAGATTATACCTTCGAAAACCCTCACCTTCGATGAACCTAAAGGGCAACTCATCAGTTATCAACATCTCAACCAAAGCTAGTCTACATCTGTCAACACTAAATGCAATTGGAACAAGGCCGCTAGTAGCTTCTCCTTCCACTTTAGGTTGAATCCCAAAGTGGTTTGGCCCTTCTCAACTTTTCGATATGGGTAATTTGGACATTGGTGCCCTAAATGATGGGATAAAGAAGTTGTCCCATTTAGTTTAGGTTCACAAGCATAAGTGTTGGGATAAAAATTACATGACGCCCTATGTCTAGACACTGGATTTTCATTCTTCTCAACGATAGTAAAGTGATCCCAAACCCAAGACCTTTTCCTATTACCACCTAGATTATTCTTCTTAGCTTGACTCACCTTGGGTGGGAGAGGTGGGCGAGGGTGGGGGTCGTCTAACTTTGTCTCATTCACTCGATTCGCATCCACTTCAATTGGAGAACCTTTATCATCCATCTACAATTCTACATAAAAGATTAGAAAAAATAAATCAATGAGAAATCAACAAACTATGAAATCAAAAATTAGAAAATGCTTAGGATTTTACTATTATTATTAGTGGGCTTAAAAAATGAGGAAATCAAAAATCATAAAATGGGATTAGGATTAGGATTAGGATTAGGAATGAGATTCACTATCACAGTATGATACTAGGAATGAACAAGAAGATTCAATATCACTATCACTCACTATCACAGTTTGATAGTAGGAATGAGAAGATTCACTACCATAGTATGCTACTAGGACTGAGAAAAAGGGGGAAAAACTAGGAAAACAAACATGCCTTGAGTTGGTGAGGGCTTGCTTTTGAAAAATCCAAAACATAAACAAAGATTAAGAAAGGGGAAGAGTAGAATACAATACATTATACACAGATAATTTTCTAAATGAGAAAAAGGGGAAAAATAAATAGAAAACAAACATACCTTCTCTTGGTGAGGGCTTGGTTCTGAAAAATTAAAAACATAAACAAAGATTAAGAGAGGGAGAGAGAGAGAGATATATAAATATATATAGTTATATACACAGTCACATACCTTAATAGTTTGGTGCCAGAAGAGGAGGGTGAGGAGTGGGGTGTGACTGGGCGAGGAGGGTAAGGTAGTGGTGGTGCCATGGTGGCCAGAGGGTAAGCTAGGGAGTGGTAACCGTGGTGTTGGTCTGTTGGAGGCTTGGAGCCTAGAGGTTCTCTGATCTCTCTCTCTCCCTTTGTTTCTCACTGTCACAACTTAATGGAGGCTAGGGTTTCACTTAATTTGTAAGAGAGTATTTATACCACCAAGTATAATATGTTATAATATGTCAAAATTTTCATATGTATATTCAGTTTCGGTAGGTATTCAGTTGGTCGAGTTTTGGATTACTCGAATTTGGATTCCATGGGGCTTTTTATCCAACCCGAGCCAACAATCGATTCCCATGATCCACATCTAAGGCTACTCGAGTGAGTAATCCAATAATATCCCACAAGACTAAATCCAGAGAGATCCTCACCAATGGAGTCGCTACTTGGTTTGATAAAGGAAACTAAGAAAACAAAATCTATCAAGTCCAATGGATAGAGCACCGTCCTGTCATCACCAAAGAACTCGGTTCGGGGGTTAAGGTACGAGAGAGGAAGAAGCTAGATTGTGCTAAAACACCCCTTCTTGCCCCATCGTGAGATGGGCCTCTACTCAACTTTCAAGGTGTTTGACTAGAGATTATGAAGACCGTTTCATTTATTACTAATGCAGTCCTAATTCAAGTTATAAGCAGTTAAAGAAATAAAATCGTGCAAGAAACTCTACATATATCACACAATGCATATGCTAAAGCAGTAATTCAAAGACTAAACATATTACTACGCTCCCCTATGCATACAAAAAGAAATAAAAAGGAAGTAAAAGTGCAAATCATATTCAAACCCTAGAAACACAAGAATTCTATGCACAAATATCATTTAAGGAAATTAAACTGTATTTACCCACCTAATCATGCTTCTAGGTGATCTAAGAAAGTTATAAATAAGGAAGGAATAGGAACTTACTCAGGATAGCACATCATTCCTTATAGCTTCCTAATTGGCCAATGTTAGGATAATAACAGCCTAATAACCAAGCATGGACTAAGTGTATGTGTGCATGTATATGCATAGATAATCATAGGTAAGCCTGAATAAGTTAAACTAGGTTACATATGAATAAGCCATAAGGGAATAGTATGGTTTTATGGTCCCTAGTGAGATTGGAATAGCCATGGTTTGGCTACCAATCCCACTAGTGGTGGCTATTCCATGGTTGGAATAGGGACCACTAGGAATAGCCTGTCAACAAATGGGATAGTAGGCTAACCTAGAAGCCTAGAAGATCTAAACTACTAAGAAAGGAAGAACTGCGAAGAACAAACAAGAAAAAAGATCTAATCTATGAACTACGAAGATCAAATCTAAGGAAAACAATAGAAAGAAAGAAAGAAAAGAAGAAAAATAAAGCTTACCTCAAGAACTTCCCTCAGAATCTTCTGCGGTAGAGCTCTGCTAACATCGTGATCTCTAAGATCAGAACCCTAAAACTAAAAGATTTAACTATTCCTAAGAACTTTGATGAGTGCTATGGAATCCTCCAATGGGGTTTCCTTGAGCCCTTTCAAGTTCTCAGGATTTTTTGGCACCTTGGATGGAGAGGGGAAGGCCTCTATTTATAATTTCACTTTTAGGCTGTGTTTTCTGTGTTTAAGCAATGTACGTGGGATAGAAGTACAAGCTTTAAAGGCTTGTACCTAGGCTATTTAAGGTGTACCTAAGAGGTTTTGGTCATAATTATGTGTGATTGGTCGAATTGGTGTGGTCTGAGATCTTAATCAAGGGCTAAAAATCAATCTGGGGATGAGGGCCATAGTGGCCCTCTCAGAGAGCCACGTGGCCCTCTTGGAGTGCCACTATGGCACTCAGCCCTAGAGGTTATATTTTCTCTCCTAACTTTGTGGGCTTCGTTCTTTTACTTTGGATATAAAAAAAGGGCTTGCGGTTGTAGACACCCCATTTTGTCGGCTATCAGATTTAGGAGACCCATAGCTTGGTGGTTCACAATGATCGTAAAAGACTTAAAAGGACTCTCGGAAGTCAGCTCTATCTCTCAGAATGCTCAGAATGACCAAAATGCCCCTGAAAGCCCGAAAACTCCCAGATTTGGTCCTAAAGTTCTGAAAACATGCTACGTCGTAAGAAAAGTGATAAAATGAGTTTTTAAATAAAACCAGAAAAAATCGTCAGCTCCCAGAGACCCCCGGAAGTCCCGGAGGTTCCCCGAAAGTCCCCGTTGACCGATTTGACCAAGGTTTGACCAGGTTTGACCGAGATTTGACCAAGTTTGACCGAAGTTTGACCAAGTTTGACCGAAATTGTCCAAATTCACCGGAATCATTAGAAAAGTATTAAAATAAGTTTTAAAAGAGAATCGAGCAAAAACGTCGGCTTCTGGGAGCTCCCAGAGGTTCCCAAAACTTCCCAGGAATCCCAGGTTTGACCGGTTTGACCAAGATTTGACTTTGGAATCGGGGCACTGAAACAATTTTCAAATATTTTTCAAGGATACTAGAGGTCAATAGCTTTCCAACGGTATATCGCACATAATTTCTGGATTTAAAACGAATTTATTATGAATTTCCAAAGGCGAAAAAGGCGATCAAATTAGCTTTTATCGCGAATACTGCAGAACTTTTCAAAGTGACCTATCCCCGAACTATTTTTTATGTAAAGTAGACTCCATTACCTTTCCAACGGTATATCACAACCTCGATTTGGAGTTCGTACGCATTTTCTGTGAATTTCGGACAAAATAGGGCCTTTTCGCGAATACCGGAACTTCGGGGGGCCTAAACAGCATTATCCAGACGAAGGGAGGAGCAGTGCCGCCGTGGCACTGGCCCACTGCCGCCGCGGCAGTGGCCCAGTGCCGCCGCGGCACTCCCCTCCAGAACAGTCTATTTTTGTAATTAAGTTTGTGGTCCCATTTTGATTAATTAAAAGCCAAAACGACATAGTTTTATGATTTCAGATGTTTGGAGCCAATGGGAGTACTTTCTAAATCCCAAAAACACCCCAAGTTGGCCTATATAAACACCCCATTACTCCTCATTTTGGGGGGAGTCAAATGCAAGTTTAGAGAAAGTTTGGGAGAGAAAGTGTAGAGATAAGGTTAGAGTGGAGAGAAAAGAAGCTTTCTTCTTTGATTTTTCAAAACAAAAGTGAGTTCTAACTTTGTTTTTACTTCATTACTTCCATTTACTTCAACATTCAATACTCCCAACCACCATTTTAGTGAGCATTCAAGAGTGTGGAAGCTTCTTCCATGTCTAGTGTCATTACATATGAGTGATACACCAATCTACAAGTCTCATGCTTCATGAATATCATCTATTGATTATCATCTACTTGCTTGTTCATTTATTGTTCATCTCTTCTCATCCCATTTCTTTTTATTTTCTTTATTTACTTACTAGTTCATCATCATCTAAGTGATGACATGAAGTTTGGGGTGAGTGAATCCTCATGGATAGTAACTCTTGACCTCAAAAACATGTTTGATAGATGATGACCATAACCTCAATACTTCCAAGGTATTCTTGGAATATATTGAAGTTATGTCCAAAAACAAAATAAATCTCTCCAACAATCTTGGAGGTTCTTAAATGATGAGTTTGATGTAGGTATTCTAAGTGGCTATGATCCTCATTGAATGTTGAAAACATGTTTTCAAAACATCTATTTCAAAACCCCTCTCAATCCCTCTCATTTGGTTTCAAGAAACAAAACTTTGTTTTCTCCAAAATCTTCAAAACAATGAGTCAAAACAGTGAGTGAGTTGAGTTCAAAGATTTTCCTAGAACACAATACTCAACATATGGATACAAGGCAACTTGTAAAGTCTTTCTAACTCATTGGAGAACACCCATGATTTTTGGTTTGACTTGGAAGTACTTGGAAATGGTCCATTTGGGTCCCAACATTCCTTCCAAACATTCTGTTTTTTTGCTGTCACAGCAGCTAGGTCAACTTACGACCTCTTTTCCAGAAAACTTTTCGAAAAAGGGGGGTCCTAACTTATTTTTCCCTTAAAATTCAATGTCTTAGGAAACTTATTGTATAAAATGGGCCTCTAGATCATTCTTTTTCATTTTCTAAGATTTTCTAACATTTCAGTCGACAGTACGAACTCTGTTTCTGAGTGACCTCTATTGTTTATATAATTTCTCTCAATCTGTGATAGATATTCAAGATTGGCCTTTTGGGTTGTGTTCTAGACACAATAAGGAACATCTCCATAAAAAATCATGCATTGAAAACATTCCTAACCCCTCTTTTCAAATTCCAAAAGATCATGCTACTGTTCTGTCCACTATTCACAGCAAGCATACTTTAACTTGCATTCTTTGATTTGATGCTTATATGCATTCCAAATTAGTTCATATCTTAGGAAGTAGTTCATACTACATTTTTACACATCCTATGTTAATTTCATTCATTCATTCATACACATTTTAGACTTCTAAGTCATTCTAGAAATCCATGTACACAAAACACACTACAACCTTTGCACATTTTAGATACATACATTGCATTCATGCAAGATTTGGGGTTTTTGTAACTCTTAATCCAAGAAAATTATAAGGAATGAACTTGATCACATATTCATGCTTCCCCTTTGATCTAATCATCCTTTCTCATCCGTCCCGGGGATTGAGAGATCTTCTTTTCTCAAAGATTAACATGCATCATTCTAAGCCTTGCTAAGCATATTTTGATTTCTTTGATTATTTGTTCCAAGAACAATTCATGTCCCCTTTAGATTAGGAAAACTTGATTAATTGATATGTAATTAGACGATTTTTCCTAGGTTTGTTTGTGTGATCTTCCACTTTACATTGCATGATATTTGATTTAGATCTTATGAATGATATTTTATCTTTAGATCTTCCATTTTCAAGTTTCTTATGTAATGTAATATACTATCATAGTATTAATTGCCGAACCATACATAGTATAAGATGATTATTTGGATGCTAATTGAGGCCCGTCGAAAGACGGGGCGAGTTGAGGGTGTTTTAGTCGCGACAAAGGCTCCTTCCTCTGTCGTACCAAAACCCCGAACCAAGTTCTTTGGTTATGAAGGGCCGGTGCCCTTATCCGCTTGGGTGAGTCAAAATTAGGTTTCTTGGTTCCTTAAAGACCAAGTGGCGACTCTGTATCTATTTTCAACAGACCTATTTTCTTTCTTTGATTCAAATCAATTTCAAAACAATCTCAAACAAGAGAAGTGGTCCGAAGTCCGGTATCCACAGTTCCTTAAAGGCCAAGTGACAACTCTGTATCTGTTTTCAATAGACCATTTTCTTCCTTTGATTCCAAAATCAAACAAGTTTCATAAACTAAACAAAAAGCGGTGGAATCCCGGTATCCACAATCTGGCGACTCCACTGGGGATTTTTTATTTTAAAACAAAATAATACAGAGGTTTGACTCATAAAAAGCATCCTTAAAATCATCTTTTTATTGTGTTTGGTTCACCGCATTACACGCTGCATTTCCCCTCCCGACTGTGTCTGAAACGCGGCGCTGACATTGTTCAGGTCTTGCTGTGCTAGGGCACAAGTCACCGTTAATACTGTACCTTCCAAGGTATATCAAAAAGAGTAAAAACCTCCGTACTGTCTCTCTGACGGTATATTGGAACTCTCGTCAACGGACCCTCTTTGACTAAACCCAGCCTTTGCATATAGATTCCTGTAGAACCTTTCATAGGACTGTTCATTTATCTTTTCAGGTAAGACAATGTGATATAACTGCTGTATGCCCTGATGGGATAACCTGAGCGGTGTAGACGATTATGTGACATAGAACATAACCTCTTTCTTATGATCCCCAAGGCAATCGCTCACATGTGATCACATTGAGTTGACCTGCCTAGGCACCATGACAAGGATGTCTGCTCTACGCTCACAAAGATATACACCGCAAACCTTGTTTGTCGGTCCTAAGACATAGAAGTATGAAAACCTGCTAGAAAGTACGATCACTATAAAACCCGTTTCTCCCAGAAACTCTGTCCAAATATCCCAGATATAACCGTATTAACCCGTTTCTCCCAGAAACTCTGTCCAGATATCCCAGATATAACCGTATTAACCTGTTTCTCCCAGAAACTCTGTCCAGATATCCCAGATATAACCGTATTAACCCGTTTCTCCCAGAAACTCTGTCCAGATATCCCAGATATAACTATATTAACCAGTTTCTCCCAGAAACTCTATCCAAATATCCCAGATATAACCATATTAACCAGTTTCTCCCAGAAACTCTGTCCAAATTCCCCAAAAATGCCCAGTCCCTCCTAGAAGCCTTCATAAAAACCTGGAAACCCCTGTTGTCCCCTGGTGATCGTACTGGAAAGTAAGATTAGCACACTCTATATGATTGGGACCATATTTGTTTAACTGCTATCTGTTAGAAATAGGGCACCATATAGATCAGGGCATACATCCGCATGCCTGTCCCATATGCATGCACCTTTTCCATCAATCTGCACGCACTGTCTCGAGTCAGTCTACATCACTGTATTTGTCTGTCTAAAGTCGTCACTATCAGGATCTGATACACCCCTTTCCCTCGAAATCTATCAGGTCAGTATAGATTCCCAAGGTCAACAGCCGGGATCCTCGTCGTGGGCCAGGAGTTCAGATAATCGGTTAATCAAAATCAGTCCGACAGCTTACGTCAGCATGAATAGGGAAGAGTTGGAAAACAAGGTTACTGAATTGGGAGCGACCATAAGCCAGCAGTCCGACAGCCTGGCCCAGGTTTTGAAGTTCATGGAAGAACTAAAGCAGCGGCGACCGCAACCTCCGCCCGGGTTTCCACCACCGGAGTTTGAACTACCCCCACCTGAGAATAATGGGGAAGAAGACTGGTTTCAGGGGGTCCCACCGTCCGCATACGAGAAGAAGCTCCAAGAAAAGATGGACAAGGTTGACAAACTGGAAAGCGTACTCAGGAAAAGCAAGGGTATCGACGATTACATGTTAGATCTGGAAGGCCTCTTCGAGCCTGTCAAGCTGAAACTGCCAGAGAATTTCAAAATGCCTGCCATCGATCGCTTTGATGGAACGGGAAACCCGAAAAGCCACGTGAAGCTATGTATGAGTATCTTCCAGTCCATGGGTTGCACCCACGAGCACATTGCGATGCTATTCCCGCAAACTCTGGCAAAATCTGTACTATCGTGGTTCCTAACCTTGGAAGCCTCCAAAACCCGGGCCTGGGAGGACATTGTTCGAGTCTTCGTCGATCATTACTCTTACAATCAAGAGCTGGACGTCACCGTCAGGGATTTGGAAACAACCCGGCAAAGCAACAATGAATCCTTCGCTGCATTTCTGAGCAGATGGAGGAACAAGGTAGCCCAAATGACCCACCGGCCAATCGAGAAAGAACAGGTAAGGATGCTCATCCGGAATCTGCAGCCGCTCTATCATGAGAAATTATTCTACCAGTCCATCTCCACCTTTGAGGAGTTGTTTGAAGTCGGAACCCGAATCGAAGATGCTATCAGGGAGGGGAAGATCAAAAAGGAAGACCCTCCGAGTCAGCCAAGAAGGCCCAACTACTCCCGGAATCCCCCGGATGTCAATGCCCTTAGAGGCCAACCCATGGCATATCCTCCAAGGCCATACCAACCCTCCAAACAGGAAAATTCCTCCAACCGCCCTTTCCAGAAAAAGCCCCCTTGCAATTTTGCCAAGCTAGAAATCTCTCTCTCCTCAGCCCTAGATCGCCTCCTCAAAAAAGGCCATCTCCAATTACTCCAGCCTCGAAATACCCCGCTCCCGCCTAACTGCGATATGTCCAAGCGATGTACTTACCACCAAGCCCCCGGCCATAACACTGATGATTGCATGTGCCTCCGCCATGACATCCAAGACCTCATCGACCAGAATATCATCGAGCCACCACCAAAGCAGCCTCATATCACCCAAAATCCCCTACCAAACCACCAAAATGTCAACCTCATTGAGTCCAGTCCCGTACCCTTCAACCCTGCTACTTATATCACCCCCCTAGGACAACCCTTGCCTTGCATTGACATCCCGGATTTTGAGGGAATTCATCTGATCGGAGGGGAGAATGACGAGTGGCAGCAGCAGCTTGACGACGAGCAGGACTTGTTCTTCCTAGAAGAGCATGACCTAGGGGCGGTAGACCTCAAATGGTATGATCCTAACGACGAGAGTGATGCTTCCATCTGGAACGAGCCAGAAAAGCCATTTGTGGGAACGGATTATGATTGGTTTAAGAAGGATGGGACTGTAGAAGGGCCTACTCCTGCCGAGATTGATCACCTAACCAGGTCAGGCCGTCATTATCAGCCTCCGCAGCCTGCCACCGAAGCCATCAAAAAAGGTCCAGTTAAGGACAAGGGGAAGGGCAAGATGGATGAGGTCATCGAAGAAGACAATGAGCTGATCAAGCAGTTAAAGAAAACCCAAGCACATCTCTCGATGTGGGATATTATGGTGACATCCTATAAGCACAGGCAAGCCGTGTTAAATGCCTTGGCTGGGATTGAAGTCCCCATCGACGCCGCGCCAGAGGACATGGTAGCTTTCTTGGGTGCACTTACCCCAGACCCCATCATTACATTCTCCGATGAGGACCTGCCGCCAGAGGGATCCGCGCATAACAAGGCGTTATACATTACTGTGGGATGTAAGGAACAACAGGTGCCATTTTGTCTAGTCGATACAGGTTCTGCTTTGAATGTTTGTGCCTTAAGAACTGCCACTGCTTTGGGGGTCAATATCCTTGACATTACGCCATCTGTGCAATCCGTAAGAGCCTACGACAACACTAGAAGAAATGTGATGGGAACTGTTTCTCTCCAAATCCGGGTAGGATCTTTGGTGAGCACCGAGATTTTTCAAGTCATGGACATACCTGCCTCGTTCAATCTGCTAATTGGAAGACCCTGGCTTCACGCCAACAAAGCTATATCATCCACTGTGCATCAAATGATCAAGTACATTCATGAGAGGGAGGTAAAGATCATCCTCGGTAATAGTTGGGGTAATGAGGCTTTCCCAAATTACGCTCCTATTTTTGAAGTCCAAATACCTGAGCTGGAAGAAGGAAAAATCGGAGGATTCTTCATAGAAGAAGTTCATATGATCGAAGACGAAGACCGATTCCCTGAGGTCCACTCCGCAGTCGTCAACATTGTCCGCAAGATGAATTACTTCCCCGGAATGGGGTTGGGTCGACGCCAGCAAGGAATTCGGGAATTCCCGCAGATCAAAGGGCAACAAGGCACTTTCGGGTTGGGGTACAAGCCCACTGATGAGGACGCCGAGCTACAAAGGCCATGGAAGAAGAGGGTGAAGGGTCTCCCGCCATACCGCAAGACTTTGAATGGATAATTCGTCAAAGAAGGGGATGATTTCCCTTACTTCGGGTTCCCCGAACCCTGGGTCCATCAAACCACTGGGAGAAGGCACCCCGGGCTTGAAATCTTCGCTGACTGCGAGAGGTCCCCATATCAAGTTGAAAAGACCCCAGAGGAAGACTGGTTAAAATACCTTGACACTGAGGCGATCAAGAAGATGTGGGAGGAATCCACTGAGGAGGAGGAAGAAAAGAGGGCCAAGAGCCAAGATGATCAGATCAAGCCAACTGAGGAGGGTCTGAGCAACCAGGCTGTAGAGTCATCTGTCTGTGTCTCCCAATCCCCTATTCCCCCAAAGTCTGTACTACCGGTTATCGAGTCTGTACTGGAGTCGGTTGCTGTAAGCCCACCACTATCCAATGTAATCACTTCACCTGTCATGAATGAAATGAAAGACGATTCTGCTTACTCCTCTGTGTCTGACACTTGTGAATGCACAGATCCCTCCGAGGATCTCCCAATCGAACTAAAGCAACTAATTGAAAAACCACCTGCTTATGAAATAATCGAAGATACTTTATCAGTTAACATAGGTGAAATAGATAATCCACAAATTGTGCAAATTGGCTCAACCCTTAATAAAGAAGAAAAAGAAAAATTAACCCTCTTGCTAAAAGAGTTCAAAGATGTTTTTGCTTGGTCTTACGAAGACATGCCTGGGGTCGATCCCGACATCGTCCAACATCATATTCCTCTCCTCCCTAATTCTAAACCTGTCAAGCAGAAACTGAGGCGCATGAGACCGGAATGGGCACTCAAGGTTAAAGAAGAGGTGGAGAAGCAGTTCAAGGCAGGGTTCATCATTGTCACCGAATACCCGGAATGGGTTGCCAATATCGTGCCAGTCCCGAAGAAGGATGGAAAAGTTCGTGTGTGCGTCGACTTTCATGATCTGAACAAGGCCAGTCCCAAGGATGACTTCCCGCTTCCCCACATTGACGTCTTGGTAGATAACACCGCGGGACATGAGCTACTGTCTTTCATGGATGGCTTCTCAGGGTACAATCAGATTCTAATGGCGCCAGAAGATCGGAAAAAGACGAATTTCACCACCCCTTGGGGAACCTACTATTATAGAGTAATGCCTTTTGGACTCAAGAACGCGGGGGTGACTTACCAAAGAGCTGCCACCACTCTGCTGCATGATATGATTCACAAAGAGGTAGAAGTATACGTAGACGACATGATTGTAAAATCCAAGGATAGAGAAGGGCACCTGGTAGCGCTGGAAAAGTTCTTCAAAAGGTTGCGCAAATACAAGATGAGGCTGAATCCAAAGAAATGCACTTTCGGCGTAACCTCCGGCAAACTCCTGGGTTTTCTCATCACACAAAGGGGAATAGAGGTGGACCCCTCTAAGATCAAGGCAATCCTCGAAATGACGCCACCACGGAATGAAAAAGAAGTAAGGGGGTTCCTCGGAAGAATCCAGTTCATCAGTCGCTTCATTTCTAAGCTCACAGCTACATGCGATCCTCTGTTCTGATTGTTGAGAAAATGGGAAAAGTTCCAATGGGATGATCAATGCCAAGCCGCTTTCGACAAAATAAAAGCCTACCTTCGAAATCCACCTGTCCTTTCACCACCCACTCCTCATAAGCCCTTATTCCTTTACCTGTCTGTCTCCGAAAATGCCATGGGTTGCATGCTAGCCCAAGAAGGAGAAGAAAGCCACTCCGAAAAAGCCGTATATTACCTCAGCAAGAGGATGACTGGGTATGAGCTCAACTATTCTACCCTCGAAAAAACATGTTGGGCCTTGGTTTGGTGCACTCGCCGACTAAGGCACTACATGCTGGCCTTTCCGATTGTGCTCATATCCCGCATGGATCCTCTAAAATACCTTCTCGAAAAACCCGCCCTGACCGGTCGTATATCCCGTTGGTTACTTCTATTATCCGAATTCGATATCAAGTATGTTACGAGCAAGTCGGTAAAGGGGAGAACCATAGCTGAGCATCTCGCAGAACATGCCGTTGATTCCGAAGAAAGTGGGGACTTTCCGTTTCCAGACGAGAGCATCATGGAAATCAAGGAAGAGCAGTGGAAGTTGTACTTCGATGGAGCAGCCAACATGAAGGGATACGGAGTAGGGATGATCCTAGTATCGCCAAGTGGGGACCACACTCCGTTAGCAGTCAAGCTCAATTATAACTCCACCAACAACACTGCTGAGTATGAAGCATGCATTCTCGGAATGGAAGCAGCCTTAGAGCTGAAAGTTCGGAGGTTGGATGTCTTCGGGGATTCAAACCTCATCATATCGCAAGCTAGAGGAGAATGGAAAGTAAAAGAAGAAAGGTTGAAGCCCTATCACGATCATCTCGACCAACTCAAGAGGCGTTTTCAGAACGTCACATTCCTCTACTTGCCCAGGGAAGAGAACCAGCTGGCAGATTCCTTGGCCACTCTAGCTTCGATGATCAAAATTCCTGTGGGAGTCAGGATGATGCCCTTGGTAATTGAGCAGAGGTACGAGCCTTCGTTCAACATAATCGCCACAGTCGAAGAAGAAGAGAATGAAGCGCCATGGTATCAGGATGTCTGGGATTTCATAGAAAAGGGGACGTTCCCCCAAGAATCCACCGAGAGAGACAAAAGGGCAATTCGAAGATTCGCAGCGCAATTCATCATTTGCGGTGGGAAACTGCTGAAGAAAGGATACAACGGTCACAACCTGACTTGCTTGTTTGGGAAGAGCTCCAGAAGAATGATGGAAGAAATACACGAAGGGGTATGCGGCCCACACATGAACGGCCACATGCTGGCCAAGAAAATCGTGAGACAAGGGTACTACTGGACAACATTGGAAAAAGATTGTTGCGAATACGTGAGAAAGTGTCACAAGTGCCAGATTCATGCAAATATGATGCATGTACCACCATCCCTTCTGTACAGCATGACTTCACCTTGGCCATTCTCAACCTGGGGAATCGACAACATCGGAGAAATCATTCCGAAAGCCTCAAATGGAAATCGGTACATCCTGGTAGCCATAGATTACTTCACAAAATGGGTAGAAGCTGCATCTTACACCAAGTTGGGGGCCAAGGAAGTGGCCAAATTCATCAAGAGAAATCTCATCTGCCGTTATGGAGTTCCCCATGAGATTATTTCGGACAACGGAAGTCATTTCAAGGCAGAAGTTAGGGATCTGTTCGAGGAATACAAAATCACCTATCACAAGTCGTCGCCATACCGACCACAGACCAATGGGGCAGTCGAAGCTGCGAATAAGAATGTCAAGGCCATACTGCAAAAATCAGCTGATACCTACAAAGACTGGCATGAAAAGCTACCATTTGCACTTTGGGGATACAGAACATCGATAAGGACGTCCACAGGAGCGACTCCTTACTCACTAGTGTACGGGATGGAAGCGGTACTTCCGGTGGAGTTAGAATTACCATCCCTACGCGTAATGGCAGAGTGTGAAATTTCGGAGTCAGATTGGTTGAGAGAAAGGTATGAAGAATTGGCCCTCATAGATGAAAAGCGTCTAGCGGCGGTCGACCATGTCCGAATCTATCAGAAGAGAATAGCCCGTGCTTTCAACAAAAGGGTTCGTCCAAGGAAGATTGTCAAGGGCGACCTTGTCCTTAAGGAGTTGCGAGCTCCGATCTTTGATCCCCGTGGGAAGTTTAAGCCAAAATGGGTCGGCCCTTATATCGTCAAGACTGTTCTTTCCGGAGGAGCAACTTATCTCATGGACCTCGATGGTGTCGAATTCAAAGAACCGATCAACATGGATCGCCTCAAAAAGTACTATGCTTGACAAAAATAACCTTTCCTTTCAAGCCTTGCCTTGAACTACGCTCGACCTGATTCCCGCTCGGGGATACGTAGGCAACCACAACGGTTCGGTCACCCCACCTACCTAAAAATCAACCCGCTTCTTTCAAAACCTTGGCCCGAACTACGTTGGACCTGATCCCCGCTCGGGGGTACGTAGGCAGACTTTCAAAAAGAAAAAGAAGGATGGCTCGCTAGGTCAAAAATCCGAAAGGACGCCTAGGCAAAAATTAGAGCTAAATCCAAAGTGAGCAATAACAAAAGAGAGAAAGTAGCTCGCTAGGTCACTTCCTTGGTGCCTAGGCAAAAATTATGAGCACGTGAGGAAAATAAAGTCGCGGTCCTTACCATAACCCAAAAACCACCCTCCACACTAGGGGCAAACTTCGGCCACTCGCCTCGTTTGCCTGAACCTCTTCTAAACTAGGGGCAAACGTCGGTCATCTACCTCGTTTGCCTCACAACCATATATATCCCAAACTAGGGGCAAACTTCGGCTACCCGCCTCGTTTGCCTCTAACAACCCCAGCATGCTCAAGCAAGTACCAAAAGCAACAACTAAATTGAAATCTCAAGTTACAACATGTTTTCAGAAAGCTAAAATGCATAAAATGAGATTCCCAAAATAACCAAGGTTCACCGATAAACAAACTTTGAATATTACATAAGCAGGAATAATCAAAGAAATAAAAGTCTTTCAAAAAGCAACCACATGTTCAAAGACACTTGGAGGAATGAGCAAAATCAGTCAGGACTAGTTTTGTCTTAGTGTCTTTTATTTCTTCAAAGGTCTTTAGAAGTAGGCCTTTACTCGGTCAGTCCAACCATCAATAAAAGCAGCAATAGTGGTAACTCTGATCCTGGAAGCAAAGACCCTCTCAGTAAACCCCCGGGGAACCTCCTGAACCTGTCCATACTGTCGGGCCAAACGGCGAGGATGATAGAAAGAAGTCTCTCTCAGACCCATCAACCACACTCTCTGGTGACCCCTGAGGCTCGTGGTGATAGCATAGAGGCCCCAACGCCTCACGATCCAGCAAATGTCAGCCTCAGATAAGGTGCTCATCATGCCCACCCAATCGGCAAAGGTATAGTAAGAATGAAGCACGGCTCGACGGAAGTAAACTGGTGGTATACGGCCCGTCCACAGCTGAAGGCGCTCGTAAAGCCAAGCCTGTAACACCAAAGGCGCCCCAGAAAGAAGAGGAGTCCCTTGGATGAAGGCATTGTCCAAACCATTCAAAGTTTCAGCTAGAACCATGGCCATGGGATTCCTGCTAAGTTTCAGCCCGAGGCACACATGCACCAAGTCAATGGAAATACTCGAGAACAAGAAGTGCGAAGTCATGCACAATATCAAAGCGGCCCCACGGGAAGCATCATACACGCTGGGATTCCCAGGACTGGCGTACCGGGCAATAATAGAAGCAATGTTGAGAACCTCACCTTGAATCAGCCGGCGGGAAATAGTGACAGAGCAATTCAGGTATTCAGCCAAGGCTCGCGTAGGGCTGAGGGTATCAGCAGAAGGGAGAATCAAGTCAGAGTCAGAATCATAGCCGAGAATAGCGCAGAACTCCTCAAACACAGGGCATATCTCCAGGCCATTGAAGTTGAAGACATGATTCACCGGGTCCCAGTGACCAATGGCAGCACGCAAGAACTCAGTGTTCAGGGTCATCTGGCAAAGAGAGAATAGCTCGGTCAAGCCGTAGCTAAAGAGGTTGATCCGCTCCACGCCATCCGTAATGTTCAGCCAAGCTGTGAGGTGGGCGGGATCATACAAAGCCATACTTTCTGTCGCGGCTCTAGCAAAATTCAAAATTTCGGCAGCACCTCCCCGTTTCACGGACTATCCCACCTGCAAGGCAAAAGCACTCACTATCACAAAACTGCCCATCGCAGTAACATCCAGCAATCACAATGCACATATATCAACAAGCACACAACTGCGCCTCTAAACCGGAAGATATCCGGCCTAGGAGGCAAAACATCATAATACTCTGTCAGAAGGTCACAAATTGTGCTACACATCGTCCGACACTGTCCAAATAATCATATCCTCAGTACAACCCGATCGAAAACAGAAAAAGAAAATAAAAATAATAATTCCCGCTTGGGAAGCCTCAGTCCTCCTCTTCTTCGTCCTCCGTCGGACCGCCCGGAGTGTACGTCGGCGACGGCCTCCTCCTACCACCTCTACATCTTGGACCAGTCCTCGATGAGCCAGCCCCGCCTCCACGGTACTGCACACACAAATAAAAATGAAGGCAATCAGTAAGGGAACAACAAAAAAGGTACAAAAACAGAGTCGAGTCAGAGACTTACCAAGGACGCCATCTGATTGGCGGCAAATTGCCGCATACCATCCATCTGTCAAAATAAAAAATCCAGGGTTAGAACCTTGTAATCTTAAAAAAGTGCAAAATTAGAGACATACCCGGTGGTCTCGTGTAAGGACCAGGGACCGTAGGCTAGCCGCCAAGGCGTGACCCTCCTCAGCATAACTCCAAGGAACGTTGAGGACGCCCGCTGGCTGAGTAGGGTACCCACATGTGACTCGCGACACCTCCATCATTTGGGGAGTGCCATCAGCACCTAGAACATTGACGGTCCAATCCCAATGGGGGATAGGGTCGGGAGCCTGAGGAGCCTGTCTCCTGTACATCTCGCGAAGCTGCAGGCACAGAATAAGTTAGGAAAAGATAGATCAAAAACATGGGCAATGAATATAAACAGAAATACAAAAAAGAACTCACCTCCAGGAGTGGGAAGTTAGGCATCAGGAAACGGCCACGGTAAGCCTCATAACCGGTCTCAGAAAGAAAATGGTCCCAAACATCGGTGCCAGCTAAAGCCGCCAGCAGAGCATCTCCAGAAAGGTCACTAGCATCCATCACAGGAGGATCATGAGGGACGCAATACTGGGAACCACCAACCACCTGCCGAGACACCCGCTCACCAAGGAACCACTGCCTGCACTCAGTACTCTCCAGCAGAAGGCGGCAAGAGGTAAGAGATTTAACCGCTTGTATCTCCTCAGTGGCGGCATAAGCGATGCCCTCCCAAGGCGTCCAATCAACACTAGAGGCTGTCAACCCAGTTAAGAAGTTCTGAAGCAAAACAATCCGATGGGCCCCGCTCTTCACCCCAACAACGTCCCTCCGCCATCTCAAGCCTCGTGGGAATAGAGGCACAGGAGCCATACCATCCTCATCCTCGCCTGACTCGTCTGCTGGGGAGGGAGCCAACATCTTCAAGTATTCAAAACTCCAAAGCTGCACAGACAAAGGAGAAATCAGAACAAGTATGAAAATCAAAAAGATGGAAAATAAAAGAAGAAGCAGTGCATACCTCCCAAGCTCGCCAGAATCCCCCAGTAGATTTAACATCGCCCCGAGAGACCTCCCCCATATGCTTGTAGAGATGGGCCAGGGCAGCACCGCCCCAGTTGTAGGAGGGGATCTCATCAATGGTCGCCAGGCAAGAAAGGAGCCTCAAGCTCACCTGGTCGTTCCTTGTCGCAAAGATGGAGCACCCGAGGACATACAGAAGGTAAACCCTCAAAAGCTGGAAATTGTTCAGATTGTGATTAACTCTACCATAGGCCCGGTAAAGCCAGCCGCAGGGGAACCAATGCCTCTCCAGGTTGGGGGGAACAGCCCCAATCAACATCTTTACCGCCTCCGGGTCAATCTCATAAAAATAGTCCAGAACCAGGCGCTTCCCGCCGACCCTCAAGCCCGTGATCATGGAGAAATCAAAAGGCGTCATAGTCATCTCTCCAAACGGCAGGTGAAAAGTGTTGGTGGTGTCCCACCACCTCTCGGCCAGTGCATAGAAGTGAGCCAGATCATTGCTACTTTTCGAAACCAAGCGGACGAAGCCTCTGAACCCGGCTTCATCAACCATCCTCTTAACGGTGGGCGAAAGCTGGGTATACCATAAGAAAGCATGGGCAAGGCTACCATGGCCTTTCAATGCCACTTCCGGCACCTGCACACAACAAAGACGACAAAAGATGCACAAAATCACTATTCACGACCCGAGAGCCGAATTCACAAAATCCACATTTGAGCACAAGTCGAGCTTCTAACGGTCTCTAAGTGCACGCTATGGCTTACAAAACTAGCATAGTACATGAAAGTGGTCCTAAAATGACGAAAGTTTCACATACCAAGCTCGCTAGAGCCGCGGCCGAAAGATGGCGTTGAGGGTCCTGTAAAATCAAGTCCGGAGCTTGCACCTCGGCCTTCATCCGTCCTTTGGCCTTCTTAGAAGGTCTCCTTGAGCTCGAAGCCATGGATCTACAAGAAAAATGGAAGTCACATTTAAACTTTCTTCTTGAAAATTTGGGCAAACCAAAACACCAATCAAAAATCCAACTACGGGGAAAGATTACTCACCTGAGCACGCACAAGCTGCGTTTTGGTGAATTTTGGCTTCAAAAACACCTCAAAGTGGCCAAGAATGAGCTTCAAGAGCTCAAAAACCCGAAATATAAGAAGATGAAGTCCGGCCACCCAGTGCCGCCGCGGCACTGCTCCCCGTGGGCCCCGCGTCACCCCGCTTCGCTCCGTTTTGCCCCGTTCTGGCCCGTTTTGGCCTTTTATAGCCCGTTTTTGGCCCCCGATCAGCCCCGATGGCCCATTCCAATCGAGATTTATGAGGTTTTACCCCGAGCAGACTAAAAGTTGTTAGAACTACCTCCAGCAGGCAAAAACTGGGAAAAATCGGCTCCCGAGGACCCGAATCGGTCGTTTCAGGACAATCGTCGCGAGTTTCGATCAAACACGAGAAGTCTGGTAACGGATCCTGGTTTTTAGTTTACGCACCGAGTAAAGAAAAGAGATTCCCCGAGAACCCTGCATCATCCCCCGAGGACAAAAGCAGACAGATACTAGCTCCCAGAGGCCCTGACAGGCTCTCTTGGATTGAGCACCAAAAGAGATTCCCCGAGAACCCTGCATCATCCCCGAGGACAAAAGCAGACAGATACTAGCTCCCAGAGGCCCTGACAGGCTCTCTTGGATTGAGCACCAAAAGAGATTCCCCGAGAACCCTGCATCATCCCCCGAGGACAAAAGCAGACGATACCAGCTCCCAGAGGCCCTGACAGGCTCTCTTGGATTGAGCACCAAAAGAGATTCCCCGAGAACCCTGCATCATCCCCCGAGGACAAAAGCAGACAGATACTAGCTCCCAGAGGCCCTGACAGGCTCTCTTGGATTGAGCACCAAAAGAGATTCCCCGAGAACCCTGCATCATCCCCCGAGGACAAAAGCAGACAGATACCAGCTCCCAGAGGCCCTGACAGTCTCTCTTGGATTGAGCACCAAAAGAGATTCCCCGAGAACCCTGCATCATCCTCAAGGACAAAAGCAGACAGATACCAGCTCCCAGAGGCCCTGACAGGCTTTCTTGGATTGAGCACCAAAAGAGATTCCCCGAGAACCCTGCATCATCCCCCGAGGACAAAAGCAGACAGATACCAGTTCCCGGAGACCCTGACAGGTCCGTAAGATTCGATCAAAAGGAGCAGTTGAAGAGAGATCTTAGAAAGTATCGCTTCATCCCCAGCAGATTCAGATTAATCCTCAGCGGATTTATACACCGTCAGTTCAAATCACAATAGTCCATTGTCGACTCGTCATCTCGATGCAAACATCGTCGGTCCATCGCTCTCATCACACTATTGGGGCTTCCATGTTCATCATATGACGTCCAGGATTTCACGTTCGTCCCGTGACTTCTATGTCAGTCTCTTAATTTCCAGGGCCCCTGTGTCCGTCGGTTATTTGCCAAAAGACATCTTCGATCATAGTCCTCTGAGACCCCACACCCAATTACGTTTGTTTACGAAGCACACTTCTAGAAGTTTGCCCCTAAACCCGGAGTCTTCTAGACTTCAATGCCCTTATCTGAGTCACCCACCACGTCACAATCGCAAACACTAGCACAACACCAGCCCACTCGGAGTGGCACACCCCATGGCACCTGCTCATTTTAGGATCAGAAAACTAGGCATGATAGGACTCATGTATGAGATCATATCACATCCACACATTGCATATCATCCTCATATAGCATAGCGCCCGCCTGATTGTTGTGTATGTGCATATGTGATTTATCCCTTTGTGTCCTGAACTACGTCCTGGTCTGATTCCCCTTGGGATACGTAGGCAGCTCACGCGGAGCACGACCAGCATCATCCTTCCATCTTTTGCAATGCTGTTTGTCCTAAATCTATAGCCTCCAAAAAGTCCTGTCTCTTCAAAACTTTGGCACTCGCTTGCGACATGCGTTGCCTCGCAAGTTCATGCCAAAGAGGGGCAAACTGTAGACACCCCATTTTGTCGGCTATCAGATTTAGGAGACCCATAGCTTGGTGGTTCACAATGATCGTAAAAGACTCAAAAAGACTCTCGGAAGTCAGCTCTATCTCTCAGAATGCTCAGAATGACCAAAATGCCCCTGAAAGCCCGAAAACTCCCAGATTTGGTCCCAAAGTTCTGAAAACATGCTACGTCGTAAGAAAAGTGATAAAATGAGTTTTTAAATAAAACCGGAAGAAATCGTCAGCTCCCAGAGACCCCCGGAAGTCCCGGAGGTTCCCCGAAAGTCCCCGTTGACCGGTTTGACCAAGGTTTGACCAGGTTTGACCGAGATTTGACCATGTTTGACCGAAGTTTGACCAAGTTTGACCGAAATTGTCCAAATTCACCGAAATCATTAGAAAAGTATTAAAATAAGTTTTAAAAGAGAATCGAGCAAAAACGTCGGCTCCTGGGAGCTCCCAGAGGTTCCCAGAACTTCCCGGGAATCCCAGGTTTGACCGGTTTGACCAAGATTTGACTTTGGAATCGGGACACCGAAACAATTTTCAAATATTTTTCATGGATACTAGAGGTCAATAGCTTTCCAACGGTATATCGCACATAATTTCTGGATTTAAAACGAATTTATTATGAATTTCCAAAGGCGAAAAAGGCGATCAAATTGGCTTTTATCGCGAATACCGCAGAACTTTTCAAAGTGACCTATCCCCGAACTATTTTTTATGTAAAGTAGACTCCATTACCTTTCCAATGATATATCACAACCTCGATTTGGAGTTCGTACGCATTTTCTGTGAATTTCGGACAAAATAGGGCCTTTTCGCGAATACCGGAACTTCGGGGGGCCTAAACAGCATTATCCAGACGAAGGGAGGAGCAGTGCTGCCGCGGCACTGGCCCACTGCCGCCGCGGCAGTGGCCCAGTGCCGCCGCGGCACTCCCCTCCAGAACAGTCTATTTTTGTAATTAAGTTTGTGGTCCCATTTTGATTAATTAAAAGCCAAAACGACATAGTTTTATGATTTCAGATGTTTGGAGCCAATGGGAGTACTTTCTAAATCCCAAAAACACCCCAAGTTGGCCTATATAAACACCCCATTACTCCTCATTTTGGGGGGAGTCAAATGCAAGTTTAGAGAAAGTTTGGGAGAGAAAGTGTAGAGATAAGGTTAGAGTGGAGAGAAAAGAAGCTTTCTTCTTTGATTTTTCAAAACAAAAGTGAGTTCTAACTTTGTTTTTACTTCATTACTTCCATTTACTTCAACATTCAATACTCCCAACCACCATTTTAGTGAGCATTCAAGAGTGTGGAAGCTTCTTCCATGTCTAGTGTCATTACATATGAGTGATACACCAATCTACAAGTCTCATGCTTCATGAATATCATCTATTGATTATCATCTACTTGCTTGTTCATTTATTGTTCATCTCTTCTCATCCCATTTCTTTTTATTTTCTTTATTTACTTACTAGTTCATCATCATCTAAGTGATGACATGAAGTTTGGGGTGAGTGAATCCTCATGGATAGTAGCTCTTGACCTCAAAAACATGTTTGATAGATGATGACCATAACCTCAATACTTCCAAGGTATTCTTGGAATATATTGAAGTTATGTCCAAAAACAAAATAAATCTCTCCAACAATCTTGGAGGTTCTTAAATGATGAGTTTGATGTAGGTATTCTAAGTGGCTATGATCCTCATTGAATGTTGAAAACATGTTTTCAAAACATCTATTTCAAAACCCCTCTCAATCCCTCTCATTTGGTTTCAAGAAACAAAACTTTGTTTTCTCCAAAATCTTCAAAACAATGAGTCAAAACAGTGAGTGAGTTGAGTTCAAAGATTTTCCTAGAACACAATACTCAACATATGGATACAAGGCCACTTGGAAAGTCTTTCTAACTCATTGGAGAACACCCATGATTTTTGGTTTGACTTGGAAGTACTTGAAAATGGTCCATTTGGGTCCCAACATTCCTTCCAAACATTCTGTTTTTTTGCTGTCACAGCAGCTAGGTCAACTTACGACCTCTTTTCCAGAAACCTTTTCCAAAAATGGGGGTCCTAACTTATTTTTCCCTTAAAATTCAATGTCTTAGGAAACTTTCTGTATAAAATGGGCCTCTAGATCATTCTTTTTCATTTTCTAAGATTTTCTAACATTTCAGTCGACAGTATGAACTCTGTTTCTGAGTGACCTCTATTGTTTATATAATTTCTCTCAATCTGTGATAGCTATTCAAGATTGGCCTTTTGGGTTGTGTTCTAGACACAATAAGGAACATCTACATAAAAAATCATGCATTGAAAACATTCCTAACCCCTCTTTTCAAATTCCAAAAGATCATGCTACTGTTCTGTCCACTATTCACAGCAAGCATACTTTAACTTGCATTCTTTGATTTGATGCTTATATGCATTCCAAATTAGTTCATATCTTAGGAAGTAGTTCATACTACATTTTTACACATCCTATGTTAATTTCATTCATTCATTCATACACATTTTAGACTTCTAAGTCATTCTAGAAATCCATGTACACAAAACACACTACAACCTTTGCACATTTTAGATACATACATTGCATTCATGCAAGATTTGGGGTTTTTGTAACTCTTAATCCAAGAAAATTATAAGGAATGAACTTGATCACATATTCATGCTTCCCCTTTGATCTAATCATCCTTTCTCATCCGTCCCGGGGATTGAGAGATCTTCTTTTCTCAAAGATTAACATGCATCATTCTAAGCCTTGCTAAGCATATTTTGATTTCTTTGATTATTTGTTCCAAGAACAATTCATGTCCCCTTTAGATTAGGAAAACTTGATTAATTGATATGTGATTAGACGATTTTTCCTAGGTTTGTTTGTGTGATCTTCCACTTTACATTGCATGATATTTGATTTAGATCTTATGAATGATATTTTATCTTTAGATCTTCCATTTTCAAGTTTCTTATGTAATGTAATATACTATCATAGTATTAATTGCCGAACCATACATAGTATAAGATGATTATTTGGATGCTAATTGAGGCCCGTCGAAAGACGGGGCGAGTTGAGGGTGTTTTAGTCGCGACAAAGGCTCCTTCCTCTCTCGTACCAAAACCCCGAACCAAGTTCTTTGGTTATGAAGAGTCGGTGCCCTTATCCGCTTGGGTGAGTCAAAATTAGGTTTCTTGGTTCCTTAAAGACCAAGTGGCGACTCTGTATCTGTTTTCAACAGACCTATTTTCTTTCTTTGATTCAAATCAATTTCAAAACAATCTCAAACAAGAGAAGTGGTCCGAAGTCCGGTATCCACAGTTCCTTAAAGGCCAAGTGACGACTCTGTATCTGTTTTCAATAGACCATTTTCTTCCTTTGATTCCAAAATCAAACAAGTTTCATAAACTAAACAAAAAGCGGTGGAATCCCGGTATCCACAGCGATATACCATTGGAAAGGTATGGAAGTCTAGTTTAAGATGCTTTTGTCTCATTCAAAAATAATTTGTAGATTTTGAGTTATTATGAAAAAGGTGAGGCTGACTCTAGAAAGGAGCTAACCGGAGATGTGTAGAAGGGCTATTTTGGCACTCTAATTCTCCTAAGCGATTTTTGGCCAACATAAAGGCTCAGGGTATCAATTTAAGCTAATTTAGGAATATTTTGTAAAGGGAGCTCTCGGGATCCCACCCCGAGGTCCAGAATTTGCTCAGTAAGAGGCAATTTTTGTCATTTCATGTGAAACAGCTATCCTAACTTGGGTTTTTGTTT
Source organism: Hydrangea macrophylla (assembly GCA_033977485.1). NCBI lineage: Eukaryota > Viridiplantae > Streptophyta > Magnoliopsida > Cornales > Hydrangeaceae > Hydrangea > Hydrangea macrophylla. The sequence goes on from CM066989.1 coordinate 35,570,544, forward strand.
CTAAATTGAGTTTCTAACATACCTAAGTCTTCCTAAAAGTTAATTTAATGTGTCTAAGAGACCACAGTGCTTCACAAAGTTCTACTTCAGACAATCAATAAATCCTGATTCCAATCATTGGGTTATTCTTGAGGCAGGGTTCCTTCTGCCGAACGGACGAACCAAAATAGGGTGTCTACAATTTGCCTCTCTTTGACAGAGCTTTGCAAGCAACGCGCATCACAAGGGAATGTCAAAGTATGACAACCATTCAGTGAGCCTGAAAGACTTCAGGAAGAAAATCAAGAAAATCAAAACATGCAAGCAAGCACACAAAAAATCTCGAAAATCAAGTGGTCGCGCTCGAAAGAGCTGCCTACGTATTCCTTTGCATGAAATCAGACCAACCGTAGTTCAAATGAGCACAACACATACAAGCACTAATTCAAGTATAACACAATGAAAGATATGAAACTCAAACTAATGCTAACATGCAAGACACTTGGGGGTTTCATAAAAGGTGTCCTTAGAGTGGACGATGCAATAAGGGATGTCCTTATTGCGGACGATGCAAGGGTGCGTCGACTACAGGGCTTTGCGATATCTCCATGCATAGCTTTTCGCACGAGCTAGGTGGAGACAAAAAGGGTCCATAGAGCCACTTAAGGCGAACTATGCCCGGAAGACACAGTAATGAGCCAGTTACAACGAACATCATGAGCGTTACATATCATATCATATCTGGTAGAGCCTTGAGGGGCAAGCTACTCTACTAGGGAATACAATCATAGAGCTGTTAAGGTAAACCATGAGCATAGTGCCAAATTCAACACAGATGCAAATGCGAGATAATTCTGATTGGGAAAAGGTACTCTTGGAGCCAAATGAGGCAAACCAAGAGCACCATGCAAGATTCAAAACTTGTTCAATGCAGGAAACTAATGCAATGCAATGAGGCTAATTGCTCTATTGAGGATTCATATTCTTAGACAATTGTGATGTGTAATCAATCAAAATGCATCAAAAGGATCAAATGGAGAAATGGTAGGGCTAAGGACCAAACAAGGCATTAGAGGGGCAAAAATACAACAAACTATGAAATTATCTTGAACAGGCTAGTTAAGGCACACTAGAAAATTATTTTGAATGGGAGAGATAAGACACGCTAGAAAATCATTTTTAATGGGCCGAGTTAAGGTACTTAAGTAAATCATTTTGAGTGGCCGGGTTAAGGCACGCTAGAAGATCATAATTTGAATGGGCCGGGTTAAGGCATGCTAAAAAATCTTTTGAAAGGGCCGGGTTAAGGCAAGCTAGAAAATTATCTTGAATGGGCCGAGTTAAGGCACAGAAGGAAATCATTTGAGTGGGTTGAGTTAAGGCATGCGAGAAATCATTTGGAGTGGGCCAAGTTAAGGCACGCTAGAAAATCATTTTGAATGGGCCAAGTTAAGGCACGCTTAGAAAATTAGTTTGAGTTGGCCGGGTTTTGGCACACTAGAAAATAATTTGAATGGGCCGAGTTAAAGCACACAAGGAAATCATTTGAGTGGGTTGGGTTAAGGCACACTAGAAAATCATTTAAATGGGCCAAGTTAAGGCACGCAAGAAAATCATTTGAATGGGCTGAGTTAAGGCAAGTAAGGAAGTCATTTGAATGGGCCGAGTTAAGGCACGCTACTCTCAAATCTCAACATAACTTCACTTAATTCTAATACAATGCGGGTGTTACCCGCTCAATCATCAATACATTGTAGAGCTCGTAAGGGCAAACTACGAGTGTGATGCATGAAACTGGAATGAATATGCAATAAAATCATCATGCTCTATGGGGAATACCCGTTCAACTATCAAAATCATCTAGAGCCATTAACGGCGAACTACTCTTAAGGAGAAACATCGTGGAGCCATCAAATGCGACCAACATATGCATTGCACGATCATCACTACAGATGTTAATGAATGCCTTTTAAATCATCGGGATTAAATTCATGAAATTTGAGAGACATGAACATTGCCCCTAGTTTAGACATTCATGGTTGATGATGCAATAATGCTTCGAACACGGCTCATTTTAGAAGATTGCATGCATGCTCATGAACTTTTCTTTACTTACTATTCTCAAAAACATTTCAATGCTCATGATACACCCATAAAGCCTACGACTCTATGAATCAATCTTGCATTTAAAACTCAACCAAAGACACTAAAGACAAACAAGTTGAATAACATTTCACTCTATTTTCTTTTGACACGGTGCCTTACCATAAGTGATGTACCTTGCACATGATCTAGATTATTCTTTTACTATTTACCCAATTCTTTGAGATGAGACTTTATACAAAAATTCAAGGATTAAAAATCATGTTCTTAATCGATTCTTTGCTCTCTCTACATTATAGCCTTAAACTTTCGTTTCTAAAATAAAAAAATAATATTAAAAAATGTCTCCGTTTAAACTCACATGAAGACATCACCTCAGAATAATATTATCCCTTGTTTATGACAAGGGACTTGGACATGGCTTGCCCCTTATGTATGAAAAGGGGTTGGACTTGGTTAAATAGAAGGGCAGAAGGGGGATTGCCCCTTGTATATGACAAGGGGTTGGACTCGATCGGATAGAATGGGTGGTAAAGGGCTTTGTCCCTTGTGTGTAAATCAATGAGTGACAAATTCTTTCAAAAATCAAACTAAACCCACGGAGTGAAGGGCTTGCCTCTTGTATACGATTGGCATGAATTTTGGGATAAGGGCTTTCCCCTTGTAGGGAAAGCAAAGTGCACAGGCTAGTTTGAAATCAAAGGATACTCATATCGGCCAAGGATTTATCCGTCACATAATTTTGATTTTAAAGCTCATGACGGGGGATTGCCCCTAGTATCAAGGCAAAGCAGGAACACAAGGTTCTAGGGGAACTTGCCCCTAGTGCAAAGGGCAGATGGTTTTGGGTCAATGGCTGAGACCAAACCTTTTGAGAGGTTACCTACGTATCCCCTAATGGAATCAGGTCAAATGTAGTTCAAAACAAGGGAGTTGGTTTAAGACAATATCAGGACTGAGAAGCGGGGTTTCAATAATGGCAAGACCCAAAGCGTTGGGTTTGAACATGGGTGAGACCGAACCTTTTGAGAGGTTACCTACATATCCCCTAGTGAGAATCAGGTCAAATGTGGTTCAATCATGGCATGAGACTTTTGATCTTTTAAATTTGGCCAAGCTAATGAATTTCAATCTCAACCACAATTAGATTCAAAAAAAGGTTTAACAATACAAGATTTAAGCTGACTTAATTTAAATTCAAAAGATTCAACTATCAAGATAAAGAGAATCACAAGATATTCCAGGAACTTAGCCACTTCACCGCCACTTAGATAAGGTCAAAAACTAGTGCTTAAAGCATTTCACGATTAGGTTCGTCTTAGTACGCACAGGTTCTATTATGGTATAACGCATTCACCCTTTTTTCTCTTTTCTTTTATATTTTTGTTTTTTAGCTCTAACTTTTGCCTAGGCGCCCTTTTGGGTTTTCATCTTAGCTAGTCTTATCTATTATTCCTTTTTTTTGCTGCTCTAACTTTTGCCTAGGTGCCCTTCCGGGTTTTCAACCTAGCGAGCTTCTTTTTTTTTTTTTTGTGTCATCCATGCGAGTCAACTCTTTATACCTCTTTGGTTATCAAAATTTGTATTATCTTACAATATTCATCTTCTAGGAATATGGCACATTCTTCACTTCGTGTATTCCTATAATAGTCAATATCAACATACTCATAATTTGGCACAGGAGAATTAATAAAGATGAAAATTCTTTTTATTGATTAGAATAAGAAACTAATACATCACTAGACTTTTTTTCTTTCTTCAAACTTGAATACTAGACTCTTGAACAATCACAATTTATTCAAATTATCAAGAATAGACAAGACCCAGCCTAGACCTTTGACTCCATAGGTGTATCATGAACACTTTTGAAAACTCTTATTCGTTAAGTAGTCCACTAGCATCCACGCTCAAGAACAGTTCCTAGCATCATTACCTCATTAGGACCTTCACTACCATTCTTAGGTCTAGGTCCCCCCAAACAACAAGTTCATGGATATCTGTTCCACATCCTCCACCCAATCTTTTTCCTTGTTAGTAACCTCAAGCCCTTTCTCGAGTTCATGCCATATTGAGTCATCAGGAGACTGCCCATCCCACCACTTGATTTCTTACAATCCCAGGTCTAGTTCTTCTAAGAAGAATAGGCATGCCTCATCATCATCTTCAAAATAACCATCATCTTAAAAGAAGTCTAATTCTTCTCCATAGCTCAAACTACAAATTACAGCATGTCTTAGAAGGATAACCACAGGTTCAGGGTCAGTTAAAAGTGTGATGTATACAGATGGGTCATAGTTGGTTGGGTCGAGTATGATAAGGTTGATATTTTATGGTGGGGGAACGACACGGTGATTGGGTAATGGGTTATGGGTAATATTTGGCTGAGTGGATAGGGGTGTGATGAACTTATTATCAATAAGGTTTTGGATCTCATGGCAAAGTCTAATACAACGATCGGTCTCATGGATATGTCCCTGGTAGAAGGTGCAGTATTTGGTAGTATTATGCCTTACTGGGAGTAGATTAGGTGGTGGAGTGGCTTCTAGTGGCTTAAGATACCCTTTATTAATAAGTCGTTCAAGGGCGGTGGATAAGGTCATGCCAAGCTTGGTAAGGTCCTACAGTCATTGCTTCGGGATGACGTTGGGTTTTGGTCAGTATCTTGGTGGAGGGCATTGATATCGCGTGTAGCTTGATTGGTAGAGTGGTTTCTTCCCCTGGGTTTCCTTCTTGAGTTGTTCTATTCCTTCTTGATTTTTCCTATCCCTTAGTGCATCCTCGATCTTTCTCCCCACATCGAACAACTGCACAAAGGTAGTGATTGGCATAAAGCACATGCACTCATGGTTTTGAGGTTGCAAGTTCTTTATAATCACGTAAACCTACTTCTTCTCGGTGGGTCTATTTGTCATTTCGACAACCTTCTTCCTCCAACAAGTCAAAAATGTGGCAAAGGACTCATGATTGTCTTGTCTAGTAGTCTCAAGGTCCCTGACAGTAATGTCTAGCTCGGTGTTATAGGCATATTGCTTCACAAATTCGGTCATGATATCCTCCCACAAGCGGGTCTTGGAGGATTCTAGAGCTAGGAACCATTGTAAGGCTCCCCCGAATAAGTAACGCGAGAACAGCTGGGCCAAGTGCTCATTTCCTAATCCCATAGGTCTAAGGGTTGTGATATACATCTTTAAGTGGCTCTTAGGATTCCCAGTCCCGTCAAACTTCTCTAGGTCTGGCATTTTGAGTTGCTCGGGCAGCTTGATCTTTGAAGGTTCGAAGAAGCCCTCAAGGTCTAGGAAATAGTCATCAACTCCACGGGATTTTCTCACTACACTTTCTAGTTGGTCTAACTTATTCTTCACTTTCTTTCCAAAATCTTCACGTACACTATCATTGAACCAATCCTCCTTGAAAGGATTCAGATCAACATGGTCCTTAGGTGCAATGGGAGGCGGAGGTGGTGGATCAACAACAGGCAAGCCCTATAGATTCATGGTAGTTTTTCCCAAACGGTCTATGAGAAGTTGCAACTAATGCCCCTGACGGGACAAGGTATCCTCGAACTGTAGCATTCTTTCTTGTTCCTCAGCCATTGGCACCCTTTTGTCTATAGCACGGACTAATCTTCCTAAACTAGAGGGGCAGACCCAAGAAGGCGTGCTTGCTGTCTTCTTTGGAGCTATGTTCACTTGTCTCTCTACAATTTCAATTCAGAAATCTCGTTTAAACCCAGAATGATTGTGCCCCCCTTTTGGATTTAAAAATATATATATATTTTTTTTAATTTTCTTATGATATGCATGATATGGAAATGTAAATTAACAACCATATTCCTATTCACATAGCCATATATGTCCTAATTGTATCATTGAGAATCCCTTCTTATACCATGGTCACCATAATCAACATCACGCTAGTTATTCCATGTTTGGAACTTCACGTGTGATAAGGTTTATGATACTCTAGGTCTAATTAGGGCTTATTCTAGCAAATAGGACACAAACAAGGTTATGATTCGTCGTCCTACAAAATTGTAACACTTACTCCCAGCATAACTCCTAAGCATACCATCCTTATGTCATATGGCGAGCATTTCATTTGGGCAGAGTGCTTTCAGTGTTAGACAGGGCTATGTATCACGTGTCATAAAGGCTTCCTTATTATGTCACATAATCCCAATGGGCAAATAAGATGTGTGTGTGCATTGTCATACGCCCTAAAGGATTGGATCTATGGCTACTATATGCATCAAGGTGGATAGAGTCAAAGGGTCCTCCAGCGAGATATCCTATATACCCCCTATTACAGGAATTGGTATGGTACGTGGACATGCTTTTTATACCCATAAGCACGTGCTAAGAAAGTGAAGTCCTCCATGGGGGTGGTCTGACAATGTTGCAGGCCCCAGCTTTGGTCTGCCCAAGCTTCCTAAAACTAATGCACGTGCAATCCTCAAAATATAAAATCAAAGAACCTTGAAAATTTTGGAGTCTAACCCTCTTAGTCTGATCTCTAGTGGAGTCGCCAATTGTGGGTAGCTAAACCAAGTATGGGGCCTAGAAGGATTAAGCCCACTTGATTGATCCCATTATAATCCTCATGTCAACAAACACGAGTGAGGTTCACCACCCTTCATTAGCTTTTATCTGATCTGACCAATTTAGATTACTCATATTTGGATTTCATGGGGCTTTTTATCCAGCCCGAGGCAACAATCGATGCCCATGATCCACATCTGAGGCTACACGAGTGAGTAATCCAACTATATCCCACAAGGCTAAATCCAGAGAGATCCTCACTAATAGAGTCGCCACTTGGTTTAATAAAGGAAACCAAGAAAACTAAATCTATCAAGTCCAATGGATAAAGAGCACCGTCTCGTCATCACCAAAGAACTCAGTTCGGGGGTAAGGTACGAGAGAGAAAGGAGCTAGATAGTGCTAAAACACCCCTTCTTGGGATGATAGAGCTTCCAGTTCTGATGGGGACCTACTCGCAGCACATCTCCGTGCTTGCCAATTTTGTCATGGTAGAGGCCCCATCCGCCTACAATGTCATCCTTGGGAGGCTAACTCTGAATAATGCCAAAGTAGTTGTGCCAACCTATAGTCTAGTAGTTAAATTCCCAACCCTGTAGGGATCGGGATGCTTGAGGGGAGATCAGGCTACCGCCCGGAGCCGTTATGTAAGTTCCCTGTGTAAGGAAGCAATTTTCGAAGCACTGAACATCGAGGATATGGACCAAAGGAACGTCAAGGATGGCTTCAACCCAGTCGAAGAGCTCAGTCATGTGGTATAGGACCCTCAGTTCCCCGACCAGTTAGTCAGCATCGATACTCTCCTATAACCAGACCTTAAGGAAAAGCTAATCCAATTCCTGAGACATTGCCAAGATGTATTTGCTTGGAGCCACAAGGACATGCTTGGAGTTGATCCCCGGATCATGTCCCACTGACTCAACGTTAACCCAAGCTTCAGCCCAGTTAAATAAAAGAGGAGGGGAATGGCCTCTAAAAGACAGGAAGCGGTACGAGAAGAGGTTAGGAAACTTCTCAAAGCTAAGTCTGTCCGCGAAGTGCAGTATCCCGACTGGTTAGCCAATGTAGTGCTAGTAAAAAAAAGCAGCAACAAGTGAAGGCTATGTGTGGACTTCACCGACCTCAACAAGGTATGTCCCAAGGACTGTTACCCGCTGACCAGGATAGACCTCCGTGTGGACTCCACTGTCAGTCACTCACTCATCTCCTTCATGGACGCCTACTCAGGCTACAACTAGAACTGCATGTTCCCCGGCGACGAGGAGAAGACTTCCTTCATCACTGACCAGGGAACGTACTGCTATAAGGTGATGTCATTTGGCCTCAAGTACGTCGGAGCAACCTATCAATGCCTGGTCAATCACATCTTCAGGGACTTGATCGGGAAGACAATGGAGGTCTATGTTGACGACCTCTTGGTCAAGAGCCATAAGGAATTCGATCATCTGGAGCACTTGGCCAGGGCCTTCAACATCCTAAGAAAGTTTCAGATGAAGCTAAACCCAGCTAAGTGCTCATTTAGAGTCTCATCCGGGAAGTTCTTAGGACACCTAGTCAGCAGATGAGGAATTGATGCCAACCCGGAGAAGATTCAAGCAATTATCAGCATGTGGTCGCCAAGGACCACCAAGAAAGTTCAAAGTCTAGCAGGTCGGGTGGCAGTATTGAACAGATTCATATCCCGAGCAACCGACCGGTGCCTTCAGTTCTTCAAAATACTCCACAAAGCCTTTGAATGGACAGAAGAGTGTGAAGATGCATTTTAGGATCTCAGGAAGTACCTGATGTCACCTCCCTTGCTCTCAACACCCATCCCGAAGGAGGAATTGTTTCTTTACTTGGCCGTTTCACCCTCAAAAGTAAGCACGACACTGGTCAGAGAGGAGCACGAGATACAATACCCAGTCTACTACATAAGTCAGGCACTCCAGGGCTCAGAAATTCGGTACTCTCATATAGAAAAGCTCGCTTTTGCCCTCATTACCTTAGCTCGGTGGCTCCGTCCATATTTTCAAGCCCATGTCATAGTGGTCCTCACGGATCAGCCACTGTGCAGAATTCTGTGCCGCCCTGAAACACCCGGGAGGCTCATGAAGTGGGCATTGGAGTTAGAAGAATTCGAGGTGGTTTATAAATGCCAAACAACAATCAAAGGGTAGGCGGTGGCAAATTTTCTCGTTGAGTACACTTATCCGGAAGATCCAGTCGAAGAGTGCAACCCGCTCGAGTTACCGCCTGAGCTACAGTCTGACATCCCGACTTAGGTACTCTATGTGCAAGGGCCCTCCAACAAGCAGTGCAGTAGGGCAAGGATCATCCTAACCACCCCCGACGGGATCCAGCTGGAGTACACCCTAAGGTTTGGATTTTCAGGCTTCCAACAATGAAGCCGAGTATGAGGCCCTATTGGTCGGGCTGCAGTTAGTAACCTCGGTGGGTGCATAACAAGTCCAAGCGTACAGTGAATCCCAGCTACGTTGTTAATCAAGTTAATCAAGAGTATCAATCTCGGGAAGAAAACATAGTGGCCTACCTGGCCCTTATCAGAACGATTTCCAACAAACTCAAAAGGTTCTCCATTATGCAAATCTCAAGGGAAGAAAATACATGGGCCAATTGGTTAGAGCGCCTAGCATCATCTTCAGAGTCGGAACACCCAGGATATGGGTAAAATACCTACCCAAACCCAGTGTGGTCAACTCGGAAGATATGGAAGTTGACCCGGTCAGTTCGGGCCCTAGCTAGATGGATTCCATCAAGATGTTCCTCACAACCGGGAGCCTACCGACCAAAAAGGATGAAGCCCAACGGGTGAAATACCGAGTGACCAGGTATCACCTCGTCGATGGTGTAATTTACAAGAGGGAATTTTCCATCCCCTACCTCCGATGCATCCACCCTACTCAGGTTCAGGATATTTTGTATGAAATCCACAAAAGAGTGTGTGGGAGCCACAATGGAGGCCGGGCACTCTCCCGTAAAGCCATGTTGCAAGGATACTACTAGCCCACAATGGATCGGGACTCTCGGGATTATGTTAAGCGGTATGACAAGTGCCAGAGGTATGAACACATGATCAACTGCCCAGCAGATCCCCAAATTCCAATCCTCAGCCCCTGGCAGTTTACTTAGTGGGGCATCGACATAGTTGGGCCGCTTCCCATAGCAAAAGGCTAAGTCAAGTTTGCCGTCATTGTAGTGGACTACTTTACCAAGTGGGCCGAAGCCAAGTCCTTGGAGATAATTACCGAGAAGAAGATGGAAAGTGTTGTTGAAAAAAACATCCTCAGTAGGTTCGGCGTGCCCCAGGTACTAGTCAGTGACAATGGAAGACAGTTTGACACGCCAGTATTTAGGCAGTTCTGCTCGGGCTATGGGATATCGAATCACTACACTTCTCCTGAGCACCCTCAAGCCAATGGACAAGCTGAGGTAACAAACCTAACAATTTTACAGTCCATTAAAACCAGACTTGAATAGGCCAACGGGACTCTGGGCAGAAGAACTACTGAACCTTCTTGGGCCTATCGCACCACTCCCCGAGCGGCAACAAAAGAGACCCCGTTCTCTCTCACCTATGGCTTTGAGGCAGTGTTTCCCACAGAACTGGGACTCCCAACTTACCAGGTGGTGAACTCTAATGAGCAAGGTAATGAGGAAGCCCTCAGAGGATAGCTCGACTTGATAGAAGAAAGAAGGAATCGAGCATACCTAAAAGTGGCAGCGTACGAGCAGACGGTCTCGCGGTACTTTAACAATAAGGTAAAGAACTACAGTTTCTAGGTGGGAGACCTTGTCCTCAAGGCTGTAAATTAGTCTACCAAAATCCCGACCCATGAGAAGCTGGGGCCAAATTGGGAAGGACCCAACAAGGTTATCGGGGTTAACCGACTGGGAACATACTAGTTGTAGACGCTAGAAGAACAGGAACTATCATACCCTTGGAATGTGGAACATCTACGAAAGTACTTTCAATAGAGGTAGAGCCAACATTGGTTAAGGGTATTTAAAAAGTTATAGCTCTTTCTGAGCAATTTTCTAAATTGAATAAAGATTTTTCTTGCAATGAATGTCCTTTACAAATGTTCCATCGACACAAAATCACTCCGGGATCACACCCAAGGCACTAAAAGACCTCGAGAACTCACTCGAGGCATTAAAAGACCTCTAGAACACACCTGAGGCACTAGTTCTGCTTAGGCCCATAACCTACAATGGGGGCGAATCCCCCTAGGTGGCTGCTAATAGTAAACTAAAAAAGACCCAAAAACTACCAACGTTTTAGGTCGGCTACCTACAGTTATCACTCTATTAACACCTACCTTAACATAAGCTCTAGGGGGGTGGGGGGGGGGGGGGGGGGGGGTAGGGATGGAGAATGGATGAAATAGGAAGTCACACCAAACATTACGGGGCTTGGGAATAACTAAGTGTAAATCCTTAGACATCTAAGCACCCACAACGTTCTGAGTACACGTCGAGATTCATACTAGGAGCTTAGTTAACCCCAAGCACTTATGGTTTACTGGTCAGGTTCTACAACCCAACAAAAAAAAATTTCTAAGTACAAAAGCTTGGAATTTTTAAGGTTCTACAGATCCCCTAAAGGCCCAGTGCCTCCTACTAGTCACAGTTTTAAACATTATGCTAAGGCAGGGTTGTAATAAAGCTAAACAACTGGTCGGGCACATGCAAATACGAACAAGCAGTGTACAAGTATAAACAGTATGCAAAAAAAGTGACCTCAAGGGGTCCTTGTTTTTCATAACTAAAAGTACACTGCTCGGGGGGCAATTATAATAGCCACCCCAAAAAAAAAGAAAAAAGAAATGAAAAATTCTTACTACTGGTCATCTACTATGATCACAACATCTTCAGTCTCCCCGACCTCGCCTCCCACTGCTGCAGCTGCATCAGCAGAGGTCCCCCTTAGCGGCAGCAGGGCCCCGCTCCTTTCAGTAGTCAGACTCAGTCCAGGAGTAGCCCGAGAGGTCCCACTTCGGATGGTCTAAAACTTCCCTCTAGGCCAAGTAAGCATAGCCCTAGAGGAATCCGGCCTCGAATTCTTCATCCGCGTCCTTCGCTGCCGCATCCTGGGCGGCCACGACATCAGCCAAGGCCCTCATCTCGACTTCTGCAGCTGTCCGAGCCTCCTGCTTGGTAGATAGCTCCTCCCTATCTGCCATCAAGTCCAAGGCCAGCTCCTTCATCTTCTCTCTCTCCACTGCCAGAGCAAAGTCTGAAGCCTCCCGCACCGCCTTCTCTGTGGAAAGGGTGACCTTAGTAGTGGCCAGCGATCCTGGGCAAGAAGGTTTCGACCCCGACCGCCAAACAACCGGTCTGAAAAAGGAAATAGAAGCCAATCAGTAATAGTAAATAGAGAGAAGTGAGAGCAAAGAAAGGTAAGTTACCTACCATGTGGGAGATGTTGTAGAGCCATCCGATCAGACCCTCAGGGTCCAATCTTGAACACCTCTCCACTTGACTCGGGAGCAGCCCGAGTTGGACTCTCGCTCGGACATTGTCCGCAGACTCCATAGCCGGGTATCCTGATAGGGATATTGTCCAAAGGTCGCTCCGTGGTCGCAATGAACTCGACCAAGAGGGGAGCCAAGTCCTGTGCCTTATTCGCCTGAGCTGCTGGTCGCCGGCGGCAGGCTCGACAACTTGCCTTTTTTTTCCTCTGGGCAGCCTGTACTGCCAAGAAGGCCTCCTTCTCCTTCAAAGCTGCAGCATCCCAGAGAGCCATCTCTGTGCAAAACCATCCAAAGATGTAAGTCAAAGGGAGATTAGATAAAGTATAAACAGCAATGAGACCTAACCAGGTCCTCAGAGACTTACCAGCAATAATTGGAGGAAAAATGGGTGCTTCGAAGGGTTGTTCAGGCTAGTATGCTACTTTCCAGGCCCCTATCCAGGTTAGCACAGTAGTGACGCTGGTCAACTCATCAGCCAAGGCCCTGATCCTGTCCTGGCACTCGTTAGAAATGTTCGGCGGGTCAGACGACTCTACTACAAAAAGAACAAACTAGTTAGTCTAATGGATCAAAATGAAAAGTGAAAACAGGTGCGAAATTGGAGCTCACTCCTTAACTCCCCGCCCAGGAGGTCCTTATCTTAATTCTCATATCGTCCTCACAAAGCCCGAGGGGGGACACATGAAATTTTTTTTTTCTTCCACCCCTTATTGTTACTTGGGCATTTGTCTATTATCTTCCTCCCCTGCCGAGCTCCCAGAGAGAAGAAGCCAATCTCCCTGTACAACGGGAATGGTTGATCGATTAGCGTGCCTAACATCATCTTTAGAGTCGGAACTGTTAGGAAACTGCGTTCCCAGAATTCGTTGACAGTGCGTATAAGTTGGTACTGCAAAAAAAATTACGTGAAAACTACAATAACCCTACAAGGGCGGAACTAGGGTTACCTTAAACTGCTAAAACAGATTGCTGTAGTAGACGAATCGAGAACACGGGCTCGATGACAGCTCACGATCTTCTACCGTATTCCTTTGCTGCCAGAATATCGAACTGAGTGTGGGCTCTTTCGAAATCCTTTCTGTTTTCTGCTCTCCCTCTTTTTCCCTCTCTTTTCTATTCCGAGTTATAATTCTCCATATAGAAAAACGCAAACTGAGAAGAGAGCTAAAGCAGCATATATATAGGCTACGATAGGGACCATAAGAAGTCAATAAGGAATAGGCTTCCTTATGGAATTAGGAAACCCTAATTCTTCAGATTCCTATTTCCATAAATTATAATTCATACCACTTAAGAATTATAATTGCACTCCTACCCTTATCTCAAAAATATATTTCGAGCTCCATGTTATTAAATGCTTATTATCTCTCCATGTTAAGATTACAGATATCCATTAATTAAATATAATTACTGACAATCATATTTAATTAATTTCTTAAAATTCCTTGAGATCCTCTGCTTAACTTATCTGATATGTCGAATACAAAATCCACCTGCAAGGTTTGACATAATCAAAACTTATAAGCTTTCTCAAGGGGATATCATCAATCCCAAAATTGAGACATGGATTCCATCATTAATTAATATCCACCACACAATTAATATTGCCACCCAATCCAATGAGATATTGACCCATTTAAGGATCTCACCCTTTTAGGGATCAAAGTGTAAATATCAAATGTACGTGTCTACAAATTAACTTAGGATTTAGAGCATAAGCACTCATAATAGCCATGAGGTATTAATTATCTTATAAGTCAGTATAAAGATAATTACCCCAAGTTAGTCCCGTTTAATACACAAAGTGTACCAGCATAGTGAGTTGAAACTATACCGTTTTCCGTAGTCAAGACAAACCTACTACAACACCATGTTGTAGTCCTACCGATGGTGTGTCCAATCCCATCTAAGACTATAAACCAAAATCTTACATTCTATAATATCTGATGGCCTGATCTTCTGTATGTAAGCCGAACTCTACACACCAAACCACCTACTATATAAAATGAGAGACACACATGCATAATATTAAATAAGTAATATAATACAAACATTGCCCACACAGATTCTCATAAAAAAATGGATTAACTGATTTTGTTAAATGAATAATAAATCAACTACATAAAGCATGGCTTTTAGTATATATCCCTAACAGGAACTCCCCGGGATACGGGTAGAATTCCTACTTGAACCCAGTGTGGTCAACCCGGAAGGTATGGAAGTCGACCCGGTCAGTTCAGGCCCTAACTGGATGGATTCTATCAAGATATTCCTCACAACCGGGAGCCTACTGACCGAGAAGGATGAAGCCCGACGGGTGAAATACCGAGCAACCAGGTATCACCTCGTCGATGGTGTAATTTACAAGAGGGGATTTTCCATCCCCTACCTTCGATGCATCCACCCTACTCAGGTTCAAGATATCTTGGATGAAATCCACGAAGGAGTGTGTGGGAGCCACAATATAGGCCGAGTACTCTCCCTCAAAGCCTTGTTGCAAGGATACTACTGGCCCACAATGGATCAGGACTCCTGGGATTATGTTAAGTGGTGTGACAAGTGCCAAATGTATGAACACATGATCAACTGCCCGGCAGATCCCCAAATTTGAATCCTTAGCCCCTGGCAGTTTACTCAATGGGGCATCGACATAGTCAGGCCGCTTCCCATAGCAAAAGGCTAAGTCAAGTTTGCCGTCATTGCAGTGAACTACTTTACCAAGTGGGCCGAAGCCGAGCCCTTGGAGATAATTACCGAGAAGAAGATGGAAGGTTTTGTTGAAAAGAACATCCTCAGCAGGTTCAGCGTACCCCGGGTACTAGTCAGTGACAATGGAAGATAGTTTGACACGCCAGTATTTAGGCAGTTCTGCTCGGGCTATGGGATATCGAATCACTACTCTTCTCCCGAGCACCCTCAAGCCAATGGACAAGCTAAGGTAACAAACCGAACAATTTTATAGTCCATTAAAACCAGACTTGAACAGGCTAAAGGGACTTTGGGCAGAAGAACTACTGACCCTTCTATGGGCCTATTGCACCACTCCCCGAGCGACAATAAGAGAGACCCCGTTCTCTCTCACCTATGGCTTTGAGGCAGTGTTTTCCACAAAATTGGGTCTCCCAACTTACCGGGTGGCGAACTACAATGAGCTAGGTTATGAGGAAGCCCTCAGAGGAGAGCTCGACTTGATAGAAGAAAGAAGGAATCGAGCATACCTAAAAGTGGCAGCGTACAAGCAGACGGTCTCGCGGTACTTTAACAATAAGGTAAAGAACTACAGTTTCTAGGTGGGAGACCTTGTCCTCAAGGCTGTAAATTAGTCTACCAAAATCCTTACCCACGAGAAGCTGGGGCCAAATTGGGAAGGACCCAACAAGGTTACCGGGGTTAACCGGCTGGGAACATACTGGTTGTAGACGCTGGAAGGACTGGAACTATTACACCCTTAGAATGTGGAACATCTACGGATGTACTTTCAATAGAAGTAAAGCCAACATTGGTTAAGGGTATTTAAAAAGTTGTAGCTCTCTCCGAGCAGTTTTCTAAATTTAATAAAGATTTTTCTTGCAAGGAATGTCCTTTATAAATGTTCCATGGCCACAAAATCACCTCGGGATCACACCCAAGGCACTAAAAGACCTCAAGAACTCACCCGAGGCATTAAAAGACCTCGAGAACGCACCTGAGGCACCAGTTTTGCTTAGGCCAATAACCTACGATGGGGGAAAATCCCCCTAGGTGGCTGCTAATAGTAAACTAATAAAGACCCAAAAACTACCAACATTTTAGGTCGGCTACCAGCAGTCATCACTCTATTAATACCTGCCTTAGCATAAGCTCGGGGGAGGGGGGGAGAGGGAAGAAGAATGGACTAAACAGGAAGTCACACCGAACATTATGGGGCTTGGGATTAACTAAGTGTAAATCCTTAGACATCCAAGCACCCACAACGTTATGAGTACACGTCGGGATTCATACTAGGAGCTTAGTTAACCCCAAGCACTTATGGTTTACCGGCCGGTTCTACAACCCGAAAAAAAAATTCTAAGTACAAAAGCTTGGAATTTTTAAGGTTCTACAGATCCCCTAAAGACCTAGTGCCTCCTACCAGTCACAGTTTTAAACCTTTTGCTAAGGCAGAGTTGTAATAAAGCTAAATAACTGGTCGGGCACAAGCAAATACGAACAAGCAGTGTACAAGTATAAACAGTATGCAAAAAAAGTGACCTCAAGGGGCCCTTGTTTTTCATTACTAAAAGTACATTGCTTGAGGGGGAAATTATAGTAGCCACCCCCCCCCCCCCCCCCCCCCCCAAAAAAAAAAAAAAGAAAAAAGTAAAGAAAAATTCCTACTGCTGGTCATCTACTATGATCACAACATCTTCAGTCTCCCCGACCTCGCCTTCCGCTACTGCAGCTGCATCAGCAGAGGTCCCACTCTACGGTAGCAGGGCCCCGCTCCTTCCAATAGTCAAACTCAGCCCAGGAGTTGCCCGAGAGGTCCCACATAGGATGGTCTGAAACCGCCCTCTAGGCTAAGTCAGCATAGCTCTAGAGGAATTCGGCCTCGAATTCTTCATCCGCGTCATTCGCTGCCACATCTTGGGCAACCACGACATCAACCAAGGCCCTCTTCTCGACTACTGCAGCCCTCCGGGCCTCCTGCTCGGTAGATAGCTCCTCCCGATCCGCCCCCAAGTCCAGGGCCAGCTCCTTCATCTTCTCTCTCTCCACTGCCAGAGAAAAGTCTAAAGCCTCCCGCGCCGCCTTCTCTGTGGAAAGGGCAGCCTCAGTAGTGGCCAGCGATCCCAGGCAAGAAGGTCTCGACCCCGGCCGCCAAACAACCAGTCTAAAAAAGGAAATAGAAGCCAATCAGTAATAGTAAATAAAGAGAAGTGAGAGCAAAGGAAGGTAAGTTACCTACCATATAGGAGATTCTGTAGAGCCATCCGATCAGACCCTCAGGGTCCAATCCTAAACACCTCTCCACTTGACTCGGAGCAGCCCGAGCCGAACTCTCGCCCGGACATTGTTCGCAGACTCCACAGCCGGTATCCTGATCGGGATATTGTCCAAAGGTTGCTCTGTGGTCGCAACGACCTCGACCTAGGGGGGGCGAGTCCTATGCCTTATTCCCCTGAGCTGCTGGCCGCTGACGGCAGGCTCGATAACTAACCTTTTTTTCCTTTGGGCAGCCTACGCTGCCAAGGCATCCTCCTTCTCCTTCAAAGTCGCAGCATCCCAGGGAGCCATCTCTGTGCAATACCATCCAAAGATGTAAGTTAAAGGGAGATTGGCTAAAGTATAAATAGTGATGAGACCTAACCAGGTCCACAGAGACTTACCAGCGATAATTGGAGGAAAGATGGGTGCTTCGCAGGGTCGGTCAGGCTAGTATGCTACCTTCCGGGCCCCTGTCCGGGTTAACATAGTAGTAACGTTGGTCGGCTCCTCAGCCAAGGCCCTGATCCTATCCTAGCACTCATTAGGAATGCTTGGTAGGTCAGACGACCCCACTACAAAAAGAACAAACCAGTTAGTCTAATAGAACAAGGCAAAAAGTGAAAACATGTGCAAAATTGGAGCTTACTCCTTAACTCCCCGCCCAGGAGGTCCTTAGCTGAATTCCCAGGGCGTCCTCACAAAGCCCGAGGGTGAATACATGAAAATACTTTTTCTTCCACCCCTTGTTGTTGCTTGGGCATTTATCTATTATCTTCCTCGCCTGCCAGGCTCCCAGAGAGAAGAAGCCAATCTCCCTGTACAACGGGAATGGCCGGTGGTTCGACAAGAACTCTTAGAGGATGAGCTCATACCTGAAGACTTGGGGCCATAGATGTAGGGCCCCATTAAGAACCTCTACCCGTTTAGGGCTAGCTGCCCAGAAGCAATCTTGAGGTAGATAAGAAACGTCCTGGGCAAGCGGATAGAGGGGAAGACAAAGACCTGCCATGAAGGCGTCCTCATATAGGGTGACAAAATCCGGCC
The DNA here is from genome assembly GCA_033977485.1 of Hydrangea macrophylla. NCBI lineage: Eukaryota > Viridiplantae > Streptophyta > Magnoliopsida > Cornales > Hydrangeaceae > Hydrangea > Hydrangea macrophylla. Next base: position 35,588,632 of record CM066989.1, read on the forward strand.
AGTTCAGATGACCCCCACAGGTAGGTATGGCCAAGGAACAGTGGCCGAGAAGGTCGTATCTCTCCCTAATCCTCCCAAGATCTGAAGCAAGTAGACTACTGGAAATCCACTTACAGGAAAAGACTATGCTGGGACTACCAGGGACCGTGGTCTTATCCCTCGACCCCCGTGACACAGAGGTTACCTGAAACCCCTGGCTCGCCTAATCGTCAAATAACCGAATGGGGATCCTATCCTCACTGTGGTAGTCTGACGGAGTCAGTGAGGGAGGATCCAAGCTTGTGTCTGGGGTCCCAGACCTTGATTGCTTATCTTTCGATCAGAAAGATGAGTTAAAGTCAGAATGTCACATACCTAAGGTTCTTACGACTAGAGGAGGGAGTAGCTAGCGGCCTTGTAGGGGTTGTCACCCCGAATCTAAGGTACAGGAATGAAAGCACCAAGAACCTATACGGTAAGGCGCACAAGGTCATCATATTCAAGTAACAGTCAGTCAACACGGTTCTAGGACCCTTCGACCGGCTTGACTACTCTAGCAAGGAAAGGGAACCACCTGACCTAAGGAAGAAGTTGAACCTAAGGAAGAAATCCCACTCCCTCTGGAGTCCTAACGGGTTCCTATTCTCCACCTCGTTCGAAAATGTTAGCAAAATAGAGAAGAGAAGAAAAGTGCAATGAATTGTATGGATGGAGGGATGAAGACTTACAAGAGTAAAGCGTAAAGAAGAGCTCATAAGTCTTGACCGGGTGCTTTTTCTTTAGGACCACTCGGTAGACTCTATCTATGGGTAGCAAAAGCAGCAAAAATGCTCAAATGCTACTTTTATAGATGACACATGCGGTCAGGATGAGTTCAGATCCAACAATCAAACAAAACTCCCGCCAAAATGCACGACAGCTGGTCCCTCGGGCAACCCAAGTAGTGCCTCAAAAGGTGCGCTCATTAAATGTACGATGTGACGGATCAGTTAGGTTATGACGATCCGATTACGTTCACACCAGTCTTGTTGGATCCTAACCAGACCAACCATCTATTGACACATGGTAAGGATCGACCCAACCTCACGAGGCAACCGATCGGTCTAGGCCCAGACTAACCAAGGCGACCGGTCTGAACCCGAGGTATCCTGGACGGTTTACCGAGTTATACAAATTTCTAACCCTCATCTGATAAAGTATTAGTTTAGCCTTGGAAATGGGGGGCAGCTGATATGTACAAAAATATCTGGTGAAAATGAAGCTCTGCTACTGCCTAACCCGAATGGTGCGCCCAGTATCATCAGGGCCCGACCAACAGGTCAAGTGCACATCATGGGCTTGGTTTGTTGCAAGTACAGCCCAGGCCCGCCTGGGGACGCCATCCAGATCCTTCTAGGATAGTTTTCTATGCAAGATAGAAGACTAATGGAAAGAGTAGATTGTTTCCTAATCCGATTAGGAAACTCACATGATTTGTGCAAATCAATTCCAATTAGATTGTATTGCCTTATCATTTTCACTTACCATGTATGAGTAGGTCTCTTGTATCTATAAAAGAGACCACTCGCCCCCATTGAAAGGGATCGCAAACTTTGCATCACAGCTTTGTATTGCACACACGCATACCCGGCGGTCTCTGGTAGCTCCAAGCTTTTGTTGGTTCACTAAAGACCCCTGATAATTTATAGTGCAAGTGCCCAGACACACCATGTGGACGTAGGTTTCTTTGTTAACAGGGTCAAACCACATACAACTCTCTTGTCTACTTCTCCTTCTTGTCTGTTACCCAAATTTTGGCATCATCAACCATTATAGGTAATAAAGGTGAGCCATCGAAGAAATGAAAATGGAAATTGGCGAGGATACATGGGACTTGGGAATGATTATAGTTAGTGTCGTCAACTTTATATTTTGGGACTTAAACTTTGTAATATGGCTGTAATTGGTTTTAACTTAAGGATTTATGGTACTAACTTAGTCCTTAGTTCATATTTGTAAATTATTAGTTTGGTTTCAAACTTTGGTTGTTCAGGTTGTGTAGTTGGATTACTAACCTGGATCTTGGGATCATGTAATATATGGCTTGTGTTTTGTTAGTTTAGTTTGGGTATGTGCGACTCTTTCAATCTTAGTTGGTTTGGTTTGGGCAATGAACTTTGGGTTTTACTCCAAAAGTTCGACTCGAAATGGATTTTACATTTAAGCCTTGCTACATTTGTTTTATTGGTGGCTATAAACTCTTAGAGCCCAAGAGAATGATTTATTAGTGTTTTTACATGTTTTGAATGTTAACTTGATATTTAAAAATGTTTAGACGTGTTGAAAATTCGAGGTGGTTGAGTGATCTCTAGGCAAAATTCTATAGAAGGGAATGATTCTACCCAAGGGTCATTCGACCGGTAGAAGGGGACAGTTCGACCGGTTGAAATATTAATACCCCCTGCACCTCTTTTAGTTTTACTACTTCAGATGTTTTGTTTTACTTCTAATTAAACATGAGGGTACCTTTGGAACCCCTTTGAACTATAAAGGTGTTACTTTCGAAAAAGTTCTTTGTTAGGGTGTGTTTGGAAATGTATTTGTAAAATCTCTTTAAAAATGTTTAAAATATATAGAGTTCATGAGTCAAAGCCTTTACTATGGAACTTTAATGACATGGGACGTGCCTTGGTGGCGTGCCACGTGTCCTAGAATCGTATGGTTCCGGAGTGTGACACAAACATTCACAGAAGTCGACAAAATATAAGCAGAAGTAGAGCATTTATTAATTTCAGAAAACTTCAACTTAAACATGCCCTCACATGCATAACCCTTCCCAACAAACATTCCAGACTTAGTAATTGCATACTAATCACCCCCCAATAGTTTGGCTAAAACCAGCTTCATTAATTAACAAACCAGAACCTAAACTTTTTTCTAATCTCAGGAGTATGCATTACATCCTTCAAAATCAATTTCTTTCCGAAGGTGAAGTTTAGCTCGACATTACCAGTACCAAAGACCTTGGTGGTGTGTGAATTACTAAGTAATACTTTTTCATTCTCCATAGAAGAGTAGCTCTTGAACCAACCACGATTGTTACACACGTGTCTAGAGTATCCGGTATCAATCCACCATTCTTCGAAAACTGTCATGTAATTTACTTCTGTAATCATAGCCACAAGTGGCTCTTCAGTCATGTTAGCCTGAGGAGCAGACTGGCACTTCTCGCAATTCCAAGCAAAGTGCCCGGGATGTCCACAAACAAAACATCCGTTGGAATGATTTTGTTTTGAAGGAGGTTCTTGGTTCGTATTCTTTTTGAAATGGTTTTAACTCTGGTTTGGAACAAATTTTTGCTTTTGTCCAAAATTATTTTTCTACCCATTTTTATTTTTAAAATTTTTATGGGCTAGTTTCAAAACATTATTTTTATTTTGTTGTGGGCTAATAGTATTAATTTTAGCTGGCACATAATTTTCCTCTTTTCGATCTTGCCGTCTAGATTCCTCCTCAATTTGGAGTCTCACAATTAGACTCTCCATGGAAAACTCTTTCGACTTATGCCTTAAGGAGTTCCTAAAGTCCTTCCAAGAGGGGGGAAGTTTATTAATTATAACTGCAACTTGGAATTGTTCATCTATTTTCATCCCCTCTGAAAGAATTTTATGAACTATTTTCTGAAGTTCATGGCTGATACGAACCCCGCCAACAATGTGACGAAACCCGTAACACGATTAATGCCTCTGTGGTGTACCCTCTTCAACTCTATCTAATCTCTCATGTATCGGTTCCAATCCTGCCCTCATCATCCGCCTCATCTCCCCCACTAAAGCTTGCATTTGTAGATTCGTAACAACCGGCTATTGAGCCTCTTCATTTATGACTCTTCCCTGATCTTGAGCCATAATCCCTGCAAGAATGGATTAGAAATAGAACAGATCCTCACTACACTCCCTCATGTGTTTCACTCAAGAATATGATTCACTCGTGTTTACACTCAAAAATCAACTCGGCTTTTACTATGTGCTCACCACTCCTGCCTTTTTCCACTCGTAGTAATTCTCACTCAGTTCTTATGAAACTGATCAAACAATGACCAGAATTTCTCAGTAACAATCCACACCCAAACTAGACCAATCAAATTTGGAAGTTGAAAGCACGACTAAAAACGAACACGGATGGCTAGGTTTCCAAAAGCACAAAAAAATAGAATTTTCGAATTTTTTTTTCACACTATGGAGTAAGGTCAGATTTGGATTCCTTAGACCCCCAATATTGTAAAACAAAAATAAAATTTTAAGCCGATTTTTTTTATCGCGGCTTACTGATCTCTTCTCTTCTCTTCTCTTCTTCTTCTTCTTCTTCTTCTTTTTTTTTTCCTTTTTTTTAATAGTCAGAGAGACTTCACAGTGCACGTATCTGTTTCAGAAACCCTAATTCCTGAGAAGGAAAATACCACAATAACAACGATAATGAGAATAAACAAACACGAAGTAACAAGAGCAAATCACAGATCAGATTCGCAAACCCTAAACACGAAATTCCAAATCGTAATCGAACACCTTTTTTTTTATACGGTTCAGAAACGAGAACGAATACGAACAAGAAAGAAAAAAAAACAGAAACAAAAAGACGAATAAAAACAGAACCAGAAGAAACGAATAAGAACAGAAACGAAAAAGATAGGATAAACCTGAGACTAAAACTGTGCTCTGATACCAACTGATACGAACCCCGCCAACAATGTGATGAAACCCGTAACACGATTAATGCCTCAGACCGTTCTACTGTCATATTCAAATGGAAACCGCGACCCAACACCTATGACATATGCGAACCTTGGTATAAAGGATGAAGACGCCACAATCAAGGATGGAAAACTCGATTGATAAGTCCAGGTATGAACGCCACAGAGTAAATCTGATAAGTTCGAATAGTTCTTCAAAGAACCAAAGAGAAAACTCTCACAATCTTATTAAATTATCAAAATTGAATATTACAAACCCTAAACTGTTTAAATAGTTCAGGCTTACGGTTGAGCCCTATAAGCCTACGAAATATTATGGCCCATTATAATTCACCCCAAAACTAAAATAAAAACAAACTAACAAATTTGAAAAGTTCCTAAGTTGGCATGCAAGCCTATAATTTATTCAAGAGCTTGAATCATGGACACCCAGCCTTGTGGATCACTAGTATCCTCTTTTGGGCCACAAAGATTAGTCTCAACCCAAATTTGTTGAACCAACCCATTGAGATTGTCCTTGAACCGTTTTGCTCGAGCCCTTGTAATTGGACCAATTGGCACGTGGTTCGGGTCCGCATTCCACCTTGTGCTAGCTGCCATGTTCTCATCAATGGCACTGTGAGATTACCAATTTTTCGTCTACCATTTGATATTTTAAATAATGAGTTACAACGTATTTTTTTGCTCCGGCCTCTTCGGTGTCATATTTCTTTTAAAGAGCATCCCACACTTCAGCAACCATTGGCAACTCAGCATAAAAATCATAGAGCTCATCTGAAAGCCCATTGATGATGTAGTTTTTGCAATTGAAATCAGCAGCTTCCCAATTTTGTGCTTGATGAGATGTCACGGGTTCTAGCACACCTGAGTCCTTCAGGTTTGGTTCATCAAGGACATAGGCAACCTTCAACAAAGACAAATAAAATATCATTTTTCCTTCCATCGCTTGAAGAGTTGGCCTTCGAACCAGAGAGGGCGATTGTGGTTGTTACTGATTGAAGTAGTATTTTGATTGACTTTCATAAAGCTAATTCAACCTTATAAAAATGCAGATAATCTGTATTGGTAAAATCTTCAAGTTGGAAACCAAACATGAAACGGGCCAAGGTGGGGACCAGGTCGCTCTCTTTAAGGTTGATTTCGCACCTCCTTGGTATTCTTACCGGTGCAAAGGATGGTGGTCATTCCCCATTAAACAAGAGCCCAATATATTATGAATTTCCGATCAGCTATTTGCACAAAACTTAACAGAAAAGAAAAAGGAACTACACCAAATACTCAATAATAGCTCTATAATGCCCGAATACACAATGACACGAAAATTTTCTATCTATTTAAAACAGGTGGTCGTGTTTTGATATATATACATATATATATATATATATATCACTCAAGGAGCCAAGACATCATGACTCATACTTATAGAAGCAATGGTGATATTTTGTGTCATCATCACAATCAATGTAGAAACAGATGTCATTGGATAGAGTTGTGATATTTTTGGGTCTAATAAATATTGAGGTAAATATGGTGTGATGTGTTTTTTCCTAGATGGTGTAGCTCATTTGAAAAGAGCAAGTAAATGTTGTCAATCAAAAAAATGAAAAATATGGTGGATGAAATCGTTGCAATAATTCCTTTATAACAAGTGGTGGTATACACCGAGTCAAAGATAAGATTCGTCACCTATTAAATATAAATGACGAAAATATATTTAATAAAAACAGTCGGTCAAAATAGATGTTCTCATTTTATTAAAGGGAGGGAGCCCTCTTCAAAGACTTCTTGTGTATATATATAAAGAGTAATATTTGGGGCACTAACAACTTCCACTAACACTTACTAACACACTCTATCTCTCTCCTAGTGGTACTGTGGGGTCCGCAGTGGGCCCCGCAGTACCACTAGGAGAGAGATAGAGTGTGTTAGTAAGTGTTAGTGGAAGTTGTTAGTGCCCCTAGCATTGTCCATATATAAATATATATATATATATATATAATATTTGTTAAAAAATTACAACATGGATATTTTTAATTTTACATAAAAAGTTTTAACATTTTTTTTGAATAATGCTAGGTATATATAAATGGGATACCTAAACTATCTACATGTTGATGTGTCATGCCATTTTGGAAAATAATTCAAACTTTTTTTGGTTACCGATGAATGATTTTGGAAATCTACATTATCAGATAGATAGTTTAGGTGTCCCATTTAGGTGTATCTAGCATTAGTTTTTTTTTTTTAATAACGCTTGGGTGACCGAAAATGTGCACAGAATTTGTGCACCGAAAAATCATGACCATTTATTTTGGTGGCCCCTACGCAAAAGTGTATGGAGTCTACTAAAATGAATGACCCTAATTTTTCGGTGCACAAATTCTGTGCACATTTTCGATGCCGGTAACATTATTGTTTTTTTTAATTCCAAAAAATAGCAGACGGACTCCGAAATGTTGCACAAAATTTATGTAGAAATTCCATAATACTCCTAGCACAGTCACCGCCGGCTTGTTTGTTTGCATTGCTCCAAACAATCTATATATATATATATATATATATGTAGTACGGAGTAGTAGACACATGAACGCTACGCATCTGACATAAAAAGAGAATCACGAGAGAGAGAGAGAGAGAGAGAGAAAATCGAGAGAGAATGGAGGCGAAGCAGTTCAAAGGCCAATCTCGACTCCCCAAATTCGCAATCCCAAAACGCTACGAAATCAATCTCAAACCCGACCTCATCACCTGCAAATTCAATGGCTCTGTTCAGATCTCTACAGACATCGTCGACGATACAAACTTCATCGTTCTCAATGCGGCCGACCTCGCCGTTGACCGCAATTCGGTGCGGTTTCAATCCCAAGACGGTTCCAAGGTATTATTATTCACTGATGATCTGTGTGCACAACGATTACTAAAATGTGATTGTGTGTGTGTGTGTGTGTGTGTTTTTTTTTTGGCGATCGTAAAAATGTGAATTGATGAGCGAATCAAAAATGTGTTGTTGGTAATGCTACTAGGTTTTGGAGGCTTTGGAGGTTGAATTGTTCGAACAAGATGAGATTTTAGTGGCGGAGTTTACTGAGAATCTTCCGCTTGGAGTTGGGGTTTTGTGTATTGGTTTTGAGGGGACCCTGAATGACAAAATGAAAGGGTTTTACAGAAGGTAATATATATACATTGTGTATGTATTTATTATGTGCATATATATATATATATGTGCTATTAGATGGACAATGATGCTGTTATACCCATTTGAGTATATCATAATAATCCAGTTAACACCAACACTGTGGACAGTGGAGAGTTTATGTTCTCCTGTTTATGCCGTTCTTCTATTCGTTGTTCATCCATAGACTAAAAAGCTGCAGTTTATTTATTTTTTGGCAGTAAAAGAAAGCCTTTTTTTTTAAGTTATATGTATATATATACACTAGGTATTGCCTGGGCCGAGGGCACTACCGACAAAAAAAAAAAGATTTTTAAGTTGAAAACTGCTTTTAATTCTAAAACTATTATTTCAACATGTTAAAGTTAGGGTGTGTTTGATATTCAATGAGTGTTGAAAATTCACCTATTTGTTTTCAGTTCGTTTGATAATGTACCAAATTGAAAAAGCAACCAAAAACCCATTGAAAACTTTATATGAAAAATTTCTACTGAAAATAATCACTGAATGTATTCTATTTTAGTACTTAAAACTATGTTGTCAGTATTGCAATGCAATCGCTTAAAATTTTCAGTACTTAATTTTTAGTTTTATCAAACGAGAAAACTGAATTCATAAATGTAGTCTACTTTGTTATCTTAACATTAGACCCAACTCATCTAAAAGTAGATACCAGAAAACCGTGGGAAGAAAAAAACTAAATAAGCAGTAGCATGCAAAAAAAAAAAAGGATTCAACGCGTGGTAAAAAACTTCTTTGGGATTGGATCCAACATCATATCACATATACATTCGACCAGTAACTAAAATACCGCAATAGAATAACATTACAACAAAACTCCCGGGTAAACGATGGTTGTAGTGGTATTTTGTCCATCTTCAGGAAGAAGGATACTTAAACAATTGGAATTTGTGCATCTGGATAACACATCATAATTGTCCATGATTAAATACTGGTGTGCGCAAATCTACCGCAACAACCTTCACAGATTGTCCTTGAGATTTATTGATTTTCATGGCTTATGCCAATCTTATTGGGAATTGACGTCTCGTCATCGTAAAAGGCAATTTCGAAGATGATGGAGTCGAGATATTCTTGGAATGAAGACCAAATCTCTAGATTTATCTCCGGTTAGAATCGAGCTTCAATTATAGGCGATGCACACCTGACGACCATCAATCGTGTTCCATTACAAAGTCAATCCTTCAGGGCAATGTTCCTCAACAACATTGTTGGACATTCTACTTTTAAGTCAAACTTGAAGGGTGATAATCTAGTAGAATCCAATGAGTTTAGATACTCATTAGGTTATCGAGTTGTAATGGTACAATCAACTTCATCATCTTCGAACAATTTGTCAGCTGTGTGAAGTGTGATAAGAAATCATCTCCTCAGGATAAAGATTCAATGCGGCAATATTGATAATACTCACATCATCATTCCGTGCTGAAAGAATCGTGCGTTCAGTTAGGAAGGCAGAGGTCACAGTACTCGCAACATTTAACTCCGGATAGACAACAGATAATAGTTCATTTATGCTCTGGCACCTGCGTATCGTTGATGGAAGTTGTATGACTTTTTCTGGATTGGATCCAATCTGGAAAAAAAAAAACTAATTTGTTCATTTAAAATGATAATTAAAAATGCCACAAACACCACAATATCTTATATAAATTTAACATGAAAAAAAATATTACCTTCATCAAGAAAGTTACGAAGTTAGCATTTTCATGGTTTGTGCTATTCAGGCGCATGTTCACGTTCAAAGACAATACGTTTATGTTCTTCCAAAGATTAGAACGCCTCAATGATGCAGTCACAATTTGTTCGCGAAGTCCTCTTGGTATAACTGGTAAGATTTGTCGAAAGTCTCCACCAAGCACAACGGTGATCCCTCCGAATGGCTTCCTATTCTCACAAATATCTTGCAGTGTTCGATCAACTGCTTCTACACAATATTTATGTCGCATTGGAATTTCATTCCAAATTATTAGTTTTGTTTCTCTAAACAGCTCTGCATTAGTCGATTGCTTGGAAAAACCACAAACTGAATTATCTAGCACATCCAAGAGTATCAATAGAAACAAAGCAACACTAGCGAAACATAATTAAAAGGCTTACACGTCAAACATAATAGAAAAGGCTCGCATGCCAATCATAATGCTCAAAACAAATATTACAACTTTGATAGTAATACAATATCGAAAAGTAAATAATTAACGTCAAACCACATACCATAATTCTAAAAAAAAAAAAAAAAAAAACTCTCATAGTAATATAATGTCCAAAAGTAAATAATTAAGGTCAAACCACATATTATCTTGGTAGCAACTTCAATAGCGCAAAAAAAAAAAAAGAAAAAAGTTTTGAAGTGCATTTCTTTTGTCAGGGGCCTCATTTGCTCTATTCGGGTTCTCAACCATGTACTTTCTTCATCACTCTACAGATTATCTTCGTATCCACATAAACATACTTTCTCATATGAGGAACTTCCACAACAATCTGATTAGTTATGAAAATCATTTAAATTAGTACAAAAAATATACCATTATATTATATCTAGTTGCATGGGTGGGTCTATGTTACCTCACTATTTCCTTGCCACTTGTATAACCTCGGTTTGTTTATATGTTTAATGTCTCTACACAATCTATCCCAATCCTGCAAATATTCATATGGCATTCAAGACCTTTGATTTTAGAATTGATATGCACAACAATCTAATTATACCTTAATGCTAAAGATGAAACACTTCTAACTTAACCCAAATGATTGATGATGAATTTATTTCTTCTATAAGCATATAAAATACCATAACACATATACTTGATTTTCCTTGCCCTTTCCCTTCTCCTTCCTGGAAGCCTGAAAGTGTTTGCCTTTGCTTTCCCTTTCGCAACCCTTTTTGCATTTTCCTGTAATATATGTAGTATTAGAGAAATAATGGTAGCAAAACGTTTTGTTCGTAAAGAAAAAAATCCAATTGGTCGGCTAACCTCGTTAATTTGTATGGCGTCTAGTTCCCTCATCGCGAAACTTAATACCTATGTTTCTTGTGCGAAGAAAATCAACCTATATATACATAGGAATTTATTGAATACATAAAAGAAAAAAAAAATCAAACTGGAAAATAAGAACTAGTGATAAAAGAAGATTATTTTACGATTTCTTCTAATTCTTTCTCTATCTCTAAAAGAATATAAAAAAGAATGATATTAACTGGTAATTGAAAAATGAACAGAATATATGGTATTAACAAAGAATATAACAAAATTGTTGCACGAAAAACTTACTACAGTTTCGTAGCTCTTGAACACAGTAATTTTTTTCATTGATTATGTAAGATAATCAAAACAATTGAGAAATATACAGTAACATCAGTAATTTTTTTCAAATGTTCCTTTAGACTAAAACCAAGAGAAGAAAAAAATTCATAACAATTTTTTTTCATAGTTTTCATAGCAGATTTTTTTTAAGGAAAAAAGAAAAACAGTGTTAGGGACTTTAAGATAATTTTAAAAAGAGTTTTCAAAATGGTTTTGAAACGAAAACAGAAAAGAGTTTTTTTTAAATGGTTTTCGAAAAAATGGTTTTAAATAGGTTTTTTCCTAAGGGATAGGAAATGCGTATTTTATTTTTCTTTCTTTGGAAAAAGGGTTTTTTTTTTCCAGAAACCAATACAAGAGCTACTTAAAGAGTTCTAAAAATGGTTTTCATTTAAAAAGGTTTTTTTGTAAGGGAAAGGGTTTTTTAGGAAAAAAAAAGGTTTTTGAAAAAGAATTTTCAGAAACTAAAATAGGGAATAAAAAAATAGAAAAGAGTTCTTGAAAAATGGTCTATGTAGCACGGATACGAATACGTGACACAGAGACGACACGACACAGAGATGGCGATACGGAAAATTCCAAAAATGTAGGTACGGAGACGGCTAGGATACGTGGAATAAAAAAATATTTCTAAAAAATATAATTTAGTTTGAAGTAAAAGAAGAAGAAGAGGATTAGATATCAACATTACATTACATATTCTGATGTTCACCCATAGAAACTAGGCAAATAGCAACTTACAACATATACTCATAAAATGATTACAAAACATAACAATTTAACAGGATATAGGCACAGTACGATACAACGATTCAATCATTATATCTTTGAATTAAATATACATTTTGCAGTTCCATGTCCACTAATGTTTCCATAATTCTCAAATAAACCAATTACTTATCCCTAGTTTTACAATATTAAGATTATTGCCTCAAAGTTTTAAAACGCATTTTTAATGAGAGACCACCATGCTGCATTCATTTGTGTGTCCGACCATGTTGGCTGTGTGTCTCACACGCGATTAAGGTGTGTCCGATGTTAAAATATTTAAGACACGTTTTATAGCGTGTCTGACACGTGGTGACGCGTGTCCGACGAGTGCCGGTGTCTGACACGGACACGATATGGAGACGGCACCCAAAGTGAAGTGTCTGTGCTACATAGAAAATGGTTTTCAAAAAAGATAATTTAAAAAAAATAAGAAAAAGAAAAAATGAGGTATTTAAAAAGGTTTTTTTGTGAGGGTAAGGGTTTTTCAACAAAAAAAAAGTTTTGGAAAAGGGTTTTTGAAAAATCTTTTCCAAAAAAGGTCTTTTAAAAAAAAAAAAAGGGGAGGTATTTAAAAAGGCTTTTCAGAAGAAGAAAAAAAAAGGTTTTTCCAGGAAAAAGGTTTTGAAAAATCCTGAAAAATGGTTTTTGAAATAGGATTTTTCAGAAAAGAGTTTTTTAAAAATGGTTTTGAAAAAAAAATATAAGAAAAAGAAAAAGGAGGTATTTAAAAGGGTTTTTTTTCCGGAAAAAAAAATGTTTTGGATAAGGGTATTTGAAAAAGGATTTTTTAGAAATGTTTAAAAAAAAAAAAAAAAAAAACAGAAAAGAGTTTTTTAAGAATGGTTTTCAAAGGAGGTATTTAAAAAGGGTTTTTTTTCCCTTCCCCTAAGAAAAATGGTTTTGAAAATGGGTTTTTTAAGAAAGAGGAAAAAAAAAAGAAGAAGGTTTTTTGGAGGTTTTGGAGAGAGACAGAGAGAGTTAGAGATGGGATGGGGTATACCTGGTGGTAGCTAGCGGTGATCCGGTGAAGAGAGAGAGAGAGAGAGAATAGAGCTTTCGAGTTGAGAGTCTACCTGGGTGAGAGTGATAGAGAGCTTGAGAGTGGAGAAAGGGTGAAGAGAGAGAGAGAGAGAGAGAGAGAGAGAGAGAGAGAGAGAGAGAGAGAAGAAGAAGAAAAAAAAGTAGAGAATAGAAGAGATGGTATGCTGTTTCAAAAAAAGTGAAAGAAGAATATCAATGTTCTAAAAATCGCTAGGCGCTAGTCGGGCGGTGGAGGGGGGGCCTAGCGCCTAGGGGCCTAGGCGGGGCCTAGGCGGATTTGTTTTATAAACAAAATTAATTATATAATAGATATATATACGAGTTATGTGGTGTTAATTAAAAATAATTATAGACTTGTGGTTCAAATAATATATATATATATATAGGTTATGTGGTGTTTTTTGGAAATAAGTAAAGATTATTAATATTTAAAAAACTATTTGGATCTCTCCATAATTAACTTAAACCGTAAGTGTATATATATACTAATGTTAGGGTTTTTTTTCCAAAGAGTCAGACCCAAATAAGACTCTGTAGCATTCTCACCCTAGCCCGCCTAGCACCGCCTAGGCCCCGCCTAGCACCGCCTAGGCCCCGCCTAGAGGCCGACTAATCCACTGGCCGATTTTCTCAAACGCCTAGGGAAAATCTCGGCGGCCGGGCACCGCCTAGCGCCTAGGCGCCGCCTAGTCGGCCGCCTAGGCCGATTTTTAGAACACTGAAGAATATAGAAGAGGTTGTGAGTACCGAGAGAGAGAGAGAGAGAGAGAGAGAGAGAGAGGGGTTGACATTTCGGCTAGAGAGAGGAGAGAGAAGGGGTTGGTGAATTGGGTTTCTTCCCCATGTAGAGTGAGAGAGTGCTGTGCAGATTTGGGAGGACAGAGAGTGATGTAGTAGGTGAGAGACTTTGGGATGAGAGAGTGAGAGGCGGGAGAGTCAGAGAGGGAAACCCAAAATTTGAAAATACCAAGCAATCTCAGCCATCCGTCTTGAGCTTGGACTCAATCCCAACCATCCAATCCTTTATCACTCACATATACTTGTCAAATCAAGACCTTCCTCCCTTATTATATAGATATATATATATATATGTATGTATATACACAAATAATTAGTGGGTTTAACCCACAAAAGTGAAATCGAAGAATTGATTGGAGTCAATACATTAGTAAGATTAGTTTGGTTATTTACCAACAACGAAATATTCTAACACATAGTATTTTATAGTTCTTTGCCCAATTCGAAATTGAAACGAATACGAATTTACCAAACACTGTTTCACGTCTTCGTTTCCTTTTTGAAATCTGTCATTTTTATCAGACACATTTTTGGTGTTCATTTTGAAAGATAAAAACAGAATCTGATTTTGTGTTTCAGCAAAACAAAAACTGAAAAACGACAACGTTATCGAGCGCCACCTTACATTTTTTCTTTCTTTGTTCATCAAGAGAATACGAGGGCTCCTTGGGTATTTCCTCATAAAGGAAAAGAGAGATGACATACTCGTATAGTTTGCCCCTACTCTACGAAGCACAGAAAAGGATATGGAACACAGACTCACTCGACCCATTCGAAAGCATGACATAGAAAATTCTGAAAATATTGGATATCGATACAACGTAGACCTAACATGTACTCCCTCCGTCCCATTTTATGTGTCCATCTTTCCTTTTTGGGATGTCCCAAAATTGTTGTCCACTTTCCTAAATTAGTATGCAAATTTTACTTAGTTTTCCAAACTACCCTTCCTTGCAATCAACACCAAAACAAAACAAAAAAAGAAAGTACAATGATTATGGGCAATTGTGGAAAGTAGGTGTAGATTCTTTTTGTCCCCTTAAATAGTTGGGTTCCCCAAGATGGACACATAAAATGGGACAGAGGGAGTAATAAATACACTTCTATACGTGTGATCACGTAGTAAAGTAGTACCTATAATCAAACTAAGATGACTAATATCTCGAATTCTAAGGAACTAATTGTTTCCAATATCGAAGAGCCTCAGGCGATTTTGGGAAGGCTCGTAATCGGTTCTGTTATTCAAGTGTTTGGTAGATACCTTCTTATTATCGTGTAGGAGCTGGTGCTAGAGGTAAAGTTACTCTTAAAAATAGGTATTTTTTTTTTGTCAAACCAACATATTGCTGGTTTTTAGAAAATACGATTGACACTAAACCTGACCGCATTCTCATACAGACAGTTTTGATTTTATAACTAGCTATTCTCGATTTCTAGTAGTCCTTTTATAATTTCAAAAACCCTAACTTTTCATAATTATAAATTTCCTAATGAGTTTAAGTAAAAGACCTTGATAATTTTCAACTTTAAAAACTCATAACTTTCAATTTCGAAAGATTCAAGAACATTGCATGTTGTAGCCTAAACATATCCAATGTGCCATCTTGTGTCCGAATAACTAGAATTAATAGTAAAAAATGGGTGTCAGACACATATCCAATGTCTGTGTTTGTGTCAGACACAGATCAAGGTGTCTTTAGCCTTTAGTATGTGTGTTGGACACAATACGTGATCCTTGTAAGCGTGCATGTGCTTCGCAGCTCTTTGTCTTTTAGCAGCCAAATTGAGTTTAAATCTCTTGTCATACATTTGTGCTTGTTGGATTTATGTTAAAACATTTATTTAGATGTGATTATCTTTGTTCAGTACTTATGAACACAATGGGGAGAAGAAGAACATGGCAGTAACGCAGTTCGAACCGGCTGACGCTAGGCGGTGCTTTCCGTGTTGGGATGAGCCTTCTTGCAAGGTGTGCATATGTGCATGTGCGCGCACCCACACATGAATTTAATTTTGTACACACAATATAATGTATTCTGGTGAAAACTATCAAAGGATGTGGGGCATCATTCACTTCCTAAATATTGCACACACGGTTAATTAAAAACAACTTGTTTTTTTTACTTCAAAACTTTTCTGGAAGATAATGCTTTTGACCAGAACACATTTTCCTTAAAATAGCACACAGCTGTGGTTGTGTACTGAAGTGTCAAAAAAAAAAATTCTATCATGAGGCAAATATTTTAATGGTTGCGCTGCTGCATAGAGATAGGGTTGTGATTTACTGGTGCTAGATAACTGTTTCAAGTTGTTGCACTTGCAAACATAAAGGTTTTGGTTGGACTATTTATTTGGTTTACATAACATGTTTCAGGCTACATTCAAGATCACACTGGAGGTGCCATCCGAACTCATAGCTCTTTCCAATATGCCGATCACTGAAGAAAAAGTAGATGGAAATTTCAAGACTGTTTATTATCAGGAATCACCAATAATGTCTACTTATTTGGTGGCAGTTGTAGTTGGATTGTTCGATTATGTTGAAGATTACACATCTGATGGTACAATTGTTCAACATCATGCATTATATTTCCTAAGTTAGTGATTAGGACAGTTAATTCCTAATTAATATTCTTTCTGTGCAGGGATTAAAGTTAGGGTATACTGCCAAGTTGGGAAGGCAAATCAAGGAACTTTTGCTTTACATGTTGCTGTCAAGACGCTTGATCTTTACAAAGAGTATGTGTTTGCTATCAATAATTTCTTCATTAGTACTAATTATTAGTTGTCTATGAGTTATAAACACCATGACACAAACCGATATATTCAAAGTTTCAATTCGGCTGGACATTTTTAATTAGTCTTGTTAGTTTTGAGTAATATTTCCATTTTCTTGCTAGTTTTCCGCCAATATTTTCTCTTCAGGTGCTCTGCTATAACATGTTCTGAAATGCATTATTCCGTTTGCTATATGAAGTCCTGCAAGTTCTTTGATAGAAATTATTCTTAATGCACTATCTAATTTAATATAACCCCTCCAGCTACTTTGCTGTGCCGTACCCACTGCCCAAATTGGATATGATTGCGATCCCTGATTTTGCCGCTGGAGCCATGGAGAACTATGGTCTAGTTACATACCGGGAAACGGCTTTGCTATATGATGATAAGCACTCTGCTGCTGCCAACAAGCAGAGGGTAATGTGCATATTCTTTTTTCACTTGTTTAGTTGTGCTCCCACGAATTATTTATGGTTACAATTGGCCTCTGTTTAGGTTGCAACTGTTGTTGCCCATGAACTGGCTCACCAGTGGTTTGGCAATCTTGTAACAATGGAATGGTGGACACATCTATGGCTGAATGAGGGATTTGCAACATGGGTAGGTTGCTTTGGCTCTCATGCATATGTACTGCTTATATCAATGTACACTGGCTAATCATAATGATCTGTTTATGTTCAGGTAAGCTATTTGGCAACTGATAGCTTGTTTCCAGAATGGAAAATTTGGACTCAGTTTCTTGAGGAAAGTACTCAGGGTCTTCGGTTAGATGGGCTTGCTGAGTCACATCCAATTGAGGTAAATAGGATGGCCAAATTTAAGATTGTTTCATGTTTCGTGTGCCTGTGGGATTCAGTGAAGTGAAATTTATGTAGGATATACTTCTGAGTAATGTATGATACTTAACTTGAAAATATTTTCTCCCCAGGTGGAGGTAAATCATGCATGTGAGATTGATGAGATATTTGATGCGATCAGTTATAGAAAAGGTGCATCAGTTATTCGGATGCTGCAAAGCTATCTTGGTCCTGAATGTTTTCAGGTTGGTTCCTTTCATTTGTTACTTATTATGCTTCTCTTAAGTTCAATTGTAGCCCTATTCTTATCTGTATGTTTTTCTCGTAAATTGTTTCACTCTAGTTTGAGTCAATTTATATATCACCTATTTCAGAGGAAAACTAGAAACACTTGAATGGGGGTTTATAATCTAATAATTATGATTATATATATATATATATATATACATACCTATAAGTATATTTAACTATACACGTATGATGGATGCATATACACAACTCTTGTTACTGTTGCGGAGTTATATTTCTTGGGGGCACATAGTCACACCGTCTGCCCCCAAGAGATTATTCAGCCTTGTGACAATATTTGAAGTGATGAATAGCTATATACTAGCAAGCACGAACACTTCAAAAGGGTGCCGAGCTCACACTGAGTGCAGTTGTGGCGAGGATGCGTCTGAGTTCTTTTTGGATTTTTGATGAGGCTTGGTGCGTCGGGGATCCTTTGGGGGTGAGACGGGTTTTTTTTTTCGTCACATTCTTTGAAAAAAAAATACATTTTACCTCAACTTTTTATTCTATACTTGCTTTGTTTAGTTCTCATTCTATACCATGGAATGAAAAATAGAGATATGTACAGCTATGTTAGTTTCGTCTTTAAAAGCCTATCTTTGAAATGGAAAACAGTGATGTATAGTTAATACTTTGCGTGAATGAATGAAGGACACAAAACTACTCGGGCTTTGTTAACGTTTAATATAAATTTGTTTTCTTGTTATTTTCTTGCATTGTATTGCTTTTTAGTAGACTAGTAATTTGTTTTGCTTACTTGCTTTTGTAGCCTGTGTTACTTGTTAATTTTATTTGCGTCTTAATTACAAAGAACAGAAATGAAAACAAGACAATGCAGTGATAGAATAGTGTATATAGTAATATATAGAAATAGTTTATACAAGTACCCCCGCCACTCACGCACACTTGATTTTTAGGAAATTGACGAATCCCTCGCACCCGCGTCCCTGCACACGTGCTTCCTAGGCAATAAATAATTGGATCCTTTGGTCAAATTCCTCAAATGTTGATGAAGAGAGAATTTGAATAGACAATAGTGACCTTTTAGTTCTTATGCAGCATGAGAAACAAATAATCTGCATGCAGCGCATTGAGATGAAAATATCATAGTATACTAATATTCTGTTTTTCGTGGCCTACGAAGCTTTTAAGTAATAACCACTTTTTTTTT
Organism: Hydrangea macrophylla; assembly: GCA_033977485.1. Taxonomy (NCBI): domain Eukaryota; kingdom Viridiplantae; phylum Streptophyta; class Magnoliopsida; order Cornales; family Hydrangeaceae; genus Hydrangea; species Hydrangea macrophylla. The sequence continues at coordinate 35,607,485 of CM066989.1, forward strand.
TTTTCCCTCCAAAATATGATACTACACATTTCTTGTCTTAGATTGAAAATGTAGACGTATTTCTCTTCACTAAAAAGCGCCATCCTCAGTAGGGCCACTTAGAGGTTATATACAGAGAGTAGATGAGATAGAGGGCTAGCCTGGATTTTATTTTTCTTATCATCCAATTTTCCTACATTCACCCTCCCTTGCTGATATTTGATAAGCGCATCCGTGTAGGTCAATTCCTCAATAGTAGCTGATATTGCTCAAAATCAAATGATGGTAATGTGAAGAAAATAAGAAGTCTACTAAGTATTGCTCATTAGTTGTGCCTCGTAATAGCACTCGACTCTCCTAATCTAACGTCGCTGTGCATTCTTAAACTCCAAATATCTGACTTTATCATTGATTTTTGTATTTTTCATTTTTCGTTCTTGGAATTGCTTAGTATTTGGATTTGATAGTTAATTGTGTTATTATATGTGGCTTCTTCTTGTAATTAGAGGGCACTTGCTTCATACATAAAACGACATGCTTGCTCAAACGCAAAGACAGAAGACTTATGGGCTGCCCTGGAGGAAGAATCTGGTGAACCTGTGAACACACTGATGGATTCATGGACAAAGCAAAAGGGGTACCCAGTTGTCTCTGTCAAAGTCAAAGATCAAACATTGGAGTTTGAGCAGGTTTTTTATTGCTGTCTTCTTTCAGCCGTTCATTTGTCGTTCAAGTGGAATATTTTATGGTGGCCATTTCTTGTAGCAGTACTTTATATTAGGAAAGTTAAAAATATGCTGACAATTTATGTTTATCTTCAAATGACAGTCGCAGTTCTTGTTGAGTGGTTCCCATGGGGATGCGCAGTGGATTGTACCAATAACATTATGCTGTGGATCATATGATGCTCACCAGAATTTTCTATTGAAAACAAAATGTGAAACGCTCGATATAAAGGAAGCTCTTGGTTGCTCAATTTCCGAAGGCAGCCTTGTGCAGAGAAGCTGTGCTTGGATAAAACTTAATGTGGATCAGACAGGCTTTTATAGGGTGAAATATGATGAAGACCTAGTTAGCAGACTCAGAAATGCAATAGAGAGTTCATGCTTGTCCGCAACGGATAGATTTGGTAATGGAAGATCTTACTTGTACTTTTTTTTTTTCACAATCAAATAGATAATTATTTGTTTAGTTTGAAAGTTTTTTTTTCCTCATAGTACATATATTAGTATTGATATGTTTTATATAGAGAGAGAGGAAAATAATCCTTAGAGATGGAGATAGAAACAGTATAGAATGAGAGTTATTTTTTATAGCAGTTAAGAAGCTTGAGGTTCCATCAACCCTCGACGCATGTCCTTGTGTGCAAAACACCATTCCTACTTAAAAGCATAAGCAAGTAAGACTTTCTTTTATGAAAACCTAACAAATTGTATTAGAATGCATCTTTAAAATGAGTTGATAATAAAGATGATAGTGCAATTACAATTGGTGAGAATGGATTCCGACTTGTCATTCCAAATACACCCTATTTAACATCAATTTATTCTTTTTGACAGGCATTTTGGATGATGCGTATGCCTTGAGTATGGCTTGCCAGCAGTCTTTGTCATCTTTGCTTACCTTGATGGGTGCTTACAGGGAGGAACTTGATTATACTGTTCTGTCTAACTTGATAAGTGTAATTATTCTTCTCCATTATATACGAATTTAATTTGCTTCAAGCATGTAGATCAAAAAAAAAAAAGCATGTTTAATTTTCTTCAAGCATGAGTTTTGGTCCTAATTCTCATTTTTGGGCCCTCACAGATAAGCTACAAAATTGCAAGAATTGCAGCAGATGCTGCCCCTGAATTAGTCGGCTACGTGAAGCAATTTTTCATTAGTGTTTTCCAGTATTCTGCCGAGTAAGAGCTTATGAACTGTTGGACTATCTAGATCTCGATTCTCGAAGTGTATGGCAATAACCCTATAACACGGTTTAAAGCATTAGATACTAGTTTCACACATGAATTGGTGTCTTGAAATTATATTATCAGGGAACTGTAGGACAGAAACACACACATGCACACACACATGGGCTATTTCTTGCCCATCAGCGGCAGCGGCTTCTTCTTTCATTGTTTTGGGGATACTATATTGATATATTCTCCCCTTTGAATGCTTGCTTTATTTTTTTTTTTATAAAAATCATCATCAGACATTTGTTGGTATGGTAGTAATGATCTTATTAAATAACCTTGCAATCAATGAGACAAAGGAATTTTCATATTGTTAAAATGAAAATTGTATAGTGGAAGAAATTAGAGTGTTATTAGATAGAATCCTTCTGTAGTTGACATAAAACATCTTTCTTTAAAATGTTTAAATCTTGCGAGCTTTGTTTTAAAAGTTAAAAATAAAGATGACGTTCAAAAGAGAAGAATGTATTGTCCAATTCCATTTTGGCATTTTCTTCATGGAAGGTTTGGCCCTACCCTGTCCGTATATTGAATAGACAAATTCAAAATGTACTAAGAGACTTTGCAATTGACACCCCAAGCTTTAATAGCTAGATCACATTATGTGGCTCCACTACATTCAGCATGTTGTAGTTCAAGATTTTTCACTTTCACATGGTAAACGTATGATGTAATTGGTCAGCCTTAAATGGTTAAATGAGTGTGCGTGAGGATCTCATGATATAATCTGTATTCGTTTCTCAAAGAGCGTCCTTTTTCCCAGTAATCTGTGTTAGTCTTTTCTTTCATTATCATTCTTTTCCTTATATCTTTCAAATTCTTTTGGTGATTTTATGTTTGTGAACAGAAAACTTGGTTGGGATCCTAAACAAGGCGAGGGCCATTTAGATTGCATGTTGAGAGGCGAGCTTTTGATGGCCTTGGCTGAGTTTGGACATGAAATCACTTTAGTTGAAGCAAATAGGCGTTTTCATGCATTCTTGGAAGATAAAAATACCCCCCTTCTCCCTCCTGACATAAGAAAGGTTTGCTAGATATCAATTGAATTCATGTAGTTCTCCATTTGGAGATCCCTCAATTCTGCTGAACTTTTCTTCTGCAGGCAGTGTATGTGGCTGTGATGCAAAATGTTAGCACATCAAATAGATCGGATTATGAATCTCTTTTGAGAATTTACAGAGAGACTGACCTGAGCCAGGAAAAAACACGAATTCTAAGTAATGACATTAATTGGTAGTATTGTGCAAAAAAAAAAAATTACCTATCAGTTTTTTGTTTTTTTAACTATTGAGTACTATTGTTATATTTGTAGGTTCATTAGCAACTTGTCCAGATCAAGATATCGTTCTTGAAGTTCTCAATTTTCTGTTGTCTTCTGAGGTATTAATGTATTATAGTTGTTTTAATCAGTGGAGGGTTTTGAAGTGACAAGCAATAATTACTAGAAGCTTGGAGGTGATGAGTATGCTTCTTTCTTATTTAGGTTCGAAGTCAAGATGCTGTTTATGGACTTGCAGTGGGAAAGGAAGGGCGGGAAACAGCCTGGAGGTGGTTTAAGGTAATCTTCGTCCAGTATTATTTAATTGAACTTGGACACAGAGATTGTCATGATCTATGTTAAGTTACCAATTACTCTAAAAGCTTTAGCTGTTAGAGAATGGGCCCAACATTGTCTATCAAGCTTCAAAACCCTCCTTCACTTGCAACCCTGACTTGCACGTGGAGAGCCAACAAACGGAACTCCATCATAGTGGAGGCAAATAACAAAGTGTAAATATGCACCCCCAACGCAGGGATGGAGAGTTGAACTGAAGGTCTCCCACACACAAGGCTCTCATACCAAGTTAAGTTACCAACTACTCTAAAAGCTTAAGCTATTTGAGAATGGGCCAACAATGTATATCAAGCTTTGACAATCTAAATCCTCCCCAAACAGCTTGGAGAGAGTGCTGCGTGTGGTGTGGAAGGAAAAGTATTTTTTTTTTTTTTTGCTAGACAGTAATTCAGTTGAATACGTGATGTTTCACACGCATTGTGGAGAAATTAAAATGGACATTTTTAAGGGTCAATGTTGCATGGCCTCCTCGTCTTAATAGGTTGAAGCCCATGTCGGACACTCGACACTCGGATGAGGCCTTGAGATATGTGTCCAACACTTGTGGTTGGATACGCACCAAGATACATTTTAGCTGCTTGTATAACACCAAATTGAACTCTCTGATTATATTCGTTGGCTACAGAGTTAACGTTAAAGTCTCTGTCACTACATAAAAACAGTATTTTTCTCTTAGAAATACAAGAAGAATAAAGATTTATGGTTGTGTCCCCATGTTCTTAGTCTTGTGAATTTGGAAAGTCCGACGCTTAGACATGTACGCACTCAACACCCGTGAATTTATTTATTTTTTTTTTGGGGGGGGGGGGGGGGGGGATATATCTTTGTTTTGTGTTTTGTTGGAAGGTTCTATAATGTTTTCTCCCAAGAGTCAAAAAGGGCTTCCCCTTAAAACATTTTTTGCCTTCAAACCCTTTTCTCTTCCCGTGAATGTGATGAAAGAATAATGCCAAACTTCCCAATTTTGTATCTCAAATGTGGTTTCCGACACCTGTGGCAGTGGGCCTACTTGGTTTTCATTGGAGGATGTTGAAGTGATCCCACCATTATTGAAGGTGGTCCAACCGCCACGTGTTGGGAACTACATTTGGGATTCAAAATTTGGCATAGCATTACTTGTGATGAAATGATGGTAAAATCATGGAACACCTATTAACTTCCTTGTTTCCTATTCAACCAAATATAGTTTAGAAGGAAGGCAAGTTATGTGAGACCATTGTTGTTGAACACCCATGGTGCTACTAGATCATATTTCATTTTCTTGTGTGGGTTCAGGGTACTTATCTTGATCCTATATGTCGTAATAAATACCACCAAAGAGAATATATTTACTTCAAGTCTTTTCGTTAGGTAGTAATAAATACCAAATAAGGTGCACATATTTACTTTCTAGCCTTTTAAATGGGAGTTAATATTTCCTGCAGACTGTAACTTTATCAGAGATTGTCTTTTTCTGCTTATAGACATGGTTTCCTATATGGGTGCATTCAAAACTGACAGTATATCTGTTATCCTATGTTTTCCTCAATTATTGTGATGCAGGACAACTGGGATCACATCTCGAAAACTTGGGGTTCAGGATTCCTATTAACCCGCTTCGTCAGTGCAACTGTTTCTCCGGTTTGTCCTCTCTCTCGATCTCTATCTGTCTCGCGTCTTTAACTCCCCAAGTTTCCGTTTATGTCCTCTGGCTACTCGGCAAAAATTCTATTTCCTTTTTAAATGGGTGAAATTGAAGGAATATGTGATGTTTTATACCTCGCCCATTCGTTTTCTCAGTTCTCTTCTTTAGAGAAGGCAAAGGAGGTCGAGGAGTTCTTTGCAACCCGCTCGAAGCCTGCAATTGCTAGGACCTTGAAGCAAAGCATCGAGCGGGTTCACATTAATGCCAAGTGGGTACAAAGCGTTCAGAACGAGAAGCATCTGGTGGAGGTTGTACAAGAGTTGGCATACAGGAAATACTAGCTTTGATCTCATAAAGCAGCTGAGCGAGCAACTTCTGCAACAACCCATAGCCAAATCTTCAAAATAAAATTGGTATTTTTATGGTTTTACCAAATAAAATATTTTTTGTACCTGTAACCTCTTTTCACATTTGCTTGATGATTGATGGCTTTACATTTCGAGATAATTTTTGTTGAGCTTAGTTAGTGCTAGAGTCACTTTGCAAATTAAGAGCATGAGCATGTTTTCCTGGACGGGTCGAACTCGGCTACGTTTTTTTCCCCCAATTTGAGGGTAGCGATGTTGCGGCGTCACATTGTCAGTGGTAGTTTTCAATGGTCATTTCAGATATTCTCACTTTTTAGAGGATAGTGGAACAACAATGCTAGGCATACTCCTTCAACCACATCCCAAATCACATCATTGCTTTAAATGCATGTATCCTGTGTTGTGTAAGTGGTGCACAGAAAAGTGTGAAAAATTCAAACAATACAGGGTACATGTATTTAAAGCGTAGGATGTGGTTTGAGGTGTGGTTTGAGGTGTGTGCCTAGCATAGTGGAATGCACATAGATCAAGCAGTTTCAACAGTGCCGAATAATTTAACAAAAAATACTTGGGAGAACCATGAGTTTTTCTGACCCTAAATTTGAAGATTGTTTAAATGTGTAATGATGGAGCCCACTTTTAATGCATTTTGAGTGCCCACTTTTAATTCGGGTCGTGAATAAATTAATAAAGAGTTTGTATCCAAGCCTCTATAAAATTTTTTTTTATAAAACTTTATAGTTTTAGAAGGCTTGCGAAAAAGTTCGTAAAAACAAAACTCACAATCAAGCATACATGAGCTCGGCTCGTTTATTAACCAAGCTAAGCTCAAGTTTGGATATCAAGCTCGTTGAATAAACAAACCAATCTCAAACATACATAGGCTCGGCTCTATTCGACTCGTATACAACCCTGACCCTAGTTGTAAATTATAACTTATAGTTTAGAAAAATGAAATAAAGTGTTTGGTGTGGCTTATAGATTCAGTATTTATAGCTTTTTCAAACTTATTTAAGGCTCAAAAGCCAAAGCCAAAGCCAACTAATTTGAAGCTGGGTTGGAGATGCTTTCTAACTTGTAGCTTATTTCGTCGATTAACGAAGCTTTTATTGACAATCACCTTCCTATTGCAATTATTCTCAATTGAATCAAATCCTTCACTTGCTTAAAACACCACTATAACTTAAAGATATTTTGAAAATTATATAACAAATAAGTTATTTGACAGCTTATGTTACCAAACAACACAAACTTAGGTCCCGTTTGATAACCATTTCATTTTTTTGTTTTCATTTTTTAGTTTTTGTGTTAGAAATTTTTGTGTTCATTTTAAAAAATGAACATAAAAAATGCGTTTGGTAACTTTGTTTTGTTTTTTAAAAAGAGAGAACAAAAACAAAAAAATGTGTTTGGTAAACTATATTTTTGTGTTAAAATTTTATAACTACTTAATAAAATGACTATTTTATCCTTAAAACTTCAAAATGACATGACTTGGTAAAAAAAAATTAGAATTTAATGTCGTCAAAGTCTATAAGCTCATATTATTATAAAAACTATTTTAGAATCTAAAAATAAAAATACGTTGTAAAATGACTAAATTGCCCTTGGGGCTTACATATAAGAAGTTAACATTGTTAAAATCTTCAAATAATACAGATTGACCTACCCAATGTTTTTGGACGTTCTAGATCCAATGGTAGGGTCCATTTGACCTGAATATATTTGTAAAATGACTATTTTGCCCTTTAAATTTCAAAATGCCATAACTTGTTAAGAGTAAACTAAAATTGAACGTCGTCAGAGCCTGTGAGCTCATATTTAAGATAAAAACATTTGGGACCTAAAAAGTACATATATGGTAAAATGACCAAATTGCCCTTGGGGTTTACATATACGAAGTTAACATTATTAAAGTCTTCAAATAATACAGAGTGACCTACCCTGAGGTTTTTTGGCGTTCTGGATCCAATGGTAGGGTCCACTTGGCCTGAATATATTTGCAAAATGACTATTTTGCCCTTAAAACTTTAAAATGCCATAACTTGTTAAAATAAAATTAGAATTTAACGTCGTCAAAACCTATGAACTCATATTATTATGAAGAACATTTTGGAACCTAAAAAGTACATATATGGTAAAATGACCAAATTGCCCTTGTGGCTTACATATAAGAAGTTAACATTGTTAAAGTCGTCAAATAATATGGAGTGACCTAACATTAGGTTTTTTTAGGTTCTGGATCCAATGGTAGGGTCCATTTGGCCTGAATATATTTGTAAAATTACTATTTTTCCCTTCAAACTTCAAAATACCATAACGTATTAAGACTAAACTAGAATTGAACGTCGCCAGAGCTTGTGAGCTCATATTAAGATGAACATTTGGGAACGTACAAGCATGTATATATATGGTAAAAATGGCCAAATTACCCTTGGGGTTTACTTGTAATAAGTTAACATTGTTAAAGTATTAAAATAATGTGGGGTGACTTACACAGTTACACTAAGGTTATTCGACATTCTAAATCCAATGGAGGGGTCTATTTCGCCTGAATACATAAGGCCAAAATGATTATTTTACTCTTAAAAATTCAAAATGCCATAACTTGTTAAGATTAAATCAAAATGCCTAAAAAGTATATAGATTCAGAATGTAGAAAAAATCTTAACAAGTTGTGGATTTTTAATTTATAAGGGCAAAATAGTCATTTTACAAATATACCCCGCTAATAGATTCAGAACGTAGAAAAATATCGGGCTAGGTCACTCTGTATTATTTGAAGACTTTAACAATGTTAACTTCTTAGATTTAAGCCCCAAGGGCAATTTGGTCATTTTACAATCTATATACTTTTTAGGTCACAAATGTTCTTCATCTTAAATATGAGCTCACAAGCTCTGACGGTGTTTAATTATAGTTTAGTCTTAACAAGTTATGGCATTTTAAAGTTTGAAGGGCAAAATAGTCATTTTACAAATATATTCAGACCAAATGGACCTTACCATTGGATCCAGAATGTCGAAAAACCTTGGGGTAGGTCATTCCGTATTATTTGACGACTTTAACAATGTTAACTTCTTATATGTAAGCCCCAAGGGTAATTTGGTCATTTTACGATCTATATACTTTTTAGGTTTCAAAATATTCTTCATAATAATATGAGTTCACAGGCTTTGACGACGTTAAATTCTGATTTTATTTTATCAAGTTATGGCATTTTAAATTTTAAGGGCAAAATAGTCATTTTACAAATATATTCAGGCCAAATGGACCATACCATTGGATCCAGAACGTCGAAAAATCTCGGGATAGGCCACTCTGTATTATTTGAAGACTTTAACAATGTTAACTTCGTATATGTAAATCCCAAGGGCAATTTGGTCATTTTACCATATATGTACTTTTTAGTTCCCAAATATTCTTTATCTTAAATATGAGCTCACAGGCTTTGACGGCGTTCAATTCTAGCTTTGTCTTAACAAGTTATGGAATTTTGAAATTTGAAGGGCAAAATCGTCATTTTACAAATATATTCAGGTCAAATGGACCTTACCATTGGATCCAGAAAGTCGAAAAACTTAGGGATAGGTCATTCCGTATTAATTGAAGATTTTAACAATGTTAACTTCTTATATGTAAGCTCCAAGGGCAATTTGGTCATTTTACAATATATGCTTTTTGGCTCTCCAAATGGTCTTAATATTAGAATGAGTTCTGACGATGTTCAATTCTAGTTTAGTCTTAACTAGTTATGGCATTTTGAAGTATAAAGGGCAAAATAGTCCTTTTACAATTAGATTCAGACCAAATGGATCCAATCATTAAATCCAAAACCTCGAATAACTTTTGAGTATGTCACCTTGTGTTATTTGAAGACTTGATTTTTTTAATTTATTAAATGTAATATTTAAGAGCAATTTGGTCATTTTGCGATTATGTACTTTTTTGGTCCCAAGAAAAAAAAAATGTATGAGTCTAACGACGTTTAATTTTGGTTTAATGTTAAATAGTTATGGCTTTTAAAATTGGTAAGGGCAAAATAGTAATCTTGGATTCCAAAATCAATTTTGCTTTTTTTGGAAGCTACTAATTTTTGTTTTCATTTTTGGTCCCTTTTTTGAAATTGATTTTGAAAAAAAAAAACAAAATTAAGTTTACCAAACGCTTTTTTTATTGCCATTTTCAAAAAAATGAAAACAAAAACAAAAAAAAACAAAACGAAATGGTTATCAAACAAACCCTTAATAACTGCTTCTAAAATGTTATACCATACAGGATTATAGCTCATTCGAAGTTCTAAAAGTTGTAATCTATGAAACTAAAAACTGTAATATGTCTGGTTAAAGTGCACTAAACGGGGCCGATATATTGATTAACGCCAAGTGAGGTCTTGACAAAATCACAAAACTAATGTGGCAAAAGTGAAATGTACCTAGATTTGTTTTAAAAAAAAAAAACCTTTCAAATACCCTAGATTTGTTTTTTTTTTTTTTCAACCTTTCCAAATTTGCTTGTTTTATTTTTATTTTTCCCCACAAATTTGCTTCTTTTTTTTTTCTCCCCTAAATCTTCTTTTTTATTTTATTTTCAGATTTTTTTTTCCTTTCCAAATTTGCTTATTTTATTTTATTTTAATATTTGCTTTTTTTTTAAAAAATAAACACCTTCACGTCTCTTTTTTTTTTTTTGGGTGGAGGGGGTTAAAAATTAATAATTTAGTTATTATCCGGAACTTATATTCGGACATGATCAAACACAAGATTAAGATATAACAGCTTATTCGACAGTTTTATCAGCACGTTCTAAACACGGGGCAACATAATAGCGTTTCCGACAGAATTACTAATCCAGTCTGATCTTACCTTATCTAATAATCCAATTCGACAGTTTTATCTGACCTACCAAACAAGGCCTTAGCTTTACACTGCCATGGGGAGTTCTACTAAACCACTGCACAGAGAAAGAAGGCCAAACAATTGATGACGAAGACACCCGAGCACAAATTGCTCCCATTGTCAGTGGTACTATTAAACGTACTAAAAAGAAAAACTGAATTTTTTTTCATTTTCAGCACTTAACAAAATTGTCATACCTACCAATGGAAAAATGAAAGGCAATGAAGTTAATAAAATTCACTGTGAACAAACCTAAAATTCATCAAAATATTGATGAATTGGAACAAACTTCAGGAACACACATAACCTAAAGAAATCCACCCAAAGACAAGTGCTTGTTGGGATACTAGTTACACCAAATATTAGTCTCAACAAAATGGAAAAGTTAACTAGTATGAAAAACCTTTGCATTGCATTAAACTGTGGTAGCACATTACAAATTTACAACACTAAATGTAACGCATTATTCATGAATGAATGGGCACATTGAAATGAAGACATACACAATTTTCACATAAGAATTCCTCAAGATTTGCTGGAAAAAAAAAAAAAGGAATCGTCCTTACAACAAATCACTGCCAATATAAGGTGCTGGACGGGTAAATAAGATCCCCACGAATCACCCAAATTGTCTCTGGGGAACTTCTCGTATGTGTGCATGGTGGCTTGCGCATAGGAGAGAGAGTGACAGATTGTTTTGGGGAAAAATCATGGCAGTTTTGTTAATAGTGGTTACAATCCTTTCTCATCGAGTTATATTTTTTTTGTCATGGTGATTACACTTTTTTTCTCGTGGTGGTTACAAAACTACCTTTGATACAATTTTTTCTCATGATGGTTACAATCTTGACTTACAATTTTCCTCATCAAAGTGACACGTGGCATCACCACAACCTCACATTTCACTCTCTCTTATTGGCACAAACCACTAGCGCGCACCACAACATTTTCCTTGTCTCGGTATCCGATCATCTTGGTTTTCTGATGATCTCCAACTGGGGGCAGTCATCTTCTCTCTACCAAAGTTTGAAAAGGTGTGTTGTTAGGAAACTCATACCCAGAGGGGGATAAATAAGTCTAAGCATCAATTATATTTATCTATTTTCAAAAATAGATTAACTTCTTCCCAAAAGCCATAAAACTTATTCAGCTAATAAAATCAATATGTTTGTCAACTAACAAAGCAATAATAAACCGATGGCAGCAGAACAAATATATCAGACATAATATATATACGTGAAAAACCCAACGCAGTTAGAGACTCTAAAGTAAGTTATCAATGGCAACTCCAAACTATATAGACTCATGAGTCCTGATAGCAGTCCTGCAGTCTGGCATCACCCACGAGTCTCCTGTCTCACTGGAGTGAACTCCAAGTTTGTGCCCAATCCAATCTCCTACACTTCGTGGCCCCTCCTCAGCGCACGAACACCTCTTCTGCGGAAGATCACGCACAAGAGTTATGGGAATTAGGATGTGCGGAAAATATCAATATGCCCTCTCTGGCAAAAGCATGGGCGTCTCGCGAAATAGGTCAACCAAATGCCCAATTTATATTATGAGATCAATATAGGATATTAATGAAATTAAAACGACTTCGTACAAGCAAACTAGCATAAAACGTCAATCGGTCAGTGGAAGATGCGTAAAACACTACCGAGGTGGTAACCCAGTTCGCCGGGGCTTATATTCCTTATCCCAAGGTCAGGACGTAAGTTGAAAGCGCTTGCGTGAGTAAAGCCTGATTTCTGTGATCTGTGGATAGGCTTCTGGCTCACTGGTCACTTCGGTGGGGGTGTGGTGACGGGTTCACCAATACAGGCAGTAGCTTTGGCTCAAATCGGACATTCCACATCGGGGAGGGGGTCCTATGGTCATGCCCTGGGAGGATTGCTACGCTGGTTGCCCCCTTCTCCCCTTTTCCTCTTAGCAAAAAAAAAAAAAAAAGAAGATGTGTAAAACATAAGCCCGGTTTCCAAAGCAGAAAAGAATTCGAGTCCCAATATCCACGTTCGAATGAGGATTAAACCTGTTTTGAAGGTGTTTGCTATGTTTTTAAAATTTGGGTGCCAGAGCCTTGTAAGGTATACCCAAACTTGCAAACAAAATTTCTTAAAATTACTTGTGTGTGTGATGCATGAAAACAGTATTCTAACTTCTAATTAGAGATTGTGCAAACGAGTAGGAAAGTACCAACGTTTTAGGTTCCTAGACAGTATTGAAGCACACAAGTCTAGAAGTGATGAAAAGCAATAAGAGAAATTGTAACACCCGTACCCGGAAAACGGGTTAATTATCATGTTATATGCATTAATTAATATAATTAGTATATAAAATGGATTAAGGGGAGGCTTGGACTCGCCCGTGGAAAAGGTGTTCAGAAAAGGACACCAATTGGAAAAGTCCCCAGTGAGGAGGGACATGTTTGGAAGTGGGACCCAGTGAAGGGCCTAAATAAAATTTGTATTTTATGTGATTAAATGCATTTATATGATTACATGATTATTTGTTTAAATGCTTTCATATTATATGATGATATATGTTTAGCATTTGGTATTAATTTGGACACCCAAATAAGGGTATAATTGAAAAAGATTGATAATTAGTAGGTGCAATAGCAACTTCATAAAATATATGGGACCCACGTTGGAACCCATGCGAAACTTAGACAAACACTCAATGGATAATTGGGTAGTTAATGAAATGTTTGGGGGATTTCATAATAAGAACTTAATAAGTTCCGGGAGTGTAACCGAAAAATGGCTAAATTTAGGCTTTGACACATCAACACATCTTGCATGTGTGTGTCATGACATAGGAAGAGTCTCATATTTGCTGAATTAAAAGAAGAAAAGAAGAAGAGAGCTTCGAGAGAGAAGACGGACCGTCACCGACGACGTCTTTCGCCTTATCGTCGCCGGCGTTCGCCAGATTCACGATCCGAGACCACTTTTGGACTCGTGGAGGTAAGAGGATCACATGCACGTAATTTGTTTTCATTTTCGGCAACGTTTTTCCGGTAACCGTTCTTGATAAATGATATTTGTTGAACAAAAACCATGTAGGATTTACTTTAGGTAAGAATTGAGCAAGATTTGTGAAGGAATTCTTCATTTCTAGCTTGAATTTGGGTAGATTTTGCTAAGGTGAGTTTTCTAGCCTAAAGAATGGTTGTGTTAAACTATGTTCAAGGCATCAATGATGTAGAGATGTAGAGAATGATCTCATTGTGTTGATTATTCATGTTTAGAAAGCATGTAGTTACTAAATTGTGAATTGCATGTTAGCTTTATGAAGAATTTGTGTGCCTACATGTTTATGTGCTTATATGTTTATGTGGTATTCAATGAGCACCGGGAAAATGATTCATTAGTTGGGAGTAATAAGGGTGGTGAAGAGGAAGAATCCGAGAAATACGGAAGTCCAAGGAATAGAAGTGGCCACGGGACCAAGGGAGGTCCCGGGTCTGAATGAATCATTGAACCGGTGACTCGGCGATTACAAAGATATGATTTATGTGTTTATTGTTGCATTGCACATGTTTAAATATTCAGCCATGTTTAGAATTCTCACTAAGCGTAATGCTTAAGAAAACCGTTTTCTGTTTCTGTTGTGGTAAATAACAACCACCGCAGGTACGGAGCCATACCCGGAGAGGAAGTGACGTGCTCGGGATTGGGGAAAAGATTTGGGTCTTGTAATTATGTTTATAACTTGTAATATAATGTAACTTGTGGGTTAGTATCCTGGACTTGTGAATTTAAGACTTGACTCGTGGTTGTATCCATGGAGTTAGTTTCAGAGTCCCATGACTCATGTGGATAATGTAAATTTGTAGAAACTTGTATAATTCTCTATGTTAATAGTTAGCTTTGGGTAAGAAGTTAGAGGAATCAAAGTTTGTTTGTAAATTCTATATAAATCCTTAAAGTCTTAACTACAGATATGTGTGAGATGGTTAAGATTGGACCTTTCCGGCAAGTTCGGTTAGTGTCACAATCATTTTGGATAACGGTTGTTTGCAAGCAAGAGGGTTGTAAAGTTCTTGACTCTTTGGTTCTAGTGATTTTCATTACTTATGTTAGTTTTACCAAGTATGGGGTTTCCATGACTCAATTTGTTCAGATGAAGTCTGAGTCATATCTTGATTATGTGAAGGGATTTAAATATGTTTATGGTCATGGTTATGAAGTTTTTCAAGATTTTGGAATGCTTAGAAAATGATTTTAGAAGTGTCCTTGGGGATTGGTTTACTTGAGTTCATTCCTAACAAGTTCATGTTTAAGAGTTTGATTTTAAGGAAACTTGTTGGATTTAATTGAGGTTATATTCATGAATCTATGTTTGAAGAGTTTGAATTTGTGTTTGGGAATGTTTGAGTATGTTTAAAATGGATTGGAGTGGGTTCTTAAAGTTTCATGTGGGTTGGTTTGAATTTGGTGAAGTTTGGGACTTTTAAAATAGGGGAAATCTGCTAAAAATGGGGTTCTGCAGGAACCGGATCGATCCGGGCCTTGAGCGGATCGATCCGGAGTAGTTGGATAGTGCAGGAATGGCATTCTGCCAAATCCGGATCGATCCGGTTTTGGGGCGGATCGATCCGCAGGCCATTTTGCTGCACTGTCGACTTTTACGGAAACGGGCATAACTCACTCTAGAAAACTCGGATTCGCGCGCCGTTTTTTGCGTTGGAACCGGGACTCAAAGACCTATATTTTGGTATAAAATTTGCTATACCTTATTAATTACCATTTTACCCTTGGGGGATATTTTCTAACAATAGAGTTGTTTAATGTTGCTAAACGCATGCGATTCTTAGTAATTCGAATGTTTCTTTGCTTATTAATGTACGTGGACTCTTGTAGTATTGTTACACGTGTCCTAATCCGCACGAGACAGGTTAGGGAGTGACAGAAATTAAAAAAAATAGACATTTATTTAATTGTAGAAACTGGAATTACAAGAGAATGCTAAGAAGCCTAAAAAAAAAAAGAAAATAAAAAGTGATACTTTTTATTGGCCTAGAAACTAAGAATGTTGTGTAGAATGCATTTTGAATGCGGAGTTCGAGAGAGATACTGAGTGCTTTGAATTTTGGTCGGCCTGCGCATTTATAGCGGCTTGGACTGATAATGATAAGGAAAGAAAAAACCTTCAATAATTAGCGGGTAAAAAATACCAGATTTTATCTCCATATCAATCGTCTTGAATCTGGTCCATATTTGGTCTTGATACGACTTTTCTTCCCTTGCAAGCAAAAGATAGCTTCCGTAATGTGATAATATTATCTTCCCATACCCTGAAATACTATTTTGATAATCTTTCCAAAATATGATAATATGAATATTCTCCCTTATCACAATATAGCAATATTTCCATTATCTGATATGATAGTATTCATCACCATATATTTAAGGAGATTATAAAGTTATAAACTTTTCAAAAATGGACCACATCATATCACTTCCAAAAAGTGACACAAAATAAAATATTAACATAGACCGATGAGGTAAAAGGCCAAACAATGACTCTGGCCGATAATAGATTGCCATGCAAGCTTGACATGGCCCACCGCAATTTGAAAAAACCAACCGGGAGGTGGCCTACCATTCACTTTCCCATTGACCAAAATAATGTGTTAATGGTCCGAATTGTTGGCAAGGTAGCCCGATATGAGTCACCAACCAAAAAAGACTCAACCTGAATTATCCTATATAATATTCTAGATCAGTTTGTCACTAAAGGTTTATGATTAGGATAAAGAGTTTTATGACTAGATGATTAACTTGCTGTGATTGGTTGACTTTTGCTGACTCAGCCCCTCTTTGCTGACTCACCCCTCTCCAAACAAAGAGCCTCTTTAATTTTTTTTTCCCTTCCCTCTTCTGATTCTCTCTCTAATCTCCAGGACACCCCACTCCCTCTCTCTTTTGCAGCCCCCGCAACCACCGCCCTCGCCCCATACCACACCACCAGTCTCTTCTACTCTCTTTCTCTCTCAGTCTCTTCCATGCCTCCCCCCACCACCACCCCACCACCCTCCTCCATTCTCTCTCTCTCTCTCTCTCTCTCTCTCTCATCCTTCTCCATGGCTCCCCACCAACCGAACCCACCAGATCTACCACCGCCCCCACCGGATCTGACCGATCTCTTCTCAATCCTTCTACTTCTACCTTTTCAATGACTTGCAGAAGAGAGATCCCCATCAACCGAACCCACCAGATCTACCACCGCCCCCACCGGATCTGACCGATCTCTTCTCAATCCTTCTACTTCTACCTTTTCAATGACTTGCAGAAGAGAGAACTTATTTAAGTGTTTTTTTATGTTTTGATTGATTTACTTTGTGGGTTTGTAGATTTATTGCATAGTTGTGTTCATTTCACCATCAATAGCAATTTTTTTTTTAAAGGTTCATGACCATTTTGGGGACATTTCAAGTTGTGTAACAATGAGATTTGATGAAAATAAAGCAGAAGGGTTAGAAAACATCTACAGGACAAGAGGATGTGGTTGATTCAGTGATTAGGCTAAGCAGACAGCCAAGTGCAGTATCAAAGAACATCTTGAAAAGGGCAAGGTTTGTTTCTTTTTCTCTCTTTGAAATCAATTTTAGGGGCTATTTGGTTTTGACGTCTTTTTGTGTCACTTTTTTAAATGTTCGTATAATGTTATAAATAGGCTTCAATTGTAAAAAATATTCAATGGTGATACTATGTCCGTACTAATACATGTAGATATGATGCTCATATGTGTAGAAAAATAAAATATTTTCCATGAATTCAAGGTAGAGAGGTTTTGGCTATCAAAAAAAAAAAAAAAAAGGAAAGAAGGTAGAGGTTTTGGATAACGAATTAATAGATCTTCAATATTGATGATCATTGCTTTTTGTTTGCTTTTCTTTAATGGGTTTTTCTCATTTCTAGTGTGTAACAAATGTTTCATTTTCTTGGAGGTATATGAACTTTTATACAAACATATATGAACCTGATGAAGTATTGGAGCTCTGTTACTATTAAATCTGGATCCACTATTTACTGTGGGAATTTTTTTTTTTTGTTTACAAAATTCATTTGATTATCTGATTTAAGTGTAGTGATTTTTCAAGTTGTAGTGGTTTGGAATATGATTTTTCATTGGAATGGTTTATGTCCGGAAGTTCAAATGTTCTTTATTCGTTTTCTTTTTGCAGGAATTCATTGTGAACGTAATTTTTTTTTCAATTTCTGTTTACTTTTTGGGTTGATTTGCAGGCTGCCACAGCTCTGTTGGGTGTGAAAATGGAAAGTTAGAGAATTAGGAGAAGTCAATCTGCATATTTTATTTATTTGGAAGAAATATGTTTATTTAAACATTATGTCATAAATTAGTTGTATGTTTAGGATTTCCAAAACTTTAGTGTTTCCCCAATTCCCTTTGAACACTAATTTAGAAAATTTCAGAAATTTTAATGTTTCATGATGTGTTTAATTGCTTCCATTGTTTGTGGTGAATCTTTCTGTTGTCCCAAGTGTGGAAACCTTAGGGGGGGGGGGGGGGGGGGGGGGGGGGGGGTGAATAAGGTTTTAGCGGAAATTAACCTTTTGAAAACAAATTGCAAGCAATTATGTAAATAGAGAAGGGAAGAGAAACTTGCAAACCGATTTTTCAAGTGGTTCGGCAATCGCACCCCGCGGCCTACGTCCACCCCTCAAGAACACCTCTTGAGGATTCCTTTAATCCGATCTACTTACGGGTGTAGACCAAACCGTTCCCAGAGCACTTACGGGTGTGCACCAAACCGTTACAAGAGCCTATGATCTCTCCCAAAGAAGAACGCCTCTTCTTTGCACACAAGGGTTACTAACCCTCAACCTTTACAAATTGATTGAATACAAATTGATAACTCTCTCTCTAGAGTGGATAATACAATTAAAAGCTCACTACAATTCACTCTCTCAAAGATTACAATTGAAAGCTAGAGCAAATTGATAAACTCACACAACTAGGGCTCAATTGTGAATAATTTAGAATCAACAAGTTGTGTGATTGAAATAGATGTTTTCCAATTGATTGATCAACATAAAATGGTGTGGGAAAACATGTATTTATAGGCCAAGAAAGATTATAGCCGTTGGTGGCAAGTTTGGTAATTAAAAGCCCCTTTAAAAACTAGCCGTTATGCCTTTTCAGGTCGCTTCAGTCGACTGGAACATGAAGCAGTCGACTGGTCCTTGAAGTAGTCGACTGAGATGTGTTTATAGAGGATTCTGTTTGCATTCTGCTCACTTCAGTCGACTGAATCGGGCCTTCAGTCGACTGCCCCTCCCTGTTTGGCAGACTGACACATCTCCACTAAAATGGCCATAACTTCCTCTACAAAACTCGGATTTGCGATTCGTTTGATGTTTTGGAAACTAGATTCAAATACCTTTCCAACCATATAAGATTCAATAATTAATTATTTTCCAATTGGTTGGGGAATTGCTTTAAAGATGATCCATTTAAAATTTGTTTCCAAAACTTTAACTTTTAGCATTTGTTTGAGCCCCTAAGAGTGTGAGATCAAGATGCCTTACAATGATGGTCCTAGACTTCAACCAAGGATGAAATATCTTCAAGTCTTCAAGTTTGATCCTTGTTGAGCTCCTTGTAATCTTGAT
Organism: Hydrangea macrophylla; assembly: GCA_033977485.1. NCBI lineage: Eukaryota > Viridiplantae > Streptophyta > Magnoliopsida > Cornales > Hydrangeaceae > Hydrangea > Hydrangea macrophylla. The sequence continues at coordinate 35,626,572 of CM066989.1, forward strand.
CTACATCAATTAAATCTCATGCACACAAAGATGTTAAAACATTGATACAATATTAATACATGAGATTATATATGAGCATAAAAATGACTATGATAATAACAAAGAATGAATCAATATGAATCATGTAATTATCATAGCATATTTGACATCATCAAAACATAATTAAATATGCCTTAATATACCTTAAAGCTAACACTTTCTTTATATTTGAAAGAGATTAATGGAAACTTTTCAAACATAATGAGTTGAATTTTCTTATTTGTGGTAAGTCTGCATTTATATTTGAGAAATTAATTGAAACTTCTGATGACGTTAATTTTCTTTTTTTGTTTGTTGTTTCTTGACTATGCATTTTATGTAGGAGAGAAAAAAATATAATTCCCCCCTCCCTACCCTAAATATTAGCTTCATTAATCAAATATTATTCCTTCCCCCCCACCCCCCCAAAAAAAAAAAATTAAAAAAAAAAATACGCCCCACATTTTATGGTTATTTTTGCCTAAAATCATTCTTTCCCTTTTACATTCCTTTTAACATATTCCCAATTGAATACCAAACATTTCAAAAAATTTCCCCCATAACTTTGCCCCCACAATTTATGGTTATCTCCTAATTAGTCAACACATTCAGTGATCACAATTTAATTCTCGTAACAATCAATTAATCACTTTTTGTAGTTCAAAATTTGTTATTGTGAGTGTTTTTTAAAACCTTTTGTTTCATGTTCATTACTGATTGTATCATCTATCGGAAAATTATATTGTAAACTTAAGTTTTTCAGGTTTGAAATGTGATACAAGAGAACACTTTGAATTGTTATTTTCCTCCTGTTTGCTTCTACTTTCAAGCATTGAAAATTAATTCTGAATTTGCCTTAGTTTATTTATCCCTCTTTTTTCTTTTTTCTTTTTTTTTTCCCCCTACCATGCCCTCACACAGACAATTACTCGTACAGCGTACGTATGGTTAGAACTGTTCGGTAGTGGCTTTAGCCACGGGCAATACCTAGTTAAATTCATAAGATCAGTCCCTTTGGTCCGAATAAAAAATTAAATTCGGCCTATTCCATCACATAAATTCGGTCCAGGCACTTTATATATTAAAAAAAAATGCATATTTTGGATGTAAATAATGTCCCTCTAGCTCTTTAAAAATAATAAAAGAGAATTTTTGAAGAGCCCTTTTTTCAGACCGAATTATTGATTCAAACTGATAAAATTTTCTTCATCGATCCGATGACTTGGTCCGATTATCAACTCCCTTGCATCGGGACCCACCTAACTCAAATTTGTTGCTTTTTATGATCAAACCAACTTCTACTACGTTTGGTACGCATGAATGGAATAAGGTAGGAATGAAATGAAACTCAAGAATGGAATGAAGATGGAATGGAATAGGAATGAGAATTTCATTAACATGTTTGGCTGTAATTAGGAATGAAATGACATGCATTAATTTTTATTTTAAAATGGTATCCTAATTTATAGAGTTAATATTGAATTTAAATTAAATATTAACAAAAAAGGTAATAATTTGTTTTTATTATAGGAAATATTGAAACAAGAAAAGTGGAGAAGTTGGATATTATTTCCTTGAAAATACTTTTGCTCACCCAAAAAATGGTTCACCAATGCTCACCCAAGCATCCCATGGCCAATGCAGTGGGACCCAGGATTAAACATATGGGATGCTTGGGTGATGGGATGCTTGGGTGAGCATTGGTGAACCATTTTTTGGGTGAGCAAAAATGTTCTCTATTTCTTTATTGGTTCATTCCATTGGAATGAAATCTCATTCCTTAGGCTTTTGGAAGGAATGATCATTCCTACTTTTGTGGGAATGCTGATTACTTTTATAATGGTCATTCTAACCGATTTAGTGGTAACAAACATGAGAATTAAATGAACTTATGAATAACCATTCTATTGTAAGGGTTATTGCGGTCTACCAAACATAGCCTAAGATAATGACTAATGACGAAAATGTCAGCTTATCCCACATAAGCAAACAAATTCCATAAGTACTTACAACTTTGGAGTCGGGCCCACATGTCCAATCTCACTATCACACTAATAGAGCATGGCTATGGCACAAACTAAAACTCATCAGCTTGGCTCGTCGGACCGAATAAATTAATTTGGCTGAATTCTTATACCATCCTTGCATCCCATTCCACAACCGGCACATTATTTAGTCCACTTTAGTGGTGTCAAACGGGCCGGGCTCGGTCAAAGCGGGTCCAATCAGGCCAGAAGGTCGGGCTTCACCTAATACCGGGCCGGGCTTGGGAAGGGAGGGGAGGGTGTCCACCCCAGACCGGTGACCCGGGCTCACTAAGGCCGGGCTTAGGACCAGGCTCGTGGACGGGCTCATGGACGGGTTCATAGACGGGCCGGGCCATCGGGCCGGGCTAGAGTTTTGGGGGGAAAGTTTTAACTTTCAACTTTTAAAGTTATTAAATGTTTGGGAATTGGGGAGAGTTTTTGCTTTTCCTCTTTTTTTATATGTTCAGTTTATTCATTAATGATTAGTGATTACTAAAAAAAGTTTGTTTAACAGAAAAAAAAAGTAAAGAATATTTATTATTCAATACAAATTAAAAAAATTACTAGTATAATAGCATTTGATATTTAAAAATTATAGTCTAATAAAAAATAAATATTACTTATCATTAATTTGTATAATAAAAAGTAAAGATTTATTCATTAATGATTAGTGATTACTGTGGATATCGCAATTTTTCCTACCCACAGCTTTTATTTAAAACCTTAAAATTCAATTTCAAATTAAAAAATGAGTCGCCACTTAATTTTTAAAAGGAAAATTAAGAAACCATTTAAAAGCAAACCGATTTTTGTAGAAACCAGAGATTAACTAGGTCCGGGGATTATGGAATGAGAAGGGAAGGAGCCCAACGGACTAAAACACCTCATTCTCATCCTATCTCGTGATAGGCCTCTACTCAACATCCTTTTAATCAAGTTATTAATCTAAGTGCGCCCTCAACTAATACATAATATAAATATACATCACAAAAGCATATCGAAAATGGTGTAAAATTGCTAATGATAAAATAGCGTTCAAAACCATATAATTCAACTAACAAGCGTTTTTGGTATGCAAATAGAGAACTAAAGAACTTACGTGGGGCCCAGTCGCGAAATTGAAACGTGCAATACATGCAAAAATAGAAATCCTAATAAAATGTCTCTAGTCACATATACTCACATAAGGCAAATCTTAATTCTAAGATGCCGCGCATGAGGTCGAAAAAATCAATAAAATTAAGAAACTAATTAAACTAAAGAGAAGTTTGAAAGATCATACCTTAATAGCGCTACAAAACAGAGGGTTTAATCCACATGCTTTAAAGAAAGTAATATTGAACACTAAATAACATATCCAATCTTCTAGTTTAAATCTATCAAACATAGGAGGGATTGACATGATTGTGAGTTCTTTATGAGTAGTTGGGGATACAACACTTCCATAGATATGTAAGTCTCAACTAGGAGCCAATGCAATGTCCATATGGAGATGGCGTAATTTCAACATGTTCACAAGGAACTCACAATTAAGTTCAAACAAGTGCAACTTGATCATGCAAGACAAACACTAATAAATAATTAGTCTACATGGATGAATGAATACATGAACAATAGTAAGTTATGGAATATTCATTGATTTCGACCATTTAGCCTTTGAATTTAAGTTTAACTAATCATTATTAAGACATGGTTCAAACCCTAGGTCATAGGAAAGTCACTTGAACCATCATTTACAAAGTTGGTTAACTCTGTCACAAAATTCTGAAAATTACAAAGAGCAGACCAGAACTTCAAAAATAGAAAACGCATGTTTCCCGTGGTTTGATGTCAATGAATTTTGGACACAAGATGCCTATATGAGTTTAGTATCTAACCCAAAAAGAAAAATCAAAGATCAACAATTCAATCTCTGGGAATTAGACAAACACTAGACATCACTCAGAAACTTCCAACTCTGTGTCCAGAGATCTTGTATAATTTTTTAAAAATAGTAAACGAATCAGAAAAACTCTCATCTTTTTAGAAGACCTTGTTAGCACATTAAACTTCACATAAAAAATTATTTGAGGCCCAAAATACTTGATTAAGGTTCTGATTTGTCTATTTCAAAAAGGTGTTACTGTTATGAAATTCTGGACAGATTATGGTTGCTTCACAAAACACAGAACCAAACCACTTTAAACATAAAATCTCATTAAAACAAAAATCACAGTGGTAGAACTTCGTGTCGTTGACACTCTCCAGTTGGTTTTACTCAATTCCAACGGTCCATTAATTAACTACAAATCGTGGATCAAAGGTGGTCTATGAACTCACTGTACCTTTGTCAAATTTCATTTGAGTTAAACCTATCTACCAAATCATGGAGTTTGGCTTAACTCAAACTACTTCTCCTCTCATTTGATGGTCATTGGCGATTAAGGACACTTATACTTATAGATTTCAATGGAGTATGAGAAACTTCATGAAATCTCAAATTAATGAACCTAAACCATGAAGATGGGTTTAGGCTCATCAACCAAGCATACTACCACCAACATTAATCCTCTTGCAAATCATGAGTTTGCAAGAAAACTATGAGGTTCAAATCAAGGGACTCAAGTGAGACATTGAAGGTCTCATGAGTCCTAAGAGATGATCATACTCAAAAGAAAAGGAAAGCAAAACTTAAATAAAATCCAAGTTAACTTTTACTTCGTGATTTATTCAATCTTAAACCTTAGGTTACTTTGATCCAAATCAATGAAATGCAAGTTCAATCACAATATTGGTGGTGTGTGAGGAAATGAGGTGGGAAGAGAGTTTTTGAAAATGTGTAAACGATCCTAAGATGATTCTATATATTGTGATTGAACTTAAATTAAATGCTTATGGTCTAGAGTTTACCTCCAATTATCCTCAACTTCTTGGTGGTTTTAGGATAATCCAAAGGCTAATCAAGCTCTTCTCCTAGCTCTTACAATCTCTTAAGACTCTCTAACTATCAAAGCTTAAAGAAGATTCAAAAATGAGAGAGAGATATAAGAAGATTCAAGGTGATCCTTGTAATATGATATTCATCACCTATATATAGGCAAATTTTCAAAGGGCTATTTTAGTAAATTCGTAGTGAAAACCTTAATTTCGGACGTCCTTTTTTAAGGTACAAAACGTACTATATTAAAGTAGACTGTTAAAAAGAGGCGGCACTCAGTGACTGCCGGCGCGACATTCGGTGAATGCCACGGAAGACTCCACGGACTGCCGTCTTTTCCTGGAATTCTGATTTTCGCGTCATTGTGTGCATTGTTGTGGCAGTCACTGAGTACCATTGCGGCACTCACTAACCGCCGTGCGGCAATCGATAAGTGCCGCAGCGGCAGCCCGTGACTGCCGTAAAATGCGCCATATGCCGTTTTCGTCTATTCCCTCTCTTTTCTTCTTTCTTTTTTGTTTGAATTGAAGAGCCTTTCGAAGAGCTTGAATCACCTTTGGAAATTCTAGATACGTCGGACATTGTCATCATCAGATTTGGAGGTAACGCTCCCCTTAATTTGACGTTTTGTCAAAATTGGGGTGTCTACAGTTTGCCCCTCTTCGACAGAGCTTGTGGAGCAACGTGTTTCACAAGTGAATGTCAAAGCCTGTGTAAAAACAAGCCTTTGACCAAATTGTCGGATTTAGGTAAAAACAAAATGCATTGCAAAAGAAAAACAGGCACGCAGCAAGATCCTATCTGGTCATGCTCAATGGTGAGCTGCTTACGTATTATTTCAGGAATCAGACCAAGACGTAGTTCGAACAAAGGGTCAAACACACACAAACGCAATAGTCATACGGATGAATGCACCTAGCCTGTCGTGATGCACGTGCTCATGCAAATGACGGTGGTCAATGCGACTTCATGCTCTACAAATGTTATGGTTCGAGATCAGGCCATCTCGATGTGCCTAGATGCAATCTATGCTCTATGCTACTTAAAGTCCATGGTTACTCGAACTTAAAGCGGAGTCCTTTTTTAGAGTTTGGAATTTCTATATCTAACGGGTTGACCCTCTTCAAGATACGTGGCCGTTTCGGCCAAAAGGACGAACGCAATTAACTGGGCGACGCTTCGCGACTTAGGTCCCAGTGTCAATACATGTTTACTCATGAAAAATCTGCAGCCCTTCAGCCTCGTCGGATATGTTTGCTCTAAAAATCCGTAGCCCTTCGGCCTCGTCAAATAAGTTTGCTCTGGAAAATCCGCAGCCCTTTGGCCTCGTCGGATACGTTTCAATTTTTCAAAATCAGGAGTCAATCAGACTCAAGTTCTCTTCAAACTTCAAAATCAGGAGTCAATCAGACTTAAGTTCTTTTCAAATTAACTTCAAAATCGGGAGTCACTCAGACTCAAGTTCTTTTCAAACTTCAAAATCGGGGGTCATTCAGACTCAAGTTCTTTTCAATTTTTAAAATCAGACTCAAAGAATTCAAAATTTCCTGAAAATAAGAGTCAATTTGGATTCAATGCAAAATCGGGAGTTAATCAGACTCAAAATCTTTTCAATTTTCAAAATCAGACTCAAAGAATTCAAAATTTCCTGAAAATAGGGGTCAAATTGACCCAAAACAATCCAAATTCTAGAATTGGGGGTCGATTGGACCCAAAGAATTTCAACTTTCACAAAATTAGGAGTCGATTTGGTCTCGAAAATCATCTTCGGGGACCAAAACGTATGAGGAGGGCAAATTCCGGGGGTTTAAATTGAATTTTCGGGACCCAATTTGAATTTTGGAGGAAACACCAAAGGCCTCTTAACCGCCTCATTTGTGGCACACGCTTAATATTGCGGTAGTCCGTGACTGCCGTACGACACTCACAGAATGCTGCTGCGGCACCCAACGAGTGCCGCACGGCACTTCATCAACTGCCCTGCACAAATATCGAGTACCGCGTTAAGTGGGCAGAATGCTTATACGCCCATTTTTAGTTCATTTCATTTACTCTTTCCAACCTTCTTCAACCCGAAGCTCTCTCTGGAGATTTTTCTCCTCTTTCTCGTATTGAACTAAAGGATCCACAGGTTAGTTCCTCTCGACCAGAACTCGATTATTCTCTTTATTTTTGTTGTTTTTCTTGATTAATCCTCAGATTTCAACAATCTTTCTCTCTTGATAGATTATGGCTAGTGGCTCAGGTAGCAGGAAGAAAGCCAAGTATAAGGCCACTCCCTACCCTAACTCCATGTTCTTGCTCCGGGATCCGGACAAACATCTGTCTGTCCGAGCGTTTCAGTGAAAGGTATACATGCTTCCCCTTGCTTTTTCAATTCTTTCCTACGAATCTTATGAATATGATGACAACCAATATTACATGTTTTCCTATGAGTATGATACATGATCAAACTTTATATCCCCTTTTCATGAATACGAATGCTATGCTTGCAAAACCCCTCGAGCATTTCAAATGCTCCATGAATATTCATTTATGTTCAATTTCAACGTTCTTAATTATGTTTCATATATTTTTTCAAAGTTTCTTCATTAAACTCGCGAATGCAATGCATGCCATCGAATTTTACATGTTTTTTCATGAATGTGAATGTTATGCTTGTGAAATCTTTCGAGCGTTGCAAACGCGCCCTTTTCATTCATTTTTACTTTTATTTGCCTTTTATTTATTTTTGTTCCTTTCAAATTTTCTCATAAACCTCACGAATGCGATGCATGTCAATAAAACTTTGCATATCCTCTGATGAATGCGAATGCTATGCTTATGGAACCTTTTGAGCGCTTCGGTCGCTCTTTTTATTCATTTTCATATTCAATTTCATGATTTTTGCTCTTTATTATTATTTACCCTTTTTCTTTTTATTTTATTCCTTCTTTTTATCCATTCACTTACTAACATTGAAACCTGTAACTTTTGCAGCTTCAATCTACCGTGTTGAAGGGGCATGGAAGCTTAGCCCATGGTTGGGCATGGTACGATTCTCTAAAGCAGACTGTAAAGGGATTTATTGATGCAGCGGGCTTTGGAGACTTCGTCAAGCTCTTGACGAAGAGCTCCAATGACTTAAGACAGATACATGCTCTCTCAGAGTGATGGTGGGACACCACCAACTCATTCCACTTTGAGTTCGGGGAGATGACTATGACCCCACTCGATTTCTTGATGATCACAGGGATCTCTTTCGGGGGGGAGTGCTTGAGGTACCTAGACACGGTGACTCAGTAGGACCAGGTGTTGCCACTGCTGGGAGTGGTTCCCGAGGAGCCCCTAGTCATGGCCAAGTGGTTCATGGATACGTTCAAGGACCAGCAGGGCTTCTCGTACGAGCAAATGGCCCGAGGCTTTATTATGTACATGTTGGGGTGCTCTCTGCTGAGCACCCGGGGCGACAAGATTTCTGTGGCGCTAGTGGGGTCCCTGGAGTGCATGGACCACATCTATCAGTATGACTGGGCTGGTACAGGATTGGCCATCCTGTAGAGGCATATGGGACACATTTCCCAAGATCTGTCGTGCTCCACAGGAGGTTTTTGGAGGGCGTGGGAGGTACACTTTCTTTTTATTTTAACTTTTATTTCTAAATTATAAACCTTGCATTCTTCTTTCAATTTCTTTATTCATGAATTTTGAATCTCATTTTCATTTTCTTTTCTTTTCTTGCAGATTTGGTTCCACGAGTACTTACATATGATGTCTCCTACGACGCAGCAGGCAGATGCCCTCATCATACCCCAGGGGCTAAAATGGAAGAAGGAACAGGTCGGGCGGAAGACTGCGGCCCATGATTTCATCTCGTTCAGGAATTTCCTGACGAATCTGAGAGAGCCACATGTCCAATGGCAGCCCTGGGTGGACGTGCTTCCTACTGCCTCTCCGGAGATACGACAGTCGGGTGGGTACGATCCGCAGAGGATATTGTTGGACAGCCCAGATGCCTGGGACTGGTGCTTGGGAGAGAGGGTGACCAGACAGTCACTAATGGCTCCTGTGTTTTATGTGCCGCATCCTCCTGCCGCTTCTATGAGGGCTACAGAGACCCTCCAGGGTTCTGAACTCACGGCTGCCTTGAGTGGCTTTGTAATGCATAATTTTCTGGACCCCCCAGACGGGTACGAGGCTTTCCGGGTTGCCAAGTTAATGAAGAACTTCCCTCTGATGGAAGTGACGCGAGTAAGCCTCTCTTAGCTTTTCAAACTCTCTTTCGATCCTTTTCAACATTTATTTATTGAATTTCACTTATTTTTCTCTTTGCAGCCCATTCTTGCCGCATCTCGGACTCCAGCTTTACCGCCGTGGGATTGGAGCGTTAGGACAGTCTTTTACGGCGAGTAGGGAATGACTACGGTTCCCCGATACCATACGGATGCTCCCACCATCCTGTTGCAGTACGACCAGGTCCTGCGGGACTATGCGAGGAGGGCTTGCTCTACGCTCACAGTGTGAGGGAGTGGATCCACGACCGGGAGTGGAGGGTAATCTCTAAAAATTGATTCCGATTTTACATTCTTTTATGCTTTTTTGGTTCTAACGTTTCCGACTTTTTGCTTCAGGCCGATGGGGCACGGGTGGCCGCTGATGCTCAGGCGAGAGCCAGGGTAAACTCTCACTACCCTTTTATTCATGCCTCTATAATTAGTAATTTCTTTTTATTTCAAATTTTCAATTTTGCTTAATCAAATCTCTCTTTTATTCAGGATGACAAGGTTAGGGCATTGACCCTCCAGGTGAGAGAGCTCGAGCAGCAGCTCCAGCAGTTCGGAGTGGGTCCCAGCAGAGCCCACGGAGGTGCTATCCGTGGTGGAGGTAGCAGCGGCGACAGAGGTGGAGGCAGAGGCGACGGGAGTGGCACGGAGTCAGAGGGGGAGCCCCTCAGACGTGTCACTCATCAGACTCGAGGCTGGGGCCATGGTTGACCTCTTCTATTTCTCTCATCTTTCTCCTTTTTATTTTTTGAGTGTTTTGGAGAGGATATACACACACATGGATGACTGTACATATATTTATACACTTATTTTGATGACGGCTCTCGGATAGCCGGGATAGGATAAGCATCTGTACATTTTGATTATCTTTTATTTCCCTGCATGCTTCTATCTTGATGATTGCGACCATGACTGTCACGCCCCGGAGTAGCCAAAAATAGGGAAAATTTAAAATTTCCTTTCTGGACCCATAGGGAATGACGAGTTACATTAACTGATTGTCTTTTCTACGTCTACACATGGTTAACAGAGTAAGCGGAAGCATAAAAACATCTATTGGTGTTCTTCAATAGAACTCAAATGTCTGAGATCTAATTATTACATCATGAGTCTAAATAAAAGATCTATAAAGGCAGTCTAGGGCTATCTATTCTGATCACAATACATATCTAAAGCATTACCTTTGATAGAAGACAATAAAGCAAATTAAGTAATTCTAAATAAGACTATATCGGAGTCCTTCGCTTCAACTGGTACATTTGCCGCGTCCCTTTGGGTAGACCTCATCTTGATAGTCGTCACCTGTGAAATCTAGACGTGATATGTCCAGGGCACGAAGGAGAGCCGTTAGCTTTTGAAGCTAAGTGAGTTGGCCTAACCGATCACTCCTAATACAAATAATAATGTACCAGTACAACAAATATCTCGAACTTGAATATTTGATAAGCATTATCTCAATACGTATGATTTATGACATGATAATATGAATGAGATAAGACACGATGCACCATCGATATGTTCGACTTTACTCGACCACAGACACCACAGCTGACTCATGTGACTTGTTACATTACCAGTGTAACGCCGTTAGCTCAGAGTAGAATGATTACGTTGCTATCGTCGCCTAGCAGGGTCCTATAGCAGTTTTTGGTTTTAAAAAGAAAGAGTGTAATCATTGTACTCTTAGGTCCTCGTGACCTTGCCGGGAGAATAGAATAGTTACAGCGCTATCGTCGCCTAACAGGGCCCTATAGCATTTGAAAGGTAACTATTGTATTCTGATGGATACATTGCTATCGTCGCCTAACAGGGCCCTATAGCGTATCAATCATCAATCCATGCATAACTTCAATAATTTCAATGGAAACTCTGGCTATCGTCGCCTAGCAGGGCCCTATAGCAGTTTCATTGTTGTTCCCATTTACTTGACTGTACCATTTGGACCACTGCTGTCCACTCAATGTTTGTAATGATATGACTGGGTTAGTCCCCGTGACTAACCATGCAGACGTCAATATTGACATCAAGACTCGACTATGTTCATATGAATGTCCGTATGATTATATAAACGTGAAATCATGATAAGCAAGAATATCAACGAATATTAACTAAGCAGGAAGTATAGTTAACTAACATGCGTTCATTATATAAGAAATAATCTCAACATTTACAATACTTGCGGATGTGGTCCGTCTTGCTGCAGTAGTTGCACTGCGATCCTTGTCCTTCAATTTGTCTAGGTGCTGGGCATTCGTTGAAGTGATGTCCGCGATTTCTACAGTTGAAACAACGTTGGCGTGTTTTGCGTCGGACCGATGCTTCTATTGTGTCGGACTTCCTCTTGTTCTTTGTATGTTCTTTCGGTTTTCGTTGAGCTTCTTTGCCAAATCCAGCTATATTGGGGATGGTGGTATTGAGCTGGGCTTGTCTGGGCTGTCCTTTAGCAGGTGCTCCGTAGTGTCCGTCTCGTGGTGCTTTGCAGTCCTTGCTCAAATGTCCACTCTGGCTACAGTTATAACAGATAACGTTTGGTTGGTTACAGGTCTTGGGAGCTTGACAATTCTGGGCCAGATGTCCTTGGTTTCCACAATTGAAACACGCACTGTGATTGTTGTTCGTTATTCCGAGTTGTCCTTGCAGTAGGGTTGACCTTGGTAGCGCAGCTGGTTGTGGCTTGAGTGATCTCAGAAGCGATTCTGAATGGGCGATATGGAGTTGTTTGAATAACATGTCTCCGTAGTCCCCCGCGCTGGCACTGTCACCGGTCTTCCATAAGCTTTGTATTAGTCTTCCAAGTACACCAGTGGGATCGATCTCCTTAGGTATCATGTTGCTGAGTCTTTCTGACTGGTTCTCTGTTGCTTGAGACGATTGCGCCATTTGCAAAGGTTGAGGAGATTCTAGCGTTCCTACACAAGAGTTCGTATCTATAAGGTTTCTATCATATCTTATGCAAAGCAATTATAACTTATTACATCTCACATGATAGTATTCAACGTAATCATAGTAACTAGAGTACGATGATTAAAACAATTGAACAAATGGATCCAAAATGAAGTTGGATCCGAAAAGGCATATGAACTCTTATAAACAGAAGTACAATAGTAGAAAGGGTGTGATTCATCCAAGAATAGAATGTAGATCTAACAATGATTGAATGACTGATTGCTATAGGGGTAATTATAGTATCGCAAGACTCATAGGTGATGAAAGTACGTAATTGATAGCATAAGGCCTGCAACTTATGAAAGAAGAACTAAGTATTTCATGAGTGAAATGGTTCAAATGAAACCTTACTGATAAAGAATAAGGTGGCAATTGAGAGAAAACAATAAGAGGTCAAAATGTATAGAGAGTACAATGTCTTTGGAGTTCATAGCAAGAACAAAGATAGAAATCTCCTTCAGAATTATTTCAAAGGTAACAAACTTGCAAGATTTAGCTCGAAGAATAGTAAGTCAAAAGATTGACTTTCCAGTACTAGCAATCAAATTTGTTTAGAATACTTTCAAGGATAATGAACTTGCAAGATTTAGTTCAAAGAATAATAAGTAAAAAAAAAAAATGACTTTACAATACTAGTAATCGAACTTGTTTCCAAAAGAATTTGTCAAGAATCAGGATGATCAAAGTTACGCACTTGAGAGTTTAATGACTGTGGAAGTTTCATTTTAAAGATAATAAACTTTCAAGATTTAGTCAAAGAATGATAAGTCGAAAAGAATGACTTTACGGTATCAGAAATCAAACTTATTCAGGATCATTTCAAGGATAGTGAATTTGCAAGAATTAGTTCGTAGAATATTAAGCCAAAAAGAATGACTTTACAGTATTAGAAATCAAGCGTATTCCCAAAGGGATTTATCAATAATCCGAATGATCAGAGTACATACTCGAGAAATGATGACGGAAGGAATTTCAAATTTTCAAAGAAATGAATTACTCATCAAGGAGGGTATCACAATAATTATTGACAAAAATTGGAGCCACTTTACAAAAATATTAGTTACCTTCTTCAAAAGAAATGATCATTAGAAGAGAAGGTAAAGATTTACTCAAAGGGAGTCGAACGAGTAGAAAGGATATGATCACTTACTATGGTACTTGTCTACCATATCTATGGTAAGGTTTGCCTGTAAATTCTTAGCTAGACCTTTCTTATTATCTATAACGGATCCTTGCTGGTTCGTTACTACTTCTAGGAGGTTTGTCTAAGGGTACTAGATAATCTACATATGGTTTGTCTATGAAATAAAATGTTCGTACTAACTTGATTGAATTAGCTATCTTACATTAGTACTAATTCAAGAGTTCGAATCGAGGGTTCCAAGTCTCGGTGTATTCTAACACAGCTACTGATTCTAGGGTGCTACGACTTTGGCATATCTACCCGTTTGAATCAGGCTTTGATGCATGGTTCTGGGGATATACTGTAAAGGTTACTACTTCTCTATTTATAGTTGCTATGGAATTCGCCTTTCCAGCTTTCTAAGTTTCCACGAAACTATTCTAATTGGTCACCCTTATTGGTTCTATGTTATTTCTATTCTCAAGTAGGGTCGCCTAGGTGTACGTAGTAACTAATCGCACTTCTCGTCTATTTGACAGGTTGTCCATGTTCATCTTGCTCAACTGAAGCTATCTTAGTATCGGTACTAGTCAGGGATATTCTAACGTTCATAACTTAATGTGTAGGACAATCAGCGAGCACATCTAAACCTAGTGCTCTGATACCAAAAATCCTGTCACGCCCCGGAGTAGCCAAAAATAGGGAAAATTTAAAATTTCCTTTCTGGACCCATAGGGAATGACGAGTTACATTAACTGATTGTCTTTTCTACGTCTACACATGGTTAACAGAGTAAGCGGAAGCATAAAAACATCTATTGGTGTTCTTCAATAGAACTCAAATGTCTGAGATCTAATTATTACATCATGAGTCTAAATAAAAGATCTATAAAGGCAGTCTAGGGCTATCTATTCTGATCACAATACATATCTAAAGCATTACCTTTGATAGAAGACAATAAAGCAAATTAAGTAATTCTAAATAAGACTATATCGGAGTCCTTCGCTTCAACTGGTACATTTGCCGCGTCCCTTTGGGTAGACCTCATCTTGATAGTCGTCACCTGTGAAATCTAGACGTGATATGTCCAGGGCACGAAGGAGAGCCGTTAGCTTTTGAAGCTAAGTGAGTTGGCCTAACCGATCACTCCTAATACAAATAATAATGTACCAGTACAACAAATATCTCGAACTTGAATATTTGATAAGCATTATCTCAATACGTATGATTTATGACATGATAATATGAATGAGATAAGACACGATGCACCATCGATATGTTCGACTTTACTCGACCACAGACACCACAGCTGACTCATGTGACTTGTTACATTACCAGTGTAACGCCGTTAGCTCAGAGTAGAATGATTACGTTGCTATCGTCGCCTAGCAGGGCCCTATAGCAGTTTTTGGTTTTAAAAAGAAAGAGTGTAATCATTGTACTCTTAGGTCCTCGTGACCTTGCCGGGAGAATAGAATAGTTACAGCGCTATCGTCGCCTAACAGGGCCCTATAGCATTTGAAAGGTAACTATTGTATTCTGATGGATACATTGCTATCGTCGCCTAACAGGGCCCTATAGCGTATCAATCATCAATCCATGCATAACTTCAATAATTTCAATGGAAACTCTGGCTATCGTCGCCTAGCAGGGCCCTATAGCAGTTTCATTGTTGTTCCCATTTACTTGACTGTACCATTCGGACCACTGCGGTCCACTCAATGTGTGTAATGATATGACTGGGTTAGTCCCCGTGACTAACCATGCAGACGTCAATATTGACATTAAGACTCGACTATGTTCATATGAATGTCCGTATGATTATATAAACGTGAAATCATGATAAGCAAGAATATCAACGAATATTAACTAAGCAGGAAGTATAGTTAACTAACATGCGTTCATTATATAAGAAATAATCTCAACATTTACAATACTAATATTTAGCAGTATTGTCCACACAGGACGTACTGGACATACACATACGATCAAAGAATAATTCTATAATATACCAAGTGAGTTAGGACGACTCACCTCGATACGGGTGCGTAAAAGCAAGCGTAACTGCGGTTCCTACAAAGTATATAAATTCATAGAATACTGATTAATAAGTGTACTAGAATTAAGGGCATAAAGGTAATTGTGCCGCATGAGTTCCTAAACCTCAACATGATGATCTAGACATCATTCTGAGTCTAACGCCATTGACTAGACTCAAATCGGAGTTCGTCGCATAAAAGGCTGGGTTTTCTATACCAGTTTGGGCCCTAAAGAAAAGCTGTATTTTTGACCGTGTCGAAAGGTCACCAAACATTAAGGGAATATTCTAGACATTATTCTCAGACAGTGGGAGCTGACCGCGTATTTTTCTGAGCTACGGTTTATTTATTACGAATTTCTGAAGTTTAAAACGCCTAATAATAGACTGCGGGGTCCTATAATTATAAAATATGATTTGGGGAAATATTTGACTCTTATAAATACTTTTATTAAATACTAGGCTTTAAAATAATCTAGTGGTATTTTTCTCATAATTTTCGGGACTCGTTTGGTATTTAAAGGAATTAAAATATTACATAAATGGTTCCCCAATAATTACTAAAAATATCCAAAATGTAGTTTATAATTTAGTAAATTATAAAACACGACTTAAATACTTTTAAAACAATACGTATCATTTTCCATAATTTAACATGGCCATTAGATATTAACTATCCATTTAAATCTAAGTGGGTACTAGTGTTTATTGTTTATTCAAGCCCAAATAAATAATAACTATAATATATAAATATTAAAGTTCGGGTTTTACAATTAAATACTTTATAAGACAAGGGAAATAGGTCTTGAAATCAACCACTTAATTCTCTAGATTTTGAAAATATTCATTAGGTATTTATTACCTAATAATTATAATTTAAAACTAACTTTCATTATTTATTTCTAATTTAAAATAAATATTTAAAATATTGAATATTACTAAAATAATTTCAGAATATATAAAATATTATCTACTAATAATATTTAAAATTATAACATGTTAATTATGTATTATAACTAGATTTCAATCTAAATAAAATATAAACAAACTAACATGTACCATACATCTATATTACTAAAAATGTACTCTAGAATTTCCAAAATGCCCAGCACTTCTTCTTCGTGCTTAACTCTGGGCGTGTATATATATATATATATATATTACACGTATATATAAACATATTTACATAAATATTAAATAGATCATAACTCTCTCATTATTCAACGAAAGTAGGCAAGTTTTATATGAAAATTAATCGTCTCGACGAGCCGAATCCAACTACACAAGTTTGAGGTCTCAAATCTAAGTGATATGCACGAATTTTGGTATAAAGCCGGAAGTGGGTCTACGACAAAAATCCCAAATTCGAGCTGATGACCATGAGTCTTTCAAGGCTGCTCTTAGGGGAGTACAAGGGACCTAATACGGATCTTTTCACATATTTTTCATGGGTTTTGGTGATAGTCCCAGAATCAAGCTCCGTACGAGCTTTCATGGTGGTCGGCTATGGCTGAGAGCTCGGGGCTTTGTGTAGGCGTGGTCTGTGTGTGTGAGTCACAGAAAATAAACAGAGGGGTGTAGGGATTACCTTCCCGGGTCTTGGGTCTCTCTTCTTCGATCTCGGCTCCTCTCAGTTCCCCTTGCTAGCTTCCTTTCTCTCATCCTCTTGTGGTCTCTCCCCCTCTCCTACTGTCTATATATATATATACTATACATACACCCACATGTACACACATAATATTATAATATGGTATACACACAATACACATACATATAAAATATAATAACAGTGTGTATATGTAAGTTTGGTTGGTTCACTCCCTTCCTCTCAAACTCTCAGTGTTCATATATAACACAACCCACATACATGATCACACATATACACATGCAGATTTGGGTATCTGTTGGACAGAGAAATTGAGGTCACAAAGGGGAAATGATTAGAGAGGTGTCTAGGGAGAGGGGAAAGTGGAGCCGGTGATTGGGAAGTGTGAGTGGCAGTGGGCATAAGGTGGGAAGGTGGCGTGTGGCACTGGTCATGTATGTGGTGTACGATATATACATATGTAACGTGTGTGTGTGTTGTATCCTCAATGTGTGTGTAAACTGGGTATATAAAATGGGAAAAAGGGTATTGACAAGTGTCCTAAAGTGGTGCCAAGTGTTGTGCATGGTGTGTGCATGTGTGACACACGGTGGGGCAATGCATGACTGCCACGTGGCAGTGGCGGGGCCACGTGTCGATTTGCGTGCAATGTTGCAAAGTGGGTGCGAGACTGAAAGTGCGTACATATGCAGGGTTGTGTACGGGTCTAAGTGATATGTTAGTCCAAGTCGTATTTTACGGTCCATGGTCTAAACTAGAAACGTCAATATTATAATAATTACGACTATAGTCTTGGGTCTATTGGGGTCAATTATATAATATAACCTAAGGTTATAATTTAAGCGATAAACAATTATTATACCATAACTTATATTTTACAGCAACTAAGCGATGTCAGGTCCGTATCAACTAACCTTTAATTATGAATCAAGGGACAGCGAGTATACGAAATATTCTATAGTTATAAACTTAGAGGCTACGAATATTAAAATAATCTATATTTATTATTAACCAGCGACTACAAGATATATTATAACATGTAGCTATAAATCTAGCGATATGAAATATATCATAATCTCTAGTTATGATATAACGATAACCCATATTAAGATATTAATATACAGGGTATCGGAATAAATACCGAACTAGACTTAGGAAATCTATTTCCATATTTCCTAATTTTCAAGGGTATTACATCATCCACCTCCTATTAAAGATTTCGTCCCCGAAATCTGAAGCAGGTAGTTCTTAAGCGTACAAGGTTCTAATCTCGTATAACGGATTATAAGATAACCTATTGGTCAACTGCACTAGGTTTGTCCTAATCATGGTAGGGTGTCGTCGTTTACTCTTATCTTCGAAGACACTTCGTCCTTATTGTGGTATCCCCACTGGATCTTTATTAGAGTGATCTCTCTTCATCTTTCAATCTTCTTGACTCCATGTTGAGAATTCTTATTGGCCTCTCGTTTCATGTGATGGTCTTGTTGACTCTTTTCTTGTCGCTGTTTGTTGAGTTTGCGTCATTCCTGTTAACGAAGTTCTAGCTGTATCCTGTGTTATCATCATCCATGACCCGTAGGGGTCGTGAACGTATCCCTCAACCTGTTGGTACGAAGAACATCGTGGATAGCGTATCCGCTCAAAAAGTAATGATTTTCTGGCATCGTTGGTAGTAACGCAAGTTGGTAGGCGATTCTATCGTAAACAATCCGATGTATCGCGGTGGTAGCTTCCTTTCTTTAGGTTCAACAGCACGTTGCCTCGAGCGATCGATATTTTTAATGGTATTTTAGCTCCGACTTCAAATTGTAGATCCGTCCTTCATTGGTCTGCGTAGTTTCTTTTGTCAACTCTGGGGTTGCTTGTATCCTCCTTTCATTGTTGATCTCTCTGACGTGATGACGATTGACATGGCCTTCTGTATAGGGCCTTAAATGACGTCATGACTATACTTGACTTCATCGTAGTTAGCGAATCTTGATCAGCAACAAGTGGATTCTCTCGTGTCTTCGTTCCTGATGTGCCACGAGCTTTCATAGTTGATGGTGTAAACTCTCCCACGTGTTTTTGATGTTGTTAAAGATGTGTTGATGACGTGAGCTTGTAAGACGTCTTCTAACATTAGGTTAGAGCGTCTGATTTGATCGTCGATCTAAAGGTGAAAATGTGACGCTCGTTGTGTTCTATTTATCAATGGGTCGTCCCTCTACTATAATATATATATATCGTGACAGTAATTATTGCGATAATACTAATACACAAAGGTAGTTTCATTAATAAGTCAAAATATCACATAGTCGATTGCATAGATTGTATCAACTTTCACTAACATACATAAAACACAAATGAAATGGGACCCCTAGTCCGATCAAACATATAAGATAAAGTAGATCCTAAGATATCTAGCACAAAAAGTCTTCTAAGTCCGAGTCGTAAGGGAAAGCCTCCTCCGAATCTGTGGTCCGTCATCTTTTTATATGCCGAACTGGTTGTCTGGCCCAGTCTCGTCCTCTTGACATTTGTGATGGTTATTCTTCCCTTCTTCTTCCAAGTTCATCAACGGGACTTCATTGATGTTCTTCAATGTCTTGCAATCCTTGCGGATGTGGTCCGTCTTGCTGCAGTAGTTGCACTGCGATCCTTGTCCTTCAATTTGTCTAGGTGCTGGGCATTCGTTGAAGTGATGTCCGCGATTTCTACAGTTGAAACAACGTTGGCGTGTTTTGCGTCGGACCGATGCTTCTATTGTGTCGGACTTCCTCTTGTTCTTTGTATGTTCTTTCGGTTTTCGTTGAGCTTCTTTGCCAAATCCAGCTATATTGGGGATGGTGGTATTGAGCTGGGCTTGTCTGGGCTGTCCTTTAGCAGGTGCTCCGTAGTGTCCGTCTCGTGGTGCTTTGCAGTCCTTGCTCAAATGTCCACTCTGGCTACAGTTATAACAGATAACGTTTGGTTGGTTACAGGTCTTGGGAGCTTGACAATTCTGGGCCAGATGTCCTTGGTTTCCACAATTGAAACACGCACTGTGATTGTTGTTCGTTATTCCGAGTTGTCCTTGCAGTAGGGTTGACCTTGGTAGCGCAGCTGGTTGTGGCTTGAGTGATCTCAGAAGCGATTCTGAATGGGCGATATGGAGTTGTTTGAATAACATGTCTCCGTAGTCCCCCGCGCTGGCACTGTCACCGGTCTTCCATAAGCTTTGTATTAGTCTTCCAAGTACACCAGTGGGATCGATCTCCTTAGGTATCATGTTGCTGAGTCTTTCTGACTGGTTCTCTGTTGCTTGAGACGATTGCGCCATTTGCAAAGGTTGAGGAGATTCTAGCGTTCCTACACAAGAGTTCGTATCTATAAGGTTTCTATCATATCTTATGCAAAGCAATTATAACTTATTACATCTCACATGATAGTATTCAACGTAATCATAGTAACTAGAGTACGATGATTAAAACAATTGAACAAATGGATCCAAAATGAAGTTGGATCCGAAAAGGCATATGAACTCTTATAAACAGAAGTACAATAGTAGAAAGGGTGTGATTCATCCAAGAATAGAATGTAGATCTAACAATGATTGAATGACTGATTGCTATAGGGGTAATTATAGTATCGCAAGACTCATAGGTGATGAAAGTACGTAATTGATAGCATAAGGCCTGCAACTTATGAAAGAAGAACTAAGTATTTCATGAGTGAAATGGTTCAAATGAAACCTTACTGATAAAGAATAAGGTGGCAATTGAGAGAAAACAATAAGAGGTCAAAATGTATAGAGAGTACAATGTCTTTGGAGTTCATAGCAAGAACAAAGATAGAAATCTCCTTCAGAATTATTTCAAAGGTAACAAACTTGCAAGATTTAGCTCGAAGAATAGTAAGTCAAAAGATTGACTTTCCAGTACTAGCAATCAAATTTATTTAGAATACTTTCAAGGATAATGAACTTGCAAGATTTAGTTCAAAGAATAATAAGTAAAAAAAAAATGACTTTACAATACTAGTAATCGAACTTGTTTCCAAAAGAATTTGTCAAGAATCAGGATGATCAAAGTTACGCACTTGAGAGTTTAATGACTGTGGAAGTTTCATTTTAAAGATAATAAACTTTCAAGATTTAGTCAAAGAATGATAAGTCGAAAAGAATGACTTTACGGTATCAGAAATCAAACTTATTCAGGATCATTTCAAGGATAGTGAATTTGCAAGAATTAGTTCGTAGAATATTAAGCCAAAAAGAATGACTTTACAGTATTAGAAATCAAGCGTATTCCCAAAGGGATTTATCAATAATCCGAATGATCAGAGTACATACTCGAGAAATGATGACGGAAGGAATTTCAAATTTTCAAAGAAATGAATTACTCATCAAGGAGGGTATCACAATAATTATTGACAAAAATTGGAGCCACTTTACAAAAATATTAGTTACCTTCTTCAAAAGAAATGATCATTAGAAGAGAAGGTAAAGATTTACTCAAAGGGAGTCGAACGAGTAGAAAGGATATGATCACTTACTATGGTACTTGTCTACCATATCTATGGTAAGGTTTGCCTGTAAATTCTTAGCTAGACCTTTCTTATTATCTATAACGGATCCTTGCTGGTTCGTTACTACTTCTAGGAGGTTTGTCTAAGGGTACTAGATAATCTACATATGGTTTGTCTATGAAATAAAATGTTCGTACTAACTTGATTGAATTAGCTATCTTACATTAGTACTAATTCAAGAGTTCGAATCGAGGGTTCCAAGTCTCGGTGTATTCTAACACAGCTACTGATTCTAGGGTGCTACGACTTTGGCATATCTACCCGTTTGAATCAGGCTTTGATGCATGGTTCTGGGGATATACTGTAAAGGTTACTACTTCTCTATTTATAGTTGCTATGGAATTCGCCTTTCCAGCTTTCTAAGTTTCCACGAAACTATTCTAATTGGTCACCCTTATTGGTTCTATGTTATTTCTATTCTCAAGTAGGGTCGCCTAGGTGTACGTAGTAACTAATCGCACTTCTCGTCTATTTGACAGGTTGTCCATGTTCATCTTGCTCAACTGAAGCTATCTTAGTATCGGTACTAGTCAGGGATATTCTAACGTTCATAACTTAATGTGTAGGACAATCAGCGAGCACATCTAAACCTAGTGCTCTGATACCAAAAATCCTGTCACGCCCCGGAGTAGCCAAAAATAGGGAAAATTTAAAATTTCCTTTCTGGACCCATAGGGAATGACGAGTTACATTAACTGATTGTCTTTTCTACGTCTACACATGGTTAACAGAGTAAGCGGAAGCATAAAAACATCTATTGGTGTTCTTCAATAGAACTCAAATGTCTGAGATCTAATTATTACATCATGAGTCTAAATAAAAGATCTATAAAGGCAGTCTAGGGCTATCTATTCTGATCACAATACATATCTAAAGCATTACCTTTGATAGAAGACAATAAAGCAAATTAAGTAATTCTAAATAAGACTGTATCGGAGTCCTTCGCTTCAACTGGTACATTTGCCGCGTCCTTTGGGTAGACCTCATCTTGATAGTCGTCACCTGTGAAATCTAGACGTGATATGTCCAGGGCACGAAGGAGAGCCGTTAGCTTTTGAAGCTAAGTGAGTTGGCCTAACCGATCACTCCTAATACAAATAATAATGTACCAGTACAACAAATATCTCGAACTTGAATATTTGATAAGCATTATCTCAATACGTATGATTTATGACATGATAATATGAATGAGATAAGACACGATGCACCATCGATATGTTCGACTTTACTCGACCACAGACACCACAGCTGACTCATGTGACTTGTTACATTACCAGTGTAACGCCGTTAGCTCAGAGTAGAATGATTACGTTGCTATCGTCGCCTAGCAGGGCCCTATAGCAGTTTTTGGTTTTAAAAAGAAAGAGTGTAATCATTGTACTCTTAGGTCCTCGTGACCTTGCCGGGAGAATAGAATAGTTACAGCGCTATCGTCGCCTAACAGGGCCCTATAGCATTTGAAAGGTAACTATTGTATTCTGATGGATACATTGCTATCGTCGCCTAACAGGGCCCTATAGCGTATCAATCATCAATCCATGCATAACTTCAATAATTTCAATGGAAACTCTGGCTATCGTCGCCTAGCAGGGCCCTATAGCAGTTTCATTGTTGTTCCCATTTACTTGACTGTACCATTCGGACCACTGCGGTCCACTCAATGTATGTAATGATATGACTGGGTTAGTCCCCGTGACTAACCATGCAGACGTCAATATTGACATCAAGACTCGACTATGTTCATATGAATGTCCGTATGATTATATAAACGTGAAATCATGATAAGCAAGAATATCAACGAATATTAACTAAGCAGGAAGTATAGTTAACTAACATGCGTTCATTATATAAGAAATAATCTCAACATTTACAATACTAATATTTAGCAGTATTGTCCACACAGGACGTACTGGACATACACATACGATCAAAGAATAATTCTATAATATACCAAGTGAGTTAGGACGACTCACCTCGATACGGGTGCGTAAAAGCAAGCGTAACTGCGGTTCCTACAAAGTATATAAATTCATAGAATACTGATTAATAAGTGTACTAGAATTAAGGGCATAAAGGTAATTGTGCCGCATGAGTTCCTAAACCTCAACATGATGATCTAGACATCATTCTGAGTCTAACGCCATTGACTAGACTCAAATCGGAGTTCGTCGCATAAAAGGCTGGGTTTTCTATACCAGTTTGGGCCCTAAAGAAAAGCTGTATTTTTGACCGTGTCGAAAGGTCACCAAACATTAAGGGAATATTCTAGACATTATTCTTAGACAGTGGGAGCTGACCGCGTATTTTTCTGAGCTACGGTTTATTTATTACGAATTTCTGAAGTTTAAAACGCCTAATAATAGACTGCGGGGTCCTATAATTATAAAATATGATTTGGGGAAATATTTGACTCTTATAAATACTTTTATTAAATACTAGGCTTTAAAATAATCTAGTGGTATTTTTCTCATAATTTTCGGGACTCGTTTGGTATTTAAAGGAATTAAAATATTACATAAATGGTTCCCCAATAATTACTAAAAATATCCAAAATGTAGTTTATAATTTAGTAAATTATAAAACACGACTTAAATACTTTTAAAACAATACGTATCATTTTCCATAATTTAACATGGCCATTAGATATTAACTATCCATTTAAATCTAAGTGGGTACTAGTGTTTATTGTTTATTCAAGCCCAAATAAATAATAACTATAATATATAAATATTAAAGTTCGGGTTTTACAATTAAATACTTTATAAGACAAGGGAAATAGGTCTTGAAATCAACCACTTAATTCTCTAGATTTTGAAAATATTCATTAGGTATTTATTACCTAATAATTATAATTTGAAACTAACTTTCATTATTTATTTCTAATTTAAAATAAATATTTAAAATATTGAATATTACTAAAATAATTTCAGAATATATAAAATATTATCTACTAATAATATTTAAAATTATAACATGTTAATTATGTATTATAACTAGATTTCAATCTAAATAAAATATAAACAAACTAACATGTACCATACATCTATATTACTAAAAATGTACTCTAGAATTTCCAAAATGCCCAGCACTTCTTCTTCGTGCTTAACTCTGGGCGTGTATATATATATATATATATATATATTACACGTATATATAAACATATTTACATAAATATTAAATAGATCATAACTCTCTCATTATTCAACGAAAGTAGGCAAGTTTTATATGAAAATTAATCGTCTCGACGAGCCGAATCCAACTACACAAGTTTGAGGTCTCAAATCTAAGTGATATGCACGAATTTTGGTATAAAGCCGGAAGTGGGTCTACGACAAAAATCCCAAATTCGAGCTGATGACCATGAGTCTTTCAAGGCTGCTCTTAGGGGAGTACAAGGGACCTAATACAGATCTTTTCACATATTTTTCATGGGTTTTGGTGATAGTCCCAGAATCAAGCTCCGTACGAGCTTTCATGGTGGTCGGCTATGGCTGAGAGCTCGGGGCTTTGTGTAGGCGTGGTCTGTGTGTGTGAGTCACAGAAAATAAACAGAGGGGTGTAGGGATTACCTTCCCGGGTCTTGGGTCTCTCTTCTTCGATCTCGGCTCCTCTCAGTTCCCCTTGCTAGCTTCCTTTCTCTCATCCTCTTGTGGTCTCTCCCCCTCTCCTACTGTCTATATATATATATACTATACATACACCCACATGTACACACATAATATTATAATATGGTATACACACAATACACATACATATAAAATATAATAACAGTGTGTATATGTAAGTTTGGTTGGTTCACTCCCTTCCTCTCAAACTCTCAGTGTTCATATATAACACAACCCACATACATGATCACACATATACACATGCAGATTTGGGTATCTGTTGGACAGAGAAATTGAGGTCACAAAGGGGAAATGATTAGAGAGGTGTCTAGGGAGAGGGGAAAGTGGAGCCGGTGATTGGGAGGTGTGAGTGGCAGTGGGCATAAGGTGGGAAGGTGGCGTGTGGCACTGGTCATGTATGTGGTGTACGATATATACATATGTAACGTGTGTGTGTGTTGTATCCTCAATGTGTGTGTAAACTGGGTATATAAAATGGGAAAAAGGGTATTGACAAGTGTCCTAAAGTGGTGCCAAGTGTTGTGCATGGTGTGTGCATGTGTGACACACGGTGGGGCAATGCATGACTGCCACGTGGCAGTGGCGGGGCCACGTCTCGATTTGCGTGCAATGTTGCAAAGTGGGTGCGAGACTGAAAGTGCGTACATATGCAGGGTTGTGTACGGGTCTAAGTGATATGTTAGTCCAAGTCGTATTTTACGGTCCATGGTCTAAACTAGAAACGTCAATATTATAATAATTACGACTATAGTTTTGGGTCTATTGGGGTCAATTATATAATATAACCTAAGGTTATAATTTAAACGATAAACAATTATTATACCATAACTTATATTTTACAGCAACTAAGCGATGTCAGGTCCGTATCAACTAACCTTTAATTATGAATCAAGGGACAGCGAGTATACGAAATATTCTATAGTTATAAACTTAGAGGCTACGAATATTAAAATAATCTATATTTATTATTAACCAGCGACTACAAGATATATTATAACATGTAGCTATAAATCTAGCGATATGAAATATATCATAACCTCTAGTTATGATATAACGATAACCCATATTAAGATATTAATATACAGGGTATCGGAATAAATACCGAACTAGACTTAGGAAATCTATTTCCATATTTCCTAATTTTCAAGGGTATTACAATGACTTGGTCTTGCATGTTATTTCTTGTGAATAAATACGTGTTTCAAGAATGTGACCATGGCTTGGTCTGTTGTACGTGATGCATGATGCACACGTTTATTATATATTCAAATTTTTTGTGTGCAGGTGGGCTGAAAGCATTACAAATGGACCCTGGCCAAAAATAGCTTTTTGCGGCACTCGGTTAGGCCTTTGCAGCACTCAGCAATTGCCGCTGCGGTAGTTAGTGAATGTCGTACGGCATTTGCGGACTGCCGCGCGGCACTTCACAGAGTGTCGTTCTGCTTTTTCGAGTGCCGCTCTGTGTTCTGGGCAGATCTACTTCTATTTATACCCTCTTTCCCTCAAAACTCCGCAAAATACTCTCCTCTTTCATTCACTTTCTTCTCAAATGGCCCCTATTAGCTCCCAAATCCTCTTCCCATGGATGGACACTCTCTCTGGCATTGACAGGCTCAACTTCGAGTGTTTCAGATTGAATGGCCTCTTCTCTTTTCGACGGATGATTCTAAACGAGGGCTTACTTCAAGCTGTCATTCAGTGTTGGGATCCCTCACTCCACGTCTTCTGCTTCGGTTACCAAGAGATCTGTCCTTTGTTTGAGGAGTTCAGTGCCATTTTCCACACTAACCCTTTTGCTAATCTGACAGTTCCTTTGGTGCAGGCCTGGTATGTCCAGGACTTGGCCGCTCTTCTCCATCTATCTCAGAATGCGGCAAGCTCCTTCATTTGCGACAGACAGCTTGATTTTGAGCGCCTTTTTCTGTCTATTCTCCCATGGGGGACCCCTATGACGGCGGGCACCAGGTTATACTACGTAGTGCTTTATCGATTGCTATGCTCTCCTATTTCCTCTTCCAGTCATCTTCCGATGTTCTCATACCCGTTGCCTGTGGCTTGTGAGAAATGAAGAGTGCCGTTATGCTAGTCCTTGGTGAGACTTTGATGGGATTGGATCGTGCCGCATTACCGGGGCCATGTTATCTGCCGGAGCACCTTTTTTCTTATAGGTTTGGCTCATGGAGCGCCTGGATCTTTTTATCCACCCTTCTCACCTTCGCACGTCACTTCCTTATGATCGTATGGAGATTCACCACTTATTTCTATCTGCCGATGCATGGTTCGGTTGGCTTCAGGGCCTCTCTTTCGGTGATATCTGCTGGGTCTACCCGTAGTGGATTTATCTCTCCGTTGCAGTACGACTTCTTGGTCGAGCTGGCATTTGGTTGCCTCGCTTGAATGCTACTACTTTCTACATTCTCGACCGAGTGGTTCGAAAGTACGGACTTCTCCAAGATGTTATTGAGGACATTACTGTCTACTTTTCGAGGAGTTCGGCCATGCACCCTTCCGTTGTGAAGATTTTTGCTAAGGCTTGGTATGACAGGGTGGCAGCCCCTTTCTGGAAAGTTCCTACCTCTGTTGTGCCCACTACCGAGTATCTTTGCAGATCCAGACCCTGGTCCAAAGACAGACTTCATAGACATACATGGATGAAAGTAAAATAGGACAGAGCTTCATTTTTCAGAATTCTTGACAAGTCTTGCCTATCTTTTTTACGCTTTTGAATGCGACTTTTCTATTTCCCTTCCCAAAGAGTGCTCTCATTTTAGGAAATGTTCCAACATGTTTAATCGAGGTGTTCACTCTTCCGATTAATCTTTTAAGTTATGAAAATTCTCCTTTTAGTGTCTTTTCTTGGCTTTTTATTACCTTGCTTTGAGTCTTGCTTAGAGTTTTAATCTTCCTGTACCATGACTCCTCATTTGTTCCTTTATAGTGCTCATTTTGATAGCCAGAGGATCCAGAGACCGGTTTAAGGTAAATATCTAGGTTCTTCGGATGGCAAACAAAGTTTGCCCTTGGTTATGAGGCTTCGAAGTGGCTCCGGCAAACGCAAGTTTGCCCCTAGTTTAGCACAAGGATTTTTTTTAGGTTTTTCATAGACCGAAGGCTTTTGAGAGCCGCCTACTTATCCCCGAGTGGGTATCAGGTCCGCAGTAGTTCGGCTTAAGGCTTGATGGAAAATGACGCTCAGGCAATTTATTAATGACCGAACCGAGTAGGTTGCTTACGTATCCCTAACAGGAATCAGGTCAAGCGTAGTTCATCAATGTAGGAGGTTTCGAAAGAAATGGTTTCAAGCAAAGTACTTCTTGAGGCGATTGAGGTTAATTGGTTGTTTAAATTCAACCCCGTCTAGGTCCATGAGATAGGCAGCTCCTCCGAAAAGGAGAGTCTTGGTGATGTACGGCCCGACCCAGTTGGGTTTGAATTTTCCTTTGGGGTCATAAACAGGCACTTTAAGTTCTTTGAGGACCAGATCACCCTCAGCAAGCTTCCTTGGGCGAGTCTTCTTGTTGAAAGCACAAGCTGTCCTCTTTTGATATCCCCGAGTATGGTTTATCGCGGCCAGCCTTTTCTCATCGAGCAACATCAACTCTTCGTACCTTCCCCGCGTCCATTCTATGGTTACTTCACACTCTGCCAAAACCCGGAGAAAGGGTATCTCTACCTCAACCGGAAGGACCTTCCATTCCATAAACCAACGAATACGGTGTAGCTCACGTAGAGGTTCTCACGGAGGTTCGGTATCCCCATAGTGCAAACGGAAGCTTCTCGTGCCAGTTCTTATATGTATCCGTTGTTTTCTGCAAAATGGCTTTGACGTTCTTATTCGCTGCTTCTACCGCCCTATTCGTTTACGGTCTATACGAAGATGACTGATGACAGGTGATCTTGTACTTCTCCAGGAGTGGGATGACTTCACCTTGGAAATGACTACCGTGATCCGAAATAAACTCATTTGGGACCCCATATCTGCAAATTATGTTCTTTTTGATGAAATTCACCACATCTTTGGCCTTCAAAGTTGCATACGACGCAGCCTCCACCCATTTGGTAAAATAATCAATTGCCACGATTATGTACCGGTGTCCATTAGAGGCTTTTGGAACTATCTCACCAATAATATCTATCCCCCATACAGAAAATGGCCACAGTGTAGTCATGTTATAGAGTTGGGATGGTGGGGTATGCATCAGATTTGCATAGATCTGGCACTTATGACATCTTCTGACATACTCGCAACAATCTTTGTCCAAAGTCGTCCAGTAATACCTGATCTCGTCAGAATCAAGATAAAAAGTATGCTTTACTTTCTTAAAATTTGCAGTGTGGAAGTAAAGGTCGAACCCACAGAGATTGAATTTACTAAAGCTCTTTAATTTTAAAAACCTAAATCTAGTTAATTAAGAAAACATAATTTTAATTAAACTAATAACAATGAAAATAAATCTAAACTATGCAAGCAATTAAAAGTTATTTTAAACGATATTTAAAGTGAACCAAGGATTGCAAATCCACCACTAGCTTCATAATAAGGGTATCTATGTATTCAATTAGCTTATTACATTGGATGATAATGGGGAATTGTAGCTACAAGCCCAATTCCTCCATCAAGAGAATAACTACGATTCAAGTACCAACATAATTCATCTTCGGTTGGCACAGATTGTCTCACACTAAACTAGGGTTGCGACACAATCCGTCTTTCCTAGGCATGAACTATTCGACAACTTGATATCACAATTCAAATAAGCACCATTACATGTAAATAATCCATACAAGCACAGCAAATATAGATCATTGAGCACATCACTTTCAAAATAGATCTAAGACAATAATAAACTTTGAAAGCAATGATTTAATCAATAGAAGTTTGATTTTATTATAAAAAATCCTCTAAACATGTAATCATCATCCATACATAATAAAACTAAAAGAAAAACATAAAATACACCGTATTACTTAAACCTTAGATCGTTTTCATTGAAACCCTAGATCTAGGTTTAGTTGGCCATGGAAGCGATGAATGGCAAGATGTTGATGGAGGAGGCCATGGGAATCCTTGGTCTTCTTCTTCTTCTCCTTGCTTTCCCCCTCTTCAATGGCTGAAGTTTTTATTGTATATGGATATGTATAATGTTGTGTATTGAGGTGTGTAATAGGTGTGTAACCTCAAACTGATTTACAATAGGATATATATATATATATATTTTTTTTTTGGAAGAGTTAGGAGGCTTTCCTAAACCTAATCGTACTAAAACTGCTTTATTTTACATTCTGGACGTAATTAGGCAGTTTTGTTCATGTAGGGATCTTCAGTACACAGAAATACACAACTTCACTTTTTACATAGGTCGCGCGAGCGTGATATTGGGAGGTCGCACGAGCGAGCTGCTGGATTGTCGCGCGAGCGAGCTGCTCGCGCAAGTTGGCTTTTTCTGCTTGGTTTGCTTTGCTTTTGCACCCTATTTAGCCTGGATTCTTGCTTTCTTCCAAAACCGGACAGAAACTGGAAAAAAAATACAATAAAATAGGATAAAAATAGCTAACAAATATGAATTAAGGCGTGTAATTAGGACTTGTTCTCTCCCGATCACACCCCTAAATCTACATTTTGCTAGTTCTCAAGCAAAACGAGTATAAAAATAAAAGTACTAATAAAAATTTATTCCATTTTCGAATGGATCGCGATTGCATTTAACATATGCAACAAGCCTTTTAAACCTCTAGGTGTCCCTAATCGGACGAGTGAAGTTTCATGAGGGTTCTCGTCAACAAGTCACCCACAACCATCTTTATTAACTTATAATGAAAAGTTTTATTAAAACGAAAAACATAACATTCAATACTCCTTATCATAAAATAATGATTTGAAATACAATAACGAACAAGAAGAAACGGAATCACACGTCTACCTACGTCATGAAAAACAATCCCAAGCACATGTATCGTATAAATCAATAGAGTTTCTCATAAATTGCACGTGTGTGATGTGGTACGCGCATGTCACGAGCTTGGAATATAATTCAGATAACCATCAAACTATGCTTCGACTACGAATCTCACAATGTTAATTACACTCTAAAATGAAACACTTAGAAAACAGGTGTAATTTCTCAGATATATACGAGCCAACGAAACATGTTTTCAAAACAAGCAATGCTCACATATGACACAAGAAAAAAAAACTGCATGACACGAAAGAGCAGTAGTCTCATGGATAGGATGCCAACAGTGAAGAAAAATTAATAGTTACTGTGTTTTAATCCCCCTCCCATCGTTTACATATCCAAACCATGTTTCCTAGGATCCAATAGGACTTTTCAAGGATTGTAACGTGGCTTAGGCAATAAAAAAGAATAGATGGGATACATCAAGTAGTGTTAGAATGGCATTGTAAGGCATATTCAATTTCTTTCATCATCTCTTCTACCAACTTTCATCTTTTCATTCTCTTCTTTCATTTGTCTTTTTATTTCTTTTCTCTTCTTTTTTTTTTTTTTCAACCTCTTTTTTCTTTTTCTTCTTCTTTTTGTTTTACCTTTTTCCTTTTCGTTGCTTTTGAAACGAATGTTCATTGAATACCAAGGCAACTACCCCAAACATCATCTTGTTTTCTTCTTCTCAATCACACATCGCCTTAGCAACACTAAAAGTTGATCAATCTTTCAGTGGTAAACTCCAAGTTGGCCAAGTTGGATCAAAAAAAGAATCATGATGATTAAAGAAAGAGATGCACTTTAAAGGCTCAAAGGGGCGAACTAAGAAAATTTTATCATTTATCAGTAAGAGGTAGACAAAGAGGGCCTACCATCATTTCCTAGGGTCATATGGTTCTTCAATGTTTACGATGGAAGATTATTTAGCATGGTAGCAAATATTTTAACTTGAATATCAACCAAAACAAGAATAATGAGACTAAACAATGAGTAGATGCGCTATTCAAATGAAATTTGACAAACACAATGTGGTTATAACCCTCTAAAAAGAAAAGATAGGCTCAAAAGCTCACTGGGTCTAGTCTCCACCTTGTGTTATCTAGAAATCCGAATCATATTACAATTCACATCAAACATGTATTCAAGCGACTACGTGCAATGCATAGGTTTGTGTGCAAATCTATGATATAAAACTACGATTCGAGCGATACATATCATAAAACATTACAACATGACATCAACAAATGTTTAACCACATCTTTCCTTGTTTACCATTCTATAACAATCCAAGTTATCTAACACGAAGTATCGACTCAAGATTGCAAAAATGTCGGTAACATCATTTATTTAAGCACAAGTTTTGAAAGAATTTTGAAAAATCGATGCATAATAATGTGCATGTGAGTGCATACCCCCAAACCTAAACCTTTCATTATTCCTAATGAAATAGTAAAACGAAAGAAAGGAGAGTACGTAAGGAAGGAACGACATTACCTCGATCTCGGCAATCACAAACCAGGTGAATATGAATATGATAAGAAAGTTCAAACGCTCCAAATGGAGGAACTAATTCACCAGTGAATACTTGATACAAGAAAATAAAAAAGAAAAGAACAATGACAGCTAGTATATATATAATGCAGACCGTGGTATACGTGTTAAGAAACGAAACTAAAACCGAAAAACTCAACGAAAAACAAAAAGAATAAGTCCCAACAGAACTATGAAAACAAAGAAGGACTCGATCTAAAAAGGGACCTAAGAGAACAAACAGAAAAGAACAAACACTGACAAGGTTTGGGAGAAATAAGGTAAGAGAACAAAGAGAAAACACACAAAACCTCCCCTCGCGCGAGCAGGCCGCTCGCGCGACCTTCGTGCGCGCGAGTCCCTCTGCGAGGTAAAGCTGAGGCTGTTTTAAGTTTCATAAAAATTTTCTCTAAGGGAAAAGATCATGCGAGCGGGCAGCTTGGGCGAATACCCCTCGCGCGCGCGACTTGTGGCATGACCAGATCCTGAGGG
Organism: Hydrangea macrophylla; assembly: GCA_033977485.1. Classification (NCBI taxonomy): domain Eukaryota; kingdom Viridiplantae; phylum Streptophyta; class Magnoliopsida; order Cornales; family Hydrangeaceae; genus Hydrangea; species Hydrangea macrophylla. The sequence goes on from CM066989.1 coordinate 35,659,653, forward strand.
TATATATTAAAAATTTAGAAAAATGTTCCTAAGGCACAAACTCGCGCGAGCGACACCTCGCGCGAGCGGGCCACTCGAGCGAGGTAGCCTTTTTTTTTATATAAAATTTTTTCACTTGTTTTATGTGTATAAGTTCAAAATAAATTAACCCCGACCCCCAAACCTGTCCCGAAAACTCAAAAACTGACCGAAATGACCCAAAAAGTGTACAAAAATGAGAAAACAGACCTATGAATGTTTGGGTTACCTCCCAAGAAGTGCTGTCTTTTACGTCTTTAGCTAGACCGTTCTAGCTCAAGACTTATGGAGGCCGTAACTCGGACTTTGTACCCTTGACGGTATTAGGGAGACTATGGTGGAAAGCGGAAATAATGTCATTATGCGTTAACTCGATCGACGGTTCTCCTAGATCATGTTCAAATCGATTTCTCACCTTCTGAGTAACTTCATCATTAGGATCCAGATTATTTGAATTCATCCGCTCATTACTCACTATATTGTTTTCCTCACCCACAGTTATTCCTTTATTAGGTTCAATATTCCGTCTAACCTCACTATCCGCTTCACATAGGTAATCATCATCATTGGGAGATTGATCAACAACGTTAAAAACGTTTAATTTTAGGTTCATATTCCCGAACGACACTTTCATTACCCCTGTTCCACAGTTGACACGCGCATTAGCGGTGGCTAAGAATGGACGACCAAGAATGACATGAGTGTGTTTCCTAGCATTTATCATCGGTTCAGTGTCAAGGACCATGGAATCAACGGGATAACATTTATCAACTTTTACTAAAACGTCCTCGACGATTCCTCTAGGGATTTTAATAGAACGATATGCTAATTGTATTGTAGAGGCTGTGGGTTTAAGTTCACCTAGACCTAACTGTTTGTAAACCGTGTAAGGTAAGAGGTTCACACTTTCACCTAAGTCAAGGAGAGCCCGAGAGATGATAGTGTCACCTATGACACATGAAATAGTTGGTGTACCGGGATCCTTATACTTTGGAGGAGCGTGTTAGAAGATCGAACTTACTTTTTCAGTGAGGAAAACCTTTTTCGGAGTATGACTGCGCAACTTGCGATTTTGAGTGCATAGGTCTTTTAGACATTTAGCGTAAGCGGGAATTTGTTTTATAGCATCGAGGAATGAAATATTTATTTTCACTTGCTTAAACACCTCGAGTATATCTTCAATTTTTGCCCCTTTCTTTGAAAACTGTGACTATTCCTCAACGTTAGGTGGAAAAGGCATTTTCGGAACATAATTAGTTGGGACCGATTCATTTTCTTTCCTTATACGACTCATGTCCTCACCCTTCTCTTGATTCGATTTAATGTTCGCATCTTTCCTACTCTCTCTCGAAATCTCAACAACTTCTCCTTCACGAGTAGTCGTCCTAGTTGAAACGACGTTCACTTGCTCACGCGTACCACCCACCACGTATTGTCCCTTAGGTTTCTGAATAGGTTGACTTGGAAACTTACTCTCGGTCAAACGGTTTAGTGTATTAGCTATTTGTCCCACTTGGGACTCCAGCTTTGCAATGGACTGTGTGTGAGAGTGTACTAATTGGACCACCGAATCAAAACTTTCAAGTGAGGCCAACACTTTCTCCTCAAATGCATTATTACGTGGAGGTAGAGGAGGAGAAGGGTTAGGTTGCATATATTGATATTATTGAGACCAATGTTGCCATGCATTGGGAAAGTTAGTTTCAATTTGAGGTATTTGGGATGAATATGGACCCTCATTATTCTGAGATCGCCACCCAACATTCGGGTAACTTTTCCATGGCGCATCGTAATTATTTCCCGATGGGTTGTGAGCATTTCGTGGGAATTGTTGAATAGAGTTAATATGTTGCTCGACAAACTCCGGGAATTGAGAAGTAGAAGGACATGCGAAGATATTCTGAGAAGGTTCAGAACACAATGCACATACTTCGGAAGGGGGTGGACTGGACATATTTCCCATCCTCATAAGTTGGTCAAGTTTTCTAGATAATTCTTGGAGTTCGATTGAATGACTTGACTCGAAACGCTATTCTCGCTTGGGTTTAGGCGGAAGACACCCCTCAGGACGGACGGATGGACGGACACGGCTTGGTGCATCGAATTCTCGCTTAATGTTTCAAAAAAATTGCAGGTTATGTTATCCAATAGCATCAAAAACCAAAATTGTCCCTTTATTGAATTAGGGCAAATATTAGTTCATTGTGGAATGGTTCAAAATCACAGAAGCAATTAGAAATGTCAATTCCATGGAACATAATAATAAATTTTAAGCCCCCAAAATGTTGTTAGTTGGTCAGTTAAAGGGGGTTCACATTCACAAATTGTTTTCTTTTTCCTTTTCTTTTTCTTTTTAAACTGCTGACAATAGTGTTAATTTTGTTGAACAATTTTTTTTATTGTGCAGATGGATCGTGTTGAAATTGAAATCGAAGAAGATAGTAATGAAATGGAAAATGCTACAGAACAATCAACTCCTACAACTACAGGTGCGCAAAATGCTACAAGCAGAAAAGGCACAAAACGCCATCGAAGACAAACTTCATTGGTATGAGTTATTTCGAAGTGCTTCCCTTGGATTCAAGTGGGCAGCAAAAAGTACAGTGTAAGAAATGTTCGAAAACATATCTTGCTAATAGTAACTATGGTATAGGAAATATGTCACGCCATATACCCATTTGTCCGAAAAAGAGATATACATGATATTGGCCAATTACTTATATCTCAATCTGAAGGATCTATGTCTATGCACTCTCAAGTCTCAACAGTTTAATCAAGAGAAATTCAGGGAGTTGGTCATATTGGCTATAATTAAGCATGACTAGCCATTTCAATTTGTTGAGTACGAAGGCATTAGAGAAGTTTTTAAGTACTTGTGTGTGGATACCAAACATTTTAGTAGAAATACCGCTAAGGCAAATGTGTTGAAGTTGTTTGGAAGAGAGAAACATAGACTTTCTAATCTCTTGCAATCATGTCTTGGTAGAATTAGTTAAAACTTCTGATTTGTGGACCTCTATAGTCACTGATGGTTATTTGTGCCTAACTGCCCATTTCATTGACACAGATTGGGTATTGCAAAAAAAAATTCTCAATTTTTGCTACATGCCTCCGCCACACAGTGGTGTTGCTTTAGCAGAAAAGATTTATAGTTTGTTATGCAATTGGAGAATTGAAAAGAAATTATTTTCAATTACTTTGGACAATGCTTCTTCTAACGATGTGTTTGTTGGATTATATTTCATCTCTTCAATAAGTTTAGAAATGAGCATAACGACCTTATTGTTCCGATGGAGAGAAGAGCCTATTAACCCCCTAAATTTTAAAACTCGACAACTTGGCCCCCCTCAATTATAACATTTTCCACTAACACTCCCTCGCTTAAAATTCCGTCCAATTTTGTATCATGTGAACAACATATGGTACAAAATATTAACATGATATTTATTTATCCTTCATTTGAGCCATCGAAAATTTTAAGACAAAAGTATTATTGTTGCATACATAATTGCCCTTTATTGTACACAAAAGTTTAGACAATTTTGTTCTACAATTTTCAATGACTCAATGGAGAGGCAAAAATATCATATTGGTAACATTTTTATGTCATGTGTTGGTAACATTATACACAATTATTCATTTTTTGTGACGAAAACCTAATTGAAGGGATGTTAGGGAAAAATTGTAATAATAGTTGACGGATCAATTTGTTGTCTTTTATAGTTAATGGAATATTTAAAAAAAAAAAAAAGAAAAATTTGGTGAAAAGTCTCATTCTATCAATTTTTTTTGAAATAGGTCCACCAATTGGAACTTCATAACAATAGGTCCTATAATTGTGATTGTATTTAGGGATTAGTACAAAATATCCTATTATGGAATAATTGGATGACTTTTCTATCCCTAATCTCTATATATAAAACCGAATGTATATATGTACATATATTTAATACATATTTAATTATGGAATCAGTTTTCAAATCTTACCCAATCCCCATTGATATTGCATATAATATATATAGAAATAATATCCTAATATTTTAGGATTTCACTTTATAAATCTGTTTCATTTATATTGAATACCACTAATACACTCCATTCTATAACAATCCATAATCCATTCGAATGAGATAACAGTCCGCACAGTGTGAAATTTCGTATTGTGTTTTACAGTATGAAATTTCACACTCAACTATTTCATACTGTGTGATTTACAATGTGAATTATACAACCATTCATTCATTTGCTTTAGTTGTGTCCGTGCTAGTGAAAGTTTCAAAATTGAATATATTATCCAATCTGTGTTCATCTACCTCTCAATTCATCACAAAGTAAGCTCGTCATTCTATGAAATTTAACAGTGTACAATTTCATACCACAATACTAGGAATACATTTAACACTGTCTTATCACAAATTCATTTGCACATTCATTTTATATTTGACTGCAATAATTCATTGATATCACAATTTTACTTCACATAGTATACAATTTCGCAACACAACTTTTGAACCAAGAACATGAGTGTTAAATTTCACACTACTACACTTTGAACAACAACCTTTGAACCACAACATAGTATACAATTTCGCACAACTTTTTGAACCAAGAACATTAGTGTTAAATTTTAACAGTGTGAAATTTAACAGTGTAAAATGTAACAGTGTCCATCTTCAAACACCTTTTACTTGAGATTTGGATGGGATTCGAGCGATTGATACAACCTACACAACAAATTTAATTCGTATAAACAAAAAACCGAGTGACAAATTTTACACCAATCTCTCTTAATGCGAATATGAATCTTCAAGATGTATTCAAATATTACAAACTTTTATCTTAAAATATGAGTGTTAAATTGAACACCAACAATTTCACAATAATATCAATTAATGCGAATTTGAATCTTCACATGTTCAACATTACAAATTAAATCTGATAAAGTGAGTGTGAAATTCAACACTTCGATGATTGACCATGCAAATATACGAGTTTGAAATCTCACATCAGGAGGATATGTTCAACAATATCAAGTAACCCGTACTATTGTGTATCAACTAACCAGTGTCGACATCGCCGATTTCTCCCTCTGCTGCGTCACTGCCGCGCCGGAGTAGGACGACGCCAACGATGACGACGATGGGGTCGCTTGAACGGAGAGCTGCGAATGGTCTGATGCCGATGATGGCGATGCCTGCGACGATGACGATGACGACGAGACTGCTTCCGAATGATGAGAAGTTTGGCTGCCGCTGTTTCTGTTTCTGCTTCATTTTTTTTAACAGGGTTTGTGTATTTTAGGTTTCTCTGTATATATATATATATATCTGTGTATATATTTATGTATATATATATAGATTATATGGTATTTCCTTAATCAATATAGATAAATTTGGTAAGACTGAGGGGTAGTTTGGGCCTTTTTTTTTTTTTTTTTTTTTGTGGACCTTTCATTAAAATATTATATGGACTAGACCTATTGCAAGAAACTTAGAGTAAAATGGATATTATACTAATTAACTCAAAAAAAAAGGGGGGTCATAATTGAGGAGTGTTAGCATAATTACCCTAATTCATATTAGGAAGTCCCCACCCCGAAATCCTAATTAATTTTAGAAATATACATTTTGATCCCTCAAATTCCAGTCAACAGATAGTTAGTCACTTTGACTTTGTTAAAATTGAAATTCACCCTTAATCAATGAGATAAAACAGGAATTAGTCCTTCCAACAGATTTCAACCATTTTGTTTGGTCTATTGTACCCTTTTTAATATATTTACATTGATTTAGTTTAGAATTTAATTGGGATACTTCCAATGAATCCAATGTAACCGATGCTTTTTTATAGGGAATAGTTAAGTCAAAATTTAGAAAATCATGGACTTTCCTTCAATTGTGGGTAAGTGAATTGATCTACTTTTCTCATAAAAAATTTCAATTATCTTTCTCTCTCATTATATCACTCTGTCAGTCTCACGTTCTCTCTCTCTCTCTCTCTCTCTCTCTCTCTCTTCTTCAAGCTTTGCTAAAGGAACCACTCTTCCCTATAATGATGGATCGGCTATGCTTCCCATATGTATTCCTAGCGGCACCAAACAGAGCCAACACCAACACATTCACAGGTCTTGCTAAAGGAGAAATACTATCTATGGCTAAAGGAGAAATACTATCATATTATGATGAGAATTTCTCATCAAAGATCATCCCTCTTATTGGAGGTATTGCTAAAGGAACCACTCCGATTCTTCATATGCAAAGGAACCACGGAAAGGTAATTTGGGCAGTTTGTGGTTGGGAGGGCATTCGGTAAAGTATTACTGTGACTTGATTTGGAGGTGTTGGATTTGATCCTTTTGACCAGGAGTATCAGCTAGTGGTTTTGTGGTCTCTCAATGATAGGTTACCATGTAAGGGGTTGATAATTGATTTTTATTTTTTGGTTTCTTGTGGGAGTGTATGCTTGTTTATGGAGGAGTCTTTTATCTGTCTTTTTGGGGGCTAATCTTTGATAAGCTGTTGTGGCTTCCCATGGCTTCCCATGGCTCTGTTGTTTTGCTTTTCAACTTTATTGGGTCAGTCAAGTGAATTAAGGTGAGAAATTTTGTATAATTTTTTTGTGAGAAATTTGTATAATTAATGGTCACTAACCATCATTTTGTTTGTTTTGGTGAGAAATTTGTATTATTAATGAGAAATATATGGTTTACTAACCATAATGAGATACTTCTCACTTATGGTTAGTGTTGCATTTTAAAGTGAGAAATTTCTCATTATGGTTAAAAGTGAGACTTTCTCACGATAATATAGAGAATTTCACTTATGTTATTTTAAAGTGAGGAATTTATCACTTTTCATTCTCTATTGTATAATTTTTTTCTGTTAATTCTTTATTTCTTTCACTCTATATATATATATATAAAACAAACTTGGGTTTTGAATTTCAAAACCCTGATTTATGGGAGTATTTCTCTCTCTCTATATATAGCTATATACATATAAATATATAACAAATCTGGAGTTTGAATTTTAAAACACTGATTTATGGAAGTAGGGGTATTTTGGTCCTCAAAATAGGTAAGAGACTAATTTTTAAGTTGACTTATGAAATGGATCAATTTCTAAAAATGACTACAATAAAGGACTGAAATCTAAAAACCCAATTAATTTAGGAAATTACTCTGTAATAGAATAGGAAGTCTGAGTAGCACCGGCCTACGCGTAGTATCAAAGCAAAAATGGCTTATTTCCCCTTTATAAATTCAATAATATCAGTGCTTTCGCAATAAAAAAAAAAAAGCTCAATTCACTTTTTGCGAAAACCAGAGGGAGTGTGAGAGAGAGAGAATTGTTCAATCGGAGGAAGTCGAAGTCGATGTCAATGGAGAGAAAGCAAGAAATCGACGAGTGTTCTTCATTAACCCTAATGAGTAGTGATAGCCTTCTCGCGTTAACTTGATCGACTGTTCTCCTTGATCATGTTCAAATCGATTTCTCACCCTCTGAGTAACTTCATCATTAGGATCCAGATTATTTGAATTCATCCGCTCATTACTCACTATATTGTTTTCCTCACCCACAGTTATTCCTTTATTATGTTCAATATTTCGTCTAACCTCACTATTCGCTTCACATAGGTAATCATCGTCATTGGGAGATTGATCAACAACGTTAAAAACGTTTAATTTTAGATTCATATTCCCGAACGACACTTTCATTACCCCTGTTCGACAGTTGACACGCGCACTAGCGGTGGCTAAGAATGGACGACCAAGAATGACAGGAGTGTGTTTCCTAGCATTTATCATCGGTTCAGTGTCAAGGACCATGGAATCAACGGGATAGTAACATTTATCAACTTTTACTAAAACGTCCTCGACGATTCCTCTAAGGATTTTAACAGAACGATCCGCTAATTGTATGGTAGAGGCTGTGGGTTTAAGTTCACCTAGACCTAACTGTTTGTAAACCGTGTAAGGTAAGAGGTTCACACTCGCACCTAAGTCAAGGAGAGCCTGATGGATGATAGTGTCACCTATGACACATGAAATAGTTGGTGTACCGGGATCCTTATACTTTGGAGGAGCATGTTGGAAGATCGAACTTACTTTTTCAGTGAGGAAGACCTTTTTCGGAGTATGACTGCGTAACTTGTGCTTTTGAGTTCATAGGTCTTTTAGACATTTAGCGTAAGCGGGAATTTGTTTTATAGCATCGAGGAATGGAATATTTATTTTCACTTGCTTAAACACCTCGAGTATATCTTCGATTTTCGCCCCTTTCTTTGAAAACTGTGACGATTCCTCAACGTTAGGTGGAAAAGGCATTTTCGGAACATAATTAGTTGGGACCGATTCATTTTCTTTCCTTATATGACTCATGTCCTCACCCTTCTCTTGATTCGATTTAATGTTCGCATCTTTCCTACTCTCTCTCGGAATCTCAACAACTTCTCCTTCACGAGTAGTCGTCCTAGTTGAAACAGCATTCACTTGCTCACTCGTACCACCCACCACGTATTGTCCCTTAGGTTTCTGAATAGGTTGACTTGGAAACTTACTCTCGGTCAAACGGTTTAGTGTATTAGCTATTTGTCCCACTTGGGACTCCAACTTTGCAATGGACTGTGTGTGAGAGTGTACTAATTGGACCACCGAACCAAAACTTTCAAGTGAGGCCAACACTTTATCCTCAAATGCATTATTACGTGGAGGTAGAGGAGGAGAAGGGTTGGGTTGCATATATTGATATTGTTGAGACCGATGTTGCCATGCATTGGGAAAGTTAGTTTCAGTTTGAGGTCTTTGGGAGGAATATGGACTCTCATTATTCTGAGATCGCCACCCAACATTCGGGTAACTTTTCCATGGCGCATCGTAATTATTTCCCGATGGGTTGTGAGCATTTCATGGGAATTGTTGAATAGAGTTAATATGTTGCTCGACAAACTCCAAGAATTGAGAAGCAGAAGGACATGCGAAGATATTCTGAGAAGGTTCAGAACACAATGCATATACTTCGGAAGGGGGTGGACTGGACATATTTCCCATCCTCATAAGTTGGTCAAGTTTTCTAGATAATTCTTGGAGTTCGATTGAATGACTTGACTCAAAACGCTCTTCTCGCTTGGGCTTAGGCGGAAGACACCCCTCAGGACGGACGGACATGGCTTGGTGCATTGAATTCTCGCTTAATGTTTCAAAAATTTTCCAAGTTATGTTATCCAATAGCATCAAAAACCAAAATTGTCCCTTTATTGAATTAGGGCAAATATTAGTTCATTGTGGAATGGTTCAAATCACAGAAGCAATTAGAAATGTCAATTTTATGGAACATAATAATAAATTTTAAGCCCCCAAAATGTTGTTAGTTGGTCAGTTAAAGGAGGGTTCACATTCACAAATTGTTTTCTTTTTCTTTTTCTTTTTCTTTTTAAACTGCTGACAATAGTGTTAATTTTGTTGAACATTTTTTTTATTGTGCAGATGGATCGTGTTGAAATTGAAATCGAAGAAGATAGTAATGAAATGGAGAATGCTACAGAACAATCAACTCCTACAACTACAGGTGCGCAAAATGCTACAAGCAGAAAAGGCACAAAACGCCATCGAAGACAAACTTCATTGGTATGGAGTTATTTTGAAGTGCTTCCCTTGGATTCAAGTGGGCAGCAAAAAGTACAGTGTAAGAAATGTCCGAAAACATATCTTGCTAATAGTAACTATGGTACAGGAATTATGTCACGCCATATACCCGTTTGTCCGAAAAGAGATATACATGATATTGGCCAATTACTTATATCTCAATTGAAGGATCTATGTCTATGCACTCTCAAGTCTCAACAATTTAATCAAGAGAAATTCAGGGAGTTGGTCATATTGGCTATAATTAAGCATGACTAGCCATTTCAATTTGTTGAGTACGAAGGCATTAGAGAAGTTTTTAAGTACTTGTGTGTGGATACCAAACATTTTAGTAGAAATACCGCTAAGGCAAATGTGTTGAAGTTGTTTGGAAGAGAGAAACATAGACTTTCTAATCTCTTGCAATCATGTCTTGGTAGAATTAGTTAAAACTTCTGATTTGTGGACCTCTATAGTCACTGATGGTTATTTGTGCCTAACTGCCCATTTCATTGACACAGATTGGGTATTGCAAAAAAAAATATTCTCAATTTTTGCTACATGCCTCCGCCACACAGTGGTGTTGCTTTAGCAGAAAAGATTTATAGTTTGTTATGCAATTGGAGAATTGAAAAGAAATTATTTTCAATTACTTTGGACAATGCTTCTTCTAACGATGTGTTTGTTGGATTATATTTTATCTCTTCAATAAGTTTAGAAATGAGCATAACGACCCTATTGTTCCGATGGAGAGAAGAGCCTATTAACCCCCTAAATTATAAAACTCGACAACTTGACCCCCTTCAATTATAATATTTTCCACTAACACTCCCTCGTTTAAAATTTCGTCCAATTTTGTATCATGTGAACAACATATGGTATAAAATATTAACATGATATTTATTTATCCTTCATTTGAGCCATCAAAAATTTTAAGACAAAAGTATTATTGTTGCACACTTAATTGCCCTTTATTGTACACAAAAGTTTAGACAATTTTGTTCTAAAATTTTCTTTCTTTTTTTTTTGGTACAGAAGACAAACAAAGAAAAACTAGCGCAAAAAGGAGGTTCCACTGTTGTCCGCGAGCAAAAATTGGACAAGGCCAGTGGGGGGAGTCTCGAGGATAGCAAAAGAACAATTCTGGGCAACTCCCAAGTTAGCCAGATAGTCTGCACAAGTGTTCCCTTCGCGGTACGAGTGAGTAATACTTCCTCTACCACGAGCAATCATGGATTTACAATCTTCAACCAAAGCTGCCAAGGGGTGTATACATCGATCAGCAGATTTAATAAGCTTGACAGCGACCTCAGAATCGGATTCCACGATGAAGTCGAACCAGTTTTTCTCAATCATGAGCTTGAGACCATTCCAAATGCTACAAACCTCAGCTTCAATACTGTTGCAGAATGTAATGCTGCCAATATAGCCAATTATCTAGTTGCCTTGATCATTTCTGATGAGACCACCAATTCCTCCTCTTCCTGGGTTACCTTTCGCACATCCATCTGTATTAAGTTTCCATTTTCCTGCAGAAGGAAACACACATTTTATATGGAGAGGCAAAAATATCATGTTAGTAACACTTTTATGTCATGTGTTGGTAACATTATACACAATTATTCGTTGTTTGTGACGAAAACCTAATTGAAGGGATGTTAGGGAAAAATTGTAAAAGTCCCTCCGTCCCATTTTATGTGTCCCCCTTTCTATTTTGGTATGTCCCAAAATTGTTGTCCACTTTCTTAAATTAGTATATAAATTTTACTTAGTTTCCCAAATTGCCCTTCCTTACAACCAATACCAAAACAAAACAAAAAAGAAAGTGCAATGATTATGGGTAATTGTGGATAGTAGGTGTAGATTCTTTTTGTCCCCTTAAATAGTTGGATTCCCAAAAAGGGACACATAAAATGGGACGGAGGTAGTAATAGTTGAAGGATCAATTTGTTGTCTTTTATAGTTAATGGAATATTTAAAAAAAAAAAAAAAAAAGGTCATAATTGAGGAATGTTAGCATAATTACCCTAATTCATATTAGGAAGTCCCAACCCCCAAATCCTAATTAATTTAGGAAATTACTCCGTAAAAGAATAGGAAGTCTGAGTAGGACCGACCTACGCGTAGTATCAAAGCAAAAAGGGCTTATTTGCCCTTTATAAATACTCCGTACAATAATATCAGTGCTTTCGCAATAATAATTTAAAAAAAAAAAAAAGCTCAATTCACTTTTTGCGAAAACCAGAGAGAGAGAGAGAGAGAGAGAGAGAGAGAGAATTGTTCAATCGGAGGAAGTCGAAGTCGATGTCGATGTCGATGTAGATGTAATGGAGAGAAAGCGAGAAATCGACGAGTGTTCTTCATTAACCCTAATGAGTAGTGTTAGCCTTCTCGCGAAGAGGGCTAGAGTTCATGGATTGAATCCTACTGAGAAATTGCTCCTAGAGGAGAGAGAGATCATCGAAACCCTAAAGGACTCGACAAGAACCCTAAAGCCGGTTCTTGAACTTGCCAAAGGAATCGAATACACACAGCCTCTCTTCACCGGTTGGAAGCCCCCATTGCGCCTCCGCCGCCGCTCCTCTACCTCCTCCGCCGTCCTCAACCGTTACGGCATTCAGGTCAGCGGCGGTGATGGTATTATTCCACCACCGATGACGAAATTCGAGGATATGCGCCTCCCCGAACCCATCTTAGAGGTTTTGAAGTTGAAGAAAGGGATTACCAGACCCACTCCTATTCAAATGCAAGCTCTACCGGTGGCGTTGTCCGGTAGGGACCTGATTGGAATATCCTCCACCGGGTCCGGCAAGACTCTGGCCTTCGTGCTTCCGTTGATCCTGGCCGCCCTCCAGGAAGAGCTAACCCTACCGATCCTCCCAAACGAGGGCCCCTTTGGTCTGGTTCTATGCCCTTCCAGAGAGCTTGCTAAGCAGATTCACCAAGTGGTTGAAGAGTTCCTCATACCTATGAGTAGAAGAGACTATTGTTATCCAGAGTTGAGGTCTTTGCTGTGTGTTGGTGGAACTGATATGAGGTCTCAGTTCAATGCCATTAAGAAGGGTGTCCACATTGTGGTGGCCACACCAGGTAGACTCAAACACATGCTTGCATTGAAGGCTATGAAGCTACACAATTGTAGATTCTTAACACTAGATGAGGCTGATCGTTTAATTGATTTAGGGTTTGAGGATGATATTAGAGAGATATTAGATGGGTTTAAATCGCAGCGTCAAACGGTTTTGTTCTCTGCCACTATGCCAGAGAAGATTCAGAACTTGGCCAACAGTTCTTTGGTCATGCCAGTAACTGTAAAAGTGGGTGGGAGTGTTAATCTTGATGTTGTACAGGAAGTGGAATATGTGAAGTCTGAGGATAAGATGGTTTACCTGCTTGAATCTCTTCAGAAGACCCAGCCTCCTGTTTTGATATTCTGTACAAACAAGAATGATGTTGATGGTGTTCATGAATATCTCTTGTTAAAGGGTGTCGATGCCGTGGCCATACACGGAGGCAAAGATCAGGAAGATAGAGATTCTTCCATAGCTTCCTTCAAATCTGGAAAAATGGATGTTTTGGTTGCCACTGATGTTGTGTCCAAAGGGTTGGATTTTCCTGATATCCAACATGTCATCAACTTTGACATGCCAGCTGATATAGAAAATTATGTTCACCGGATCGGGCGAACCGGGAGGTGTGGGAAAACTGGTGTGGCCACCACATTTATAAACAAGGATCAGAGCAAGACCACCCTTCTCGACCTGAAGCACCAATTGAAATTGTCAAAACAGAGGATTCCCCCGGTGTTGTCGGAGCTTGATGATGATCCGGTCGATGCTGCTATAACTACTAGTGTTGCTGGTGCGGTGAAGGGTTGCGCATACTGTGGAGGCCTTGGTCACCGCGTCACTGATTGCCCCAAACTGGAGCATCATCAGAAAAGCAAGATGATCGGCTTCAGAGACAATTGGAATGATTCGTGGGGATCTTATTGACCAGTCCAGGACCTAATACCTAATATTGGCACTGATTAGTTGTTGTAACGACGATTCCTTTTTTCCAGCAAATCTTGAGGAATTCTTATGTGAAGATTGTGTATGGCTTCATTTGTCCATCCATTCATGAATGATATGCTAGATTTAGTATTCTAAACTTGTAATGTGCTACAACAGTTAAATGCAATATTGCAATGCAACGGTTTTTCCATGATCATTAACTTTTCTATTTCGTTGAGACTAGGGATACTTGGTGTAACTAGTATTCCTACAAGCTATGAAGCACGGACACGAACACACTAACACGGATACGACAACACGGACACACCGACACGACAAAATCCTAAAAAAATTGCACGTCGACACTTCAAGAAAAGTGTCCGTGTGTCGGACACGATACGACGTGACACGATAGCTTCTTAGAAGTGTCGGTGCTTCCTAGCCTACTAGTACTTGTCTTTTGGGTGGTTTTTTTAAGGTCATGTGTGTTCCTGACGTTTGTTCCAATTCATCACTATTTTCATGAATTTTAGGCTTTTTCATCTCGCAATGATTTTTATTAACTTCCTTGCCGTCCTTTTTTCCATTGGTATGTTTGATAACCCAACTATGTGTTGAAACTGGAAGGATACAGCCGTTACTTTTTTTTAGTGCGTGTTTGATAGTGTATCACTTCATTGAAAAAGATACCAAAATCCTGCTGAAAACTTTGCACATTGCTATATTCTGTAACCAGATAACCTGTTGGAACAACTTGTGCATCTTTTAATTTTTCTCAGTTGAAAACATGGTTTTGTTGTTCATGGATTTAGTAAGCGTAAAGAAAAGAAACAAAGGAAAATGTGTTCTTTTGTTTGGTTACTATGGAAACAAGGTGGAAAATAGGATGGAGAATATGATATGGTGAGAAATAAACTAGAACATTTGAACTTTATTGAGTAACCTTACTCCCTTTTCTTTTTCTTTCCCGTAGTTGAACTAATATGCTGTAGTTTTTTCACTTTTAATGTTCTTTAAGCATGGAAGAAAACACATGGGAAAACATAAGGAAACTAGTTTTTCTTCTTGTTTTCCCTTTCACCCTCTTTTCTTCCTGTAAATCCACAAACCAAACAATGCCTTAATTAATGATGAAACCTATTCACATGGAGTCATAGATGGATAGGAGGACTAGAGTGAATTTTGAAACATTCCCTTAAGGCTATGTTAGATCATGAATTAGGGGAAAGGGAAAAAAGGAAAACACTAAGGCTTTGTTTGGTTTGCAGAGAAAAAAAAGGGTAAGGGAAATAAGAAGGAAAACTAGTTCCCTTATGTTTTGTCTTGTCTTTTCCTCCGTGCCTATTTAACCTTAAAGTTGATTAAAAAGTTCTTGGACGCTAATAAAATATGAATGGAAGTGATTCACAAAACTCAAAATTTTTAATTTATTTCTCTCCACATTTTCTTTTCCTCCCTATTTTCTCACCTTTTCCTTGGTAGCCGAATGCAGGAAAATGTTTTCTTGTATGTTTTCCTTCCTTTCCCACACTAAATCCATGAACCACACAGAGCCTAAGGAAAAAAGTTTCCTCTGTTTGAGTACCAAGCAAAATGTTGAGGAAAGTAGAAGGAAAGGAAAATGTGGTGGAAAATAAATTTGAAGTTCTAATTTTCTTCCACCCGACCACAACCCCCCTCCTCTTTTTTAATTACAGTAGTAGAATTTTTTTAACATTTAATTCACCCTGTTTGAAGTAATTTAAGCATAGAAGAAAAAACAAGGGCGACCATAAAGGAACTAGTTTTCCTTTCCCTTTTCTTTTCCTTCAACGAGTGCTCAAACCAAACAAAGCCTATGTAAACAAACAGAAAATTAGGATCATAGTAATAGTAGAAGGCCTACCAAGTCTGGTAGGACGTCTGGGCATATAAATTTCAACATGAGCCGAAGAAAGAACCACAAATGGAATGCTTTGGTTGTCATGAGATGGGATATTGTCTTTCGAGTGTCCTTATATTAAAAACAAAGGAGACAAGAAAGTGATGAATGCCCCCAAACTTAGTGACATCGAGCCTGATTTGATGGCTCTCAGGATCTTTATGTTGGTGAAGGCAGCTACACTGCTTTTACAGCCACTTTAGGTGAGTCTGGCAATCCATCCTCGCTTGTGTCTTATTATCTCGTTAAAGATAGCGATGTGCTTAATTGTGATGAGTTGGGTATGATTCTAGTGAGAGAGATTATGGACTATATGACTTGCAAAAAGCTTATTAGCTTTATTCCGAGTCATTCAAAATAAAGAAGGCCAATTGAGTTCAGTTGCCAAACTCAAGGCTAGCAAAATGGAAAAGAGTGCATTGAAAGTGGATGAACCACTCTTATTTCAGCTCAAGGCATACAGAGCTAGCCTTTTTCAAAACATGGTTGTTTTAAAATTCCTTAGTTTTGGAACTGGAAGTGGAACACTGAAAATTGTGCAAACGCAACGCAGGCTAGAGATGTCAAGGTTATTCTTGAAGAGAGGTGTAAAAAGTTAAAAATAAATTGCTTGATTCTAAGAGTTATATCCACAACCACCATACTTTTGCACATATTATCACGAGATAGTTCTACAATTAGCTAGAGGCTTTGTTTGGTTTTTGGATTTACTGGGGGAAAAGAAAAGAAATCATAGAGGAAAACATTTTCCTTTGGTTGGTTAATAACGAAAAGGATGAATAAAATAAGAAAGAAAAGTGTATAAGTTGAGATAAATTAAACATTTCAAATGCTGTGAGTCACATTTCCGTCCTTTATGGATATATTGCAATTAATTTTAGAAACTTCTAATTTTTGCTGTTATTTAAGCATGAAGGAAAATACTAGGGAAGACCTGAGGGAACTAGTTTTCCTTCTTGTTTTCCATTCCCTTTTCTTTTCCCTCATAAAATCTATGAACCAAATAAAATCTATGAACCAAACAAAGCCTAAAAGAAAACGTCGAGTTTCTAGCCTTTTAGGGGACAAAAAAATCACATTGCTAACCTAAACCTGTTGTTGAACACCACCCTAGCTCAGATGTCTAGGAACCTTATTCAAGAGGTCATGAAATTTGTGCAAGTGTCTCAATATAATAGAGGCTCTACAACTCAATCTAGGATGATCTTAAAGTCTGGCCAAGCTAAGCAAATGCTGATTTGTAGCATCAACATTTAGGTCGTTTGAACTGCAAGACCTAGTACGTGGCCTACCTAGGCTTTGAAAAATTTCATCTACTATGCATGGCAAGTATGAGATAGAAAATAAACTAGGAGCCCAGGCAAGAAATTGAAAGCACTACCAACCACGCGACCTGCATCACTTATTCACATGGATCCTATGGCTCCAATGCATACCCAAGAGTCCTTTTTTTGTTCGCATACCTGATAGTCCACGTGGCTAAAGTACATCATTCTAACAGTAGATGACTTCTTTATGTACTCCTTTGTTGGTTTAATGAGAGAGAAGACTGAGGTTTATGGGTTGGTGAAAAGGACTTGTGAGAGAATTTAAAATGATATAGAGTATAACATAGGGAGGATTGGTAGGGATCATGGAAAAGAATTTGAAAAGTATGCCTTAATTACTACGTGATGAATTAGGTATCAAACATGAATTATCTGCACCCATCAGAGTAAGGTGAAGTGAAGGGCAATGAAGGAAAAAGACCTAACTTTAAGAGCTACCATATTACACTTGTAGTTGGGAAAGGAAGACCAAGGGATAGAGATATTTAAGTCTTTTCACGTACGAAAATATGAAATTCAGACTCATGGCAAGCTAAGGGCTTGAAAAGTTCATTAATGAAATACCAAATTTAGAAGTCCATTTACCTCGCAATTCAGACAAAAGTTGACGCTGGGACCTTGGGGCGAGACGGGGGATATTTTAGTAGGTAGGAGTTGCACATCAGCATTCAATGATTCAAAAATGCTTCATAGATTTTAGTCACATTCTTACTGAACTGTGAGATCTCAGTCAGCTTGCTATCTTGTATTTGAAGGTCTTCGCTCTCGGTTTTGCAGAATGCATATTATATAGTAGTTATATTTAACTGAAACTAGCAACAGTTTGCAGAAACATGACCTCTGGGGTTGACATACTGTTTTATTTTTTGCCAATTCATTGTTTATTTGCGTTCTGATTCGGAATTTTTTGAACAAGTTTTGCTGACGTTCTTATGGAGTGTTTATTTGCTGAGATTAGTGTGGAAATCAGAAGTTGTCCCGGATTTTACTGCTGACATTCAACCCCAAATATTCCAGGTTAGTTGTTTACGTCTGTTTTCTTTGCAATCCAATAGAGAACAAGTTTCAAGATTTTCTTGGTCTTGTTTAGAAAACAATGAAGCTGATGGTGAAGAATTCCTGATGAAGAGTCTGTTTGCAAAATTTTTGCACTCCTGAGATCCCAAGTAACATGGTTTATTTACTATAATGCCCCAAAATCCACGACATGTGGACGGGCCAAAGAGTCAAAGAAAGAGGTTAAGGAGAAGAAGAGGTCCTACGTGAACCAACCAAATAGTGCGGAAGCTAAAAAGAATCCTAATGGATTCCAAAGAAATCAAAGGTCAACCCGCTGAGACCAAACGAGTCAAGTATGGTCGACCCACAGTACTCTGGTTTTCAAAGAAGTTTTTAAAAGAATAGAAATAAGAAGTGTCAAGAGTGGAAGAAAAGAAGAAGAAGTTTAATTGAAGGTTTTAATGAAATTAAGGTTTGATAATTTACGACCGAACGGTCCCTTAGAAATTAAAACAACGTACAAGCCATAGGCTTAGTATAAACCAAATCAGAGTTTAAGAGTTTTCAAGTTAGGTCCAAATTTATAAGTCAGGCAGCAAGTCTTTCGACATGTTAAAATGGTTCAAAAGCATAAACAGATCATAGGGGATTCGAATATCCCGGATACATAACAACGAATATTAATAATGAGAATATTACAAGTTGTGAAAGAGTTCCAATACAAGGACTCCACTAATATTACCAAACGCATAAAGGGGCTAACATGTGCCCAAGCTAGATCATAGCTTACAAATTAGCATAGATGGAAGGATTTAAACCCAAGTACTTGTAAGTTCCATAATTCGATTTTAACATGAACGATATCGAATTACAACTATTACAAGTTTAATAAAAGAACTATGCTAAGTAAGTCCAAAAGAATATGATTTCTCGTGGGGAGCTTTTAAAAACATGAGGCTAGGGTATCCGGCTACTCGTGGGCGTTGCCCCTATCAAGACCACCTGAAAAAGAGTTTTTATAGATTCATTAAGCACGACGGCTTAGTAGAAAATATTATAGATATACAAGATGGATCCCATAACTACCAATGAAATGTGGTGCCATGTATGATGCCTAAGCCTTTCAACTAATGAGCCCTCGGGCTATGCATACGTGTTCACTCGCCTCGTTACCGGACTGTGAGCCACCCCCACTAGGAATGTAGCATACCAACTTTCCGATAGCTAGTCGAATATAAGTTGGAGTTTGGTACGTTCTTAGGTACGTCCACCCTGTCCTCACACACAACTCACATCCAGATTTTTCACATCTTTTTATTCCCATTTTGGGACTTCTCATATGCAAATCATGCTATGCTATGAGGTGTGTCCACTTGGCAACAATGCACGTGAATTCTACGATTCTAATGCATATGTCAAATTTCAAGAATGATATCTATAAATTTCATCATTTGTTAGCAACATTAAGACTTTGACAATAATCAAAGTAAGCATGAGTTCTACCATTTAGAGGATTAATAATAACACACAAGCATGCTTTCAACTTAGCAACAAGACTTAATTTATATGAACATTTTAGTTATTAATTAGCAACTAAGTAAATAAGCACATAATCTCATTTAAGCATCTATGCAACTAATTAACAACTAGACATGCAAGTCACATAAACTAGACATGCAAGTCACATGAACATGTGCATTTGGAAAGAATTATAATTTGCGCCGCAAAACCTCTATTTCTAGCAATTAATCACATATCAAAGTTAGATATAGAATACCATTTGTATATAAAAAAATGTAATCTACCTTCTCCTTGAGAATATAAGTATAAGCAAAGAGAATCCAAGAGAGATTGAGAAAGCCCAAGTAGTAGATCTTCAAGAACAAGAAAATAAAAAGTTCATCCTCTTTCCTTAGGCCATAACTTGAGCTAGAGAACACAAATGGAGAAAATAAGAACACCAATGGGAAGTTCTAGTAGAGAGGGTCACTTTTGATACTAATAGCTTGCTCCCAATAATGAGTTATGGAGGCTCAAAATTAGGGTTTAAGGTTGAAGTAAATATGGGAGTAACTGCTCTTCCAAATATGAGGGTGATAGAGATAGAGATAGAGATAGAGATAGAAATAGAGATAGGAGAAGAATAATGAAAAAAATATGAGGGGGAGAGATATATAAGGGAGGGAGAAGGAGAGGGGGAAGCTTCCTAGGGGACTTTAGTTGTTGGGGGTGGTTGGGAGTGGTTTGGGGAGGTGACTTGTGGGCCCCCTCTTGTCTCCCTCACACACACACACATACAAATATGTAACATATATATATATACACACCCATGTGCCAAAACAATTACCAAAGTGGTACCACATGACCAAAGGTTAGGCATTAAAATGTACAAGTCCACAATGGGTCCATACATTGACCACTAAAATTACCACAATACCCTAAAAAAAAAAAATTCAAAACATTACATTTACCTTTTAAGATTCTTTACTATATGTTTTTTCATTCAAGTAAGCTACTTATTCACAAATTCTGATAATGCTGTGAAAGTGTGCATAACTATGAATTTATTAGCAGAGTCGAGTAGTTTATAGTGACAAGTGGAGACTTCCAAGTTTTCTTTCCCCACCCCCGCCCTTTTTTTTTTTTTTTTTTTTTTTTTTTTCTCCCTATTGTAATATCGTTGAAGCTTGATACACATTGTTCGGCCTCGTCTCTAACAGCTCAGACTATTGGAATGATGTAGGACTTACAAATACTAATAATTTTACCCCTTCCGGAGTTCATTGGCTTTATCTTTGTTCTTTCTCACATTTTTTCCGGAATGTATTGTGAATTTTGTTTTTGCTAGTTGCTACTATTGCATGCCCTCAGATACTTTCTTAGTGTTAATTTACTCTTTCATTGAATAATTTTCATGATCCGAATACGCAGGGATGAATTTATCCACGATGTACGTATCCGGTGTAGACAATGCTAATACTCAAAGTATGTTGGATTGTTCCACATCGCCCAGGCATAGCCCCCGTCTGTGCTTATTATAAGCATGGGTAATCCTCTCCTCACAAGGCGTCTTTTGAGGGTGCGTCAGGCTCATTGGTATTTCTATTTGGTATCAGAGCTGGGTTGTTGGGTTGGCCCTCTGCTCTCCTGCCGTGTAATCCGGCATTGAGGGGGAGTGTTGATGTTGTCCAAGGGATGTGTTGGATTGTCCCACATCTCCTAGACATAGCCACCCGTCTGTGCTTCTTATAAGCCTGGGTAATCCTTTCCTCACAAGGCGTCTTTTGAGGGTGAGTTAGGCCCATTAGTATTTCTATTGTTGAGATTATAATCCCACATCGGGAATTTAAAACCTTGCTACTCAATATATGAGATCATGGGGCTATTCCACTCATTATCAATTGGTTTTGGGTTGGATGCTCCAATTCAACATGGTGCTTGTTATAAAATAAAAGAAACTCTTGTATTAGAAGTCATTACTACAATATTACATGAGGGGCCTTTATATAGGTAATACACCATATCATATAATATATCTTATATTAATGTATTAGATAATATAATATCATATACTTCAATTTCATAGATAGTAGATAATATATTTTATTCTAGCATATTCCAACACTCTCCCTCAAGTTAGCACACTAAATCTTTTGAAGTGTCCAACTTGCATTTGAGAATTAAATGATGATCACCAGTTGACTGGCTTAGCTTTTCCAAGATCTCTTTAAATCCCCCCTCAAACTGAAGATGGTAATGAAAATTACAACCGAAGTTTGGAATGAAAAATTACAACCGAAACCAGATTATATTAAGTGTGAAAATGGTGATATCAACAACGAGTGGGATATAAAAATCCTCAAGATTGGCCACGGTAGAGACAACATCACCAACAACAACAACGAGTAGTTGTGGAACAACAATATCCACAATATTGGCCAAGGTGAAAACAATTCACCACCAACAAAACAAAGTGTGGGACTAAAACCCACAACAAAATCACCAATTTCAGTCCACAAACAGTGAAAACAAATGTTGTAATGCGCCATCCAAGACTATCGAGTTGAAATATAACAAAACCAAACTAACAGTAGTCCAAATCAATCAATCACAACCAAATAAGGGCTTATTTAATCAAATAGAATCACTAAAAGCAAAACAAGAGCAGTCCACGGGCTGCACAAAACATAGTCAAAAAATGCTATCACGTCTGAATATTTTGGGGGTGATTTTGTAAATTCAAAAACACTGTGGGGGCTGATTTGTAAATTTTAGAAAGTTGAGGGGGCTAAAGTTGAAGTTTCAAAAAGTTTAGGGGCAAGATTGAGACTGAGTGAGAGCCACCACACTGGATTATGGCCTACTTTGGATTCCAAAGCAACCCTCGTGAACTAAGGAAGACAAAAGGATTGATACATTATTTCAATAATCCATCCATTTAATAAAATAGAGAAAAAGAAATAGAAACAGATAAGATTGAAGGGTGAAGTCTGGCGGAGCGACAAGGTCGCCGCCTGCTGGCGAAGCGGAAGACTGAAAGAGAGACTAGGCAGGAAGAACCTGCTCTGATACCATGTTATAAAATAAAAGAAACTCTTGTATTGGAAGTCATTACTACAATATTACATGAGGGGCCTTTATATAGGCAATATACCATATCATATAATATATATTATATTAATGTATTAGATAATATAATATCATATACTTCAATGTCATAGATACTAGATAATATATTTTATTCTAGCATATTCCAACAGTGTTAAAGCAGGTTATTGTCAGGCACTGTTTGGTCACATGTGCTCCACGTTACCCTATCTCAGTTCCACGTGTTTGGCTCTCAGTCATGCCACACATGCGGGGGCGTGTTGAGATTATAATCCCACACCGGGAATTTAAAACCTGGCTACTCAATATATACGATCATGGGGCTACTCCACCCATTGCCAATTGGTTTTGGGTTGGATGCTCCTATTCAACAAAGCACAACTGCTAGATTGTGCAACCATATTACTGGTGGGAACTACTTTATTGCCCTATTAATTTCTCAATTGAAAACACAGCTCTCTGTAGATAGTGCATGGCTACAAATGTATCTTCATAGTTTTCATAAATGTTGGCTGATTCAGTAGGAGAAACAAAACTCCCTTGTTAGTTCCAAGTAAAGATGCCAAGTGGTGACAAACTCACTAAATTGACATTGTTCAGTCAGGTAATTTGACTTTAGACAACCTTGACCTGGGTTTGCAATGCACACACCTCTCATAATGTTCTTCACATGTTCATGCTCTGTGCTGAACAAGTCGAGCAAAGTGTTTTGTCATTATTTGTTTAGTTCCATGCAAAACAGGACAACCTCCTTCATACGGAAGATAGGACGTTAAAAAATCTGATGGTTTATCTTTCACTTTCAAAAAAGCGTATGGGGATCGAGTTCTTTGCAGGTTTGGAAACGTTCACTTATACTTTTTACAAACTTCGTTTGAGTTTTTATGCTAGTTTGCTTGTACAAAGTCGTCATTTTAGTTTCAATAACATCCTTTGTTGATCTTAATTAACGTAAATTGGGCATTTAGTTGATCTATTTCGTGAGACACCTTTTCTTTAACCAGAGAGAGCATATTGATATTTTTTGCACATCCTAATACCGATAACTCTTGGGGTGATCTTCTGCAGAGGAGGTGTTCATGCACTGAAGAGGGAAGAGTTGTGGGTGATGTCGGATTGCAGGACTGCTATCAGGATGAGTCTATATCATTGTGAGTATGTATTGATAACTTATTTTAGAGTCTGCAATTGACTCCGTTGTTAAAGGCGCACCTATGGCTCAAACTTTGCGCCTCATGTTTCCCTATGCAAAGACCCTTCAAATAGGCCCTGCCTAAGTGCGCTTTTCTTGCGCTTTGTTCTAAAAGCCAAGGCCCAAAGCCCATGCCTCAATCAAATTATGTATTAGTAACTTAATTAGCCAATAGGCATAAAACTAAGGCCTACATTCAGACCCAACTAATATTATCTTTAGACCATTACAGGACTCGCCGCTTATTAGCTTTGGACCTATTATGAGCCATTAGACCATTACAACTTTCAAAATATAAGGGTCTCTTATTAGTTCCAAAATTAGAAAAGAGAAAGGAAAAAGCCTAATTGTACAAATGATCTACATGGAGATTAAGTTTTAACTTTTGTGATTTTCATACTTGATTAGGTCTTTACTATGTTATTCTAAGGTAGACTGTCTTATGAAGCATCCTAGAGATAACTTATTGATTAGCCAATTGAGCTAGTAGGTCAAAATGTACCTTATTTCGATGTTCTAGCAATTTATATTTATATTTTAGTTATAGTGTTCTTTATATTTGCTTAAATATGTTTAATATATAAGTTTCTTATAGTGCGCCTACTTCACTCGGCGTGACATTTCTCTGTGCCTTGTGCCTAGGCCCCGGGAGACATCTGTACCTTTAATAACTATGGTGATTGGTTTCTTATAGTGCATTGATCCTGGACTTAGGTTGGTAGTGGTTCTTCTTGCCTTGGTTTTTCACATATATTGTCTTTGATTTATTTATTCTGTGATCATCAGGTTTATTATTGCTTTATTATGTGGCAAACATATTGATGTTATTAGCTGAATAAGTTTTTGAGCATTTGGTAAGAGTTTAATAACTCAAGTTTAAGAATTTGACATAATCGGTCATGTGGTTTTAAATTCTAATTGGTTTAATTGTTTTGGTCCAGATTAGCAGATAGTTACACCAATTTAGTAGTTCTTGGCTTCTTGCATAACTCAAATGATTGTACAAAAAATGTCCATAAAAACTGGACAAACCATGATTAGTACTTTTTTGGGAGTCAAACTTTCAGTCACTAAAACACCTATATACATAGCCGCACAACTTTATCTCTAGAAAGTTCATTAAAAACCATCTCTGGTCGGCATTCTAAGTCCTATGTATGTTGCTTTTAGAATTTACATACGAGCAACATAGGCTTCTGTTCATTGTTATACGATAACCAAAGCATCAACTTCTTCTGATTCTGCGTTTTGGGTCTTCAAATTCAATGTTTTTAAGTGTGTCTTCGTGTGGGGCAGGTACGGATTTCGATTACAGTCTACCGTCTTATTCAGCATCCACAGAGCAAGTACAGACTCACCCAACAAAACAATCGATGCACCTATCGCAGGCTCGCAATGGTGTGCGCTCTCTTCTTCTTTTTCTCTTTCTAGTTTCTACCATACACTATGCCGTATTGCAGAATTGTTTTTTCCCAATACCTGCTTGAGAGAATTGACTTGGGAGTTCACTATTGTTGCCAACTTTTTGGTGTGTTCCGGTGATGTGTTTTACCACTCTTCTTATGCAGAACCCACAAACGTAACGAAGGAGAAAAGGGCTTATTGATCAACATTTATGGTTTTTACATGATTATGAGTTGATGAGGATTCAGCGAAAATTGAATTTGTTCTTCGCAGTTCGTGTTTTGTTTATTTCTGTTGCAATAGTTTTATGAAATGAGTAATTTTATCCATTTTTAATGATACATTTGCTCATAACCGTAGAAGCATTCAACACATACAATTATTGATAACAGAGTGGAAGTGGAACCGTATGTTCTGGTTTCCATTTAATTTTTTGAATTCTTCTTTTTTCATATTCCCCTTTTCTATTGAGGCTTAAGTGATCCTTATCTTAATCCACATTGGATTCACTAATTTATCTCTGATTGAATTTATCTAATTGCACTCTCAGGCTACTAATCGTATTCCACCGTCAATTGGGACTTTGCTTAGCCAAGGTAACAATTTTCTTTTGAGTGCATAACTGCTAATGGACAAACATTTAGAAAAGGGATCTTCACAAACAAATTAGATGCCTTTTAACTAAAAAAAAAAACCTTTTATTGATGTGCGTCTCTCTCAATTATTTCACATTTGGGCATTGTGTTGATTTCCTTTTGCCATATGCTTTTATTTTCTCTCTCGAACTCAATGTTGTACTCTGGCAAAACTTATTGTCTCAACTTATTGGTTTCTTTTTCATTGTTTCCTTTGAAGTGATGATACATCAATCTACGAACTTGCAATTCTTGGAATGCTCATATTTACATGTCAGTATTTTCGATTTTAGGTACTTCAAATGAGATTCATAGACGCATAGCATTGACAAGATGATAGTCCTGAATTTATAACTACTTGATATATGTAAATGATTCTTTGAAATATTTCCTATTCCAAAATTCAATAGTGTTTGGTTGCTGAGAAATTCTAGGTTCAGTCAAGTTATGATGGTATTTGTTTTTGGTATGTCAAGTTATGATGGTATGTCAAGTTGTTTTTGGTATGTCAAGTTATGATGGTATTTGTTTTTCGTATGTCAAGTTGAAATATTTCCTATTCCAAAATTCAGTAGTGTTTGGTTGCTGAGAAATTCTAGGTTCAGTCAAGTTATTATGGTATTTGTTTTTGGTATGTTGTTGGTAGAATTGATCTGTTCCCCTCTTCAAATTGGTATAATCTTGGATTTTACTTCTCATTGCTGGAGGAAATGTTAAAACATTTTTTTCCCAAAAAGTGCAGGGACAAGTTTGCCTTTTGAGGGTTGGGAAAGAACAAAGCATTAGTTTTCTCTCAGTATAATAATTTACTGCTTAAATTAAAGTATTTCGTATTGCATGGATGATATGTATTTGAAGTTCATTCTAGGTGTAGTGGAAAAATGTGATTTAAACATTGTGGCTTCATATCACCACTTACCACCTTGCATTTGAAAGTTCCATTGGAATTAAGTCATTTAATAATGTTCCAGATACTTCCGGTAATAGTTTAAGTTTGTTTCTCATAGATTTTTAGCAGATTTTGTTTTGTTTATGCATGTTATTTTGAGGAGCATGATCTGATGGGAATCCATGGTTGTGAAAATCGGACCGGACTAGGTGGTCGGACCGGTTGAACCGTCGACCGGACTATAAAACGGTGCGGTCTAGACTGCTAAACCGGAATAAACATAAAACCGTGCTAGAATGTTAAAACCGTAAAAACCGGCCGTTGAACCAGAAAACCGGTAACGGTTTGAGTGAACCGGCTCGTTCGTTTACTTTTACAGTTTTACACTATAAAAATTTAGGAAATTAGGGCAAATGTACAGATGAAATGTTGTGATTCACGAACTTCACACTTCACCCTTTGGTTCCTACTTCCCATCGTCGTAACCTTGCTCGCCTCGCCGTCGCCGTGCTTATCGCCATTGCCTCTCCATTGCCTCGCCTTGCCATCGTTGCTCCACTTCAGTCAATTTTGGTGTAGCGGCAGAGGTACAAACGGATCTCTGTCTGACTATCTTAGCTTCTCCCTCTTCATATCCTTTTGATCTTTGATTCTTTGTTGTTTAAAGATGAATCGATGAAGTTCCATTTTTCATCTTCTTTGTGCGATGGAATCTTGATTGGTTCCTTGATATATGCATCCATTGCTTTGATAGAACGTTTGATAATTTGATTTATTAATTTTCATGAACCAACATAAAATTGAGAGGTTTTGAGTGTTAGTTTTAACAAGATTCCAAGTGTTGGTTGGACAGTGGGGGAAAAGTTAGTCCGTTAAACTCTTAGATTTCAGCTTAAAACTCAGTGAACAGATGTAATTGGGCATGTGTAATGATAAAAAAAATCTGTTTTTCTGTCTCTTGTTCATCTTCTTAACTCTTTTCTTCTTCTTCATTCTCTCAACTCTTTGTTTCTGTAATTCATTGATGAAGTGAGAATCCAACAAGTGAGTTCTTGCACAATTATGCACAGTGGAATCTTGGCTTGTTTGTTGACTGACTTGGGGCTTTGCATTTAGAGTTGTTTCCACGATAAAATGCAAAGTTAATACTTAATTATTAAACAAGAGTGCATTGAAACTTAAAGACAGAAGCATGGTAAATCGTTCTTGCTAAAACCGACTATGTAGAGTCGTTTTTAGTAAAAAAATGAGTTTTTATTTAAAATCGGTGTTACTAAAACCGAGTTTAATGTTGATTTTCTCCGAAATATTATTTTCTGGAAAAGAAGAAAGGATTGTATTTAGTCTTTTTTTTTAATACAAAAAACGACTTTAGGAAAAGTCGGTTATACAAAAAAACGACTTTAGGAAAAGATCAGTTATATATACTAAGAATGGCTCTAAAGTTGCCATTACAAAAAACGACTTTGTAAAAAATCGATTTTACTAAGAACGACTTTACTTAAAGTCGTTTTTACTAAGAATGACTTTAAAGTCGGTTTAAACCCCACCAGTATTGTTTTTTGAATTTCCTCGCTCTCCTTCTTCTTCTTCTTCTTCTTCTTCTTCTTCTTCTCTCTCTCTCTCTCTCTCTCTCTCTCTCTCTCTCTCTTTCTCTCTCTCTCTCCGGCGTTCTCCCCCCTCCCCAACCATACCACCACATCTCCTCCGCCGACGCCACCCACCAAGGAGGTTGCCGACGACCACGCTCTCTCTTTCCGACGCCCCCACTCTTTCCGATGACGTTCTCTCTCTCTCTCTCTCTCTCTCTCTCTCTCCTTCAGGTATATATATATATGTATATATGTATAATATATGTATATATGCATATTATGTATATATGTAAATTTACACCACCCCTTGTTAATTATATTTTTTGTGCATTTAAACCCTTGTTAATTTTCTTTCTTGGTTAAACAGTAACCCTTGTTAATTTTTTTTTGTTTGTTAATTAAAGCCATTGTTATTTATTTATTTATTTAGTAATTTATTGTTAATTACATTACCCCTTGTTAATTTTGTTTGTTTGTTAATTAATTACATTACAATGCCCCCCTTATTAATTTTGTTCGTTTGTTAATTAATTACATTACCCTCTTGTTAGTCAAACAAAAAAAATTGTATCAATTCGTTAAAAAATTAATTAATTATATTTAGAATTGTAATACCCTGTATTTTTAGTAATTATTAATACAAAGAAAAGAGATTCTATATATTTCCCTTGACCATACTTGAAGTTTTACTTTCAATCGATCGAAGTCCTTTCAAGCAATTGAGAATTTCTAAGTTCAAGCGATAAAACCTTGTTCAATCGATCGAAACCCTACCGACATAAATTTATGACGTGGTCCACATTTTAATCGATTAAACCCCTTTTCAATCGATCAAAACTGGTCGATCTGCTCTCGATCGATCGAGCTAGCTTCAATCGATCGAACTTGTAATTATTAGAATTCCAGGTTTCACGCAAACACAGCCACCTGTACCCCCATCCCCCTCGATCTATATATACATTGTGCTCGTGTGTTTGTGTGTGGTTGGAGAAATAGAGAATTAGAGAGGAGAGGGAGAGTGTGTACTTGTGTTTAAATATATATATATATACACATCTATATACACACACATATTATATACATACAATCAGAGAGAGAGAGAGAGACACACACAGACAAATAGAGAAGAAGAAAAGAAGAAGATCAGAGACAAAGAGAGAGAAGGCTGAGACAGAGGAGAGAGGAAGAGGTTGCCATTGGAGGAGCTCAAGCTCACACGTTGCCAAACACGCCCTTATGACGTTTGGTGAGTTCCAAACTCACTCAGTAGCTTAGTTGTGATGTTTTACATGTTTTGGATGTTTAATAATAACCCAAACACCCCCTAGCACCTCTGGACGTTCACTATCCAGAACTGTTGGAGAAGACGACGTTTGAGCGATCGAACATGGTTCAATCGATCCAACACACTAAGTCTCAATCGATCGAAATAGCTTCAATTGATTGAGACTATCTTCACTTCAAGCGTTCGAGCATGCTTCGATCGATCGAACTTCACTTCTTCAATTGATTGAGACGACTTCAATCAATCAAACCCAACAGAACATGGATGTTTCCTTTAAGTTCATAATTCATAATGCTTAGCTATTTAATTGATATTCCATGTTCCTATTAGGAAAAAATTTGGATTTAGAGTCGATGGGGTATGATAATGGGTATGAGTATCCTAAGGAATAACGTGTTCGGGTTTGGAATATTAGTAAGGGTCGTGCGATAGTAAGTGTTGTGTTTGGTCGAGCTGATGATTCACTCAGGTTGAATCCGATAAGCAAGTAACAAGGATTTGACCAAGATTGTAAGTGCTATGTATGTACACTACTCGTAAGTGTTCTTAAAAGCGGTGAACAGTAAGAGTTCTTAAAAGCGGTAAACAAGAGTAGCGGTATGTTCGTAGACCAGGACCAGGATTATAAGAGCTATGTATCTACACTACCCACAAGCGTTCTTAAAAGCGGTGAACAGTAAGAGTTCTTAAAAGTGGTGAACAAGAGTAGCGGTACGTTCTTAGACTAGTTGTTATATGAGAACGATATACAGTGTTCGCAAGAGTTCTTAAAAGCGGTGAACAGTAAGAGTTCTTAAAAGCGATGAACAAGAGCAGTAGTATGTCTGGATGATATAATCAATTCAGGGTAATCAGTTAAGGTTGGTACAGATGGTCTTAGAGTTTGAAGATGATAAAGATCGGATAAGGACAGTTCTGAATAAAAGAGGAAAATATATTATTAGTATTACTACTTTATGTTGTGCATAATTGGTAAGGACTTTATTTCTATGAGACTGTGTTAGTTAGTTCCTACTCAGTTTTCAGTAAGCTGACGGCTTTTATTGCCTAGACATTCCCCGTCCAAACTACCCTGTCCTTAATAATGTAGGTGATGGAGCCCACGATGATGGCTACGCAGAGGGTGGTCCCACTAGTGACAGTTATGCCGGGGAAGACTACTATGTTGACAACTACCCTTACGCCAGCTAGGGAGGAAGAAGTTATAACTAGTCTATGTTTCTATTATTCTGTTGAATTTTATTAGTTTAATGGGTACTTGGGCATATGTTGTCTCTAGACCTGTTGTGATCCTGAGGATCACTCTGATATTGTAATTGATCGAATCATTATTATATATACAATTTGTTTGATGTTCCTGTTTATCATTTGGACTAGTACTGTGTGGTGTGGATAGTTAGTGACATTCACCTGTCATTCCCTATGGACCCAAAAAGGAAATTTATTTTTCTCTATTTTTGCTGCTCCGGGGCATGACAAGATTTTTGGTATCAAAGCTCTAGGTTGTGATACTTTCATTCACTAACGATTTCACACCATCTGGTTCTAGTATTTAAGATAGCTGAGATGAGATATGAGTTTAAGATAAGATCGCCATTCTAACACTAGATAGTTTCCTTTGCAGGTTAGCATCATGGATCCAGAGTTCCATAAGTTTATGACTGATGCATATGGAGGACACATGATCTATGGGGATACCGTGGAGTCAGCTGACCCGTAGTTTTACCATGAATGCATACGCCAGACAGCTAGTTAATATCTGGAGGAGGATATGTGGAAGGTTCTCTATGTGACCGGGAAGACTCGCCCTACAAAGATGCATATGGATGCTTATCATTCTGCGAGGATTGGTAGGGATATTTATCATGAGATTATACGGTTAATCCAGAGTAAGCTGGAGATGGACGCTATAGAGCTTTGAGCCATTCTTGGAGGACCTATTGAGGCAGCACCGGCAGTAGCACCGCTATCACCGGTACTTCAGGTACCCATTCCAGAGCCGCAGGAGCAGCTTGAGGGGCCAGAGTCACTAAAGGTTGAGCCGATAGTAGATGCTGACCCAGAGGAGGATCTCGCAGAGGACATTGAGGTTGTCGAGGATGATAAGGAGCCAGAGGAGGACCCAGAACTAGTTGATGATGATGTTATGGCTGGAGAGGATGATGCAGTGATAGAGGGAGAGGAGATTATGGAGATAGTAGTAGAGGATGTTCCTGAGGTAGAAGAGGTAGTCGTACCAGAGATACTTGTTATGCCCGAGTTACCGGCGGGACATATACTATATATGGAAGCCATTGCCAATATGGCAGCCGAGTGGGTAGCATGTGTTAGCCTTAAGGTATATTAAGGCATGTTTAATTATGTTTTGATGATGTCAAATATGCTATGATAATTACTTGATTCATAATGTTTCATTCCTTGTTATTATCATAGTCATTTTTATGCTCATATATAATCTCATGTATTAATATCGTATCAATGTTTTAACATCTTTGTGTGCATGAGATTTAATTGATGTAGATCAAGATTACAAAGAGCTCAACAAGGATCAAGCTTGAAGACTTGAAGATATTTCATCCTTGATTGAAGTCTAGGACCATCAATGTAAGGCATCTTGATCTCACACTCATAGGGGCTCAAACAAATGCTAAAAGTTAAAGTTTTGGAAACAAATTTTAAATGGATCATCTTTAAAGCAATGCCCCAACCAATTGGAAAATAATTAATTGTTGAATCTTATATGGTTGGAAAGTTATTTGAATCTAGTTTCCAAAACATCAAACGGATCGAAAATCCGAGTTTTGTAGAGGAAGTTATGGCCATTTTAGTGGAGATGTGTCAAGCTGTCAAACTGGGAAGGGCAGTCGACTGGGCAGTCGACCGAACTGAGCAGAATGCAAACAAAACCCTCTGTAAACACATCTCAGTCGACTGCTTTAAGGGGCAGTCGACTGCTTCATGTTTCAGTCGACTGAATCGACTTGAAAATACATAACGGCTAGTTTTTAAAGGGGCTTTTAATTACCAAATGTGCCACTAACGGCTATAATCTTCCAAGGCCTATAAATACATGTTTTCCCAAGCTATTTAAGGTTGAGATTTTGATTGGAAAACATAGTATTGATCACTCATCTCTTTGATCTTTAAACATTATTATTTGAGCCCTAGTTTGAGTGAAAAATCAATTTGCTCTAGATTTCAATTGTAATTCTTGAGAGAGCAAATTGTAGTGAGCTTTTATTTGTAATTTCTACTCACTAAGGAGTTATTGTGTGAGCTTCAAATTGTATTATCCACTCTAGAGAGAGAGAGTTCAATTTGTATTCAAATCAATTTGTAAAGGTTGAGGGTTAGTAACCCGTGTGTGCAAAGAAGAGGTGTTTTTCTTTGGGAGAGATTGAAGGCTCTTGTAAAGGTTTGGTGCACACTCGTAAGTGCTCCGGGATTAAAGGAATCCTCAAGAGGTGTTCTTTAGGGGTGGACGTAGGCCGCGGGGTGCGATTGCCGAACCACTTGAAAAATCGGTTTGCAAGTCTCTCTTCCCTTCTCTATTTACTTAATTGCTTGTGATTGTAGTTAATTTGCAATTTTGTTTTAAAAGGTTAATTTCCGCTAAAACCTTATTCACCCCCCCTCTAAGGTTTCCATATTTGGGCCAACAATTGGTATCAGAGCTTCGGCTCTTCTATTTTCAAAATATTTTGAAAAATTTGAGTTAAGATCCAATGGAAACCGACTCTTCTTACATTTATTATTGTGAGGGTCAATCGACATTAAGACCACCATGTTTTAATGGCTCAAACTATGCCTATTGGAAAAATAGAATGAGAATCTATATGATTTCTCAAGATTTTGATTTATGGCAAATCGTGGTCAAAGGGCCTCGTCTACCTACAAAAATTGAAAACGGTTTTTCTATTCCAAAGACGGTAGATGAATACAATGATGTCGATAAGAAACTCATAAAAATAAATGCTATGGCAATGAATTTATTATATTGTGGATTAGACCCTAATGAGTACAATAGAATTTCCTCTTGCGAGTCCGCAAAGGAAATTTGGGATAAACTTGAGGTTGCTCATGAAGGTACTAATCAAGTTAAGAAATCAAAAATAAATCTTCTTGTTCAAACTTATGAATTGTTTAAAATGTTACCATATGAATCTATTGGAGATATGTTTTCTCGTTTTACCATTCTTATTAATAACTTGAAAAACCTTGGTAAAGTTTATACTAATGAAGAAATGATTGAGAAAGTGCTTAGGTCTTTACCAAAGGATTGGCAACCAAAGGTCACGGCGGTTCGTGAAGCAAAGGAGCTTTCAACACTCTCCTTGGAACAACTCATGGGTTCTCTCATAACTCATGAAATAGAGTTGGCCGTCTTCGAAAGTGAAGACAAGAAATTGGAAGTGAAAGAGGCCAAAAGGAGAGACATGGCTTTAAAATCCTCAAGCTCAAAGAAAAAGATGAAAGATGTTGAGAGTGATGAGGATGAGAAAATGACAAAGATCACCCAAAAATTTGCAAAGTTTCTAAAGAAAGAAAAATCGGGAAAGAAGTCACCCAAGGAGGAAAAACACAAAAAGAAGACAATCAAGGCCACTAATAGTAGTTCCGAGAGCGAATCATCGGACGACGACTCAAATCATGAAGAGATTGTCAATCTTTGCCTCATGACATTGGAAAGGGCCTCTCTTACCTCCTCGGCAAATGTAGCATCCAAGAGGCACTTGGACAATGGTTAAATCTCTTACCTTAAGCCTAGTAGGAGTAGGATAGATTAATTTGTTTAGATTTGCATACTTATTGCTTATTTGAAAAATGATGATATGCTTTTGCTGCTAAAACTGTTATTTTTATGAACTGCTGAACAAAGCAGTCGACTGGTACCCCGACACAGTCGACTGATTTAGCTGTGAGGCTTTGAATTTTTTGATTCTGCATTGTTAAGTCGACTGAGGTGTCGACTGTTTTTGCACAACTTAATCCCTGCCCACTTCCGTCGACTGTGGCGTCGACTGACCCGACTGAATTTTTGTTTTTCATTGATTTTGAGTTCTCCAACTTTATAATTGGTATCTTTTGGGAGAATATGCTCTTTTCACATCTTTTTGGTATCTTTTATCATTACACATACTTAGGGAGAGCACTTTCATATATTAATTTTCTCACCTGTGGTTATATTTGTTTATTTTTGGTATCATTTTGGCTTTTTTATTTGTATGCCTATTGTGAGGGGGAGCTCTGAGTTTTATCCCCAAATCTTTTTGATAATGTCAAAGGGGGAGAAATATGAGAAGTATTGGGGAGAAGTAATTGAGTAATTATCATTCATGTTCTTCAACAATATAATATCCATTATGAATGATAATATGAAAATGACCATTTGTGCTTATATTGGCATATCCTTCATTGGTTGTTTGCCATCATCAAAAAGGGGGAGATTGTTAG